>CM031918.1:292536-897381 GCA_018703695.1 Prunus fruticosa
TGATGAGCCATACGTTAGGTCAGAAAGATACGGAAGTCTAGTTTCTGTCAGATGTTACGGTTCATGATTCCGAGTCTTCTAAGAGAAAGTTATACATGTTTTGGCAACTTAAGGTAAAATTGGGCAGCATCTCCGTTCTGGACCAGAAAATCACCTTTGAAGGCCTTTGGATGTTTCCTGGAGCTGGGCTGCATCATTCTTGGAAGAGATAAGACACATAGCTTGAAGATCCAGTATTTCTTCAGATTTTTTTTAGGAATGAAGCCACAAGCCCAAAACGAGCCCACAAGGTGGCTGCAATGCATTGTCATGCATGACATATGCATGATGAAGTGTTGTTGATTGTGGGAAGTTTGGTGAAGCATATTCAATTCCTATTTTTGAGTGGAATTTTTCAGCAGCCAAAAGATGATGAAGTGGGAGTGCAACACTAAGCCTAAAGACAAGAGGAATTGTTTTCAAATGCAATAGTGTGTTAGGTGAATTAAGTGTTCTAAGTTGGTGAAGTTAGTGTGTTTAGAAAATTCAATTGTATAATTCAGATTTTCAACTTCCTTAGGCCTATAAATAGTGAGGATTCCTAATCTTGTAATAACACCCCCAAGGGGGGGAGCTCTAAAGCACTTCTCTAGAGCTCCCCTCCCTTCTCTCCCTAAATTCTCTTAGTTTCCCTTTGTAGTTCTCAATTCTTGTAACAAGATCCTAGTACTATAAATCTCAAGCATTTTTCCTTTTCCTTCTTCTATAAATTCTCCAAACACTTCTCTACTTCTTCTCCAAATTTCCCATGTTCTCAAACACTCTCTTCCAAAATTCTCAAAGTCCTCAAACACTCTCTTCCAAAATCCATAGAAGTTCCCAAACACCACTTTCCTTACCTTTCCAAAATTCTCTTCCAAAATTCTCCAAGTTCTCAAATACTTTCTTCTCCCTTCTCTAAAGCTTCCAAACACTTCTCAAACACTTTCTTCTCCCCTCCTCAAAGTTCTCAAACACATGTTCTTCCTTCCTCAAATGCTCTCTTTAATGTTCTCTAAGTTGTAATTTATTTTCTTGTAATGTACATTCTTTCTTCTTTTGTTTTGTTTCTTTTGTTTTCATTTTTGTTTTGTGTAGGAAAATGAATTGGATCATTCAAATCACCAATCCCTGTGAATCGACCTCGCACTTACATGTGCTATGCTACCAACGGTTCGTGCACTTGCGAGTATCACAAGTTGAAGATCCAAGTTGAACCCATTTTGGTCCAAGCTGAATCTCCGCAATTTTTTGGCGCCGTTGCGGGGATCGGTAACATTTTTGATTCTATTTGGTTTTCCTACTTTTTATTTATTTTTATCTTTTTCATAACTGGGACAGTTTCATGTTTTAAAGTTAATGAGGTTAATTGATAAGTTGTGTTTGTAGTCCAACGGACAAGGACAATTGCCTGACAAGCAAGAGAACTGGGTTTGAGTCCAAGCTTACACAACACCCAAAAACAAAAAGGTTCAAGTAGCATGTTGGTTATTTCTAGTTTATGGTTTCATTCACTTGCTCTTAACTAAATATCTTGTTCAAGTTTACATAAACACCATATGACTCTTGGACTGATTAGTGAATGAATGGGTAGATATTGAAGACAAACACCATGTTTAAATTCTACTTAGTTCTCTATTGTTCTTCTTGTTCTTAATGGGTTCAGGATTTGTGCTTAGACTAAACACCATAGCTAAATGCATTTTTCTGAATACTTGATTAAAACCACACACCATATGGATAATCATATTTGAGAAAGAACGAACTTCATAAGCTAGTTTGATTAACTTTGATACTTATTACTTTGAAGCATGAAATTGGATATGTGTTGATTTTCCCTTTCATTTTAGTTTTTATTTTATTAATCCTTTAACTCCATTTCAAGTTTGGGTCTTTGTTCTAGCAATTTATGACAGATTAATAAAAATGGGGAGAGATGGCAACCTCAATCATAAGAATGGGGAGTGTGGAGTAGTGGGAGAAGTCAGGGACCTCCAAATGCATCCATGCTCGACCTAATCGCTTCAGAGGGGGAGCATTTCGATCCTTTCTCTTTACTTGTTTTGTTTAGTAATTTTAAGTTTATGTTTCTTTTTATAAAAAATTTAAAAAAATTTAAAAATTTAAAAAATTTAAAAAAAAAGATTTTTCATATAAATTGACTTTTGGTCATCCATGAGTTGCTTGTATATTTGTGTGTTTTAAAAAAAATTAAAAAAAATAAAAATAAAAAAATAAAAAATTAGAAATTTGAGTTTTTATTTATTTTTCCTTGTAAATTGCAATTTGGAACTTGTTTTGTTTTGTTAAGTTAGTTTATGTATTTATTTACGTGGTGTGGTTAGTTAGTTTATTTCTGAGTGTTAAAAACACATTTTATTTCACTCAAACATTGCAGAATCTCCAGCGAGCTTCACATGGTCCTCATTCATTCTCTCCGAGTGCTTCCACGTCCTCGTTGGCAGGAAAGCCGCTTCTGGAGTCCGCCACCATAACCTTCAACGAAGCTACTTCCTCGCTCAGTGCGGCACACTCCCGTGTTCTTGCCAGCAATCGCATGCCCAAGTTGGTAGCGAGACCGCATGGAACACCGTTAAATTGTTGGACTCCTCCACCGCTGCCTTGTAGGACCTCTGCGCCACATGCGTGATCCGTCCTATAAGCTTGCTGCCAATCATGCCTTCCGAGCACTGACTCTCCTTCGAACATGCCTAGAAAAAGTTCGGAATAACCTCAGCAAAGTTTGAGGCCGTGCCGTGATGATATGTGGAGTTTGGGAAGACATGGTTGGACTGAGCCCTTATTTGCGCATTCGGTGGCGCAAGTGACAATTCAAGGTTTTAGATCATCAAGGTGAGTGCATGAAGATGCCATTGTTTTGTTTTCTGATTTTTTGATGTTTTCTTTGAATTTGCAGGAAGAAATGCGAGGTGCTTTTTTTACTTCACCGAGAAGTGTTTAAATAGATTTATGCAGAACGAGGGAGCCGGAAAGCACTTCGGATCTCGAGGGTCTACACTGTGCTATTTTCTCTCGATCCCTTCATTTCTCGCGCAATTGCGAGCGCGTTTTTTAAAAAAAGGGAGCATGTCTACACTTTCACTTACTTTTGCCTCCCTTTTTCTAATGTTTGTGTTTTTGCTTTTTTAGTTGTTATTTTATTTTGTTTTTTTTTCTCAATTGTTTTCTTCTTGTTGTCAGGTTTCTCAAGAATTTAGTTGGAAGAAGAGACAAAAATTAAAGATGCGTCTTGGACACCTGGTGCAAGAATCCCAACTCTTCTTTTAAATTCTTGTTTGAATTGTGTGTTTATTTCAGTTTTTATTTATTTATTTTGTTTTTATTTAATTATGTAGTATAATTTAAAACTCATAGGATATTCTTTGAAGGAGCTAAACTTTTGGTAACTCCAGTGGACAACCGCAGTTTATTCAGTGTCTAGGAGTTCTTTAAGGCGACACCTTTGGTGTCTAAGAAGTTAGGGTTTTAAGCGGGACCATTGTGACCCCTCCAACCTTCCGGATCCCCTGGCTCTGTTTTCCTGAGGCCCTTAACTGGTTATCCTTAAGTTTTTCTCTTAAAAAGAAAAAGCGAGTTACTTGTGTGTTTACTTAACTAAAAATAAAAATGCATGTTTGGGTTTTCATGTTTTTTTGTTTGATTGTTGTTCTTTAAAATTAGAGTCAGTTCGTCTCTTTGAGATAGCTTAACGTTTTTTATTTCCCAAATTAAAAAAAAAACATACACTTTAAATAAATAAATAAAAAGCTGAAATCATTTCTTCTTGGCGCTCTGGTCTCGACCATAGGAGCTTTTAGTTTGGCCGTATTGGCTGTCCTCTCAAGGGGGCTTCACGCACGGCCTCTTGGGGCTCATCACTTGAGCTCCAAAGATTCACGATCTTAGCTCCAGTATAACTACTCTCTCGCGATCTGGTTTCTTGCGTTTACCCGGTCGTACATCTTCCATTTTGCCTTTTCGCATGTCGCGAGAGTACAACTCTACAATCTTTGTTAGGTTTTTACTCTCGTCCGCAACACTTCTAGCGTCTCGATTCACCTCCACTATCCTTGACCGCTCCCTTTTCAAGCTTTTATAGCACTCTGACACTCTTCAACCATCCTTGCTCCGCCGCCAACTGACCTTTCAGCACCTCTACCTCATGGGACTTCGCAGTAGGCGATGAACCAAACTCCGACACATCCTGTACTCTGCATGCTCAGTGCCAGGGCATCACTCATGACTCGGTTGTCATCCCTTGTCTCGAACACACGTATATCTTTAGGAGTCACCAAATTTCTGCCAACTCCAATGGCAACATCGTTGTCCAGGAGTATTGAGTCATTGACGGTCACAGGCCCCGTGCGGAGGCAAAGTAGGGCATCCATACTGGTGCTACTTCTTGGCCTTGTGTTTGAGTGGTGGAGCTAGGTTGAGATCCAAGGAAAAGGGGTAGGAAGAAGCCATTTGATTTCTTCAGTTTTCTTGCTTCTTTTCTCTTTTGTGTTTCTGAGTTTGTGTTTTTTTTTGTTTTTTTTCCCTTCGTTTTCCTTCTTATAGACATAGTCTTTGACAAACCCTAGCCATCGCAGTATTTTTCTTGAATCCCAAGCGTTCCTCGAGTCCCACAACCTTCTCACTTTCCAACTCATTTGTCACGACTAGCTTTGTCTAACGGACGCGTTCAGCAAAGTCGTCGCGCCTTTCTATGGCCAGGTAATTTCTTCTTGTGGAGTCTGCGGCGCCTCTATGCGTCGACACGTGTCTCGCCCTGTCTATTGGTCTCTTATCCTGAACCGAGACAAAATTAGGACCCATGTTTTCAGAATCCAATTCACGTTTCATCTTAAATTTAAAAAAAATATATAATTAAAATTTAAACGTGTGGGCTTCAGATTTCATGTTGGTTTGGATTTCAAAGTGGGTTAACTTTCTTTTGGGTTGGGCTTTAAATCGTTTGGGTTTTAGTTTGCGAAAGGGCTGCTCCTATTTTAGGGCTTCCTGTTTTATTTTATTTTTATTTTTTTGTTTTGTTTGTTTTGTAATTTTTATTTTGTAATTATTTTATTTGTTTTGTGTGTTTTGTAATTTTTATTTGCTTTAATACCTTTCATTTCTTGTTATGACATTATTTGTGGCTAATTTTTAAACATTGAGGACAATGTTCATTTCTAGGTTTGGGGGTATTGGAGTTTAGCATGTAAATTTGGTTTTTCCTTATTTTTATTTTTTATTTTTTTTATTTTTTTTTGCTTGTTTTTATTTTTATTTTATTTTGTTTGAGTCTTGCTTTTATTTTTAGTTTGATTGTATTCACTTTCCAAACACATTTGATGAGATAGTGATAAATGTTTGCATGACTTAAATAAAAATTGAATTTCATTTTATTTTAGTGTTTTTTTTTTCTTTATTAAAAAAAAAAAAAATTTAATTGGCATTGTTCTATCATGATATGCTTGAAACCTTTGCACTTGCCATTTGTTTCATAATTTTCCAATTAAAGGATTTGCATGATCTAAAGAATTATATCAAGCATAAATTAGACTTATATAACCATATAAAGTGAGCTTTTGAGCCTTGTCCTTCAATTCATGAGTGTTATATACATACTCTAATTTTCTTGTCATCAAAGTTGTTGTTTGATCTCATTATTCATTGATTTGTTTGAACACTTAAAAGTCATTCATTCTTGTGCAATTTGACTTCATGACATTTAAAGAAATGATATTAAGGCCTTCTTTGGATCGTTTGTGCCTTTCAAGCTAACCTTATGCATGCTTAAGCATGATTTTCCATTGTTAACCATTTTGAGCCTACATGTAAACCTTTTCTTTCATTTACCAATTTTATTTCATCGCCTTAGCCCGAAAAACAAATATTTACCTTTCTAAGGAACTCATGAGCTTTAATTGGGATGTGTTTTTCATACTAAGTTTGGGAATGGGTGTTACATTTCGAAGAAAAAATAAATTCACACAATTGGTGAAAGAAAAGAAAAGTTAAGTGGTGGTTGATTGAAAATTTCATTTTTGGGCCTTCAAAATAAATTGGTGTTTGTTCAATTAAAGGAAAGGAGTATGAATCAATGTAAATGAAGGTATAAGGAGTTTTGATCATGTAAAAGAAAAAAATCTAATCGTGATGATTCGAAGTATTGTAAACAATTATTTTATGCTCTTACATTGTGAGTTCCTTGGACTTTGTATTATCCATACCTTTCATTTCTTACTCACCTTACACCCTTGGCCCAATTACAACCTTTACTAAAGACCTAAATTGATCTTAAATGTCATGTGGTTAAATTGCATCCATTTTCTTACTTTTAAGTGTTTGGCATCCTTCTTGAGATCATATTAATGCAAGTTCTTCATCTTTCTATTTCGAGTTAAGTCCTTATGGTTTAACTCTAATCTCATGTTTATAACTGAGTGTTGCATTATAGCCCTCTTCTGAGTGATTCATTTGTGAGAGGACAACTTTGGTGAGATTTGAAGTTGAACTTATGCTTTGTATGATTTTTGAAATTGTGTGAAAACTAAGATTGGGGAATTTGTTGTATTTGGCTATCACACTACTACACTTTGAGCATATTGTGTTTAGAACTTTGCCGCTTGTAAATAATGTCTAAAAATTGAGCTTTTATTGTTAAATCGTTTAAGTCATGTGCATGAGTCATTTCTCTTTAGAAAATGTTCGGAAAGATTGTTTTGAGTTCTTTTTATTTTTATTTATTTATTTATTTTCTTTTTATTTTTGTAATTGTTTTTGTTTTTATTTTTGTGTTTGTTTTATTTTTTTGTTAATGTATTTATGTTTGTTTTTGTTTTTGGTTTTGCATAAGGACTAACAATCTTTTAAATTTTCTAATTATTTTGTTTTGTAGAGTTAGAAAAACGTTTGTGGGTATCTCAATATTGTTAAACCCTCAGGAGACACAACTCCTCCTACTAGGGATGCCTAGAGGTTTAAAGGCTTGTTGCATACGCTAAATGCAATCGAGTTACCTACGAAAGTGGTTTAATTAACTTCTTGTTTGTTCTTGTTTGTTTATGTTTTTGAGTTAAACTTGTGCTTTTAATTTGTTTTGTGTTTGTTTCAGTGTTTTAAGTTTGAGACTCAATAAATACATTTTGGAGACAAATTAGCTCAAAACAGTGTCTGCAGATCGGTCAACTTCACGGATTGTACTGTACTTGCTCAAGAAGAACCAGATGATCAGCCATACATCATTGGAAAGATACGGAAGTCTAGTTTCTGTAGAATTTTACGGTTCATGATTCCAAGTCTTCTAGAGAAAGTTATACATGTTTTGGCAACTTAAGGTCAAATTCGGCAGCATCTGCGTTACTGGGCCAAAAATCACATTTGAAGGCCTTTCCAATTTTTCCTTGAGCTGGGCTGCATATGCTTGGAAAGATAAGACACATAGCTTGAAGATCCATATTTTTTCAGATTTTTCAGAATGAAGCCACAAGCCCAAAACGAGCCCACAAGCTGGCTGCAATGCATTGTCATGCATGACATATGCATGATGAAGTGTTGTTGATTGTGGGAAAGTTTGGTGAAGCATATTCAATTCCTATTTTTGAGTGGAATTTTGCAGCAGCCAAAAGATGATGAAGTGGGAGTGCAACACTAAGCCTAAAGACAAGAGGAATTGTTTTCAAATGCAATAGTGTGTTAGGTGAATTAAGTGTTCTAAGTTGGTGAAGTTAGTGTGTTTAGAAAATTCAATTGTATAATTCAGATTTTCAACTTCCTTAGGCCTATAAATAGTGAGGATTCCTAAGCTTGTAATAACACCCCAAGGGGGGAGCTCTCAAGCACTTCTCTAGAGCTCCCTTCCCTTCTCTCCCTCAAATTCTCTTAGTTTCCCTTTGTAGTTCTCAATTGTTGTAACAAGATCCTAGTACTATAAATCTCAAGCATTTTTCCTTTTCCTTCTTCTATAAATTCTCCAAACACTTCTCTACTTTCTTCTCCAAATTTCCCATGTTCTCAAACACTCTCTTCCAAATTCTCAAAGTCCTCAAACACTCTCTTCCAAAATCCATGAAGTTCCCAAACACCACTTTCCTTACCTTTCCAAAATTCTCTTCCAAAATTCTCCAAGTTCTCAAATACTTTCTTCTCCCTTCTCTAAAGCTCCCAAACACTTCTCAAACACTTTCTTCTCCCTCCTCAAAGTTCTCAAACACATGTTCTTCCTTCCTCAAATGCTCTCTTTAATGTTCTCTAAGTTGTAATTTATTTTTCTTGTAATGTACATTCTTTCTTCTTGTTTTGTTTCTTTTGTTTTCATTTTTGTTTTGTGTAGGAAAATTGAATTGGATCATTCAATCACCAATCCCTGTGGAATCGACCTCGCACTTACATATGCTATACTACCAACGGTTCGTGCACTTGCGAGTATCACAAGTTGAGGATGCAGTTGAACCCATTTTGGTGCAGCTGAATCTACTTAAAGTTAGTTTGTAAGGAAAATCCATTCATCAATATATCATACGACCCTTGATTTTCAAGGCGCGGGAGCACCATCTCTGTTATTCGTTCACTCACCCCATATATCATACGACCGTCGCTCACTGAGCAGCGCGCCGGAGCACCGCCCTAAACCCACCATCAACACCACCACGAAACGGCCTTGTAGCTCAGGCCGTGAACCTTACGGGGGAGATTAGTTCCTCTCTCGGCCACAATCGTTTGATTAAAAGTCAAGTCCAACAGGCGCACCATTTCATCACCTCCATCCAAACCACATCTCGATGCACGGAGCCGTGCTGGCATGCCCACGCACAAGCGCACCGCACCCAAAAGCGGGAAGCCGCGTGTCAACGCATATCCCTCGACCCGGAACTCCAGGGCGTGAGATTTGCGCGGCAGTCAAGGGGGACAGTCTTGATCAGGCCGAATTGCCTCGCCATACAGATTCGGCAAGTATACCTCGTCCCCGGCTTTGGAGAGGCCGTAGTGAAGATCGCGCTCAACCAAGAAGGAGCCCCAGATCTCCCTCAAGTCATTCTCCGTCTCACTGTCAGGAATCACGGAGAGGTCGTGCGCTAGAAATAGAGGAAATGGCCGAGTGAGGCACACGCGAAATTCTGACCCCGTCCTCTCGGCCAAGTCGTAGAAGAATTTGAAGTAGAAGGCCGTCGCGTTGTGCTTCCTGAAAGGCCCATAGTGGACCGCCGTGCTCGGCTTCATCTCGTCAACGACGACGTCATGAAGCGTGCGGTAGATGTGGCCGAGGAGGAAGGGCCCGAGCGCTAGCCTTCCGCCCTGCGCAAGATAGTCGGCCAAATGGGCGAACTCCAAGGTGACTTTGTTCGCCTGGGTGCAGAACACGAACTTGCATAGCCTCCAGCAAGAACGCAGCATGATCGACCTCGCCCAGGGGACGATGGCGTCATCTTCGGCGCTATCCTCTACGCCGAAGTTATTGTAGAAGCTGGAGTAGTTGAGCATGTTCTTCGCCTTGCTCCCAGCTATCTCGTGACCGTAGGCCACGTGGCCTTGAAGCTCCCGTCAGCCTCAGGAGCAACCAGCACGGCGTTTACTTCCACGCCAAGAGGAGAGAGGCCGAACGAGGCGGCCATATCAAGAACGGTTGGCGTCATCATGCCGAAGGTTCATGGTGTTCGTGGCCGAAGACCAGAAACTCAGAGCCACGGCCAAAGCGACCGGTCCATGACGAGTGGCCGATCGAACAGTTTGATCAAGTGATAGATGCCTTGATCTTTCCACTGTTGGCCGAAGTAGTGCTCCGTCCTCTGCAGCCATTTCTCCCCAATCCGGGGTCGAGGTCGGCCATTGGGGCTGTGGTCAAACAGCGTTCCAGTCTTGGTAGTCTCCTTTGTTGAAGGCCGAGAGATCTACCATTTTGTCCTTGAGATGGACTGCCAGCCTCTCTGGCATGCCACCCTCCAAGGAAGGGCCGAGGACGAAGGGAATCAGGAGCGGCGCCATCATCATCGGTCCAAGGCGTAATGATGTTGGGCAGGACCGAGCCTTGGATCTCTCGGCAGATGTCCTCAAACTCAGTTTGAAAGACTTGGGACCGAGCTTCAACAGATGAACAGGTGCTGGAGGCCATTGGGACAGATTGAAGTCGAGTGTTTTGAAGGAAAGTTTGGAAAGGGAAGAATGAGCACGAAGAACATCAAAAGGTTCGTAAACTCTCTAAGGAAATAGAAGGAACGACTGGAATCGTTGCTTACAAACCGAGAGAGAGGATTCTGAAATTTGGAGTTCGAAAAAAGGTTGGAGAGAGAAAGGATGTTGGGAGAGTTTGGGCGTCTGAAAACTCTAAAAGCGTAAGAAAGAATGGAGAAGGCTGGGTTTTTATACTAACAACCTGGCAATACTCTTGAGCGCGCGATAATGTGTCGAAACCCTGGAGTCCGTCGTTTCAATTGATGAGACGAAGCGACGGCTCGCGCGAATCAAGGGCAGTGATAGCCTAAACGACGTGCTTGCGTATTAAAGGCGTCGATCTATGACTCAGCGCATTAAGGCACCAACTATCAGTCACTTTATAGGAATGCAAAGGGTCCATCCCCTAGAATTCATTCGGCCTTCATCCTTGCTCCGACCGAAGAATCCGGGAATGTGGGGGCAATGTTTGTGCCTAATAAACTCGGCTAAAGAAGCTGACCGGAAGGAGGCTGGCCGAAGGAACAATAGCTCGGCCCTAGCGTCTATCTAGGGTCAAGTCATCGTTCTTCCTTTTGTTAAAATACCAAAGCGAATTATGATTCAAAGTCATCACGGCCTTGGTAACACCGGCCGAGGACAAACTCCTCAGATCAACAGCCTTGTAGCTTAGGCCGTGAACCTACGGCCGAGACGAGTTCCTCTGATAAGGTGGTCGTACGTCCGCATTCGTCATTTTCTTTCGGCGTTTAAAGCCTTCGACCTGGGATAATTGTGTCCTGGCTTGCTGAGCTTGCCTCTGCATCCTCCTTAGCTGGGTCTTTGTCAACGGCTCGGTCCCCTCCCCAGCTCGTGTGTAGTACCAGCGATCATCCTGCACGGCCGGTGGCCTGAAAGTCTTGATTTTCCTTGGGGCAACCTCGTCTTCTTGGCTATATGAGACACTTGGAATCCGTGCCTGCTAACCGGTCGTGACCGTAGTGGTCGGTGAATTTCTTCGCGGTCGATCGAGAGGAGTCAACGTCCTTCCTTTTGTTCTCCTGTGGCTTGGGTTGACCGATCTCATTCTTGCATCGACTGCAAAATACCAACTTTGGCTCAGGCAACGTCCCCTTTCCTCTCGCTAACTTCGAGTGTTGACGTCGAGCTTCCTGTCGTGGCCTTAATAGGCCGATGAACCTCCCTATATTCGGCCGGAACTGGGAGTTGACCATGGTTATGATGGGTGGAGGGAACGGCTCGGTGTCAACCTTCATGGCAGCCTTCTCCGAGAACTGGAGTTTCTTCTCGTCTATTAGCTTCCGAATAACGTCCCGCAAGACGATCCCAGTTGTTGGTGCTATGAGACCAAGAGCTGTGGTATTTGGAGACGATCCAGGGGTCCCTCCCGCACCGGTTAGGGAGTGAACAAACAGTCGAAGTTTTTGGGTGTCGATTCGGCCTCCCCACATGAGGAGGTGTGCCCGTCTCGGAGAACAACATGAATTCTGGCAGCCGATAGTTTCCGGAGGAGGGGCGTACGGTCAATCTTCGGTGGGTACGGCTTAGTGTACCTCGGAGCCTCGGCCGTCTTTAAGCCAGGCCGTCCTCAATCATTTGCCGAACGTTATCGACTCTAAGCCAGGCCGGGCTCGAACTGTCCTGGGCCTCCTGTTTATCGTTCTGTGGCCTCGCCTTGGCCTATTTGAGCGAAGGGTTTGGCCGTGTTGATTGAGCCGAATTGCACTTGATAAGCGTTGTTGGTTTGGTTGAGGGGCATTCGGTCGATCTTCTGTAATTGAGAAACCGCATGCGTTTGGGAACCGAACGGAAAGGTCGGCGCCTAAGCAGTGGCGTGATGGCTAGACCATTCTTATCGTATTACGGTGATGGTATTGTGGCCGTGCTGTTTGGGGACGGCCTGCGTTTGCACGGCCAGGACTATGGACTGGGTTGGGCTGCTGAACAGTGGAATATAGGGGGCTATTCCTGTCCTAACAACACGGCTCCTGAGACTAGTTGCGCAGCGCCTCCACAGGGACATTGGGCCGGGAAACGTTTGTTGGGGCTACCCCCAGCTGTTCGTTGGCGGTTGGAAATCCTGACCATAGCTTGATGCCTGCGTGCGGTTAGCCACGCTCGAGGCTGCTGCCTTCCCGTAGGGCTCAACTCTCTAGCGGCCTTGGCCTCTTTGTTCGGCCCTAGGGGGTGTCGCGGGTGATGTGATTGGCATTCTCTCTTGAAAGAACGTCCGCGGTCTCGACGAGATTTTATCCATTGCGGCCATGAAGGCCGTCTCAATCCTATAGGCCTGCCTAGCCATCAGATCTTCCATCTGAGACCGTTCTTGTATGGATTCGGCCACACGGGCCGTCGTCCTTGGAACACTGGCCGAGACGCTGACCGCTTGTTTGGTTTCGGAGGTCATTCTGGGGGAGGTCGACTCAGGAAGTCTCAGAAGTCATCTCGATTCTCTTGTTCTTGAGCTTCGCTTGTGACCTAGTTTCCACCATAAGGTTTTGACAAGAATCCCACGGGCGTGCCAAAAGTGTTGACCTCCGCCAATCTCACAGCCTGGTGCTCCGGGCCGAGGGATCTGTTCAACACAAGTCGTCCTTCTTTTGTGCTCTGCGTTGTGCGCGGGCGTGCCAGCATGATTTATCGTGCATTTGAGGATGATGCGATTGGGTGAATAGATGAGTTGTACGCCTGTTTGAGTCTGACTTCTAATCAGGAGCAACTGTGGCCGAGAGAGGAATTGATCTCGGCCGTCAGGTTCACGGCCTGAGCTACAAGGCTGTTAATGGTGGTGTTGATGGTGGGTTTTTAGGTGGTGCTCCGGCGCGTTGCCGGGTGGCAACGGTCGTATGATATATGAGGTGAACGAGAGAGTAACAAAGATGGTGCTCCGGCACCTTGAGAATCAAGTGTCGTATGATATATTGATGAATAAATTTTCCTACAAACTGTCACTACTCCTAAGAAAGGAAGTAAAGGTATTGAAAGTGCATTACAGGAAGATAAACGACGAAAGGTAAATGACAAGAAAAATAATCTGCTCCGTGGGAGGCTTGTGTGTGGTGTTTGAACCCTTTAAACGTAGTTGAAGCCCGGTATTTATAGGGGAGGTCCTGAGAAGACAACCAGGCTAAAAATCTGCATAATGAGGCTGAGAGAGATAGTGGGTAGTCAACTGACGTTTGGGGATGTTAAGTATGGTGGTGTGACCCCCATAAATCCCCGATCGCCACCCTGATGGTGGGCTCTGCGTCTCGGGCCTTGGAGGAGCATTTAATGCCCTGGTCTGATGGTTGGTGACTTATTCCTGCAAGTCGTAAGATTTTCGCACCTATGTTGCGTCGATTCAACTCCGAATTTGCCCTTAAGCCTGCCAAAACTTGCATAACTTTCTCTAGAAGACTCGGAATCATGAACCGTAAAATTCTCCAGAAACTAGACTTCCGCATATTTCCAATGATATATGTCTCATCATCTAGTTCTTCTTGAGCAAGTACAGTCCAATTCGTGAAGTTGACTGATTTGCAGACACCGTTTTGAGCTAACTTGTCTCCAAAATGCATTTAATGAGTCTCAAGCTTATTACACTGAAACAAACACAAAATTTATTAAAAGCACAAGTTTAACTCAAAAACATAATCAAATCATAAGTTAGAAGGGTACAAAATGATATATAAATATGCACCAATCAAATACCCCCAAACCTAGATTTTGCTAGTCCTCGAGCAAAACAGCAGAAAACAAAGATAAAAATAAAACAAGAAGTTAATTAGACCACTTACGTAGGTAACTCAATTGCATTGAGCGTATGCAACAAGCCTTTAAACCTCTAGGCATCCCTAGTAGGAGGAGTTGTGTCTCCTGAGGGTTTAACAATACGAATACCCATAAACGTTTTACTGAACTCTGTAAAACAAAGTAATTAGAAAACTTAAAAAATTGTGTTAGTCCTTTAAGCAAAACAACAAAAGTAAAAACAAAAACAAAAACAAAAACAAAAACAAAAATAGAAATAAAAACAAAACAAAAAATAAGACTCAAAACAATCTTCCCGAACATTTTTTGAAGAGAAATGACTCATGCACATGACTCAAAAGTTTTGACAATAAAAACTCATTTTTGGTCAATATTTACAGGGTGGCAAAGTTCAAAACACAACATGCTCAAAGTGTAGTAGTGTGATAGCCAAATGCAACAAATTCCCCAATCTTAGTTTTCACACAATTTCAAAAATCATACAAAGTACAAGTTCAACTTCAAATCTCACCAAAGTTGTCCTCTCACAAATGAATCACTAGAAGAGGGCTACAATGCATCACTCAGTTATAAACATGAGATTAGAGTTAAACCATAAAGGACTTAACTCAAAATAGGAAGATGAAGAACTTGCATTAATATGATCTCAAGAAGGATGCCAAACACATAAAAGTAAGAAAATGCATGCAATTCAACCACATAACATTTAAGATCAATTTAGGTTTTTAATATAGGTTGTAATGGGGCCAAGGGTATAAGGTGAGAAAGAAATGAAAGGTATGGATAATACAAAGTGCAAGGAACTCGCAATGTAAGAGCATAAAATAATTGTTTACAAGACTTCGAATCATTAAGATTAGAATTTTTTCTTTTTTTTCTTTTACATGATCAAAACTCCTTATACATTCATTTACATTGATTCATACTCCTTTCCTTTAATTGAACAAACACCAATTTATTTTGAGGCCAATAAAGAAACCCAAAAATGAAATTTCATTCTTCCACCACATAATCACAACTTTTCTCTTTTTCTTTCACCAATTGTGAGATTTTTTTTTTTTTCTGAAATGTAACTCTCCTTCCCAAACTTAGTGTGAAAAACACATCCCCAATTAAAGCTCATGAGTTCCTTAGAAAGGTAAAAAATTATTTTTCGGGCTAAGGCAAGGAAATAAAATTGGTAAATGAAAGAAAAGGGTTACATGTAGGCTCAAAATGGTTAACAATGGAAAATCATGCTTAAGCATGCATAAGGTTAGCTTGAAAGGCACAAACGATCCAAAGAGGGCCTTAATATGACTTCTTAAATGTCATGAAATCAAATTGCATAAGAATGAATGACTTTTAAGTGTTCAACCAAATCAATGAATAATGAGATCAAACAACAACTTTGATGACAAGAAAATAAGAGTATGTGTATAACACTCATGAAATGAAGTACAAGGCTCAAAAGCTTACGTTATATGGTTATATAAGTCTAATTTATGCTTGATACAATTCTTTGGGTCATGCAAATCCTTTAATTGGAAAATTATGAAACAAATGGCAAGTGCAAAGGTTTCAAACATATCATGCTAGAATGATGCCAATTTTTTTATTTTTTATTTTTTATTTTAAAATTTATAAAATGAAATCCAATTTTCATTTAAGTCATGCAAACATTTATCACAATCTCATCATATGTGTTCGGAAAGTGACTCAAAAATAAAAAACAAAACAAGACTCAGAAATAAGAAGGAAAAACAAAAATAAATATATAAATAAATAAATAATTACTTAATAAAAAGGAAAAAAAAAATTAAATAAAAAATTACTTACTAAACTCCAATACCCCCAAACCTAGAAATGAACATTGTCCTCAATGTTTAAAATTTAGGCACAAGCAATGTCATAATAACAAATGAAGGTATTAAAAGCAAATAAAAATCACAAAACACACAAGAATACAAAAATAAAATAATTATAAAACAAGAATTACAAAACAAACAAACAAATTAAACACACGAATATACAAGCAACTCACGGATGACCAGTTAAGAGCCTCAGAAAATTAAAATTATTGAAATAATAACAAAACAACTAAAGAGAAAGGATTGGAATACTCCCCCTTGAAGCGATTAGGTCGAAGCGTGATGCACTTGGAGGTCGCGACTTCTCCCACTGCTCCACACTTCCCATTCTTATGATTGAGGTTGCCATCTCTCTCCGTTTTTATTGAGCTCCAAAATTGCTAAAACAAACACAGAAAACTTGAAACAGAATTAAAGGATTAGGAAATAAAAACTAAAATGAAAAGGAAAATCAACACACGTCCAATTTCATGCTTCAAAGTAACAAGCAACAAAGTAAATCAAACTAGCTTATGAAGTTCTTTCTTTCTCAAATATGATTATCCATATGGTGTGTGGTTTTAATCAAGTATTCAGAAAAAACATTTAGCTATGGTTTTTAGTCTAAACATAAATTCCGAACCAATTAAGAACAAGAAGAACAATAGAGAACTAAGTAGGAAAACCAAATAGAATCAAGCAATGTTATCGATCCCGGCAACAGCGCCAAAAACTGTTGCGTCGATTCAGCTGCACCAAAATGGATTCAGTTGCATCCTCAACTTGTGATACTCGCAAGTGCACGAGCCGTTCGGTAGTATAGCATATGTAAGTGTGAGGTCGATTCCACAGGAATTGGTGATTAAATAATCCAATTCAGTTTTCCTACACAAAATAGAAAAACAAGAAAGAAAATAAATAAAACAAGAAAGAAAGAAAAGAAAATAACTCAAGCAGATAAGTTCCCAAGTTCAATTAGATTAACGGATTGATTCTAGCTAAACGGATTGATTCAAGCCATGGTGTTTGGTCATAACCTTGTATTCCTAATTCCCTAATTTGATCATCTGTTGTCTAACCTAAACTAAGCATTAGGAATCCATTAAGCATAGAAGAACATTTTAAACAACCAAGTATGTATTTAATCCCTGTTGTCGAATGTCCATACATACTCTTCCTATTCATAGTTCAATTCGAATTAAAGCATGGTGTCTACTCTTAATTCAAACCAAGATAGCTAACATGCAATCCTAAATGGTGATCAATCATTCAAACTAGCATATTAACTTATAAGCATAATGAATAAGAACAAAAATCATAATTGAAACTTGGAAACTAATCAAACTTGAAACTAAAGAAAAGAATTTACATAACAATGAAAAGTAAAGTGGAACTAAGAAAAACTTAAGGAGAGCTAGAATTGAGAACTAGAAAGCAAAACTAAGAGAATTTGAGGGGGGAGAAGGGAGGGGAGCTCTAGAGAAGTGTTTGAGAGCTCCCCCCCTTGGGGATATTTTATGAAGCTTGAAGACTTCTCTATTTATAGGGCTAAGAGGGAGGAACATCATGATGAATTCCAACACCACCATTCCTCTTTTAATACAATCCATAACTCCCACTTCATCTTGTCTATGTTATTGTGGTTGTTATCAATTCCACCTCATACTTCTTTTGCTGCCCCTCAAGCTTTCTTCACATGGGATTTCAAAGGTGTTCAATTGTGGCTGCCTTTTGCTACCAACCCATGTGGGTTTTCTTTTGGTTGCTGGGAAAACGATTTTTCTAAACCAGACTTGGTGTAGGAAGGCCTGTGATTTCAATATGTATCCAATGGGACTCAAATTTGGATATGTCCTAATAGACACCCATTGGAACGTTTATGAAGAATGTATTCCCATCTGAGTGGTACAAGTGTATGTTTTGGGCCTTGCAAGTTGACTGCCGAAAATAGACTGGAATTGACAATGCATTGCAGTCAGCTTGTGAACTTGTTTTGGGCTTGATCTTCCCTCCTACAAAATCTGGAAAAATCTGGATCTTCAAACTTTCTGAATTATCGTTCCAAGCATATGCAGCCCAACTCAAGAAAAAATCGGAAAGACCTTCAAATGTCATTTTTGGCCCAGGAACGCAGATGCTGCCGAATTTGCCCTTAAGCTGCCAAAACTTGCATAACTTTCTCTAGAAGACTCGGAATCATGAACCGTAAAATTCTCCAGAAACTAGACTTCCGTATCTTTCCAATGATATATGTCTCATCATCTGGTTCTTCTTGAGTAAGTACAGTCCAATTCGTGAAGTTGACTGATCTGCAGACACCGTTTTGAGCTAACTTGTCTCCAAAGTGCATTTAATGAGTCTCAAGCTTATTACACTGAAACAAACACAAAATTTATTAAAAGCACAAGTTTGACTCAAAAACATAATCAAATCATAAGTTATAAGGGTACAAAATGATATATAATTATGCACCGATCAACCTAATCGCCCTAATTTTGCTCGGACTAGGCATATCCTGACTTCAATCACTTCCTCTCTCTTCTTGCACATTAAATGCACTTACGTGACGTGGCTCTTCTGCTTTAGTCAGAGGCGTTACTTCATTAAATGAAGCGTGGGACCTTGACGCCACTTGACTTTCCTATCTTGGCCGTGTATCCTGAGGAGCTATCACTCCCTTCGTCCTCGGCCGGATTCACCGAGGCTGTTCTAGCTTTGCCTTCACAGTTCCCCTTTTCCTTTCCGAAAGAAAGCGAACAACAACTTGCTACGTTCGGCTTATGGGTAGGCGCTAGGGCCGAGAGGAAGTTCCTTCGGTCAGCTTCATCGGCCGAGATTTATTAGGCACAAACATCCAATGGTGGGTTTCCTGGGTGAACAATTTCTGATTTGCATCTTTGTAATTTTTCTGGGTTTGTGTTCTTGGTGGTTGACTAGTCATCGTATGAATTTTGGGTTTGTGTCCTTGTAGTTGACTAGTCATCATTATCTGCTGTTTGGTGTTTACTTGATCATATTCACACACTTTCACCATAGTTGTTGCTAGCACAGGGGATGCCTAGATTGACGGGTCCTTCTGAGTGCCTAGGTTGTCACTAGTAATTTTCTAAGGTTGCAGGTACATTGTGGCATGCTCTGTGTGTATCCTTCTAAGTGTATTCTTGACTAGTCATAAGTGTATTTGGTAAAGGTCTAAAGTGTGTGAAGATTGTTGCATTTTGTTTAAGTGTCGTAAAATTTACTCCTCGTCACCTAAGTACCAATTTCAATTGGTATCAAAGCGTCAGCTCTTAACACAAATAGATCGATCCTGGGATTTGTTTTGGTGTTTAGGTGTGCTCACTATGGAAAGGGATCGAGTTGCTCGATCTTGCAACTCCCCTCCTTACTTTGACGGAAACAACTACGTTGCATGGAGAGAAAAATTTGAGATATTCCTTGACGCTCTTGATGAGTATGCAAGTGAGTATCTCAAAAAAGAGTGGGTTGCTCCAGTCAAGACTGTTGAGAGTAAAGTTGTGCCCAAGCCTAGGTCGGAATGGAGTGAAGTTGAGGTGTTTGCTGCACATTCACAAGAAGGCCAGAAATGCCTTAGTTACAGCCTTGTCTAGCACACAGTTTTCACATATACAACACATCCCTAATGCTAAACATGCTTGGGATAAACTAAGGGTGGTTCATGAAGGGGATGACCAAGTTAGAACCCTAAAACTTCATATGGTGCTTGCACAATTTGAAGAACTTAGGATGTTTAAAACTGAGTCTATTTCTGAGTTCTATGGGAGAGTTGAGATGATCACAAATGAAGCCATGAGTCTTGGTCAACCTATTGAAGAGCTTCTTGTTGTTCAGAAAATTCTTCGTGTTCTACCATCTAGGTTTAGAGCAAAGAAAACCGCAGTCATGGAGGTCCAAAACTTAAATGAAATTAAGCTTGGCAAGCTTGTAGGAAAATTGAAAACCTATGAGATGGAATTGAATATGGAAGAAAATGACACTGAAAAATCAAAAAATGTTGCACTTCAAGGAGTGTATGATTCCTCTCTGAAAGGTGGTGAAAAATCCTCAATTTTTGAGGATGAGATGGCTTTGTTTGTCAAAAAAATTAGGAGAATTCTTAAGGATAAAGGAAAGTTTGCTAGATAGGGCAGCTCTAGTAGTGAGAGACAATTTAGACCATCAACTGATCGGTCTAATGAGAGGAACAAGGATGTCAAACCTTTCACTAAAGATTTTAGAAAATCAGTCAAGTGCTTCACTTGTGGAGGCATGGGGCACTATGCTGCCGACTGTGCAAACAATCAGAAAAAATACTCCAAAGGAAAGGACAAAGCCATGAAAGTGAGCTGGAGTGAGAGTGAAAGTGAAGTGTCTCAAGAGGATTCATCTTCCTCTGATGATGATGACCAACAAGTTGCCTTTGTTTCCTCTGTGCAGCTAGTGTATGATGAATCTGAATTCTGAGTCAGATGACCTATCATACGAGTCATTAGGAAGAAAATATGATTGCCTGTTCAAAGAAACATTTTCCTTGAAAGAAGAGAGTCTCAAACTTGAGGCCAATAACCAAGATCTTCAACATGAAATTCTCATCTTAAAAGAAACCAAAAGAGAGTTGAGTGACAAATTTGAGTCTCTAGAAAAAGAAATTGTTGCACTTGTGTCAATTAGGAGCAATCTTGAAAATTAAGTTAATGTGCTCAAGGAAAGTAACATTGGTTTCCATAACTCAAACAAACAGCTCCTTGGTGAATTGAATGAAGCAAAAAGTAAGGTTATATCTATGACCATTGGTGCCTCAAAAATTGACAAAATGTTGAATATGAGAAAACTTCATGGGGACAAAGGTGGTCTTGGATTTAATCATTTTGATTCTAGTTCGTCTAGCTCTACCACTAAGTTTGTCAAGTCAAAAACTCCACCCATTGCACCTCTTGATGTTCAGCAGGTAGTCAAGAAACCTAAGTTTGTTCCAACTTATCACAGGTGTGGGTTGACTGGTCTAATTCTGGACCAGTCTGTCATATGTACAAAAAGGAAAAGACCAGAAAATTGTCTTCAACATCTAAAAAGAATCCCAGATCTTTGCAAGATCAGGTTGATCATTTGCTAAATGAAGTAACTAAGATTGCCAAACTTGTCTCCCTTAAAATGAGTTCACCCATTGTGCCTAAGCCTACTTGGATTGCAAAAGGTCATACCAAATGTCTTGTTGTGCTAAATGCTTTTGCTGCTTCAAACACCAACTCTTGGTACTTTGATAGTGGTTGTTCCAAACATGTGTCTGGTGATAAGAGTGTTTTCTCATCTCTCAGCCCTTTTGATGGAGGCACTGTGACTTTTGGTGGAGGTCACAAGTCTCAAATTGTTGTAAAAGGTACTGTTTGTATCCCTGGATTACTCAAGCTTAAGAATGTTAGATTTGTTGAGGGTCTTACATCCAATCTCATTAGTGTGAGTCAGCTATGTGATGATGGAGTAGTAGAAGTTAGATTCTCCAAGCATGGTTGCAAAGTCATTGGAAAAGGTGGCAATGAGATTGTGAGTGTGGCGTCAATGATGCAAAAGAAGTAGTTTGCAATAAGGTTGTGAATGAAAAAAGTGTCTTGTGGCATCAAAGGCTTGGACATATGAACTTTAGAGACTTGCATAAATTGTCCAAGAGAGAGTTAGTGAGTGGTCTACCAAAGCTTGACAAATCTGACCAACATGTTTGTGAAGGATGTCAATTGGGCAAGCAAGTTAGAGTGTCACAAATACATATAGGTTTTTCTTGAACTTGCTTGTGTTCCTTTATAAGAATCTTTCTACTTAGTAGATTGCTTGGTCGGTTGATGACCCCTAGTTTTTCCCAATGGTGGGTTTCTGGGTGAACAATTTCTAATTTGCATCTCTGTAATTTTTCTGGGTTTGTGTTCTTGGTGGTTGACTAGTCATCGTATGAATTCTGGGTTTGTGTCCTTGTAGTTGACTAGTCATCATTACCTGTTGTTTGGTGTTTACTTGATTATGATGATTTCACACACTTTCACCATAGTTGTTGCTAGCACAGGGGATGCCTAGATTGACAGGTCCTTCTGAGTGCCTAGGTGTTAAGCTCATAATTTCATACATATACATGCCCAATTTCCTTACTTCTTTTGCTTAGTTTCCGATAATTCTGAGTTATTTGCCTCTCTTTGTGTGTTTTGTAGGCCAATAGAGCATGAGAGCATGAGAGGAATACAACTTAAGGCATTTGAAGCAATATGGTGCAAAAACGTGCAAAAACTGGAGCCTGAGTTAGAAGTTCATTTCGGACTTATCTTCTTCATCCAAACTTGGATTGGGCCAATACTTGTGTGGTTGGATCCATGACATTCGGAACTTCAAAACGGACATCTTAAAGTCATCATTTGATTCAGCCCAACCCAATTCGTGAGCCCATGGAAATACACATCATGCTGACAGGAAGATGAGCTCATTGCATGCTTGGTCATGATGAGCTAGGCATGAGCTATTGGTTTCTGAATGGAAGCTTGGTCATGCTGACATGAGGATGAGCTGGGGCTGCTAGTGGGATTTAGTGGAGTAACCATTTCTGATTATCTAATGCAAGTGTGTTAGGTCATTGCCATATTCAATTCAGATTTCCCACTCCCCTCTCCCTATAAATACCACTTCCATTCCACATTCAACTCATATCCTGAGATCCATCATTTACACTTCCATTGTACACAAAGAGAGGGAAAGTTGAGAGTCACAAAGGGAGAGAAGGGAGAAGGCAGCAGCTGGGAGGCTTTGGCCTCCTGGCAGCCATGGAGATGATTCTTTTCCATCTCTAGCATGCTGTCCTTATCTTCTTCTCCTCCCTTTGTCTTTTATTTTCTTCTTGTATTTTCTTTGTTTTACTTTGTTTTTCTGTTATTAGTTGTAATAAACATCTTGCTAGTCTTGTATCATGGTTTGAGTTTATAAAGTTTGATTTCATTCATGAATTCTTCTTCACTATTTTAATGTAGCTGTTTTTGCATCCTTTGATTGATCACCTGAGGTTTTATGCGTTATGCTCTTGTTGGGAAGGTTTGGGGATCATCTTCATTCCATCTATTAGCAACTTATGTGATTTGGTTTCTAGGTCTCCTAATGTAAACACCATGCTTGGAGTCCTTGTGATGTTCAATACAATTTGATCCAAACACCATGGACTTATTTGTGAGCATCTTCATGAGTGAATCAATTTGTTTACTTGCAGCCATAACATGATTAGAACAATTAGGGTGGATTCTAAAACCTCACCATCTTGTCTTAGTTCTTTTCTTTCTTCTTGTTTTCCTTCTTTTGTTTCCATTTCTGTTTTGTGTAGGAAAACTGAATTGGATTATTCAATCACCAATCCCTGTGGAATCGACCTCGCACTTACATATGCTAAACTACCAACGGCTCGTGCACTTGCGAGTATCACAAGTTGAGGATGCAGTGAATCCATTTTGGTGCAGCTGAATCTACGCAACAAGTTTTTGGCCTAGGTTGTCACTAGTAATTTTCTAGGGTTGCAGGTACATTCGTGTATTCTTGATTGTGGTTGTTCATGACTAGAAGTTGACTAGTCATAAGTGTATTTGGTCAAGGTCTAAAGTATGTGAAGATTGTTGCGTTTTGTTTAAGTGTCGTAAAATTTACCCCTCGTCACCTAAGTACCAATTTCAAATATAGCGGTCGACTTTTAAAAAGAAAACTTAGAAAAAGGGGAAGAAGCTGAGAAATCCCAAGAAGAAGAAAATTATGCTGCTATGCTGACCCCTTCTCCTCCATTGAAGCCATATGTCTCACCGATCCCTTTTTTGCAGAGGCTAAAGAAAAATAAAATTGATGGGCAATCTTCTAATTTCTTGGAGATGTTCAAAAAGGTGCAAATCAACATTCCATTTTGCTGCAGCTTTGGAACAAATGCCAAGTTATGCAAAATTCATGAAAGACATCCTCTCCAAGAAAAGGAAATTTGGTGATCATGAGAAATGGACAAAATAGCCCAAAAGGCTATTGGGCCTAAGGGATAAGTGGCATAAGATGACATGACCCATGGACCAAATGGAGCCCCAAATACCCACCCAATTGCCTTTTGTGTTGTCCTATATAAGCTAAGTGTTGGAGAAAACCTAGCTAGGGTTTTTGGTTTCCTACTTCGGTTGATGAGTGATCATCTTTGTATCTCATCTTCCTCTAGGAGCATTTGGTTTGGTGAGATAGAGGACTCCAGTCTTGGAGCCTTAAGGTGAAGGAGTCAAAATTAAGAGAAACAAAAGGCCTTTCCAACAAAGGTGTTCATTCTTAAGAAATCAGGAAAAGGTCATCAAGGTGCCCTTTTTCCGTTTTCTATTTGTGTTCAAAGAGACTAGGCTTAAGATACTTGGTTTAAAATGAAAAAGGTTTAGCTCAACTAGTATAAACAGAATGAATCCGCCATTTAGAATTGTTGTATAGGTTGTGGCTACATTTCCTAAGCATTATGCATGTTTCCTTCAGAAAGTTAAAGACATAGCACAAGATGCTGATGATGTGCTGGATGAATTCCAGTATGAAGTTCTTCGACGTAAACTGGAGCTGCAAAACCACATGAAGAAAAAGTTACTCAACTTCTTTTCAATCTCCAATCCCATTGCTTTTCGCCTTAAAATGGCACGGAAAATTAAGAACATCAACCAACTTTTGGCGGATCTCAAAAGTGAGGCATCTTTGATTGGACTAGTTGCAAAACACAAAGATGCAACCCCCCAAGCTATGGTTGTTCCGAGCCAAGGGAATCTGCGTCAACACGAGTCGTCCTTCTTTTGGCGCCGTGTGGTTGTGTGAGGGCGTGCCAGCACGGTTTCCGTGCTAGCACGAAACTGATCTCAGCCGTTAGGTTCACGGCCTGAGCTACAAGGCCATTAATGGTGATGCTGATGGTGGTTCTTGGGTGACGCTCGGCGCGTCGCTGGGTGGCGACGGTCGTATGATATATGGGATGAACGAAAGAGTCACAAGGATGGTGCTCCGGCGCCTTGAAGATCAAGGGTCGTATGATATATTGATGAATTGATTTTTCTACAAACTGCCACTACTCCTAAGAAAGCAAGTAAGAATATTGAAAATGCATTACAAGAAAATAAATGACAGGAAGTAAATGACAGAAAAATGTAATTTGCTCCGTGGGAGGCTTGTGTTTGGTGTTGAACCCTTCAAATGTAGTTGGAGCCTGGTATTTATAGGGAAGTTCTTGAGAAGACAATGGGGCTGAAAATCTGCATGGTAAGGTTGAAGGGTTCTCAAGTGGGTAGTTGAATCGACATTTGGGAATGTGAAGCATGGTGGTGTGACCCCCATAAACCCCAGCCGCCGCCCTGATGGTGGGCTCTGCGTCTCGAGCCTTGGAGGAGCATTTAATGCCCTGATCTGATGGTTGGAGGCTTAGCCTTACAAAGTCATAGGATTTTCGCACATAATCCCTGATTTTACTCGCCATATCTGACTTCAATCACGTCCCCTCTTTCTCGGCTCATTAAATGCTCATATGTGGATCATGGGCTCTCTCCTGTGATCAGAGGCATTACTTCATTAAATGAAGCGCGGGACCATGACGCCACGTGGCGACACTGCTTCGCTTTTTCTATCTTGGCCATGTATCGGTCAGCTTCCTCGGGCGAGATTTATTTAGGCACAAACATTGCCCCCACATTCCCGGATTCTTCGGCCGCGGTATGGATGGAAGCCGAATGAATTCCAGGGGATGGACCCTTTGCATTCCTATGAAGTGACTGACAGTTGGTGCCTTAAATGCGCGAGTTAGACAGTCCGCGCTTTAATACGCAAGCACGTCGTTTAGGTTATCATTGCCTCGATTCGCGCGAGCCGTCGCTTCGTCTCGTCAATCTGAAACGACGGACTCCAGGGTTTCGACACGTCATCATGCGTTCGAGTGTATTGCCAGGCCGTTACGTCGTTCGAACTCTTCTTAGCCCTTCTAATCATAAGCTCGTTGAACCTCTTTTCTCTTTTCTTCTTTTCTGGGTTTCTAGTTTTTCCAGCTCTTCGGTGTTCTTCGTGTTCATCGTTCCCCCTTCAAACTTTCCTTCAAAGCACTCGACTTCAATCTGTCCCAATGGCCTCCAGCACCTCTTCATCTGTTGAAGCTCGATCCCAAGTCTTCCAGACTGGATTCGAAGACATCTGCCGAGAGATCCAAGGCTCGGTTTTACCCAATATCATCATGCCCTGGACTGATGACGACGCACTGCCACTGCCACTGATTCTTGTGTCCTCCTGAAAAACAACTTGGTGGACCTCTCGGCCTTTGACAGGGGGACTACTGATATTGGAACGTTGCTCGGCCGCAGGCTCAATGGCCGACCTCGACCCCGGAACTGGGAGAAATGGCTGCCTAGGATGGAGCACTTCTTTAGTCAATAATGGAAAGATCAAGGCATCTACCACTTGATAAAACTGTTTGATCGGCCGCTCATCATGGACCGGTCACTTTTGGCCACGGCTCTCGAGTTTCTGGTCTTCGGCCACGAACACCATGAACCTTCGGTTCGGCATGATGACGCCAAACGTTCTTAATATGGCAGCCTTGTTCGGCCTCTCTCCTCTCGGCGTGGAAGTAAACGCCGCGCTGGTTGTTCCTGAGGTTGAGGGGAGCTTCAAGGCCGCGTGGCCTACGGTCACGAAGCTAGCTGGGAGCAAGGCAAAGAACATGCTCAACTACTCTAGCTTCTACAATAACTTCGGCGTAGAGGATAGCGCCAAAGACGACGCCATCGCCCCCCTCGGCGAAGTTGAGCATGCCGCGTTGTTGCTGGACCTGGTTGTGCAAGTTCATGTTTTGTACTCAGGCGAACAAGGTAACTTTGGAGTTCGCCCAACTGGCCGACTACCTTGTGTAGGGCGGAAGGCTACCGCACGCTTCATGATGTTGTCACTGACGGGATGAAGCTGAAGCATGGCGGTCCACTCTGGGCCTTCCAGTTCTGGCTCCAAGCCTACTTCCCAGAACTGAGGGGGGCGGTCACAATTGCCAACATCGACTTGGCCGAGAGGACAAGGTCAAAATTCCGCGTGTGCCTTGCTCGGCCGTTTCCTCTATTTCTGGTGGTGAGATGGAGAATGACTTGAGGGAGATCTGGGCTCCTTCCCTGTCGTCGCGCGATCTCCACTGCGGCCTCTCCAAAGCCGGGACCGAGGTCTATTTGCTGAATTGCGTGGCGAGGCAATTTGGCCTGATCCAGACTGTCCTCCTCTTTCCTCTCTCAACCAATAGGCTTTCGTCCTGGAGGGCCGATGTCCCCCAAAATCATGGTGTGGCTGGTATCTCCTTTCAGCTCCAGAAGGGGATGACCTTCCTTACTCTGACGTTGTGGATGCGCCGTAATGCGATGGACGAAGATGGGTGGGTCTGGTACGAGGATTTTATCTCGGCCAGTGGGGAGGCCCTGAGGGGGGCCTTGAAAATGTGGATTGGGACCCCCCCCCCCTAAGACTAGTAGGGGGAAGAGGAATCCGTCGTGCCTCCTCAGCCGAGTGCCCGGTCGTGGCCATGTCCAGAGTGACGACCGCAACTTTAGCCACAACCCCAACCTCCAGGGCAACGGCGTGGTGGGGACTCCAAGGACCTTGGCGCTCAGGACCGTGCCATCTCCTCCGCCAGTTCGACCTTCATTTTATGCTCTTTCTTCGATCTTTCTGAGCTATGCCTGACTTCATTTTATTTCTTGATGCTTCAGGCCGTAAGACGGGCAGTTGAGTTTGCATTAGGTTGTATGCATCAAGTCTTGACTTTTCCAATTCTTCCAACTCATGAGCCATGGCTTGCGCGTAGTCCTTCTTATCCTGCCTAGGCCGTTCGATCACACGGAGAGACCGAACCTTTAACTCTATTGGAACGATAGAATCATGGCCGTAGGTTCAGGTATAAGGGGATGTGCCAGGAGCCGAACGTTTTGAGATTCGGTAAGCCCAAAGGGCTTCAGGGAGCAAGTCGTGCCAAGCCCTAGGTTTTTCTTCAATCATCTTCTCAAGCCCCATTCTCTCGACGTACTCCTGCTTTTTGGCGGAAGCGAAAACCGGACCATTATCGGCCGTAATAGTTTCAAGTATACCGAATCTGTGGACAATGTGGTTCTCAAAGAATTTAACTACATGCGCGCTAGAAAATAGTCGGTCGCCACCAAAATCCATACGTGTTGGTACGCGGCCGGATAGATTTTGCCGATGATGTCCACGGCCCAGCCTCTGAACGGCCATGGTTTGGTCATCGGGTGAAGGGCTTCGGCCGGTACCCTTTGTATGGGGCCGTAGATCTGACATTTAATGCATCCCCTTGCATATTCCATGCAATCTTTTAAAATTGTCGGCCAATAGTAGCCGTGCCTCCAAACTAACCACCTCATCTTGATGCCGGACTGATGGGCGCCACAAATCCCCTTATGAGATTCGGCCATGATTACTTGAACGTCTTCGGTACTGGGACATAGGAGTAATAGGCCGTCCGACCCCTTTCAATACAGCTCGTTTTGGTAAATCATAGAACACCGAGCTGTTTGTGCCTAATAAATCACGGCCGTAAACTGACCGAAGGGACCCTTTATCTCGGCCCTCGTACCTTCTCGAGAAACTAAAAACGCAGCGTTTTGCCAGAGTATTTTGACCTTCCAGAGAAACAAGAAAAATTGCTAAGGCACGATCATCTCGGCCTCGATTGAAGGCCGAGGCCGAGGTAGAGCAAAGTCACGGCCAAAGGGATTAAAGTCAGATCATCACGTGACAGGAGGGTCCCACACTCCATTTAATGAAGCAAGGCCTCTGTTTATTGCAGCAAACCCACTGGCCAGAAATGAGCATTTAATGCACGAGGGATGGTGGGAAGTGATTGGAGTCAGGATTTGGTGGCAGGGATCAGAGTGATTAGACGCCAACATTCTCACAAAACTCTTTGCAGCTTGAGAGATTAGGTGACCAGCCACCAAAGCAATAAATGCGTCTCCACGGCCAAAGCGCTGATCAATGCATAGGATGAGAAATAGAAACATTTTAAACCCTCAGGAGAGCATTTCAATCCTTTCTCTTCTTTGAATTCTGTTTATTTCCGTAATTGTTTTTGCCTTTTGGTCCACGCTGAGTTCTTTGTTTTTCTGTGTTGAATCCAACCATATAAAGAACGTGAAATTTTGAATCCAACCATATAAAGAACGTGAAATTTTGACTTACGGTTTGAAAGTTATAGGCTAAAAGCTGAACAGAGGTCGAAGCAGCAAAAACAGAGAAACGAATCTGTCCAAATGGTGATAAAAGGGTGATAGAAAGTGTTGTTTGTGTTTTTCTTTGGTTTCTTGGTTTGTTTCTTTTAGTACAACAATTTATGTCGTTTGTTTGAATTTGTTTAGAATACTTAGTTCATTTTCATTTATGGTTTGTTATTTCATGTTATCTTAATTTGTTTTTGTTTCTTTTTCTTACGAGAATATCTTTAAAAAAAAATTTATAAAAAAAAATTATTTTTCATATGAGCTAACTTATAGTAACTCCAGTGAGCACTTCCGTCAATCCAGTGTCTAGGAGTTCTTTAGGCGACACCTTCGGTGTCTAAGGAGTTTGGGTTTTAAGCGGGACCATTGTGACCCCTCCAACCTTCCGGATCCCCCTGGCTGTGTTTTTCTGAGGCCCTTAACTGGTCATCCGTGAGTTGCTTGTATATTCGTGTGTTTTTAAATTAAGTTTTTTATTTTCTTTGTTTTCTTTTCTGTATAGTCTTTGTTTTTGTTAAGTCAGTTTATTTATTTATTTACGTGGTATGGTTAGTTAGTTTATTTCTGAGTGTTAAAAACACATTTTTATTTCACTTCAACCTCTGCATTACAAAAAAAAAAAAAACAACAACAACAACTTCTTCTTCTTCTTCTTCATCTTCATCATCATCATCATCATGGCTTGCCTCTATTTTCTCGCACTTGTAGAATCTGCAGCAGCTCTACATGGTCCTCATTCTTTCTCCAGTGCTTCCACATGCTGATTGGCACAGTAAAGCCGCTTCTGCAAGTCCGCCACCATAGCCTTCAAGGAAGCCACTTCCTCGCTCAGCGCGGCACACTCCCGTGTTCTCGCCAGTAATCGCATGCCCAAATTGGTAGCCGAGACCGCCTGGAGCACAGATAAAGAGTGGGACTCATCCACCGCCATCTTGTCAGACCTACGTGCCACATGCAGGTGATCCTGCCGACGTGAGTATACTGCCAATCATGCCACCCAGGAGCACTGCTCTCTTTCGGCATTGCCTCAGAAAAGTTCGGTATTGCCTCAGTAAAGTTTGAGGCCGTGCCGTGATGATATGTGGAGTTTGGGAAGAGGGCAGGGGTTGGAGGAGCCCTTTCTGGGCATTAGGTGGTGCAAGTGATAGCTCAAGGTTGAGATCATCAAGGTGAGTGCATGAGGATGCCATTTTTTTTGTTTCTGGATTTTTTGATGTTTTTCTTTGAGTTTGCAGGAAGAAATGCTGGGTATCATCCTCTTGTAGAGGCGTGCTTTAAATAGACATATGCTGATGAGGGTGCCAACGCCATTTCGGATTTCCCGGGCATGCTCGACCTAATCACTTCAAGGGGGAGCACCTTTACTTTCACTTTACTTTTCTTTTTTTCCGTGTTTTCTGGTGTTTTATGTTTTTGCCCGTTACTTTCATTTTCTGGTGCTTTGTGTTTTCTTTTTCTTTTTTGCCTTTCCCTTTCGGCTATCATCTTTGTTTTATTTTAGTTAGGGAACTGTCTGCTTTTTTTTCTGTTTGTCGTCTTTGTTTGATTTAAGTTTGGGAAGTGTGTTTTCTTTGTCTCTTTCTTTTTCCTTCTGCAACTTTACTCTTTTATTTCTGAAACAAAATAACAAAAACAAAAACAACAAAAAAAAATAAAAAAATAAAAACAACAATATTGCAGTAGAAATCATTTCTTCACAGTGCTCGTGTCTCAACCATAGGAGCCTTTAGTTTGGCCCTCTGGCTGTCCTCTTCCGGGGCTTCACGCACAGCCTCTTGGGGCTCACCACTTGAGCTCCCAAAGATCGCACTCTTAGCTTGAGCGTAACTACTCTCGCGATCTACTTGTTTGCGTTTACCCGGTCGGTCTAGGTCCTCCAGCTGCTTTCGCATGTCGCGAGAATACAACTCTACCATCTTTGATATGGTTTTATTCTCATCCCGCAATACTTCTAGCTGGTGTCGATTCACCTCCACTATCCTTGCCCTATCCCTTTTCAAGCTTTTTATAGCACTCTGACACTCTTCAACCATACTTCGCTCCGCCGCCAACTGACTTTTCAGCACCTCTACCTCATGACCCAAACTTGCGACACATGCTACTCTGCACGCTCAGTGCCAGGGCATCACTCGTGACCCGATTTTCATCCCTTGTCCCCAGCACACGTATATCTTTAGGAGTCACTAAATTTCTAGCCACTCCAATGGCAACATCGTTGTCCAGGAGTATGAGTAATTCCTGTCACAGGCCCCGTGCGGAGGCAAAGTAGGGCATCCATACTGGTGCCTCCTCCCTTGGCCCCGTGTCTGAGTCGGTGGAGCTAGGTTGAGATCCAACGAAAATGGGTAGGAATGGGCCATTTGATTTCTCACTTTTTTTTTTTTTCTTTCTTTCTTTTCTCTTTTGTGTGTTTATGAGTTTGTGTGTTTTCCCCCTCTTTCTCTTTCTCTTTTATAGACATAGTCTTTGACAAACCCTAGCCATTGCAGCGTGAGCATTTTCTGAATCTCCAGCATTCCTTGAGTCCCACAACCTTCTCGCTTTCCAACCATACCCAACTCATTTATCACGACGTGCCTTTTTGAACGGACGCGTTCAGTAAAGTCTCGCGCCTTTCCATGAGCCCGTAATTTCCGCTTGTGAAATCTGCGGTGCTTCTATTTGTTGGCACGTGGCTCCTGCTTGCTACCCGTGACTAACCATGAGACGACATTAGGGACCACATTTTCTCTTTTTCAGAAATCCTGCCTTCGCACTCCCAATTCACGTGTCATCTTAAAAAATAAAATCAAAAATCAAAAATTAAAAATTAAAAAAAAATTAAACGTGTGGGCTTCGGATTTCTTTGTGGGTCGGGTTTTCACCGTTGTTTAGGTTTCAAAGTGGGTTAACTTCTTTTGAGTTGTGCTTTCAATCGTTTGGGTTTTAGTTTGCATAAGACTGCTCTTTTAGGGCTTACTGTTTTGTTTTGTTTTTATATTTGTTTGTTTGTTTTGTAATTTTTACTTTATAATTATTTTATTTTGTATTTTAATTATTGTGTTTTTTGTGGTTTATATTTACTTTAGTACCTTTCATTTCTTGTTATGACATTGCTTGTTCCTAATTTTTAAACATTGAGGACAATGTTCATTTCTAGGTTTGGGGGTATTGGAGTTTAACAAGTAAATTTGGTTTTTCTTAAAATAAAATAAAATAAAATAAAATTTAATTTCTTGCTTGTTTTTCTTTTTTTTTTTCTATACTTTCCGAACACTTATGATGAAAGTGATAAATGTTTGCATGACTTAAATGAAAATTGAATTTTATTTATTATTATTTTTTCCTTGTAAATTTTTATTGTAAAAATTAAAATAAAAAAAAAAAAAATATTTGGCATCGTTCTAGCATGATATGTTTGAAACCTTCTTTGCACTTGCCATTTGTTTCATAATTCTCCAATTAAAGGATTTGCATGACTCAAAGAATTGTATCAAGCATAAATTAGACTTATATAACCATATAATGTGAGCTTTTGAGCCTTGTGCTTCATTTCATGAGTGTTATATACATACTCTTATTTTCTTGTCATCAAAGTTGTTGTTTGATCTCATTATTCATTGATTTGGTTGAACACTTAAAAGTCATTCATTCTTATGCAATTTGATTTCATGACATTTAAGAAGTGATATTAAGGCCCTCTTTGGATCGTTTGTGCCTTTCAAGCTAACCTTATGCATGCTTAAGCATGATTTTCCATTGTTAACCATTTTGAGCCTACAAGTAAACCTTTTCTTTCATTTTACCAATTATATTTCCTCGCCTTAACCCGAAAAACAAATATTTACCTTTCTAAGGAACTCATGAGCTCTAATTTGGATGTGTTTTTCATGCTAAGTTTGGGAAGATATATTACATAAAAAAAAAAAAAAAAAAAAAAAGAGAACTTCACTCAATTGGTGAAAGAAAAAAAAAAAAGTTGTGATTAAGTGGTGGTTGATTGAAAATTCATTTTTGGGCCTTCAAAAATAGTTGGTGTTTGGAAAGGAGTATGTACCATTGTAAATGAAGGTATAAGGAGTTTTGATCATGTAAAAGAAAAAATCTAATCGTGATAATTCGAAGTCTTGTAAACAATTATTTTATGCTCTTACATTTTGAGTTCCTTGGACTTTGTATTATCCATACCTTTCATTTCTCACTCACCTTACACCCTTGGCCACATTACAACCTATAATAAAGACCTAAATTGATCTTAAATGTCATATGGTTAAATTGCATGCATTTTCTTACTTTTAAGTGTTTGGCATCCTTCTTGGGATCATATTAATGCAAGTTCTTCCTCTTCCAATTTTGAGTTAAGTCCTTTACGGTTTAACTCTAATCTCATGTTTATAACTGAGTGATGCATTGTAGCCCTCTTCTGAGTGATTTATTTGTGAGAGGACAACTTTGGTGAGATTTGAAGTTGCATTTGTGTTTGGTATGATTTTTGAAATTGTGTGAAAACTAAGATTGGGGAATTTGTTGCATTTGACTATCACACTACTACACTTTGAGCATGTTGTGTTTTGAACTTTGCCGCCTTGTAAATAATGTCTAAAATTGAGTTTTTATTGTTAAAACTTTTGAGTCATGTGCATGAGTCATTTCTCTTAGAAAATGTTCGGAATGATTGTTTTGAGTTTTTATTTATTTATTTATATTTTTGTTTTGTTTTTGTAATTATTTTTGTTTTGGTTTTGGTTTTTTCTTTTATTTTCCTTAAGGACTAACAAATCTAATAAGTTTTCTAACTACTTTGTTTTGTAGAATTAGTCAAGCGTTTGTGGGTATCGTTTCTGTTAAACCCTCAGGAGACACAACTCCTCCTACTAGGGATGCCTAGAGGTTTAAAGGCTTGTTGCATATGCTCAATGCAATCGAGTTACCTGCGGAAGTGGTTTAGTTAACTTCTTGTTCTATTTTAACTTTGTTTTTGTGTTGTTTTGCTCGAGGACTAGCAAAATCTAGGTTTGTGGGTACTTGATCGGTTCATAATTGTATATCATTTCGTATCCTTCTAGCTTATGATTTGGTTATGTTTTTGAGTTAAACTTGTGCTTTTAATCCTTTTTGTGTTTATCTTTCAATTCATTGAGCTTTAGGTAACAATGATGACTTTGGATAGGAAATGATGCAATCCATGCATGTTAAGGCCTTATTTGGGTGAATGGAAGAAGAGCTTAAAGACAAACTCATTTTGGCTACAACTTCTTGCCAGCCCAGTTTTTTAGGTCAACTTCTTGGCCTTGGATGAGCATGCTATGGTGCTCGAATGAGGTGATGATCTTCATGAAACTTGTTCCAATGGGTGTCTAGTACAACATATCCAAATTTCAGCCCAATTGGACATATGTGGAGTGCTTAGCGCATCCAACACTCAACCTTGCTCAGCAGGATTTGCAGCTGCCAGCTTTTTTGCCATGTGCCTTACCCTAGCTATAACTGACTTTGTACCCAACATAATGAGTGAAGTAGGGAGGCATTCCAGCTATGAAATTCTAAAGGAGCAAGTTGGTACATGATGGAGCTATTAAAGAGAAAGCATGTGCATGCATGTGAAGCAAAAGAAGTATGGGATGGAATTGTTTCCAACCACACTAACATAGACAAGATGAGGTGGGAGTTATGGGTTGTATTAAAGAAGGAATGGTGGTGTTGAATTTTATCATGATGTTCCTCCATCTTAGCCCTATAAATAGAGAAGTCTTCAAGCTTCAAAACACACCCCAATGGGGGAGCTCTCAAACACTTCTCTAGAGCTCACTTCCCTTCTCTCCCTCAAATTCTCTTAGTTTCCTTTCAAGTTGTCAATTGTTGTAACAAAATGATTTTACTAAATTTTCCTTCAAGTTTTCTTAGTTCTACTTTAATTTTATTTGTAATGTACATTCTTTCTTAAGTATTCAAGTTTAATTAGTTTCCAAGTTTCAATTATGGTTTTTGTTCTTATTCATTATGCTTATAAGTTAATATGCTAGTTTGAATGATTGATCACCATTTAGGCTTGCATGTTAGCTATCTTGGTTTGAATTAAGAGTAGACACCATGCTTTAATTCGAATTGAACTATGAATAGGAAGAGTATGTATGAACATTCAACAACAGGGATTAGATACATGCTTGGTTGTTTAAATTGTTCTTCCGTGCTTAATGGGTTCCTAATGCTTAATTTTAGGTTAGACAACAAATGATCAAATTAGGGAATTAGGAACACAAGGTTAGGACCAAACACCATGGCTTAATCATACTTTAGCTAGAATCAATCCGTTAATCTAATTGAACTTGGGAACTTATTTGCTTGAGTTATTTCCTTTTTTCTTGTTTTATTTATTTTCTTTTTCATTTCTGTTTTGTGTAGGGGAAATGAATTGGATCATTCAATCACCAATCCTCATGGGATCGACCTCGCACTTACATATGCTATACTACCGAACGGCTCGTGCACTTGCGAGTATCACAAGTTGAGGATGCAGATGAATCCATTTTGGTGCAGCTGTATCGAAGCAACAACATTTTGGGATGCTACAGTTAGAGATTAAAGGTCTCCGAATCTAATCTTCTTTAGATTACTTTATCTCTTATTTAGCATACCTTGGACATTTATTTCTTTACACGATGTAAAAGATAACAAAATAAATTTTCCCTTTATATATCATATACGAAATGTATTCTAAGGAGATTACATCAAATGTATTGGCTCTTAGGGCACATTTCTAACACCAACATCCTGCAGCTATTTGTTATCCAACAGATTGGATTGGAGCCCAAGATCAACAAACTTGCTAGGTCGCTCACTGGCTTCAATGGGGCCACATCGATCACGTGTGGAACGATTAACCTTGACATCCACTCACCCTCGGTGGTCTTCTCACAAACCTTCATGGTCATCGACGAGATCTCCCTCTACAACGGAATCTTGGGTCGACCATGGATCAGCAAGATTGAAGCCATCACATCTGATCTACACCAGAAGATCTGCTACCCCATCCCAGGGGGCGGGTAGGGGCAGATCAATAGTGACCAAGCCATGGAGAGGAGATGCACAGCCCAAGGGCTTAAGAAGATCAAGCAGTTGCAGTTCACACCAGTAATGTAGGCTGATGACGTGGTAGGACGCACTCCTAATAGGCAAGCAAGCCCGAATGGGAAAGGAGTTGCTACCTCACAATAGAAATTAAGGAGCCAGGATCAAGGCGAGGGAATTTGCCTGGAAGACTCCCTGAAAAGGGTTGGAAGGCTGAGGATGACATTGAGTTAGTACCCCCTAATCTTGGACCGCCAAACAAAGAAGCGCAGATCGGCTCGTGCAAGAACCCAAACGAGAAGGATCGAGACAAGGGAATCCGCCCAGGAAGGCTCCCTTGAAGAAGATTGAAAGCTTGAGGAAGACGTTGAGTTAGTGCCCCTTGATCCTGACTAGCCAGGCAGAAAAGCACAGAGTCTGCTCGCCATTCTGACATGCCTATCATCGACCCGAACATCATCTGTCACTGGCTCCATGTCAACCCCGCTAACAAGCCAATGGCGCAGAAGAGACGCAACTTTGCTCCCAAGCGAGTCGCGATCATTAAAGCCGAGATCGACAAGCTCCTAGCTGTCCACTTCATCAAAGAGGTCTCCTACTCATAGTGGCTAGCCAATGTTGTTCTGGTGGCAAAACAAGAAAAGGGCACATGGAGAGTTTGCATCGATTACACTGACTTCAAGAAAGCATGCCCTAAAGATAACTTCCCATTGTTGATCGGTTCATAATTGTATATTATTTCTTACCCTTCTAGCTTATGATTTGGTTATGTTTTTGATTTAAACTTGTGCTTTTAATCCTTTTTGTGTTCATCTTTCAGTTAATTGAGCTTTAGGTAACAATGATGGCTTTGGAGAACATAATTCATGCAATTCAAGCATGTTAAGGCCTAATTTGGATGAATTGATGAAGAGCTTAAAGACAAACTCATTTTGGCTACAGCCCCTTGCCAGCCCAGTTTCGTAGGTCATATTGCAAGCTTTGTTTCAGCCAACTACATAGCTCGAATGAGGCCACATTATTCATGAAAGTTGTTCCAATGGGTGTGTACTATAACATATCCAAATTGCAGCCCCATTGGATAAATCTGGAGTCCGTTACCTAGCAAACACAGAGCCATGCTCATGATGGATTGTTTCAGCGCGGAAAATGAGTTAGAAAATTGTTTCGGCCTTAACTTCTTCCTCCGACCTTGGATTGGCCCAAATAACATATGGATGGAAAGAAGACATTCTGAACTTCAATTTCGAGTGCTTAAAGTCCTAATTTGATTAAGATAAGCCCAAGTTGTAAGCCCTTGAAGTTGCTGGTCATGCTGACCTCAGCATGTGCTGGTTGGATGCTTGGTCATGGTGAGCTAGGCATGAGCTATCATTTCTGGTTGGAAGCTTGGTCATGCTGACATGATGATGAGCTAGGGCTGCTGGTGGGATTTATTGGGGAAGTGCATCAACCATTAAAGAATTTCTAATACAAGTGCATCAACCATTGAAGATTTTCTAATACAAGTGCATCAACCATTTCAGATTTTATAATTCAAGTGTTGTATGCATTAGCCATATTGAATTCAGATTTTCACTTCCCCTAGGCCTATAAATAGGGAAGTTCTCTAAGCTTGTAAACACACCCCAAGGGGGGGAGCTCTCAAACACTTCTCTAGAGCTCCCTTCCCTTCTCTCCCTCAAATTCTCTTAGTTTCATTTTCTAGTTTTCAATTGTTGTAATGAAATATTTGTGCTGAAATTCTCCTTAAGTTTTTCTTTGTTCCACTTTACTTTTCATTATGTAAATTCTTTTCTTTTGTTTCTAGTTTGATTAGTTTCCAAGTTTCAATTATGGTTCATGTTCTTATTCATTATGCTTATAAGTTAATATGCTAGTTTGAATGATTGATCACCATTTAGGCTTGCATGTTAGCTATCTTGGTTTGAATTAAGAGTATACACCATGCTTTAATTCGAATTGAACTATGAATAGGAAGAGTATGTATGGACATTCGACAACATGGATTAGATACATGCTTGGTTGTTTAAATTGTTCTTCTATGCTTAATGGGTTCCTAATGCTTAGTTTTAGGTTAGACAACAAATGATCAAATTAGGGAATTAGGAACACAAGGTTAGGACCAAACACCATGGCCTAATCATACATTAGCTAGAATCAATCCATTAATCTAATTGAACTTGGGAACTTATCTACTTGAGTTAGTTATTTTCTTTCTTCCTTGTTTTATTTATTTCCTTTTGTTTTCATTTATGTTTTGTGTAGGAAAACTGAGTTGGATCCTTCAATCACCAATCCCTGTGGAATCGACCTCGCACTTACATACGCTAAACTACCAACGGCTCGTGCACTTGCGAGTATCACAAGTTGAGGATGCAGTTGAATCAATTTTGGAGCAGCTGTATCTACGCAACAAGTTTTTGGCGCCGTTGCCGGGATCGGTAACATTGTTTGATTCTATTTGGTTTTCCTACTTTTTATTTTTTTTTATCTTTTTTATAACTAGACAGTTTCATGTTTTAAAGTTAATGAGGTTAATTGATAAGTTGTGTTTGTAGTCCAACGGACAAGGACAATTGCCTGACAAGCAAGAGAACTGGGTTTGAGTCCCAGCTTACACAACACCCAAAAACAAAAAGGTTCAAGTAGCATGTTGATTATTTCTAGTTTATGGTTTCATTCACTTGCTCTTAATTAAATATCTTGTTCAAGTTTACATAAACACCATATGACTCTTGGACTGATTAGTGAATGAATGGGTAGATTTGAAGACAAACACCATGTTTAAAGTCTACTTAGTTCTCTATTGTTCTTCTTGTTCTTAATGGGTTTGGAATTTGTGTTTAGACTAAACACCATAGCTAAATGCTTTTTCTGAATACTTGATTAAAACCACACACCATATGGATAATCATATTTGAGAAAGAACGAACTTCATAAGCTAGTTTGATTTACTTTGTTGCTTGTTACTTTGAAGCATGAAATTGAATGTGTGTTGATTTTCCTTTTCATTTTAGTTTTTATTTCCTAATCTTTTAATTCTGTTTCAAGTTTTTGTGTGTGTTTGTTTTAGCAATGTAAATAGCTCAATAAAAATGGAGAGAGATGGCAACTTCAATGATAAAGATAGGAAGTGTGGAGCAATGGGAGAAGTTGCGACCTCCAAGTGCATCCATGCTCAACCTAATCGCTTCAAGGGGAAGCATTTCAATCCTTTCTCTTCTTTGAATTCTATTTATTTCCATAATTTTTTTTGCCTTTTGGTCCGCGATGGGTTCTTTGTGTTTCTGTGCTGAATCCAACCATTTAAAGAACGTGAAATTTGGACTTACGGTACGAAAGTTATGGGCTAAAAACTGAACAGAGGTCGAAGCTGGAAAAAGAGAAACGAATTTGTCCAAATGGTGATAAAAGGGTGATAAATAGGTGATAGAAAGTGCTGTTTGTGTTTTTCTTTGGTTTCTTGGTTTGTTTCTTTGAGTACAACAATTTATATTGTTTGTTTGAGTTTGTTTAGAGTACTTAGTTTATTTTCGTTTATGGTTCGTTGTTTCATTTTATCTTAATTTGTTTTTGTTTCTTTTTTCTTACGAGAATATCTTTTAAAAAAAAAATTTATAAAAAAATTATTTTTCATATGAGCTAACTTTTGGTAACTCCAGGTAAGCACTTCCGTCAATACAGTGTCTAGGAGTTCTTTAGGTGACACCTTCGGTGTCTAAGAAGTTTGGGTTTTAAGCGGGACCATTGTGACCCCTCCAACCTTCCCGGATCCCCTGGCTGTGTTTTTCTGAGGCCCTTAACTGGTCATCCGTGAGTTTCTTGTATATTCGTGTGTTTTTAATTTAAGTTTTTATTTTATTTTATTTTTATTTTATTTGTTTTCTTTTCTGTTTAGTCTTTGCTTTTGTTTTGTTTTTGTTTTTGTTAAGTTAGTTTATTTCTGAGTGTTAAAACACTTTTTTATTTTATTTCACACGCTGCATTAAAAAAAAAACAAAAACAAAACAAAAAAAAAAAAAAACAACATCATCATTCATCATTCATCATCATCATCATCTTCTTCATCATCTTCTTCTTCTTCTTCATCTTCATCATCATCATGGCTTGCCTCTATTGTCTCGCACTTGTAGAATCTGCAGCAGCTCTACATGGTCCTCATTCTTTTTCTCCAGTGCTTCCACATCCTGATTGGCAAGGAAAGCCGCTTCTCTAAGTCCGCCACTTGAGCTTTCAAGGAAGCCACCTCCTCGCTCATAGCTCCGCACTCTCGTGTTCTTGCTAGTAGGCGCAAGCCCAGATTTGTGGCCGAGACTGCTTGGAGCGCTGTATAAGTGTGGGACTCGTCCACTGCCACCTTGTCTGACCTCTGTGCTATATGCCAATGATCTGCCGGTGTGAGTTTGCTTCCAATCATGCCTCCCAGCAGCACTGCCCGTTCGGCATTGCCTCAGAAAGGTTCGGTATTGCCTCAGCAGAGTTTGAGGCAGTGCCGTGATGATATGAAGAGTTTGGGAAGACAGAGGTTGGAGGAGCCCTTATCTGGGCATTTGGTGGTGCAAGGGATAGCTCAAGGTTGAGATCATCAAGGTGAGTGCATGAGGATGCCATTTGTTTTGCTTCTGAATTTTTTGATGTTTTTCCTTGAGTTTGCAGGAAGAAATGCTGGGTATCATCCGCTTGCAGAGGTGTGGTTTAAATAGGGCATATGCTGATGAGAGAGAGCCAACACCATTTCGGATTTCCCGGGCATGCTTCGAACTAATCGCTTCAAGGGGGAGCACATTAACTTTCACTTTACTTTACTTTTTTTCCGTGTTTTTCTGGTGTTTTATGTTTTTGCCCGTTACTTTCATTTTCTAGTGCTTTGTGTTTCTGCCTTTTCCTTTCGGCTATCTTTGTTTTATTTTAGTTAGGGAACTGTGTTTTTCTTTCCGTTTGTCGTCTTTGGTTTATTTTAGTTGGGAAGTGTCTTTTCCTTTTCCTTTTCTTTTTATTTTTCTTTCTGCAACCTTCCTCTTTTATTTCCGAAACAAAATAACGAAAATACAAAAACAACAACATAAAATAAAAACATCAATAATGCAGGTAGAAGTCATTTCTTCTCGGTGCTCGGTGTCTCGACCATAGGAGCTTTGAGTTTGGCCCTCTGGCTGTCCTCTTCGGGGCTTCACGCACAGCCTCTTGGGGCTCACCACTTGAGCTCCCAAAGATCGCAATCTTAGCTTGAGCGTAACTACTCTCGCGATTCTGCTTGCTTGCGTTTACCCGGTCGGTTTAGGTCCTCCAGCTGCTTTCGCATGTCGCGAGAATACAACTCTACCATCTTTGATAGGCTTTTATTCTCGTACCGCAATACTTCTAGCTGGTGTCGATTCACCTCCACTATCCTTGCCCTCTCCCTTTTCAAGCTTTTTATAGCAGTCTGACACTCTTCAACCATACTTCGCTCCGCCGCTAACTGACCTTTCAGAATCTCTACCTCATGGGATTTCGCAAGTAGGCGATGCCCCAAACTTGCAACACATGCAGGACTCTGCACGCTCAGTGCCAGGGCATCACTCGTGACTCGGTTGTCATCCCTTGTCCCAAACACACGTATATCTTTAGGAGTCACTAGATTTCTGCCCACTCCAATGGCAACATCGTTGTCCAGGAGTATTGAGTCAGCTACCTGTCACAGGCCCCCTTGCGGAGGCAAAGTAGGGCATCCATACTAGTGCCGCTGCTTGGCCCCGTGTCTGAGTCGGTGGAGCTAGGTTGAGATCCAACGAAAATGGGTAGTTAGAGGCCATTTGATTTCTCACTCACTTTTCTTCTTTCTTTCGTTTCTCTTTTGTGTGTTTCTGAGTTTGTGTTTTTCACCATTTCTTTTTAGCTTTTTATAGACTTAGTCTGCTAAACCCTAGCCGATGCGGTTCTAAGTTCTGTGCGGCCCTTACGACTTATCTCTATATGTCGCCGCACCCATTTCCCAACCTCCCTTAATTGCATTTTCACCTTTCACCACCTTCACATGAAAAAGTCGTCGCGCCTTCCTACGAGGCCAATAATTCTGGCTTGGGGGATGTGACAGAGCCCCTGTGCGCCGACACGTCCCTCACCCCTTTTACCCGTGACTTCCCAGGAACCAAGGCATTAGGGACCACACTCGTTCTTTTTAGAAATCCCGCCTTCGCGCTCCCAATTCACGTTTCATTTAAAAAAATAAAAATAAAATAAAATAAAACTTTAACATGTGGGCTTCAGACTTCATTGTGGGCTTCGGGTTTTCACCGTTGTTTATGTTTCAAAGTGTGTTAACTTCTTTTGGGTTGGGTTTTCAATCATTTGGGTTTTGGTTTGTGTAAGACTGTTTGTTTAGGGCTTTCTGTTTCGAGTGTTTTACTATTTCGTTTCTTTTTTTTTATTTGTTTGTTTGTTGTAATTTTTATTTTGTAATTATTTTACTTTTGTATTTTAATTTTTGTGTGTTTTGTGATTTTTATTTACTTTAGTACCTTTCATTTCTTGTTATGACATTGCATGTTCCTAATTTTTAAACATTGAGGACAATGCTCATTTCTAGGTTTGGGGGTATTGAAGTTTAGCAAGTAAATTTGGTTTTTCTTAAAATTAAAAAAATAAATAAAATTAATTTCTTGCTTGTTTTTCTTTTTTTTCTATATTTTGAGTCTTGTTTTGTTTTGAGTCACTTTCCGAACACTTATGATGAGATTGTGATAAATGTTTGCATGACTTAAATGAAAATTGAATTTTATTTATTTATTATTTATTCTTTTTCCTTGTAATTTTTTTAATTTTTTTAATGTTTTTAAAAAAATTAAAATTAAAAATTAATTAATTTGGCATCGTTCTAGCATGATATGTTCGAAACCTTCTTTGCACTTGCCATTTGTTTCATAATTCTCCAATTAAAGGATTGCATGACCCAAAGAATTGTATCAAGCATAAATTAGACTTATATAACCATATAATGTGAGCTTTTGAGCCTTGTGCTTCATTTCATGAGCGTTATACACATACTCTTATTTTCTTGTCATCAAAGTTGTTGTTTGATCTCATTATTCTTTGATTTGGTTGAACACTTAAAAGTCATTTATTCTTATGCAATTTGATTTCATGACATTTAAGAAATGATATTAAGGCCCTCTTTGGATCGTTTGTTCCTTTCAAGCTAACCTTATGCATGCTTAAGCATGATTTTCCATTGTTAACCATTTTGAGCCTACATGTAAACCTTTTCTTTCATTTTACCAATTATATTTCCTCGCCTTAGCCCGAAAAACAAATATTTACCTTTCTCAGGAACTCATGAGCTCTAATTCGGATGTGTTTTTCATGCTAAGTTTGGGAAGGGATATTACAAAAAGAAAAAAAAAAGAAAAAAGAAATTCACACAATTGGTGAAAGAAAAGAGAAAAGTGGTGGTTGATTGAAATTTATCTTTGGGCCTTCAAAATAAATAGGCGTTTGTTCAAATGAAGGTATAAAGAGTTTTGATCATTTAAAAGAAAAAAAAATCTAATCATGATGATTCGAAGTCTTGTAAACAATTGTTTTATGCTCTTATATTTTGAGTTCCTTGGACTTTGTTTTATCCATACCTTTCATTTCTCACTCACCTTACACCCTTGGCCCCATTACAACCTATAATAAAGACCTAAATTGATCTTAAATGTCATATGGTTGAATTGCATGCATTTTCTTACTTTTAAGTGTTTGGCATCCTTCTTGAGATCATATTAATGCAAGTTCTTCATCTTCCTATTTTTGAGTTAAGTTCCGTATGATTTAACTCTAATCTCATGTTTATAACTGAGTGTTGCATTGTAGCCCTCTTCTGAGTGATTCATTTGTGAGAGGACAACTTTGGTGAGATTTGAAGTTGCATTTGTGCTTGGTATAATTTTTGAAATTGTGTGAAAACTAAGATTGGGGAATTTGTTGCATTTGGCTATCACACTACTACACTTTGAGCATGTTGTGTTTTGAACTTTGCCGCCTCGTAAATAATGTCAAAAATTGAGTTTTTATTGTTAAAAACTTTTGAGTCATGTGCATGAGTCATTTCTGTTCAGAAAATGTTCGGAAAGATTGTTTTGAGTTCTTTTTATTTTTGTAATTGTCTTTTTTGTGTTTGTTTTTGTTTTGTTTTTGTTAATTAATGTATTTATGTTTGTTTTTGTTTTTGGTTTTGCTTAAGGACTAACAATCTTTTAAGTTTTCTAACCGCTTTGTTTTATAGAGTCAGTAAAACGTTTGTGGGTATCGTAATTCTGTTAAACCCTCAGGAGACAAAACTCCTCCTACTAGGGATGCCTAGAGGTTTAAAAGGCTTGTTGCATATGCTCAATGCAATCGAGTTACCTACGAAAGTGGTCTAGCTAACTTCTTATTATTATTATTATTATTATTTTTTTATCTGTGTTTTCCTTTTTGTTTTGCTCAAGGACTAGCAAAATATAGGTTTGGGGGTATTTGATCGGTTCATAATTGTATATTATTTCTTACCCTTCTAGCTTATGATTTGGTTATGTTTTTGAGTTAAACTTGTGCTTTTAATCCTTTTTGTGTTCATCTTTCAGTTAATTGAGCTTTAGGTAACAATGATGGCTTTGGAGAACATAATTCATGCAATTCAAGCATGTTAAGGCCTAATTTGGATGAATTGATGAAGAGCTTAAAGACAAACTCATTTTGGCTACAGCCCCTTGCCAGCCCAGTTTCGTAGGTCATATTGCAAGCTTTGTTTCAGCCAACTACATAGCTCGAATGAGGCCACATTCTTCATGAAAGTTGTTCCAATGGGTGTGTACTATAACATATCCAAATTGCAGCCCCATTGGATAAATCTGGAGTCCGTTACCTAGCAAACACAGAGCCATGCTCAGGATGGATTGTTTCAGCGCGGAAAATGAGTTAGAAAATTGTTTCGGCCTTAACTTCTTCCTCCGACCTTGGATTGGCCCAAATAACATATGGATGGAAAGAAGACATTCTGAACTTCAATTTCGAGTGCTTAAAGTCCTAATTTGATTAAGATAAGCCCAAGTTGTAAGCCCTTGAAGTTGCTGGTCATGCTGACCTCAGCATGTGCTGGTTGGATGCTTGGTCATGGTGAGCTAGGCATGAGCTATCATTTCTGGTTGGAAGCTTGGTCATGCTGACATGATGATGAGCTAGGGCTGCTGGTGGGATTTATTGGGGAAGTGCATCAACCATTAAAGAATTTCTAATACAAGTGCATCAACCATTGAAGATTTTCTAATACAAGTGCATCAACCATTTCAGATTTTATAATTCAAGTGTTGTATGCATTAGCCATATTGAATTCAGATTTTCACTTCCCCTAGGCCTATAAATAGGGAAGTTCTCTAAGCTTGTAAACACACCCCAAGGGGGGGAGCTCTCAAACACTTCTCTAGAGCTCCCTTCCCTTCTCTCCCTCAAATTCTCTTAGTTTCATTTTCTAGTTTTCAATTGTTGTAATGAAATATTTGTGCTGAAATTCTCCTTAAGTTTTTCTTTGTTCCACTTTACTTTTCATTATGTAAATTCTTTTCTTTTGTTTCTAGTTTGATTAGTTTCCAAGTTTCAATTATGGTTCATGTTCTTATTCATTATGCTTATAAGTTAATATGCTAGTTTGAATGATTGATCACCATTTAGGCTTGCATGTTAGCTATCTTGGTTTGAATTAAGAGTATACACCATGCTTTAATTCGAATTGAACTATGAATAGGAAGAGTATGTATGGACATTCGACAACATGGATTAGATACATGCTTGGTTGTTTAAATTGTTCTTCTATGCTTAATGGGTTCCTAATGCTTAGTTTTAGGTTAGACAACAAATGATCAAATTAGGGAATTAGGAACACAAGGTTAGGACCAAACACCATGGCCTAATCATACATTAGCTAGAATCAATCCATTAATCTAATTGAACTTGGGAACTTATCTACTTGAGTTAGTTATTTTCTTTCTTCCTTGTTTTATTTATTTCCTTTTGTTTTCATTTATGTTTTGTGTAGGAAAACTGAGTTGGATCCTTCAATCACCAATCCCTGTGGAATCGACCTCGCACTTACATACGCTAAACTACCAACGGCTCGTGCACTTGCGAGTATCACAAGTTGAGGATGCAGTTGAATCAATTTTGGAGCAGCTGTATCTACGCAACAAGTTTTTGGCGCCGTTGCCGGGGATCGGTAACATTGTTTGATTCTATTTGGTTTTCCTACTTTTTATTTTTTTTTATCTTTTTTATAACTAGACAGTTTCATGTTTTAAAGTTAATGAGGTTAATTGATAAGTTGTGTTTGTAGTCCAACGGACAAGGACAATTGCCTGACAAGCAAGAGAACTGGGTTTGAGTCCCAGCTTACACAACACCCAAAAACAAAAAGGTTCAAGTAGCATGTTGATTATTTCTAGTTTATGGTTTCATTCACTTGCTCTTAATTAAATATCTTGTTCAAGTTTACATAAACACCATATGACTCTTGGACTGATTAGTGAATGAATGGGTAGATTTGAAGACAAACACCATGTTTAAAGTCTACTTAGTTCTCTATTGTTCTTCTTGTTCTTAATGGGTTTGGAATTTGTGTTTAGACTAAACACCATAGCTAAATGCTTTTTCTGAATACTTGATTAAAACCACACACCATATGGATAATCATATTTGAGAAAGAACGAACTTCATAAGCTAGTTTGATTTACTTTGTTGCTTGTTACTTTGAAGCATGAAATTGAATGTGTGTTGATTTTCCTTTTCATTTTAGTTTTTATTTCCTAATCTTTTAATTCTGTTTCAAGTTTTTGTGTGTGTTTGTTTTAGCAATGTAAATAGCTCAATAAAAATGGAGAGAGATGGCAACTTCAATGATAAAGATAGGAAGTGTGGAGCAATGGGAGAAGTTGCGACCTCCAAGTGCATCCATGCTCAACCTAATCGCTTCAAGGGGAAGCATTTCAATCCTTTCTCTTCTTTGAATTCTATTTATTTCCATAATTTTTTTTGCCTTTTGGTCCGCGATGGGTTCTTTGTGTTTCTGTGCTGAATCCAACCATTTAAAGAACGTGAAATTTGGACTTACGGTACGAAAGTTATGGGCTAAAAACTGAACAGAGGTCGAAGCTGGAAAACAGAGAAACGAATTTGTCCAAATGGTGATAAAAGGGTGATAAATAGGTGATAGAAAGTGCTGTTTGTGTTTTTCTTTGGTTTCTTGGTTTGTTTCTTTGAGTACAACAATTTATATTGTTTGTTTGAGTTTGTTTAGAGTACTTAGTTTATTTTCGTTTATGGTTCGTTGTTTCATTTTATCTTAATTTGTTTTTGTTTCTTTTTCTTACGAGAATATCTTTTAAAAAAAAAATTTATAAAAAAATTATTTTTCATATGAGCTAACTTTTGGTAACTCCAGTAAGCACTTCCGTCAATACAGTGTCTAGGAGTTCTTTAGGTGACACCTTCGGTGTCTAAGAAGTTTGGGTTTTAAGCGGGACCATTGTGACCCCTCCAACCTTCCCGATCCCCTGGCTGTGTTTTTCTGAGGCCCTTAACTGGTCATCCGTGAGTTTCTTGTATATTCGTGTGTTTTTAATTTAAGTTTTTATTTTATTTTATTTTTATTTTATTTGTTTTCTTTTCTGTTTAGTCTTTGCTTTTGTTTTGTTTTTGTTTTTGTTAAGTTAGTTTATTTCTGAGTGTTAAAACACTTTTTTATTTTATTTCACACGCTGCATTAAAAAAAAAACAAAAACAATAAAAAAAAAAAAAAACAACATCATCATTCATCATTCATCATCATCATCATCTTCTTCATCATCTTCTTCTTCTTCTTCATCTTCATCATCATCATGGCTTGCCTCTATTGTCTCGCACTTGTAGAATCTGCAGCAGCTCTACATGGTCCTCATTCTTTTTCTCCAGTGCTTCCACATCCTGATTGGCAAGTGAAGCCGCTTCTCTAAGTCCGCCACTTGAGCTTTCAAGGAAGCCACCTCCTCGCTCATAGCTCCGCACTCTCGTGTTCTTGCTAGTAGGCGCAAGCCCAGATTTGTGGCCGAGACTGCTTGGAGCGCTGTATAAGTGTGGGACTCGTCCACTGCCACCTTGTCTGACCTCTGTGCTATATGCCAATGATCTGCCGGTGTGAGTTTGCTTCCAATCATGCCTCCCAGCAGCACTGCCCCGTTCGGCATTGCCTCAGAAAGGTTCGGTATTGCCTCAGCAAAGTTTGAGGCAGTGCCGTGATGATATGAAGAGTTTGGGAAGACAGAGGTTGGAGGAGCCCTTATCTGGGCATTTGGTGGTGCAAGGGATAGCTCAAGGTTGAGATCATCAAGGTGAGTGCATGAGGATGCCATTTGTTTTGCTTCTGAATTTTTTGATGTTTTTCCTTGAGTTTGCAGGAAGAAATGCTGGGTATCATCCGCTTGCAGAGGTGTGGTTTAAATAGGGCATATGCTGATGAGAGAGAGCCAACACCATTTCGGATTTCCCGGGCATGCTCGAACTAATCGCTTCAAGGGGGAGCACATTAACTTTCACTTTACTTTACTTTTTTTCCGTGTTTTCTGGTGTTTTATGTTTTTGCCCGTTACTTTCATTTTCTAGTGCTTTGTGTTTCTGCCTTTTCCTTTTCGGCTATCTTTGTTTTATTTTAGTTAGGGAACTGTGTTTTCTTTCCGTTTGTCGTCTTTGGTTTATTTTAGTTGGGAAGTGTCTTTTCCTTTTCCTTTTCTTTTTATTTTTCTTTCTGCAACCTTCCTCTTTTATTTCCGAAACAAAATAACGAAAATACAAAAACAACAACATAAAATAAAAACATCAATAATGCAGTAGAAGTCATTTCTTCTCTGTGCTCGGTGTCTCGACCATAGGAGCTTTGAGTTTGGCCCTCTGGCTGTCCTCTTCGGGGCTTCACGCACAGCCTCTTGGGGCTCACCACTTGAGCTCCCAAAGATCGCAATCTTAGCTTGAGCGTAACTACTCTCGCGATCTGCTTGCTTGCGTTTACCCGGTCGGTTTAGGTCCTCCAGCTGCTTTCGCATGTCGCGAGAATACAACTCTACCATCTTTGATAGGCTTTTATTCTCGTCCCGCAATACTTCTAGCTGGTGTCGATTCACCTCCACTATCCTTGCCCTCTCCCTTTTCAAGCTTTTTATAGCAGTCTGACACTCTTCAACCATACTTCGCTCCGCCGCTAACTGACCTTTCAGAATCTCTACTTCATGGGATTTCGCAGTAGGCGATGCCCCAAACTTGCAACACATGCAGGACTCTCACGCTCAGTGCCAGGGCATCACTCGTGACTCGGTTGTCATCCCTTGTCCCAAACACACGTATATCTTTAGGAGTCACTAGATTTCTGCCCACTCCAATGGCAACATCGTTGTCCAGGAGTATTGAGTCAGCTCCCTCACAGGCCCCCTTGCGGAGGCAAAGTAGGGCATCCATACTAGTGCCGCTGCTTGGCCCCGTGTCTAGAGTCGGTGGAGCTAGGTTGAGATCCAACGAAAATGGGTAGTTAGAGGCCATTTGATTTCTCACTCACTTTTCTTCTTTCTTTCGTTTCTCTTTTGTGTGTTTCTGAGTTTGTGTTTTTCACCATTTCTTTTTAGCTTTTTATAGACTTAGTCTGCTAAACCCTAGCCGATGCGGTTCTAAGTTCTGTGCGGCCCTTACGACTTATCTCTATATGTCGCCGCACCCATTTCCCAACCTCCCTTAATTGCATTTTCACCTTTCACCACCTTCACATGAAAAAGTCGTCGCGCCTTCCTACGAGGCCAATAATTCTGGCTTGGGGGATGTGACAGCTGCCTCTGCGCCGACACGTCCCTCACCCCTTTTACCCGTGACTTCCCAGGAACCAAGGCATTAGGGACCACACTCGTTCTTTTTAGAAATCCCGCCTTCGCGCTCCCAATTCACGTTTCATTTAAAAAAATAAAAATAAAATAAAATAAAACTTTAACATGTGGGCTTCAGACTTCATTGTGGGCTTCGGGTTTTCACCGTTGTTTATGTTTCAAAGTGTGTTAACTTCTTTTGGGTTGGGTTTTCAATCATTTGGGTTTTGGTTTGTGTAAGACTGTTTGTTTAGGGCTTTCTGTTTCGAGTGTTTTACTATTTCGTTTCTTTTTTTTTATTTGTTTGTTTGTTGTAATTTTTATTTTGTAATTATTTTACTTTTGTATTTTAATTTTTGTGTGTTTTGTGATTTTTATTTACTTTAGTACCTTTCATTTCTTGTTATGACATTGCATGTTCCTAATTTTTAAACATTGAGGACAATGCTCATTTCTAGGTTTGGGGGTATTGAAGTTTAGCAAGTAAATTTGGTTTTTCTTAAAATTAAAAAAATAAATAAAATTAATTTCTTGCTTGTTTTTCTTTTTTTCTATATTTTGAGTCTTGTTTTGTTTTGAGTCACTTTCCGAACACTTATGATGAGATTGTGATAAATGTTTGCATGACTTAAATGAAAATTGAATTTTATTTATTTATTATTTATTCTTTTTCCTTGTAATTTTTTTAATTTTTTTAATGTTTTTAAAAAAATTAAAATTAAAAATTAATTAATTTGGCATCGTTCTAGCATGATATGTTCGAAACCTTCTTTGCACTTGCCATTTGTTTCATAATTCTCCAATTAAAGGATTGCATGACCCAAAGAATTGTATCAAGCATAAATTAGACTTATATAACCATATAATGTGAGCTTTTGAGCCTTGTGCTTCATTTCATGAGCGTTATACACATACTCTTATTTTCTTGTCATCAAAGTTGTTGTTTGATCTCATTATTCTTTGATTTGGTTGAACACTTAAAAGTCATTTATTCTTATGCAATTTGATTTCATGACATTTAAGAAATGATATTAAGGCCCTCTTTGGATCGTTTGTTCCTTTCAAGCTAACCTTATGCATGCTTAAGCATGATTTTCCATTGTTAACCATTTTGAGCCTACATGTAAACCTTTTCTTTCATTTTACCAATTATATTTCCTCGCCTTAGCCCGAAAAACAAATATTTACCTTTCTCAGGAACTCATGAGCTCTAATTCGGATGTGTTTTTCATGCTAAGTTTGGGAAGGGATATTACAAAAAAAAAAAAAAAAGAAAAAAGAAATTCACACAATTGGTGAAAGAAAAGAGAAAAGTGGTGGTTGATTGAAATTTATCTTTGGGCCTTCAAAATAAATAGGCGTTTGTTCAAATGAAGGTATAAAGAGTTTTGATCATTTAAAAGAAAAAAAAATCTAATCATGATGATTCGAAGTCTTGTAAACAATTGTTTTATGCTCTTATATTTTGAGTTCCTTGGACTTTGTTTTATCCATACCTTTCATTTCTCACTCACCTTACACCCTTGGCCCCATTACAACCTATAATAAAGACCTAAATTGATCTTAAATGTCATATGGTTGAATTGCATGCATTTTCTTACTTTTAAGTGTTTGGCATCCTTCTTGAGATCATATTAATGCAAGTTCTTCATCTTCCTATTTTTGAGTTAAGTTCCGTATGATTTAACTCTAATCTCATGTTTATAACTGAGTGTTGCATTGTAGCCCTCTTCTGAGTGATTCATTTGTGAGAGGACAACTTTGGTGAGATTTGAAGTTGCATTTGTGCTTGGTATAATTTTTGAAATTGTGTGAAAACTAAGATTGGGGAATTTGTTGCATTTGGCTATCACACTACTACACTTTGAGCATGTTGTGTTTTGAACTTTGCCGCCTCGTAAATAATGTCAAAAATTGAGTTTTTATTGTTAAAAACTTTTGAGTCATGTGCATGAGTCATTTCTGTTCAGAAAATGTTCGGAAAGATTGTTTTGAGTTCTTTTTATTTTTGTAATTGTCTTTTTTGTGTTTGTTTTTGTTTTGTTTTTGTTAATTAATGTATTTATGTTTGTTTTTGTTTTTGGTTTTGCTTAAGGACTAACAATCTTTTAAGTTTTCTAACCGCTTTGTTTTATAGAGTCAGTAAAACGTTTGTGGGTATCGTAATTGTTAAACCCTCAGGAGACAAAACTCCTCCTACTAGGGATGCCTAGAGGTTTAAAGGCTTGTTGCATATGCTCAATGCAATCGAGTTACCTACGAAAGTGGTCTAGCTAACTTCTTATTATTATTATTATTATTATTTTTTTATCTGTGTTTTCCTTTTTGTTTTGCTCAAGGACTAGCAAAATATAGGTTTGGGGGTATTTGATCGGTTCATAATTGTATATTATTTCTTACCCTTCTAGCTTATGATTTGGTTATGTTTTTGAGTTAAACTTGTGCTTTTAATCCTTTTTGTGTTCATCTTTCAGTTAATTGAGCTTTAGGTAACAATGATGGCTTTGGAGAACATAATTCATGCAATTCAAGCATGTTAAGGCCTAATTTGGATGAATTGATGAAGAGCTTAAAGACAAACTCATTTTGGCTACAGCCCCTTGCCAGCCCAGTTTCGTAGGTCATATTGCAAGCTTTGTTTCAGCCAACTACATAGCTCGAATGAGGCCACATTCTTCATGAAAGTTGTTCCAATGGGTGTGTACTATAACATATCCAAATTGCAGCCCCATTGGATAAATCTGGAGTCCGTTACCTAGCAAACACAGAGCCATGCTCAGGATGGATTGTTTCAGCGCGGAAAATGAGTTAGAAAATTGTTTCGGCCTTAACTTCTTCCTCCGACCTTGGATTGGCCCAAATAACATATGGATGGAAAGAAGACATTCTGAACTTCAATTTCGAGTGCTTAAAGTCCTAATTTGATTAAGATAAGCCCAAGTTGTAAGCCCTTGAAGTTGCTGGTCATGCTGACCTCAGCATGTGCTGGTTGGATGCTTGGTCATGGTGAGCTAGGCATGAGCTATCATTTCTGGTTGGAAGCTTGGTCATGCTGACATGATGATGAGCTAGGGCTGCTGGTGGGATTTATTGGGGAAGTGCATCAACCATTAAAGAATTTCTAATACAAGTGCATCAACCATTGAAGATTTTCTAATACAAGTGCATCAACCATTTCAGATTTTATAATTCAAGTGTTGTATGCATTAGCCATATTGAATTCAGATTTTCACTTCCCCTAGGCCTATAAATAGGGAAGTTCTCTAAGCTTGTAAACACACCCCAAGGGGGGGAGCTCTCAAACACTTCTCTAGAGCTCCCTTCCCTTCTCTCCCTCAAATTCTTTTAGTTTCATTTTCTAGTTTTCAATTGTTGTAATGAAATATTTGTGCTGAAATTCTCCTTAAGTTTTTCTTTGTTCCACTTTACTTTTCATTATGTAAATTCTTTTCTTTTGTTTCTAGTTTGATTAGTTTCCAAGTTTCAATTATGGTTCATGTTCTTATTCATTATGCTTATAAGTTAATATGCTAGTTTGAATGATTGATCACCATTTAGGCTTGCATGTTAGCTATCTTGGTTTGAATTAAGAGTATACACCATGCTTTAATTCGAATTGAACTATGAATAGGAAGAGTATGTATGGACATTCGACAACATGGATTAGATACATGCTTGGTTGTTTAAATTGTTCTTCTATGCTTAATGGGTTCCTAATGCTTAGTTTTAGGTTAGACAACAAATGATCAAATTAGGGAATTAGGAACACAAGGTTAGGACCAAACACCATGGCCTAATCATACATTAGCTAGAATCAATCCATTAATCTAATTGAACTTGGGAACTTATCTACTTGAGTTAGTTATTTTCTTTCTTCCTTGTTTTATTTATTTCCTTTTGTTTTCATTTATGTTTTGTGTAGGAAAACTGAGTTGGATCCTTCAATCACCAATCCCTGTGGAATCGACCTCGCACTTACATACGCTAAACTACCAACGGCTCGTGCACTTGCGAGTATCACAAGTTGAGGATGCAGTTGAATCAATTTTGGAGCAGCTGTATCTACGCAACAATTGTCGAGGATCGTGGATTCAACTTCCGGCAACGTCAGCTCTCGAGCTTTAGGGACGCCTACTCCGGCTATAATCAAATCCTAATGCACGAGGATGACAAGGCGAAGACTTCTTTCATCATCGATAGAGGGACCTACTGCTACAAGGTCATGCCCTTTGGGCTGAAGAATGTCGGAGCAACCTACCAAAGGCTCGTGAATAAAATTTTCAAGGAGCAGATTGGCAAAACTATGGAAGTCTACGTGGATGACATGCTGGTCAAAGGCCCTGAGCGCGCAGACCACCTCAAAAATCTCACTGAGGCATTCAGCCTGCTCCGCCAGGATCGCATGAAGCTGAATCCAAGTAAATTCACGTTCGATGTATCGTCCCTTCCTGGGATACCTAGTCACTCAACCAGCTATCGAGGCGCACCGACGCCAAATCAAGGCAATTCTCGAGATGAAGTCACCTTCAACAGGTAAAGGAAATACAAAGTCTAACGGGCAGAGCAACGGCCCTCAACTGATTCCTCTCGAGATATACCGACAAGTGCATACCATTTTTCAAAGCTTTGAAGAAGGAACAAAGGGACAAATGGGACGAGGAGTGCGAAGAAGCTTTCCAGAATCTAAAGACTTACCTCACTTCACCTCCCATGCTCTCAAAGTCAGTTTCTAGAGAAGACATGTTTGTGTACCTCGCAGTGTCCAACTCGGACGTTAGCGCAGCTCTCATTCGAGAAGAATTGGGGGCCCAACATCCGGTATCTCCACATGTCAAAAGCTCTCCTCGATGCAGAGACAAGCTACCTGAAATTGGAGAAGCTGATTTTGGCCCTTATAATTTTTGTGAGAAAGCTGCGACTCTACTACCAAGCTCACCAAGTCATCGTCATAACCGACTTTCCTTTGAGGTCAATCCTCCACAACCCTAACGCTTCTTAACGACTCATGAAGTGGGCTATAAAGCTAATCCAATATGACCTCCTCTACCGGCCGAAGACAACAATAAAAGCCCAGGCTTCAGCAGACTTTGTCGTAGAATTCACCCTATCGGCCGAAGAAGAGAAGCTGGTCAACAAAAAGAAGGAAAGTTCGAGAGCGAGACAAGACCTCCGCTGAACTCGACCAACCTAGAGACATGTGGCAGTTGAGCGTAGACAGAGCGTCGAACCAAAAAGGAGCTGGAGCAGGCGTCGTCATCATCACCCCAGATGGAACCCTATTGGAGTAAGCTATCACGCTTGGCTTTTCGGCCTCAAACAACGAGGCGGAGAACACGAGACATTGCTCGCTGGCTTGCGCTTGGAAAAAGAGCTATCAATCAAGAAGCTGGCCATCTACTTAAAACGTCCATGGCTATTCATGCAGTGGGCCATTGACTCGGTGGGACCCATGTCGACGGCACCTGCCAAGAAGGAGATGATGATTGTCGCCACTGATTACTTCACCAAATGCATCGAGGTCGAGGCTTTTTCCTCTACCAAGGAAGCTGACGTCGAACGGTTTATCTAGAAGAACGTCATCTGCCAATTCGGTTGCCCCAGTCGATAGTCACCGACAATGGAACATAGTTCATGGGCCGCATTCCTTGTGAAGTATGGCATCAAACAGGTACTTGTCAACTCCCAGATACCTAGCAATGGCCAAGCAAAGGCATCCAATTCCTGCTGGACTGCCTGAAGAAAAGACTGGAAGGCACAGAAGGAAAATGGGTCGACGAGCTGCCAGGAGTCCCATGGGCTTATCGCATAACCAAAAGGAGATCAACCGACAAGACACAAGTTTCTCTAGCCTATGGGACATAACCAATCATCCCCCTACACAGCACAGTCCCTTTCATGAACATTGAGGTGGACAATCTTAATCAAAACTACAAGCAAATGAAAGTCAACCTTGATCTGCTCGAAGAAGGATGAGAAAAGGCCGGTGTTTGAGTTGCAGCCTACCAACAACAGCTGACGTCCTACTACAATAACAAGGACAAGATCAGATAATTTCAACCTAGGGACCTTGTGCTCAGAAAAACTTTCATCACAGCACCAAGGCAAGGGTCAAATAAGATGAAGCCCAACTGGGAAGGCCCCTACGTGATCAGCTGACCTAGGGGCAGAGGAAGTTACACCCTCGACACTCTAGAAGGGAAAGAAATTCTGAGACAATGGAATGCCCACCACCTTCGGAGATACTATCCATGAAGCTCTTCACTTATTAGCTGGGCTCCAAGCAGGCGATGAGCCTCCCTTACTCCCATTGAAGACAAGCTACTTTCGATGTTATCTATGTTGTTCATTTCTTTTATTCAATCAAGCGATGTAGTCACACCAACATCAATACAAGAACAAGCTTTTCAATGAAGTATTTTTTTCGAGCATTATGTCCCACAAACATACACATGCAGGTGACCAGCCTTATCTCTATTGAAGGCAAGCTACTTCCCGAGTACAAAATTCATGGAATCTTTTTCGAGCGCTATGTCCCTGACATACACCCGCAGGCGACAAGCCTTACCTCCGTTGCAGGCAAGCTACTTCTCGAGTACAAACTTAATGGAGCCTTTTTCGAGCATTATGTCCCCGACATATGCCCGTAGGCGACAAGCCTTACCTCCAGCTGAAGGCAAGCTACTTCTCGAGTACAAACTTAATGGAGCCTTTTTCGAGCATTATGTCCCCGACATATGCCCGTAGGCGACAAGCCTTACCTCCACTGAAGGCAAGCTACTTCTCGAGTACAAACTCAATGGAGTCTTTTTCGAGCGCTATGTCCCCGACATACGCCCGCAGGCGACAAGCCTTACCTCCACTGAAGGCAAGCTACTTCACGAGTACAAACTTCATGGAGTCTTTTTCTAGCGCCATGTCCCCGTGTTTGTGCCTAAAAATCTCGGCCTGTGAGGCTAACGGAAGGAACAACCTCTCGGCCGAGGCACCTGCCCAAAAGCTGAGCACGATAGGTTGTCATCCGCTCTTCCTCGTAGAATGAGGGAGATCTATGAAGGCGAAGTCTTCACGACAACGGTGAGCTTTGAACGAAGAAAATAGTAACCCCTCAAATACACGGCCAGAGTGGAAAAGTCAAGGGGCGTTGCCACGTGTCATTAAGGTCACACGCTTCATTTAATGAGATAATGCTCCTAAACTTCAACAGAAGACCCACGATCCGCACAAAAGAAGAATTTACATTTAATGCATAAGGGAAGGAGGGAAGTGATTGGAGTCAGTGTACGGTGAGTAAAATTGTTGTTAATATTATGTTAACTCGCAATTGTATGGGGCAATTAGTAGTATAGCAAGACAAGTACGAGGTCGTACCCACGAAGACTGAGAAGTTAAAACTAGTTATGTACTTAGATTACCAAATTCAAGAAAGTAGGAGGTCATGTCTAAAACAGAATTTAAAGCAAGAGTGGTTGTGATTGTTGAACAAAATAAGCAAAATGAAATTGCAAATAAAAACAAGTAAACAAATGTAACAAAGAGTAGTTTTAAGAGATGAAAACAGATTTGGAGACTAGGGCATTCGAATCACCATAACAATTCAATTCTGAGTTATAAGGAGTCAAGTAACAAGTCTAATTCATATTCAAAGATTGATTCTAGCTAAAGTATGATTAGGCCATGGTGTCTGGTTCTAACCTTGTATTCCTAATTCCCTAATTTGATCATTTGTTGTCTAACCTAAATTAAGCATTAGGAACCCATTAAGCATAAAAGAACATTTTAAACAACCAAGCATGTATATAATCCCTGTTGTCGAATGTCCATACATACTCTTCCTATTCATAGTTCAATTTGAATCAAAGCATGGTCTCTACTCTTGATTCAAACCAAGATAGATAACATACAAGTTCTAATGGTGATCAATCATTCAAACAAGCATATTAACTGATAAGCATAATGAATAAGAACATGAATCATGAATCCAACTTGAAACTCCAAACTTGAAACTTATAAACCCAGAATATTCATGTTAGGTTACATCGAAGCCCTAGTTATGAAATTAGCTGCTCATAATGAAAAAGAAACTTAGATAGAAATGGGAAAACATAAGGAATGCAATAAGAGTAGAAAAACCCCTTTTCTGAAGTTCTTGTGGTGTCCAAGACTTCTTCAAGTGCTTCTCCACGTCTAATGCTTCTCCAAGAGCTTCCCCACGTCTAGAATGATGTATGACAGCTAGTAGGTGATTTGGGATGAGTTTGGGTGAGTGGTGATAGCTGAGAAAGAGGAAATTCGTAGGGAAATGGAAAAGAGGTTTTCTGGAGCTGTTTTGGTGATTTTGGGGCAGTTTAGAGTATTGGGTTGATTGCTGGAGTGTTTGGGGTTGTGGGAATGTATGAGGATGATTTCTGGATGTGTTGATGGAATGATGGAAGTGTGGAGGATGGCTGAAGTGTGGAGGATGGCTGAAGTCAATCCCATCCCATACTTCTTTTGCTGCACCTCAAGCTTTCTTCACATGGGTGTTCAAAGGTGTTCAATTGTGGCTGCCTTTTGCTGCCAACCCATGTGGGTTTTCTTTTGGTTGCTGGAAATAAAAGATTCTTCTGAACCAGGCTTGGTGTAGGAAGGCCTGAGGTTTCAATATGTATCCAATGAGGCTCAAATTTGGATATGTCATAATAGACACCCATGGGAACAACTTGTATCAACAATGTATTCCTAACTGAGCAGTACAAGTGTACGTTTTGGGCCTTAGAAGTTGACTGCCAAAAAATAGACTGGAATGTATGGTCTACATTTTGATGGGCTCACGGATTGGGCTTGACTTCATCAATTGATACGTTTTAGCAGTCCATCTTGCAGTTCAGAATCTCTTCTTTCCAACCACATATTAATTGGGCCAATACAAGTTGGGAGAATGAAGTTAAGGCCGAAACAAATTGCTAACTCAATGAATTGAATGATAAACAGAAAAGAGATTAAAAGCACAAGTTTAACTCAATAACATAACCAAATCATAAGCTAGAGGGGTACAAAATGATATACAATTATGGACTGATCAAAAATCTAGATGGTTAGGTGCGAAATCTTATGACTTGCAAGGCTAAGTCACCAACCATCAGACCAGAACATTAAATGTTCCCCCAAGGCCCAAAGGCAGAACGACGATAGGGCGGTGACCGGAGATTTATGGGGTTCACACCACCATACTTCACATTTCCAAATGTTGTTCAGACTACCCACTATTTCTGATCGACCACGTCATGCAGATATCAGCTTCGCCTTCCTCCAGAGTCTCTTCTATAAATACCAAGCTCCAATTACATTTAAAAGGGTTCAACACCAAGCACAAGCCTCCGACGGAGCAAATTATATTTTCCTGTCATTTATCTTCTATCATTTATCTTCCTGTAATGCACTTTCAATACCTTTACTTTCTTTCTTAGGAGTAGTGGCAGATTGTAGGAAAGTCCGTTCATCAATATATCATACGACCCTTGGTTTCTTAAGTCGCCGGAGCACCATCCTTGTTACTTGTTCCGTTCATCCCATATATTATACGACCGTTGCAATCCAGGTAGCGCACCGGAACACTGCCTAAAAATTCACCATTAACACCATCATTAACGACCTTGTAGCTCAGGCCTTGAACCTGGCGGTCGAAAATCAGTCCTCTCTGAGCCACAGTCGCTCTGATTAGAAGTCAAACTCGAATAGGCGCGCAACTCATCCATCCATCCACTCGCATCATCATCGAATGCACGGTAGACTGTGCTCAGCACGCCCGCGCACAACCGCACCGCACCAAAGAAGGACGACCCGTGTTGGCGCAGATCCCTTCGGCCAGGAGCACCAGGCCGTGAGATTTGCGGGACTAACACCCCAACATATGCATGCAAGCGACAAGCCTTATCTCCATTGCAGGCAAGCTAATTCTCGAATACAAACTCAATGGAGTCTCTTTCAAGCGCTATGTCTCTGGACATACACTTACAAGATATAACGAGAATTGAAGTTTGAAAGACAACTGAAAATTCCATAGCAAAGCGGCCAACCAGCCAAGTTCAATAAGAAATAAGGTGGTCAACTAAAGACCACTTATTGGAAAAAAAATTACAAGGTTCAAAAATAGAAAAAAAATGGACTACATCTACTATGGGACTTCGACGGATGGCCCTTAGCCGATCACATCCTCAGCTGCCTCTTGATCAACTGCGCTGACAACAGCCTCATTCTGCTCAACTAGCACCATCTGCTCGGCAACACCAGTTGCATGCTCCTCCTCATCTGCCCTAACCACATCAGCTGCACCACCTTTGGCGTTGACTTCCTCCAGTGCAACTTCGTCAGCTACCTGCTCTTCCACTGCTTCTACATCCATAGCATTGATCTCCTCACTTTGAGCATGGGGAAAGTTAAGATGGAGCTACTCACCATCTTCACGTTCGAGAGGGCAACAAGGAGGAGCACCATTCCTGCAGTCCAAGTATCCCAGCTTGATATACGTGGTCAACCAGCTTACACTACTAGATTTTTGTATTTGCGCGACGAAGGCATTTTGGTCGTACAAAGTCTGTAGCGCAAAGATCGTAAAGAATAACTTTGCGCGACAAAAATATTCGAATAGTCGCGCAAATAGCGACGGTAAACCTGCGTTGCACAATATTGTGTGGGACGATGAGATTTTTCGTCGGTCAAAGTTTTGCGTGACGAAAGTACGTTCGTTGCATTAACATCGCGCGAAAATAGAGGGACGAGAGTATATTCGTGTCTAAAATATTTGCGCGACAAAATACAGTCGTTGTAAGGACACTGCGTGACGACTAATCTTCGTCGCGCCGGTATTGTGCGACAAGAGTATTCGTGATTAAAATATTTGCGCGACGAAACATTTTTGTCGCATTTACTTAGAGAGACAAATTCTTTCGTCGCGCAAATTAGAATAAATTCTTTAAAATTTATTTTTACGGTTGTGTATTTTCAAAAAAGAAAATTTGCGCGACGGAAATTATCGTCGCGCAAAAATAAATATATTATTATTAATTTAAAATTAAATTTAATTATTTTGGTAAAAAAAATAAATTTGGTTTTTGTTTTTGTTTTTTTTTTAATAATGAAATGAAATTGCAATTAGAAAAGGTAATAAAGAGAAATATGTAAAATGTTATAACATAATGTATTTAGTACAATAGAAATATTTAAAATGTAATTAAGAATGTTAAAATCTAATCAAACAACCCTCCAAGATCTACATTGTCGTCTGGCAAATGCAACTCGGAGGTCTGGACATTGTTGACAGGGGGAGAGGTGTGGTTGCCATGCTCGGAGGTCGACGGGGGAGTAAAAGGCGGGATTGAAATGCCGGAGTGAGCGAGGGACTGTAGAATATGAGACAAATGACTCTTGAGGTCCGCCACCTCTGTCTTCAAAGCAGTCACCTCTTCATTTGACTCCGATGATTCACGAGGTCTAGGTGGCCGCTGCCTGGCATTCCCCATCCCTCGACATTATGTCCCTGGGCGCCTCCCGAGAGCCTGGTCCAAGGTTTCAGTCAGGATTTGAAACCCTGCATCTGATGGAGGAACCACGGACTCGAGCGGCGTATCGGGAGGAAGCTGGGAGACGACTCCTGAAGAACCAACTGGCTCCTCTCAATCATCGTCGTCTGTTGAACATAACATAAAATATGAATTAAAACATTCATATAATAACTATAACAACTTGAACGCTTACATAATAATTTAAATTAAAGGCTACTTACATGAAGGGACTCCGCCAACTCATTCCCAGGTCGAACATAAACGTCGCCAAATACGTCAATCTTTGGGAATTTGGACCCCCCCTTAAATTGAGCAGAAAAAAAAAATATTAGTACGAAAAAAACAAATTAATATTAATGACATATTAAAAATAAATAAAAACGACTTTATTATTACCTGGCGCGCGCCTCCATCCTATAAGAGAAGGGCCTGGAACCTGAATGGTGGAGAAGAGTCTTCCTCTGCCTATTGCCCTTATTTGCTTTGGTCTTCTTCTGTTATACAAAAAATAAAACGTATTAGTTGAAAGTGAAATGAAATATAAAAAATTAAATACACATTAGTAAGAAACATGTAATAAGTTTCAATTTAATATATAAAAATACCACATAATCGGCCTCTTGAAAATGACCGCAGAGCCACTGCCAACTATCCTCCCGGCCCTCAAGCTCCTCGGGCAACCCTCTTGAAGAGCAACCTGCGGATCATCATATGCCTGAAAATGGTGATGCAGGTCGCTCTTCCACTGCTTGTACCTGCTCAGGCAAAGAGTCTGTTGATGTAGGCCAACAACTCTTCGCCGACGTTCTCCAAATTGTAGTTTGTCTAAAATAAATTCATTACATACATTAAATATTAGAAATAAAATTTGAAGGGAAACACAATTAAAAGGTATAGAATACATACCGACAGGTGTCCTAACATCTCCGTCCGCACCTGGTCAGGCATGACCTTCCAGGACTTCCATTTGATCGGGCAATAAGTCCGAACAACGGATCCAATGTCATGGGCCAACGAGCTGTCCTGGTCAGCCGTTGGTGCAGCCCGATGTCGCGCGTCGTATGCGATGTTTATACGACCTGTTGGTCACCCGGGTGACTTTGGCCGTCCTCAACTGGTGGCAGGGTCCTCGGGTATTCTTCTTGGCTGCAAAGAAATATAAAATTAACATTAAATAACAAATCCTACTAACATTCTTGGTCTGAAACAACTGGAGTTGAAGGAAAATCTTTACCTGGTTGTGACCCCGACGCACTAGCAGCGAGATGGCGACGTGGTGTCGGTCGTCCTGGGAGGGCGGTGACGCCGCCTGGCACTAACTGGTTGTGCCACTGATGACTCTGATGACACCGGCGCCCGGGAGATGTGGGGAGAAGCTGGCATGTCCTGCGACTGTGCTACACCAGTGGGAGCTGACACCGCGGTCGGGGAGCTGAACTAGGTGAAGTCATCACCGTCTTACGACGTCTGATAAATTGTGACATCTGATAAGGTCTTACAATTAAAAAAACATCCTTGGCTAAAATTATTATTATTATTTTAAAAAAACCTCAAAGCCTAATGAACAACAAATTCAATATTTAAAAAACAAACAGAAACATGTATTCTTTATATGGCAAAAACAGAAGCACATTTTTTAAAGCAAACAAAATAGAAACATGTATGATATTACAAAAAACAGAAGCACATAATAAAGAAAAATCAAATTGCTGCCCAATTTTGAAATAGTCGGTATGTGATAAAAATACAAAGCAAAATACAAAATTTGGTTAGTAGCACATAGTTTAACGCCCCCGAAAATTAATCAATATACAAAAAACAGCAGCAGATGCTCCAATCAAATCTGAAATCTAAAGCAATACACCTAAATATTCACAAATCGTACACCACAATGCAATTTCAATACAAAAACAAATCTGAAATAAAAAATACAAATTCAATACAAAAACAAAATTGAAACAGCAATTTAAACACTTACTATGCCGCAAACACTTACTATGCCGCAATACTTAACCAACCATCAGACTAAGCAGCAATTTAAACAATTACAAAATAAATATACAAATTGAAACAGCAAAACAATTCCAAACTTAATCCGAAAATTTCAGAAATAAAACTTAACAATTGAAAAAATATATATCGGGGAGAGTTGGGAAATTTACCACTGGGTTTGGAGGGAGACTGGAGAGCACGGCAGTTCAGCTATGCCGAGCGAGAGAGAGAGTGGGGGCCGCCGTCTGGCAGGGATGAGCGGAGACGGAGGAGGCGCAGGCTGGCAGGGGCAGGAGAGAGGGGCTGAGAGGGGACGGAGAAGAGAGGGACTGAGAGGGATAAGTGGGGACGGAGGAGACTAAGAGGGATGAGTGGGGACGGAGGAGAGAGAGCGGCCCGGAGGAGCCACGAAATGCGAGGGATGAGAGGGGTCCGAGGAGAGAGGGACTGAGAGGGATGAGCGGGGACGGAGGAGAGAGGGATAGAGAGGGATGAGATAGAGGGAAAGGAGAGAGAGCGGCTGCGAGTTAGGGTTCGAATCGGAAATGCATCGGGGCTGCGAGTTAGGGTTCGAGGCTGAGAGACCGAGAGAGGTTGAAGACATACCAAAACTGCGCGTTTCTTTCCCTAAATGTTTGCGTCTTTGCGCGATGAAAAAACATCGGTCGCGCAAAGTTAAATTTCGTACTTTGCGCGACGGAAAAATAAACGGCGTTGCGCAAGAAATTTTAATAGGCGGGATTGGAACCGCCAAAAATTTGACAACTTGAGCGACGAAATAATTAACATCGTCACGCAACCTAAACCCTAAACCCTAAACCCTTCAGAACCCTAAATCCTGAGAATTACATTGCGCGACGGAAATGTCCATGCTTCGTGCTATCATTTATTGCGCGACGAACCAGACAAATATTCGTTGCGCAAAGTACAAAAAGTAAACAATATAAAATGTTAGTGAATATATTGTTTTAATGGGGCTACGCATTCTACAATACTTGTTTCACCGATCCAACCGTCAAACTTGTTTGTTTATACTTAGAGATCGTACACACCAAAAATTGAAAACATACAAGAGGCATAGGTGATGTTACGGGATCAAAATTTTCGACGGTTATAAACTAAAAATCACGATTTAACGGTTTTTTCAACTCCGATTTTGATGATTTTTTACGGGTGCACTTCTTTACTGTATATGAATACAATGATTGAATTGGATCGTCATTTAAAAATATTTACAATAGTGGATACCACAAACTCGTATGTTCTATTTAACAAACATATACAAAATGTATTCATTTTTTTTAAATTTAGTGTTTTCATGAGACACGCATTCTAGGAAATTAGTTTCAACAATCCAACCGGTAGAGTTGTTGGTTTATACTCAGAGATCGTACACGCCAAAATTTGGAAAAAATATACAATCATACATGATGTAAAGGGACCAACATTTTCGACGGTTACAAATGAAAAATCAAATTTGAACGGTCAATTTAACTCCAAATTTGATGATTTTTTACGTCTACAAACCTTGACCCCGTATGAATATAATAACTGAATTTGATGTTCATTTAAAAATATTTACAGTTTAATTTCGACTTTTTTTTTTAAACACAATTTGCGCGACGATTAGTTGCATATACGTCGTCCCGCAAAACCTCCTCTTGCGATGGGTAAATATTTTCGTCGCGCAAGATTATTTTCTATTAATCAAAGATTATTGCATATTTGTGAACTCTCGCGACGAAATTGTTCGTCCCGCAAAACCTCCTTGTGTGACGCCAGAGTATTGTTCGTCACGCAAAGATAAGACCGGTCGGTAAAGTGGCAGTGCGACCGGTCGTTTTTGAGCAAGTCTTCGCGACCGGTCGGTTATTTCCGATGACCGGTCGTTTTTAACAGATTCTTTGGCCCTTTTTTGCAATTCCGACCTCTGTTCAGTTTTTAATCTATAACTTCCTGACCGTATGTTCAAATTTCGAGTTCTTTTTACGGTTGGATTCAGAACAGAAAAACAAAGAACACAAGGCGGACAAAAAGTCAAAAAACAGTTACGGACGAAGATTTCCGTCCTGTAAAAATGACGACCGGTCGTTTTAGACAAAAGTACTTTTTTTTTTTAGTACAACTCAAGTACATGAGCATTGAGATTCTTTCTCAATTTGAGATGTATATGATGAAATTGGGAAGATGTGCAACTTTTCAGACACGAGATAATTTGCATTTACGCCATAATTAAATGTAAAATAATTTAATTAAAAAAGTATGAATGACTTGAGTTCATTGCTTTTTACTTTAATCTTCTAAGTAAGTATATCCAAATTTTTTAAACTCTGTTTTATTTTTCCACATACATATATAATTGGAAATTAGATATAACAAGTACATATATTCAACAAAAGTAGAGTTGCCAATATATTTACACTAACGTAATTACATTACAAGAAATTACCTATACTAAAACATAGTAAGTCACAAATAAATTGCATTACTCATCATCCGAACTATAATAACCTTCGTTGTCTTCGCTATCATCACTTTCAGTCTCCCAATCATCCTCCTCCTCCTCCTCCTCCTCCCCCTCTATAACTACATCATCGTCGTTGTTCGGGCCCACTGCAGCATCGTATCTAGGAAGAACACCGAGGTCAATTGTAATGGATTGAATTGGTATTTCTCTTGAAGACACTCCTTCGAGCTGAAACGGTTCCTGAACAACATTTGTATCGCGAAGCGTTTCCGCATCATTTTCCATGCAAGATTCTGACCGTTGGTCAGCGACATAAACGTCAGATGGGTCTAGTTCTGGTATAGCATATACGTTCCTATGATCCATCTGCTGAACAACTTTCCACCCGCTCCCTGCTTTAGGGTCATCTACATAGACAATTTGTTTTGCCATGTTTGCCAAAATGTATGGGTCGTCATCATACCAAGTTCTGTTCATGTTCACAGATAGTAACCCTTGATCGATTTTAACACTTCCCTGCCTATTTGGGTTTGTATCAAACCATCGACACTTAAACATGATGACTTGGTATCGGTCTTTGTAAAGCAATTGCATGACAGTTGTGAGTTTGCCATAGAAATCAATGTCCGTACTTTCCCCTCCACCTGGAACATGGACACCGCTGTTTTGCGTACACAACTTGTCATCTCGTGCAGTCCCTAAAAACTTGACGCCATTAACATGACAACCCGAGAATAATTCAGCTCGAATTGGGCCGAATGCCAAGTTATACAACTCTTCACTGTAAGTGAGGGAATTATCTGATTTCAACTTATTCACCTAATATTATACAAAAACATTCACATGTTAGTTTGAGAAAATTAAATTCTACAATATATGTGTCAATTACAAAACACTTATAACTTACATATTCCAAAAACCATTTTGGAAACAATTCACGGTGTTTCTTGGAATACAAATGCGATGGATGTTCTCGCTTCATCATCTCTTCATGCTCATCTAAATATGTCATTATCTCATCACAATTGTTCAATACGAACCAATGCGCTACCTCCATGTCATTTCTGGAAAACGACTCTCCTCGTCCAGGATCTCCAAAGGGTCGTGCACTTTGGGCAAAAACAGAAAGTTGCTCATTTCTCACACTTTCGTCATTATTGCGCTGAGGTCGATTGAAAGCCGTGTCCACGTCTTTTAAATATATTCCACAAAAAGTAAGCGCCTCATATTGAACCCAAGCCTCTACAATTGATCCTTCGGGCTTTGCTCTGTTGCGTACGCTTTTTTTCAGCTCTAGGAGTAGCCTGCCAAAATAAAATGAAAAGATGCAAATTAGCAAGTAGGAAGCATGAGATAATGATGCTTACACAAATGATGATGATTATATACCTTTCTATTGGATACATCCAGCGATAGTTGACTGGACCAGCAAGCAATGCCTCTTCTGGTAAGTGAACCATCACGTGAATCATACTCGTGAAGAAAGCCGGAGGAAATATCATCTCAAACTTGCATAAGACTTGGACAATGTCATGGCGCAACTGATCAATGTCTGTCTTTCGCAACGTTTTTGCCGTCAGTTGGGAAAAAAATCTGGACAACAATATGATTGGCTTCACTACATCTTCCGGCAATAGGTGTCGAATCCCCACAGGAAGTAGGCGTTGCATAAACACATGACAGTCATGGCTCTTGAGTCCAGTAAATTTACCCCCGTCAACATTCACGCAACGTGCGATATTAGAAGCATATCCGTCAGGAAACTTAATAGACGATACAAACTGAGAAACTCTTTTCTGTCATTCGGTTTCATGGAAAAAAATGCAAGATCTCTTATAGCTTTATCACTGCCCCTTTTCAGCCATAAACCCCTTCGTATGCCCATTCTTTCCAAATCAAGATGAGCTTTTATCGTGTCCTTTATCTTCTCCTTGATATCTAGAATCGTTCCCATCAATGTGTCAAACACATTTTTCTCAACATGCATAACGTCGAGATTGTGCCACAATTTTAGTTTCGACCAATATGGAAGCTCAAAAAACATAGACTTGTGCGTCCAGTTCATATGTGTAGAGGTCTGGTCCGACTAACTGTTTTCCCAAACGGAGCAAAATCCAAACGATTAAGCTGTTCCAAGATCTAATCACGGACGATTCTCTAGGTCTTGCGACGCTCTTTGTTCCCGTCGAACTCTTTATCCTTTTCTCGCCACTCGTGGTCCCATGGCAACCATCTTCGATGCCCAAGGTAACACACTTTTCCAGCGTGCCAACCAGAAGTTACATCTTCCTTGCATACAGGGCATGCCATATAACCCTTTGTGCTCCACCCCGACACCATTGCATATGCGGGAAAATCATTCACAGTCCACATAACTGCCGCCCACAAAATGAACATCTTCCCAGTGGATTTATCGTACGTACGCACACCGTTTGTCCATAAATCCTTGAGCTCATCAACCAACGGCCTTAAGTACACATCGATTGACCTGCCAGGATCCTCAGATTATCAAAACAGTCATCATCATGTACTCTTTTTTCATGCATTTCCAAGGCGGCAAATTATATGGGAATACGAAAATCGGCCAAGTGCTGTGGTGTTGGTTTAGAATCCCGTAGGGATTGAATCCGTCAGTGGCAAGTCCCAACCTAACATTTCGGGATCAGCAGCAAACTCGGGGAACGTTCGATCGAACTCTTTCCATGCCTCCCCATCTCAGGATGCTGCATCACATCGTTGTCTACCCGTTTTTCCTTATGCCATCTCATGTCTGTGGCAGTATGCGTCGACATATACAATCGCTGCAATCTTGGCTTCAGGGGCAAATAACGCATGACTTTTTGTGGAACCTTAGTCATTCTATTCTGAGACGTCTGTTTGAACCTCGACTCATTGCATATAGGGCATGTATCCAATGTTTCATACTCTTTGTAGAATACCATGCAATTGTTTTTGCAAGCGTGGATTTTTTCATAACCCAATCCAAGACCACTCAACATCTTCTGTGCATGTCTGTGCTCTTTCGGCAAAAAATTGTCCGTCGGAAGCATTCTCTTGAAAACCCCCAAAAAGTAATCGAAACACAGGTTCGACATATCGATACTTTATTTTTCCGTGCATTAGCTCCACAATCGCCGTAAGAACGGAAAAGCTCTCGCACCCCGGATATAACTCTTGGTTGGCATTTCTTAACAGTTCTTCATACTGTTCAAACTCTGCACTATCCATTGGTGTAGGTGATCGGTTCATAATTGTATATCATTTTGTACCCTTCTAGCTTATGATTTGGTTATGTTTTTGAGTTAAACTTGTGCTTTTAATGGTTCTATCGATTGGAGTTCACTCTAAACTCACCAAATGACTCCTTCCACCTTATTGTGATGTTGCCCAAGTTTTGGAATCGAATCCGAAATTAATTGGTGGAAGATATTGGACAATTCAAGTTCGCAGCCAGTTCGTTCCTTACATGGAGTGGTTGGTGTTTTCAATAGTTCTAGCGATTCGATTTCACTCAAAACTCACCAAATGACTCCTCCCACCTTATTATGATGTTGCCCAAGTTTTGGAATCGAATCCGTAATCAATAGGTGTAAGAAATTGGACAATACAATTTCACACCCAGTTCGTTCCTTACATGGAGTAGTTGGTGTTTTCAATAGTTCTAGCGATTCGATTTCACTCAAAACTCACCAAATGACTCCTCCCACCTTATTATGATGTTGCCCAAGTTTTGGAATCGAATCCGAAATCAATAGGTGTAAGAAATTGGACAATTCAAGTTCGCACCCCGTTCGTTCCTTACATGGACTGGTTCGAGTTTTGCTTAGTTCTAGCGATTGGATTTCACTCAAAACTCACCAAATAACTCCTCCCACCTTATTATGATGTTGCCCAAGTTTTGGAATCGAATCCGAAATCAATTGGTGTAAGAAATTGGACAATTCAAGTTCGCACCCAGTTCGTTCCTTACATGGAGTGGTTGGTGTTTTCAATGGTTCTATCGATTTGAGTTCACTCTAAACTCACCAAATGACTCCTTCCACCTTATTGTGATGTTGCCCAAGTTTTGGAATCGAATCCGAAATCAATTGGTGGAAGATATTGGACAATTCAAGTTCGCAGCCAGTTCGTTCCTTACATGGAGTGGTTGGTGTTTTCAATGGTTCTATCGATTGGAGTTCACTCTAAACTCACCAAATGACTCCTTCCACCTTATTGTGATGTTGCCCAAGTTTTGGAATCGATCCGAAATCAATTGGTGGAAGATATTGGACAATTCAAGTTCGCACCTAGTTCGTTCCTTACATGGAGTGGTTGGTGTTTTCAATAGTTATACCAATTCGATTTCACTCAAAACTCACCAAATGACTCCTCCCACCTTATTATGATGTTGCCCAAGTTTTGGAATCGAATCCGAAATGAATAGGTATAAGAAATTGGACAATTCAAGTTCGCACCTAGTTCATTCCTTACATGGAGTGGTTGGTGTTTTCAATAGTTCTAGCGATTCGATTTCACTCAAAACTCACCAAATGACTCATCCCACCTTATTATGATGTTGACCAAGTTTTGGAATCAATCCGAAATCAATAGGTGTAAGAAATTGGACAATACAATTTCGCACCCAGTTCATTCCTTACATGGAGTAGTTGGTGTTTTCAATAGTTCTAGCGATTCGATTTCACTCAAAACTCACCAAATGACTCCTCCCACCTTATTATGATGTTGCCCAAGTTTTGGAATCGAATCTGAAATCAATAGGTGGAAGATATTGGACAATTCAAGTTCGCAGCCAGTTCGTTCCTTACATGGAGTGGTTGGTGTTTTCAATGGTTCTATCGATTGGAGTTCACTCTAAACTCACCAAATGACTCCTTCCACCTTATTGTGATGTTGCCCAAGTTTTGGAATCGATCCGAAATCAATAGGTATAAGAAATTGGACTCCTTCCACCTTTTTGTGTGTATCTTTCAGTTAATTGAGATTTAGGTAATAATGATGGCTTTGGATAGGAAATGATGCAATCCAAGCATGTTAAGGTCTGATTTGGATGAAGGGAAGAAGAGCTTAAAGACAAACTCATTTTTTTGCTACAGCCCCCTGCTAGTCCAGTTTCGTAGGTCATATTGCAAGCTTTGTTTCAGCACCCTACATAGCTCGAATGAGGCCACGATCTTCATGAAACTTGTTCCAATGGGTGTCTACTATAACATATCCAAAATTCAGCTCCATTGGATAAATCTGGAGTCCGTTACTTAGCAAACACAGAACCATGCTCAGGATGGATCTTATCAGCGCGGAAAATGAGTTAGCAATTTGTTTTGGCCTTAACTTCCTCCTCCGACCTTGGATTGGCCCAAATGATATATGGCTGGAAAGAAGACATTCTGAACTTCAAGTTGGAGTGCTTAAAGTCTTAATTTGCTTAAGGGAAGCCCAAGTTGTAAGCCCTTGAAGTTGCTGGTCATGCTGACCTCAGCATGTGCTGGTTGGATGCTTGGTCATGGTGAGCTAGGCATGAGCTATCATTTATGGTTGGAAGCTTGGTCATGCTGACATGAGGATGAGCTAGGGCTGCTAGTGGGATTTAGTGGAGTAGCCATTCAAGATTTTCTAATACAAGTGCATCATCCAATTCATATTTTCTAATTCAAGTGCATCAACCATTTCAGATTTTATAATTCAAGTGTTGTATGCATTAGTCTTTTTGAATTTAGATTTTCACTTCCCCTAGGCCTATAAATAGGGAGGTTCTCTAAGCTTGTAATCACACCCCAAGGGGGGGAGCTCTCAAACATTTCTCTAGAGCTCCCTTCCCTTCTCTCCCTCAAATTCTCTTAGTTTCCTTTCAAGTTTTCAATTGTTGTAATAAAATGAGTTTGCTGAAATTTTCTTTAAGTCTTTCCAAGTTCTACTTTACTTTTCCTTATGTAAATTCTTTTATTTAGTATTCAAGTTTAATTAGTTTCCAAGTTTCAGTTATGGTTTTTGTTCTTATTCATTATGCTTATAAGTTAATATGCTAGTTTGAATGATTGATCACCATTTAGGCTTGCATGTTAGCTATCTTGGTTTGAATTAAGAGTAGACACCATGCTTTAATTCGAATTGAACTATGAATAGGAAGAGTATGTATGGACATTCGACAACAGGGATTAGACACATGCTTGGTTGTTTAAATTGTTCTTCTATGCTTAATGGGTTCCTAATGCTTAGTTTTAGGTTAGACAACAAATGATCAAATTAGGGAATTAGGAACACAAGGTTAGAACCAGACACCATGGCCTAATCATACTTTAGCTAGAATCAATCCATTAATCTAATTGAACTTGGGAACTTATCTACTTGAGTTAGTTATTTTCTTTCTTCCATGTTTTATTTATTTCCTTTTGTTTTCATTTATGTTTTGTGTAGCAAAACTGAGTTGGATCCTTCAATCACCAATCCCTGTGGAATCGACCTCGCACTTACATACGCTAAACTACCAACGGCTCGTGCCCTTGCGAGTATCACAAGTTGAGGATGCAGTTGAATCAATTTTGGAGCAGCTGTATCTACGCAACAAGTTTTTGGCGCCGTTGCCGGGGATCGGTAACATTGTTTGATTCTATTTGGTTTTCCTACTTTTTATTTTTATTTTTTGTATATAACTGGACAGTTTTATGTTTTAAAGTTAATGGCGTTAATTGACAAGTTGTGTTTGTAGTCCAACGGACAAGGACAATTGCCTGACAAGCAAGAGAACTGGGTTTGAGTCCCAGCTTACACAACACAAAAGAGGTTCAAGTAGCATGTTGGTTATTTCTTGTTTATGGTTTCATTCACTTGTTCTTAATTAAATATCTTGTTCAAGTTTACATAAACATCATATGACTCTTGGACTGATTAGTGAATGAATAGGTAGATATTGAAGACAAACACCATGTTTAAATTCTACTTGGTTCTTTATTGTTCTTCTTGTTCTTAATGGGTTCGGAATTTGTGTTTAGACTAAACACCATAGCTAAATACTTTTTCTGAATACTTGATTAAAACCACACACCATATGGATAATCATATTTGAGAAAGAACGAACTCCATAAACTAGTTTAATTTACCTTGCTGCTTACTTTGAAGCATGGAATTGGATGTGTGTTTTTCCTTTTATTTCCTAACCCTTTTGATTCCATTTCAAGTTTGTGTGTTTGTTTTAGCAATTTATGACAGCTTAATAAAAAATGGAGAGAGATGGCAACCTCAATCATACGAATGGGAAGTGTGGAGCAGTGGGAGAAGTCGCGACCTCCAAATGCATCCATACTCGACCTAATCGCTTCAAGGGGGAGCATTTCAATCCTTTCTCTTCTTTAAATTCTGTTTATTTTTTGGTTTGTTTCTTTTAGTACAACAATTTATGTCATTTGTTTGAGTTTGTTTAGAGTACTTAGTTCATTTTCATTTATGGTTTGTTATCTTAATTTTTTTTTCTCTTATCTTAAAAACTAAAAATTCAAAATTCAAAAATTCAAAAAGATTTTTCATATGAGCTGACTTATGGTAACTCCAGGTAAGCACTTCCGTCAATACAGTGTCTAGGAGTTCTTTAGGCGACACCTTCGGTGTCTAAGAAGTTTGAGTTTTAAGCGGGACCATTGTGACCCCTCCAACCTTCCCGGATCCCCTGGCTTTGTTTTCTGAGGCCCTAAACTGGTCATCCGTGAGTTTCTTGTATATTCGTGTGTTTTTAAACTAAGTTTTTTTTATTTTCTTTGTTTTATTTTCTATTTAGTCTTTGTTTTTATTTTGTTTTTGTTTTTGTTTTGTTAAGTTAGTTTTTGTATTTATTTTGTTTAGTTGTGGTTTTTATTTTGTTTTTTATTTTGTTTTTGTTTTTTTGGTATGATTAGTTAGTTTATTTCTGAGTGTTAGAAACACATTTTTATTTTATTTCAAACACTGCATTAAAAAAAAAAAACAAAAAAAACAAAAAAAACAAAAAAAACAAAAAAAAACATTCAAGTAAATTTAAAAAAAAAAAACAAAAAACAAAAAAACAAACTTCTTCTTCTTCTTCTTCTTCTTCTTCGTCTTCATCATCATCATGGCTTACCTCTATTGTCTCGTACTTGTAGGATCTGCAAGGTTCTACATGGTCATCATTTTTCCTCTCCAGTGCTTCCACATGCTGAGTGGCACAATAGAGCCGCTTCTGGAGGTCCGCCACCATAGCCTTCAAGGAAGCCACTTCCTCGCTGAGAGCGGCACACTCCCGTGTCCTCGCCAGGAGTCGCATGCCCAAATTGGTAGCCGAGACCGCTTGGAGCACAGTTAAATCGTGGGACTCATCCACCGCCATCTTGTCAGACCTACGTGCCACATGCAGGATGATCCTGCTGGAGTTAGCTACTGCCAATCAATGTTCCCAGGCAGCACTGACCTGTTCGGCATTGCCTCAGAAAGGTTCGGTATTGCCTCAGCAAAGTTTGAGGCAGTGCCGTGATGATATGAAGAGTTTGGGAAGACAGAGGTTGGAGGAGCCCTTATCTGGGCATTTGGTGGTGCAAGGGATAGCTCAAGGTTGAGATCATCAAGGTGAGTGCATGAGGATGCCATTTGTTTTGCTTCTGAATTTTTTGATGTTTTTCCTTGAGTTTGCAGGAAGAAATGCTGGGTATCATCCGCTTGCAGAGGTGTGGTTTAAATAGGGCATCTGCGATGAGAGAGACCCAACACCATTTCGGATTTCCCGGGCAGGCTCGACCTAATCGCGTCAAGGGGGAGCACATTAACTTTCACTTTACTTTACTTTTTTTTCCGTGTTTTCTGGTGTTTTATGTTTTTGCCCGTTACTTTCATTTTCTAGTGCTTTGTGTTTCTGCCTTTTCCTTTCGGCTATCTTTGTTTTATTTTAGTTAGGGAACTGTGTTTTTCTTTCCGTTTGTCGTCTTTGGTTTATTTTAGTTGGGAAGTGTCTTTTCCTCTTCCTTTTCTTTTTATTTTTATTTTTTTCTTTCTGCAACCTTCCTCTTTTATTTCCGAAACAAAATAACGAAAATACAAAAACAACAACATAAAATAAAAAATGCAGGTAGAAATCATTTTCTTCAGCGCGCTAGGTGTCTCGACCATAGGAGCTTTGAGTTTGGCCATCTGGCTGTCCTCTTCGGGGCTTCACGCACAGCCTCTTGGGGCTCACCACTTGAGTCCCCAAAGATCGCAATCTTAGCTTGAGCGTAACTACTCTCGCGATCTGCTTGCTTGCGTTTACCTGGTCGGTCTAGGTCCTCCAGCTGCTTTCTCATGTCACGAGAATACAACTCTACCATCTTTGTTAGGCTTTTATTCTCATCCCGCAATACTTCTAGCTGGTGTCGATTCACCTCCACTATCCTTGCCCTCTCCCTTTTCAAGCTTTTTATAGCAGTCTGACACTCTTCAACCATACTTCGCTCCGCCGCTAACTGACCTTTCAGAATCTCTACCTCATGGGATTTCGCAAGTAGGCGATGCCCCAAGCTTGCAACACATGCAGGACTCTGCACGCTGAGTGCGAGGGCATCACTCGTGACTCGGTTGTCATCCCTTGTCCCAAACACACGTATATCTTTAGGAGTTACTAGATTTCTGCCAACTCCAATGGCAACATCGTTGTCTAGGAGTATTGAGTCATTGACAGTCACAGGACCTCGTGCAGAGGCAAAGTATGGCACCCATACTGGTGCCGTTGCTTGGCCCCATGTCTAGTCGGTGGAGCTAGGTTGAGATCCAAAGAAAATGGGTAGTTAGAGGCCATTTGATTTCTCACTCGCTTTTCTTCTTTCTTTCGTTTCTTTTTTGTGTATTTCTGAGTTTGTGTTTTTCACCATTTCTTTTTTGCTTTTTATAGACTTAGTCTGCTAAACCCTAGCCGTTGCGGTTCTAAGTTCTGTGCGGCCCTTACGACTTATCTCTATATGTCGCCGCACCCATTTCCCAACCTCCCTTAATTGCATTTTCACCTTTCACCACCTTCACATGAAAAAGTCGTCGCGCCTTCCTACGAGGCCAATAATTCTGGCTTGGGGGATGTGACAGCTGCCGTCTGTGCGCCGACACGTCCCTCACCCCTTTTACCAGTGACTTCCCAGGAACCAAGGCATCAGGGACCACACTCTTTCTTTTTAGAAATCCCGCCTTCGCGCTCCCAATTCACGTTTCATTTAAAAAATAAAAATAAAATAAAATAAAATTGAACATGTGGGCTTTGGACTTCATTGTGGGCTTCGGGTTTTCACCGTTGTTTAGGTTTCAAAGTGGGTTAACTTTCTTGTGGGTTGGATTTTCAATCGTTTGGGTTTTGGTTTGCGTAAGACCGTCTATTTAGGGCTTACTGTTTTGAGTGTTTTCAATTCTTTTTATTTGTTTGTTTGTTTTGTAATTTTTATTTTGTAATTATTTTCTTTTTGTATTCTATTATTTTTATTTGCTTTAATACTTTCATTTCTTGTTATGACATTGCTTGTTCCTAATTTTTAAACATTGAGGACAATGTTCATTTCTAGGTTTGGGGGCATTGGAGTTTAACATGTAAATTTTTTTTTTTTTTTTCTTATTATTATTTTTTTTTAATTTTGAGTCTTGTTTTGTTTTGTTTTGTTTTTGAGTCACTTTCCGAACACATATGATGAGATTGTGATAAATGTTGCATGACTTAAATGAAAATTGAATTTTTTTTATTTTTTTATTTTTTTTGTAACTTTTTATTGTTTTAAAAAAAAAAAATTTAATAATTTGGCATTGTTCTAGCATGATATGTTTGAAACCTTCTTTGCACTTGCCATTTGTTTCACAATTTTCCAATTAAAGGATTTGCATGATCTAAAGAATCGTATGAAGCATAAATTAGACTTATATAACCATATAATGTGAGCTTTTGAGCCTTGTGCTTCATTTCATGAGTGTTATACACATACTTTTATTTTCTTGTCATCAAAGTTGTTGTTTGATCTCATTATTCATTGATTTGGTTGAACACTTAAAAGTCATTCATTCTTTTGTAATTTGATTTCATGACATTTAAGAAATGATATTAAGGCCACCTTTGGATCGTTTGTGCCTTTCAAGCTAACCTTATGCATGCTTAAGCATGATTTTCCATTGTTAACCATTTTGAGCCTACATGTAAACTTTTTCTTTCATTTTACCAATTGCAATTCCTAGCTTTAGCCTGAAAAACAAGAATTTACCTTTCTAAGGAACTCATGAGCTCTAATTTCGGATGTGTTTTTCATGCTAAGTTTGGGAAGGGATATTACATTAAAAAAAAATTATAGAACTTCACACAATTGGTGAAAGAAAAGAGAAAAGTTCTGATTAAATGGTAGTTGATTGAAATTTCATTTTTGGGTTTCATTGGTGTTTGGAAAGGAGTTTAAATCATTGTAAATGAAGGTATAAGGAGTTTTGATCATGTAAAAGAAAATATCTAATCGTGATGATTCGAAGTCCTGTAAATAATTATTTTATGCTCTTACATTTTTGAGTTCCTTGGACTTTGTATTATCCATACCTTTCATTTCTTACTCACCTTACACCCTTGGCCTCATTACAACCTATGTTAAAGACCTAAATTGATCTTACATGTCATATGGTTGAATTGCATTCATTTTTCTACTTTTAAGTGTTTGACATCCTTCTTGAGATCATATTAATGCAAGTTTTTCATCTTCCTATTTTGAGTTAAGTCCCTTATGGTTTAACTCTAATCTCATGTTTATAACTGAGTGATGCATTGTAGCCCTCTTATGAGTGATTCATTTGTGAGAGGACAACTTTGGTGAGATTTGAAGTTGCATTTGTGCTTGGTATGATTTTTGAAATTGTGTGAAAACTAAGATTGGAGAATTTGTTGCATTTGGCAATCACACTACTACACTTTGAGCATATTATGTTTTGAACTTTGCCGCCTTGTAAATAATGTCTAAATTGAGTTTTTGAGTCATGTGCATAAGTCATTTCTCTTCAGAAAATGTTCGGAAAGATTGTTTTGAGTTTTATTTTTATTTTTATTTTTATTTTTGTAATTATTTTTGTTTTTGTTTTTTGTTTTATTTTGCTTAAAGACTAACAAAATTAGTAAAGTTTTCTAACCACTTTGTTTTGTAGAGTTAGAAAAACGTTTGTGGGTATCGAAATTTGTTAAACCCTCAGGAGACACAACTCCTCCTCCTAGGGATGCCTAGAGGTTTAAAGGCTTGTTGCATACGCTAAATGCAATCGAGTTACCTGCGGAGGTGGTTTAGTTAACTTCTTATTTTGTTTTTAACTTTGTTCTGTGTTGTTTTGCTCGAGGACTAGCAAAATCTAGGTTTGGGGGTATTTGATCGGTTCATAATTGTATATCATTTTGTACCCTTCTAGCTTATGATTTGGTTATGTTTTTGAGTTAAACTTGTGCTTTTAATCCTTTTTGTGTGTATCTTTCAGTTAATTGAGATTTAGGTAATAATGATGGCTTTGGATAGGAAATGATGCAATCCAAGCATGTTAAGGTCTGATTTGGATGAAGGGAAGAAGAGCTTAAAGACAAACTCATTTTTTTGCTACAGCCCCCTGCTAGTCCAGTTTCGTAGGTCATATTGCAAGCTTTGTTTCAGCAACCTACATAGCTCGAATGAGGCCACGATCTTCATAAAACTTGTTCCAATGGGTGTCTACTATAACATATCCAAAATTCAGCTCCATTGAATAAATCTGGAGTCCGTTACCTAGCAAACACAGAACCATGCTCAGGATGGATCTTATCAGCGCGGAAAATGAGTTAGGAATTTGTTTTGGCCTTAACTTCCTCCTCCGACCTTGGATTGGCCCAAATGATATATGGCTGGAAAGAAGACATTCTGAACTTCAAGTTGGAGTGCTTAAAGTCTTAATTTGCTTAAGGGAAGCCCAAGTTGTAAGCCCTTGAAGTTGCTGGTCATGCTGACCTCAGCATGTGCTGGTTGGATGCTTGGTCATGGTGAGCTAGGCATGAGCTATCATTTATGGTTGGAAGCTTGGTCATGCTGACATGAGGATGAGCTAGGGCTGCTAGTGGGATTTAGTGGAGTAGCCATTCAAGATTTTCTAATACAAGTGCATCATCCAATTCATATTTTCTAATTCAAGTGCATCAACCATTTCAGATTTTATAATTCAAGTGTTGTATGCATTAGTCTTTTTGAATTCAGATTTTCACTTCCCCTAGGCCTATAAATAGGGAGGTTCTCTAAGCTTGTAATCACACCCCAAGGGGGGGAGCTCTCAAACATTTCTCTAGAGCTCCCTTCCCTTCTCTCCCTCAAATTCTCTTAGTTTCCTTTCAAGTTTTCAATTGTTGTAATAAAATGAGTTTGCTGAAATTTTCTTTAAGTCTTTCCAAGTTCTACTTTACTTTTCCTTATGTAAATTCTTTTATTTAGTATTCAAGTTTAATTAGTTTCCAAGTTTCAGTTATGGTTTTTGTTCTTATTCATTATGCTTATAAGTTAATATGCTAGTTTGAATGATTGATCACCATTTAGGCTTGCATGTTAGCTATCTTGGTTTGAATTAAGAGTAGACACCATGCTTTAATTCGAATTGAACTATGAATAGGAAGAGTATGTATGGACATTCGACAACAGGGATTAGATACATGCTTGGTTGTTTAAATTGTTCTTCTATGCTTAATGGGTTCCTAATGCTTAGTTTTAGGTTAGACAACAAATGATCAAATTAGGGAATTAGGAACACAAGGTTAGAACCAGACACCATGGCCTAATCATACTTTAGCTAGAATCAATCCATTAATCTAATTGAACTTGGGAACTTATCTACTTGAGTTAGTTATTTTCTTTCTTCCATGTTTTATTTATTTCCTTTTGTTTTCATTTATGTTTTGTGTAGCAAAACTGAGTTGGATCCTTCAATCACCAATCCCTGTGGAATCGACCTCGCACTTACATACGCTAAACTACCAACGGCTCGTGCACTTGCGAGTATCACAAGTTGAGGATGCAGTTGAATCAATTTTGGAGAGCAGTCTGTATCTACGCAACAGTAGGCATGTCATCTTCCCCTTCCTGATTGCTGCTGGTTGATGCAAATGGAAAAGCATCATGTATAATATCCATGACTTGTGCATTAGCATCCACAATTGGTTCAACATTGTCCACTCTTGTGGCCCTTGAAGACGAACCAATGTCTAATTGTTCCCCGTGATGGTTCCACCTGCTGTATGTCTCAATCATTCCATTCCTTACTAAATGAAATTGAACATTTTCAATTGTATCCCACAACATGTTGTTACACCTCCTACAAGGACATCTGATTCTAGTTGCACCCGGGTTGTGTGACCGTGCAAAGTGAATAAATTCCTCGATTCCATCCAAGTATTCGTCTGCGCACCTGTTAGGGTTCTGATAAGTTCATAATTTCACACATTTGCATGCCTTCTTTACTTAGTGATTTTGTTTAGTTTCTCTTTATTTCGAGTGACTTACCTATGTTTGTGTGTTTTGTAGGTTAAGGCAGCAAGAGATCACATTTGATACAATCCATGCATGTTAAGGGCTTATTGGCACAAGAGGAATATAAGCTTAAAGACAAACCCAATTTGGGTCACAAGTCCTTGTCAGTCCAATTTCGTGGGTCATCTTGCAGGCCTCATTTCAGCACTCTACACAACTTGGATGAGGAGACGTCCTTCACAGATGTTGTTCAGATTGGTGTCTAGTATAACATATCCAAAATTCAGCCCAATTGAACATAACTGGAGTCCTTAGCCCATCAAACACTGAAGCATACTCAGGAGGATTTTAATATGCAGCTGCCAGCTATTGTGACTTGTGTTCCACACTCCCTTTGAGCCTTGTGTCTCAACTGAGCTGTATCTGACTTTAGACCTAACATGTTGAGCAAATTAGGGAGGCATTTCAGCATTGGATCCAAGGAGCAAAACATGGCATGCTTAATTATGGGAAAACATGTTTGCACAAATCAGGGAGCAGTTCCAGGATTTATGGTGGACTGTCTACACCAGCCATTGGGAGGACGAATTTGAAGTCTATAAATAGAGAGTTGCAGCTCATTCACAAGGAGGATAGACACACACATTCACTCCATCCATTACTCTCATACACACATTCAGATTCACCACAAAGAGAGAAGAGAGCTAGCTGCAAAGGAGGGAGAGCTTGGAGCTGTCCTGGGAGTTGCTGCCACCAACTAGTTCTTCTATTCTCTTTATTCTATCTATGTATTTCTTATTTTCTGTATTCATAGTTATGTTTAACTAATCCATTTAGTTAGGGCTTAGGATGAAGCCCTAGTCATGAATATTCAATGTCATGGATGATTTCATAGTTAAGTGATTTCTTTGCTTTCATTGCCAAGTTGTTAATCTCCAGTTTATTATGTGCTTGATGTATGTTTTCTTGGAGTAGCTAACTAGGATTTTATGCATCTAGCACAGGTTGGGAAGGGGTTTAGATTCACCAATTCTACTCTCCTTTCACAAGCAACACATGAATGGCCTAAGAATCATTCAAGGGGTTAATGACCATAGGTTGACTAGGACAGATACCATGTTCTAGGACTTGTGTGATTATCATATTCTCAGGGAACTTAATGACTCTTATATGCTTTATTCTAAGTAGATACCATGCTTAGGTTGCATATTAGAGATCACGTGTTGTGTAGATACCATGCACAATTACATGCCTTAGGAGAATCATGCATCCTGCACCTAGATACCATAGGCTTGTATGCAATAATCTATTGTTGCTGAAGCTTGAGTCACTTTCTATGCATTCATAACTTGGATAGGAAAACTAGTGGTGGATTCCAAGGCTCTAACACTTCTCAATCATTGTTTCACAACTTGTTAATTGCTGCTATTGTTTACTCTCCAGCACTTCCATTTCATTCTCTTGTTTTCACTTCAACAACAAAACCCCCCATTTTCGAGTGCGTGTGTGGTGCTAGGATTCTGTCCTAGACCCTGCCATTGTTAGTTAGTGTGTTTCTTTGTTTTCTGTTTTCCCAGCATTCTAAGTAGTTTAACTTGCAACCACGTTACCATTCTCTGTGGGATCGACCTCGATATTTACATAAACCATACTATAAACGGTTCGTGCACTTGCGAGAATTAAAGTTGCTATTTTTAATAACTCATTTTAGTTGTTAAGAATAGGCTCTAACAGGTTCTGTATCCACCTTCTGCTCATAATTCCTGGAACCACAATCACAATACAACAATTATGTTGTATTCTTAGAAAATCATAACATCACCTTATGCCTCCGGTAAGGGCCCTATCCCATTCAGAAATGCATAGTCATGCCACGTAATTTACAGCTACATGAGATTAGATTTCAACGTGGGTGAATTTCGGCAGCATCTCGCTCCAGTTCTTGAGGTGTACCGTAGATATCAAATATCTACGTACCACCCAAAGAACGTACCGAGATGACACCGAAATCTCCACAATTGAAACCTAATCCTGGAGCTGTAAACTACGTGACACGACTATACATTTCCAAACTGTCCAAAATATGGGACAATTCAAGAATTAATTGGACCGTAGTCGTGGTTTACCCACCCATGCGCGGTCCAACTAACCTCGAACGGGAACTAAGCTTTACAATAAAAAAATGTATTAAGTTAATTTCAATTAACTTCGTACATTGCCGTGCATAATTTAACAACAAAATACAAATATAATTTCACAAAAACAATATATAAAGAAATTAAATTGATATTTTAAATAAATACAAAACAAATAAAATACCTTCTTCAATATGTCCTGAACCAATTTGCAGCTGAGAAAATGAAGAGAACGGAGAGAGAGAGGGCAGAAGCAGAGGCAAAACTGAATTTTCAGTTTGCTCTGCAATGGCTGAAATGAATCTGTTACAGAAGACGGCTTTGCGCGACGAAGGCTTAATTCGTCGTGCAAATTCCACTTCAGCGTCGCGTAAAATTGTGCCGACATCACATCTTTGCGCGACGAACTCATTTTTTCGTCGCACAAGTCAAATTCCGTCGCGCAAAATCGACTTGCGCGGTGCGCAAAGACGTGCCGACATCACACCGTTGCGACGCAAAACAATCGTTTTCGTCGCACAAGGATGTTAGTCGCGCAAAAGAGAATTTCCGTCGCGCAAAAGCCCAGTTTGACACGCGCGCAGCCGCGATAGCCACCTTGCGCGACTAATTTACTCTTCGTCGGGCAAAGTTGTGGCGCAAACATCTGGAACACTGTTTGTTTTCCCGCTATTTATTGTGCGCGACGAGTAATGTTTACTTTGCGCGACAAATATATTAGTCGCGACCGTAAAAAATTATAAAATTATTACCGATGGAAGTTTGTGCGACGTATACATTTTTTGGTCGCGCTAAACGAATAGGTCTTCTTCGCGCAAATATTTGTCGCGCAAACGTTTTCATTTATAACCGTTGAATATTTTGTCCCATTTCTAGATCTCTGAATATTTGTTATTTGCGATTTTTGGTGTATACGATCTCCAGTATATACAAACACCTTTGATGGTTGGATCGTTGAAATTAGTTTTGTAGAGTTGAATGAACACTTTTTAGTTTCAAAACATATGGAGGTTGATAACCCTACAAAAAGATTCGTACGGAAATTGATAACCCTGAAATTTATTCGTATGGAGGTTGATAACCCTACAAAAAGATTCTCCTCTACCATTCCCATAATTAAAAGGGTATGAATGATGATCTTCACTAAAATCAATGAAAAACATATGATTTAGATGGAAAAATTAAAATTAAGGCTTAGGATTAATGGTTTTGTATATCGTACCTTGCGACGAAGACTATTCGTCCCCCAATTTGTCAGTCTGCGTGACGAAGACTATTCCCTCCACAATCTTGCGCGACGGATAGGTGTTTTGTCCCGCAAAGATCTCATTTGTGACGAGTTTAGTCGTCGCGCAAGAATTTGGCGCCAGAATATTTGTTCGTGGTTTTTTCCCCGTGTTTCACGCGACAGTCGTCTTTGCTGCGCGCGAAGTTGTTTTGTGCGACGAATTTTCTTCGTCGCTCTCAGTTTGCGCTACGCATATGATTGTCCGTCGCGCGATGATCTTTTATGCGACGATTATCCTTCGTCGCGCAAACTATCGTCGCGCAAATAGTAAAACATAGTAGTGTTAGCACAAGCAGATTAACTTGACAGGAAAGCCCGTTTTGAGCAGACAGACATAGGCTCAACCCAGGAGAGCTATCACCAACTCATAGACCAACAGTTCGCGCAGCTAAAGGACTCTTTGCTCAAGCAGACGACTTTTTAGCTCTCTTGGCCACAACTTCCAACATTGAGTCAGCCCCGTGCTTGACTACTTGTGGCCTCGCATATGAGTCATGGTTACTAGGCAGAGGTACAACCCTCTCGAGCTTAATCCCCAGTCGGCGCAAACGACCCAAACCTTGCTTCTCAGCGACCTCCTTACGAGGCAGATCACGGGTTTTGGGCAATTCGAACGAAGACTGAGCAGAATATCCCGGACCTCCTGCATGCCATTGACCTTTTTGCTGTCCAAGCTACCAAGGTGCTTGATCCCGGCAGATGAAGAAGGAGCAACTCCAATGGGGATCTTCTCAGCACACGAGAGCGCCCTTGAGGAAGACTTGCTCATGGCAGAAAGAGGAAGTTCGGTCGAGGACTCCTTCTGCTCAACTCAGCAGACCATCTAGGTCCGAGTCATACAGCTTCCATCTTCCAACATCTTCGCCAGGGGGCAGACCACCAACCTCATTCCGATGATCGTTCAGCAACCAGCATCATTCACGAAACTTGATAAGGATGTTCAAGCATGCAGAACCATCGAACTTCTTGCAGATCTCATTCTCTGCAAGCAGAAGACGAAAGTTAGTCAGATATACAGCAAAGTTTCAGAAAGACTATGGCAGATCAAAGGGGTACAACTTACCATCACAGGTAGGTGAGAGGAACGAACGGACCGTCACCGACCTCCTCTTCTTCTTACTTGGCGATGACTTCCAGCACGTTCGTGTGCCACACATGATGGCCTTGACTCATACTGTCAAAAGATTAGCAAGGCAAAGACCTCCTCCACTAAGGAGCTCAAGTCATAGAAGGAAGCCCAATTACAGTTGGACAACCTAATAGTTAATTCAAACCTCCTCCATGCCACCATGCGGCAAGTAGAAGCTGGGGGCATTTGTGGAAGCAAAATATCTAGATCCTTAGTCAAATAACTAAGCTAATCAATTTGGGAATTATTTGACCTAATTGGGAGTTACTCGATTTAATTGGGAGTTACCTGATTTAATTGGGATTGATTTGATTCTTGCCTTAATTAGGGATTTGATTAATCAAATAACTAATTACACCAATCTCGCCAAATTAGGGAAGAATAATTCCTTTCAATCTGTGGAATTATTCTTATGAAACCCTAGCCTCTGAGGCTCTTATAAATAGATGGCTACGCACAAGGGTTGAGGTTCGTCAAAAATCCTATATGAAACTCTGCAGAAATTCCCTCTCACAAACCCTAGCCTCTCCAAAACTCTTTCTCTCTCACACAAGGCTCCAGCCACCGCACACGGCTCCGGCCACCCGGTTCTCCCCACGAGAGTTCCGTACCCTTTTTAGCTATTGTTTCTCTACGAATCAATCGAACTAACTTAAGCATCGGAGGGCCTTTGGCCAACATCCCCCTCCCCCCCCCCCCCGGGTGTGGTCCTATTATTCCAATCTATTTTGCAAGGAGAAAGAGACAACGAAGAAGAAAGGGGAATCAATCGATTCGAATATTCTTGTGGGACGAAAATCGCTCCCCAGGATTTGGTGAAATTAAACCCACTACTATTTCTTTGCAGATGGTGGAGAGGTCAATCACATATCCAAATGAAATTATTGAAGATGTTCTAGTAAAGGTTGATACACTCATATTTCCGGTGGATTTTTTGGTTTTGGATACGGATGAAGATTCTAACACACAGCTAATTTTGGGACGAGAGGAATACCACTTGAGGCATTTGAAGCAAAATGGTGCAAAAACGTGCAAAAACTGGAGCCTGAAGTTAGAAGTTCATTTCGGACTTTTCTTCTTCATCCGGAGCTTGGATTGGGCCAATGTTTGTGTGGTTGGATCAATGACATTCTGAACTTCAAAATGGACATCTTAAAGTCATCATTTGATTCAGCCAAGCCCAATTCGTAAGCCCAAGAAGTTGTTCATCATGCTGACAGGAAGATGAGCTCATTGCATGCTTGGTCATGGTGAGCTAGGCATGAGCTATTGGTTTCTGGATGGAAGCTTGGTCATGCTGACATGTTGATGGCCTAGGGCTGCTGGTGGGCTGCTAGTGGGATTTAGTGGAGTAACCATTTCTGATTATCTAATGCAAGTGCATCAACCACATTCTGATTTTCAATTGCAAGTGTTGTATGCATTTGCTATATTCAATTCAGATTTCTCACTCCCAACTCCCTATAAATACCACTTCCATTCACATTCAAATCAACAATCCACATTCAGATTCAGACACACATTCACTCATCCATTACTCCCATACACACATTCACCACAAAGAGAGAAGAGAGCTAGTTGCAAAGGAGGAAGAGCTAGGAGCTGTCCCCAAACTACCTTGCCTGCCACCAGCTAGTTTTTCTATTCTCTTTATTCTATCTATGTATTTCTTATCTTCTGTATTCATAATTATGTTGAACTAATCCATTTTGTTAGGGCTTAGGATGAAGCCCTAGTCATGAATATTCAATGTTATGGATGATTTCATAGTTAATTGATTTCCTTGCTTTCATTATCAAGTTGTTAATCTCCAGCTTATTATGTGCTTGATGTATGTTTTCTTGGAGTAGCTAACTAGGATTTTATGCATCTAGCACAGGTTGGGAAGGGGTTTAGATTCACCAATTCTACTCTCCTTTCACAAGCAACACATGAATGGCCTAAGAATCATTCAAGGGGTTAATAACCATAGGTTGACTAGGACAGATACCATGTTCTAGGACTTGTGTGATTATCATATTCTCAGGGAACTTAATGACTCTTGTATGCTTTATTCTAAGTAGATACCATGCTTAGGTTGCATATTAGAGATCACGTGTTGTGTAGATACCATGCACAATTACATGCCTTAGGAGAATCATGCATCCTGCACCTAGATACCATAGGCTTGTATGCGATAATCTATTGTTAATGAAGCTTGAGTCAATTTATATGCATTCATAACTTGGATAGGAAGACTAGTGGTAGATTCCAAGGCTCTAACACTTCTCAATCATTGTTTCACAATTTGTTCATTGCTGCCATTGTTTACTTTCCAGCACTTCCATTTCATTCTCTTGTTTTCATTTCAACAACAAAACCCCCCAATTCGAGTGCGTGTGTGGTGCTAGGATTCTGTCCTAGACCTTGTCATTGTCAGTTTGTTTGTTTGTTCCTTTTCTGTTTTGTCCATCATTCTAAGTAATTTAACTCGCAACCAAGTTACCATTCTCCGTGGGATCGACCTCGTATTTACTTAAGCTATACTATAAACGGTTTCGTGCACTTGCGAGAATTAAAGTTGCTGTTTTTAATGACTCATTTTAGTTGTTAGGAATAGGCTCAACAAGTTTTTGGCGCCGTTGCCGGGGAACCGGTAACGATGGTGCTATAGTTAGATTACTTTGAGTGTTTTTTTTGTTTTTGTTAGTTTTATTTGTTATTTTCGTTGGTTTTTCTTTCAATATTCAGTTTTTTTTTGTAGTTGTTATCTCCATTTGAAAGCACTAATTTGGTTCCTGTGTGTGCATATATGTCCGAATCTTGATTCTGAGCCACTTTCACCAAGAGCTGCGCCTACGTGCTGGTTTGAGGAGGAATTATAGTTCTTCAAGTGTTGAATCTAAGAGCTACGAATCTGAAGGTTCAAGCAAGATGGCAGAGATTCCAAACAACAACAACAATAATGATGAAGGAGGTGGTGCACTTGTTGTCCAACCTCGGAAACCCCTGCGTGAATTTTCCATTCCCAAAGTCACTGATCAACCTTCGTGCATCGTCTATCCTCAACTCACAATTGACAGGTTTGAGCTTAAAAGTGGTATGATTCATCTTCTTCCAACTTATTATGGTAATACCACTGAGGATCCTTACATGCATGTTAAGCAATTCTTTGAAATATGTGCTACAATCAAAATTCAAGGACTTGATGATGAGCAGATTAAGATGAGGCTATTCCCATTCAGTTTAAAAGACAAGGCTAAGTCTTGGTTATATTCTTTGCCTAATGCTTCAATTCGTACTTGGGAAGAGCTTTCTAATAAGTTTTTGCAGAAATTCTTTCCAGCTCAAAAGACTAACAAGATTAGAAAGGAAATTCTTGGTTTCACACAAAGAGAAGGAGAAGCTTTTCATGAATGCTGGAGAGATACAAGGAGATGATGAGTTCTTGCCCACACCACAATATAGAGAGTTGGATGCAAATGCAATCTTTCTATGAAGGTTTTCTTGATTCCGAAAGGATGATGGTAGATGCAACAAGTGGAGAAGGATTGATGAACAAAACAGCGAGATGAGGCTTTTACTCTCTTTGAATCTTTGAGTGCTAACTCTCAACAATGGTGCTACAATAAAGGAAGAGGAGCTCCTATGAAAGCTGTGGTCTCTGAGGTAAGTACTAGTAATGAGATTAATGCAAAACTTGATGTTATGTGTACTTTGCTTCAACAGGCAGTGACTGGTCCTCTAGGAAACAAAGTGGAAGTTTAAGGCCAATCTTTTGCGGACCACATGCTAGAACAAGCAAATGCCCTTCAAGGAAGAAATCCTCAGAATGATCCTTACTCAAACACATACAATCCGGGGTGGAGAAATCATCCTAATTTCAGGTGGAGCAATAATTCAAATGTGCAACAATCTCAAGGACCTCCCCCAGGATTCCAAATACAACAAAGGCAATTCCAGCAAGCTCCCCAACAAGTGCAAGAGCAAAGGGGTGATCAAATGGGAGAATTGCAAGACATGTTCAAGAAGTTCATGGGGCAGCAGATGCAAACCAATCAGAATCTTCAAAATGCAGTGAACAAACTATAAGTGCAAGTTGGGCAGATTGCATCCTCCATGAGCAATAGAGCATCTGGAACTTTTCCGAGCCAAACGGAGGTTAATCCAAGGCATCATGAGCAAGTTAAAGCAGTGCACATCTTGAGAAGTGGTAAACAAGTTGATAATAAGGTTGGAGATGCCAATGAAGAGCAAGAAGATGGAGAAAACGTGGAGATCATTCAGCCACCACAAGGGCAGCCCCAGACTCCACCAAACAGCCCCTCAATACTCTTGGAAAGAGCACAGGCCATAAGGTATCATCTAATGCTAATCAAGTTCCAATTTCAACTAATGCTTTTAGGCCTATTGCACCCTTTCCCAGCAGGTTATCAAAGTCAAAGAAAGATCAAGGCTTGGATGAGATAATGGAAATATTCAAGAAAGTGCAAATCAACATCCCATTGCTCAGTGCCATTGCTCAGATTCCAAAATATGCAAAATTTTTGAAGGATCTATGCACTAACAAGAGGAGATTCAAAGAGCATGAACAGGTTGCATTGAGTGAAGAGGTAAGTGCAGTGTTACAAAGAAAGCTACCTCCAAAGCTAAAGGATCCAGGTTCGTTTTCTATACCTTGTATAGTTGGTGATTTCAAGATTCCAAAAGCTTTACTTGATCTCGGTGCATCCATTAACCTTATGCCATATCATGTTTATGAGAAACTTAACCTTGGTGAGTTGCAAGCCACATCTGTGAGCATTCAATTGGCAGATAGAACTATTAGGTACCCCAAGGGCATTCTAGAAGATGTTTTGGTGAGAGTAGAAGGCTTAATCTTGCCAGCTGATTTCTTAGTCTTGGAGATGGAAGAAGCACCAATTCCTGACAATGAATTGCCCCTCATCTTTGGCCGACCCTTCATGGCTACTGCTAAGACCACGATCGATGTAGCGCAAGGCACTCTCACCATGACCGTTAATGGAGAAACTGTTGCTTTCAAAGTGTTTGATGCCACGAATCTGCCAAATGATGTTCATGATTGTTTTCAAATTGAAGTTTTGGATAATCCAGGGAAGGAGAGATTTGATGGTCTTTCACGTTCACTAGAAGCATGCTTGCTGCAAGGAGTAGACAAGGAGGAGCAGGGGGCTGCCCACATGTTCAATGCTACAATTCCTACACACAAGAAGGGGCTGCCCAAATTTGGAGATACTCCAATCATTCCTCCAGTTCATTGCCATTCTGTTCATAATCATAAAAGGAAAAGGAAAGCAGCAAGGAAGCGATGGAAAAAGAAAACAAGCTTGGTGACCATTCTTGCAGTGCATGAGGTATCGATTGAGCCCAAACCCCCCCATTCACTATAGCAAGTTTGTATGTCCGGCTGAAGACATAAAACTTAGCGCTTCTTGGGAGGCAACCCAAGGTTATGAGGAGAAGATAGAACGTTCAAGGAGCTTGCTTACGTCCTAATCGCTTCAAAGGGGAGTTATTTTCTAAACTCTAAACATTTGGTTATGTCTTTTCCTTATCTTCTTTCCTTTCATTTATGAGGCATTGCTTGTTCTTATACTCTAAACATTGAGGACAATGTTTCATTTAAGTTTGGGGGGAATGATTTGGTTATGGTGTTTCAAATTGTGAAAATTTTAAATTTTTAAGTGTGTCTAGTGTCTAAAAACGCAGGATTTTGTGTGTTGTTTCGCCATCCTTTCAAACACCTATGATAAGACTTGGATTTAACTTTAATATGGTTTTTCAGAAATTGATAGTCATTGTTTAAGGCCTTTATGTGGTTCTGAGTTAACTTTGTCTTGCATGCCATCCTTGCACTTATTGAGCACTTTGCCAAGTTAGTCCAATTTCTTGCTACTTGGAGATGTTATGCAATTCTACTTATTTCATGATCTTGGTTTCGTACTCTAGAACTTATTTGAATATCTCTTGAGACATTCTGTTGCCATACAATGCTTAGGAAGTGATTTAGGCCATGTTTGAACCGTTTGAGCCTTTTTAACCATCCCTCTACATGTATTCATCCCTAGTCAACCCATTTGAGCCTACATTAAGCCTTTCTTTGTATAAACCATTCCTACCATAATAAATTTCTGTTTCTCATCTTTACCTATTCTTTGAGCAATTAAAGCTATCTTCAAAAGAGAGTCATAAAGATGCAAGGTTTTTAGGAGCAAAAGTGATTCATTTAGTGCCATAACCCAAGTGTTGAAAAGAAATAAGTTTGGGGGTATTGGTAACTAATCAAAAGAGGTAATGAAGTGTGACCAATGTAGTCACGGCCCTAGGGTGTTATAAGGAGAAGATCATGGTGATCTAGGGTAAAGAGCCACAAAATTAGGCCAAATTAACACATTTGAAGGTGCTGAAATTATGTTGAAAATTTGCTCATGTATGTGTTCCTTGCTTGTTACAAAGTTCAGTAATCTCTCATGCTTTCACATATGCTTTAGTTATGCTCAAAATGTTGTTATATCTCCATATCTCCTCTTTCATTCAACCACTATCCTAAGCCTCATTACAACCCTTGTAAAGTCCTTTTGATCCTTGGTATTGTATGGTATTATTGTGGAGAGCTGATTTGATAACGAGCTTATGGGGCTCGAAATTCTTGATTGTGCTCTAAGTGTGTGCGCATGTACTTATTTGAGTTGCAGGTGTTGTTCTGATTTGGCATTCACACACTACACGTAAGGATGTCATTGTAAGCTTTGCACACTCTTGAATCATGTGTGGAACTTAGATTGTGATTGTTGTGTTTCTTTGGAACCATATACTTTGGTGATTCTTTGAGGATATTGTTTGGAAGGCTAGCTGCTTATTTTCTGTTTTCTAAGTTGTGGTTTTATTTTGTTTGCTCGAGGACTAGCAAAGTCTAAGTTTGGGGGTATTTGATAAGTTCATAATTTCACACATTTGTTTGCCTTCATTGCTTAGTAATTTTGTTTAGTTTCTCTTTATTTCAAGTCACTTATCTATGTTTGTGTGTTCTGTAGGTTATGGGAGCAAGAGATCGCATTTTATTCAATCCATGCATATTAAGGGCTGATTGGGATGAGAGGAATACCACTTGAGGCATTTGAAGCAAAATGGTGCAAAAACGTGCAAAAACTGGAGCCTAAGTTAGAAGTTCATTTTGGACTTTTCTTCTTCATCCGAGCTTGGATTGGGCCAATGTTTGTGTGGTTGGATCAATGACATTCTGAACTTCAAAATGGACATCTTAAAGTCATCATTTGATTCAGCCAAGCCCAATTCGTAAGCCCAAGAAGTTGTTCATCATGCTGACAGGAAGATGAGCTCATTGCATGCTTGGTCATGGTGAGCTAGGCATGAGCTATTGGTTTCTGGATGGAAGCTTGGTCATGCTGACATGTTGATGACCTAGGGCTGCTGGTGGGCTGCTAGTGGGATTTAGTGGAGTAACCATTTCTGATTATCTAATGCAAGTGCATCAACCACATTCTGATTTTCAATTGCAAGTGTTGTATGCATTTGCTATATTCAATTCAGATTTCTCACTCCCAACTCCCTATAAATACCACTTCCATTCACATTCACATCAACAATCCACATTCAGATTCAGACACACATTCACTCATCCATTACTCCCATACACACATTCACCACAAAGAGAGAAGAGAGCTAGTTGCAAAGGAGGAAGAGCTAGGAGCTGTCCCAAACTACGTTGCTCTCACCAGCTAGTTTTTCTATTCTCTTTATTCTATCTATGTATTTCTTATCTTCTGTATTCATATGTTGAACTAATCCATTTTGTTAGGGCTTAGGATGAAGCCCTAGTCATGAATATTCAATGTTATGGATGATTTCATAGTTAATTGATTTCCTTGCTTTCATTATCAAGTTGTTAATCTCCAGCTTATTATGTGCTTGATGTATGTTTTCTTGGAGTAGCTAACTAGGATTTTATGCATCTAGCACAGGTTGGGAAGGGGTTTAGATTCACCAATTCTACTCTCCTTTCACAAGCAACACATGAATGGCCTAAGAATCATTCAAGGGGTTAATAACCATAGGTTGACTAGGACAGATACCATGTTCTAGGACTTGTGTGATTATCATATTCTCAGGGAACTTAATGACTCTTGTATGCTTTATTCTAAGTAGATACCATGCTTAGGTTGCATATTAGAGATCACGTGTTGTGTAGATACCATGCACAATTACATGCCTTAGGAGAATCATGCATCCTGCACCTAGATACCATAGGCTTGTATGCGATAATCTATTGTTAATGAAGCTTGAGTCAATTTATATGCATTCATAACTTGGATAGGAAGACTAGTGGTAGATTCCAAGGCTCTAACACTTCTCAATCATTGTTTCACAATTTGTTCATTGCTGCCATTGTTTACTTTCCAGCACTTCCATTTCATTCTCTTGTTTTCATTTCAACAACAAAACCCCCCAATTCGAGTGCGTGTGTGGTGCTAGGATTCTGTCCTAGACCTTGTCATTGTCAGTTTGTTTGTTTGTTCCTTTTCTGTTTTGTCCATCATTCTAAGTAATTTAACTCGCAACCAAGTTACCATTCTCCGTGGGATCGACCTCGTATTTACTTAAGCTATACTATAAACGGTTTCGTGCACTTGCGAGAATTAAAGTTGCTGTTTTTAATAACTCATTTTAGTTGTTAGGAATAGGCTCAACATATTCCCACACCATCCTTCCTCTTTTAATACAACCCATAACTCCCACTTCATCTTGTCTATGTTAGTGTGGTTGGAATCAATTCCATCCCATACTTCTTTTACTGCACTCCAAGCTTTCTTCACATGGGATTATCAAAGGTGTTCAATTTGTGGCTGCCTTTTGCTGCCAACCCATGTGGGTTTTCTTCACCTTTGCTGGAAAAAACGATTCTTCTGAACCAGGCTTGGTACAGGAGGGCCTGAGGTTTCAATATGTATCCAATGAGGCTCAAATTTGGATATGTCATAAAACACACCCATTGGAACAACTTGAATGAAGAATGCATTCCCATCTGAGCAGTACAAGTGTATTTTTTGGGCCTTACAAGTTGACTGCCGAAAATAGACTGGAATTGACTTCATTGCAGTCAGCTTGTGGGCTTGTTTTGGGCTTGATCTTCCCTCCTAAAAAATCTGGAAAAATCTGAATCTTCAAACCCTTTGAATTATCTTTCCAAGCATATGCAGTCCAGCTCAAGGAAAAATCAGAAAGCCCTTCAAATGTGATATTTGGTCCAGTAACGCAGATGCTGCCGAATTTGACCTTAAGTTGCCAAAACTTGTATAACTTTCTCTAGAAGACTCGGAATCATGAACCGTAAAATTCTCCAGAAACTAGACTTCCGCATCTTTCCAATGATGTATGGTTCGTTATCTGATTCTTCTTGAGCAAGTACAGTTCAATCCGTGAAGTTGACTGATCTGCAAACACCGTTTTGAGCGAACTTGTCTCCAAAATGCATTTAATGAGTCTCAAGCTTATTACACTAAAACAAACACAAAATTTATTAAAAGCACAAGTTTAACTCAAAAACATAATCAAATCATAAGTTATAAGGGTACAAAATGATATATAAATATGCACCGATCACATACTAACCCCACCGTTTAAAAACTATTTTGAAAACCATTCAAACTTCCAATGTATATATATATATATATATATATATATTCGTAAGAAGACGAGATTTCATATATACATAACTAATGTGAAGAGATAAATCAACAATGAACATTAAAACTAAAATTTAATAAACCGGAGATAAAATCATCAAATTCAATATAAAACATCTCAAAATTGAAAATACTTTCCACCTAGGTGTACCCCATATAATCCGTCAATTCTAAGTACTAGACTTGTGGAACTATCCACTCCACATGTGTGGCACATCCTAGTAGAATCGGGGACATGAGGTCAGCACGAGACGCAAATCCTAGTAGAATTGGGGGACATGAGGTCTGTCCTAGACGTAAATCATAGCAGAATTGGGAGACACGAGGTCAGCCCGAGACGCAAATCCTAGCATAATCGGGGGACGCGAGGTTAGCCCGAGATGAAAATCCTAGCACCACACGGTTCAAGCATCCCTGAGACTCGTGGGGCAATGTCATTCGAGCGTAGACTTATCCGAAGAGAACCAAGTTGTCCGAAGACATTTTAATTTCTGAAGGCAAGCTGGATGTCAGAGAACATCATAATATCTAAAGGCAACCAATATTCAGAAAGGCAACAATATTTCTGAAGGCAACAACTAGGGTACCTATGGTGGGTTTGAAAACATTTCCTGAATATGTTATAAAACCCTTTTTACATAAAACTACTACCCAAAACCATTTTCCAAATCCATTTAACACATGACAAGCCTCAAATAGCCTCGCTTGCTTTGAATATGGCAAAGCATGCCATGCCATGGCATGCCAAGCCTCACATAGCCTCACTCGACAAGCCTCAAATAACCAAGCTTGCCGTGAATATGGCTAGTCATGCCTCACATAGCCACTCTCGACAAGCCTCAAATAGCCTCGCTTGCTAATAATATGGCAAAGCATGCCATGCCATGACACGCCAAGCCTCACATAGGCTCATTCGACAATCCTTAAATAGCCTCTCTTGCCTTGAATATGACAAAGCATGTCTTTCCCTGGCACCCCAGCACACATAGCCTCCGATCGATAAGCCTCAAATAGCCTATCTTACCTTGAATATGGCAAAGATGGCCATGCCATGGCACGCCAAGCCTCACATAGCCTCCCTCGACAAGGCTTAAATAGCCAAGCATGCCATACCATGGCACGCCAAGCCTAAAAGATCCTCGTTTACTAAGAATATGGCAAAGCATGACATGTCATGACATGCCAAGCCTCAAATAATCTTGCTCGAAAAGGAGAGAAATTGGGGGATTTCGAGAGGAGGTCTGCACGAGGAAACCCCTTCCAGCGCGGCGGATGGGCTCCTTCGAACAAGGAACGAAAATCGGGGTTGGGTCCAACTTGGGCTCCTTCCCAGCGATTGGAGTCGGGTGGTCTCTGCTTGATTTCACTCTCATTTGGTCTGAATTCGTGGGAAAACGAAGGAGAACAAAGAAAAAGTAACGAAGGAGGTTTTTTGGGTCTGTTGCAAGAAACGAGGAAGTAAAGGGAAAAAGAAATATAAAAGGGGATATATGGAATAAAATAATAGCAAAAAAAGGGGGAAGAGAGCTGTTGGCATTGGGAAACTGCAAGCAACTGTTGGGTTTCAATTATCAGGCCCATTCCAGCACCTGTCCATGGCCCTTATAATTAAGGGGGCTAATGTTGAGGCCCAAAAAATCCATGGTTGGGCCCAGATAAATTCCTAGCCCAAAGCGATGTATTATTGAGAGAAGACTCGATTCGGGGCACACAAAAATCTGCCATGCACGAGTTATACTTCGCATGCCATGCCAAATAAAAATCAATCATGCTAGAAAATGAGACTAAAAGTATAAAAATGCGTTTAGCACTGCAAATCCATGCTAATTATCTTATCAAGCGTCATAATTAAAAGCATGCCAAGCAACATGCCATGCCAAGTGGGAAATTATTATTTCACACCCAATTGCATTGCAAGCTTAAGTGGGCCCAAGCCACTCAAATGCCCGGGGCTTGCTTGAGTGGGTTGTGGTATGGATGGTAACAAGTTATCATGGGGCCCATCGATGGGCCAAGAAATGGAAGTCTGGGGTCGCTTGGGGGCCTCAAGACTCAAGCCCATTTTCTTAGGCCCAAACATGGGTAAGCACAAGAAAGAAGATGGACCATTACCTCAACCAAAAAATAGCCCATTGACCCAATTAGAGTGAACTAGTCAAAATAAGCCCATTGACCCAATTAGAACAATCTAGCCAAAATAAGCCCAACACTTGACAAAGCTATCCCATCCGTTGGATGGATCTTGTGGTTGTCCCAAAAGCCAGCATAATTAGGATCAAAACCAGCTCAAGCCATGGCACCCAGTTTGGAGATAAAACCACCAAGGAACGTTGGAAAGCTACCCATGAGTGGCTGCTGGGAACAAAGTTCCAAATACAAGAATTCAAGAAACCAAGGGGTCTTGGCATGCAAGGGAGGACGCCATCTCTCAAACCAGCGGACACATCCACTTTCTTTCCTTCCTTAGATTTGGCCGTGGAAAGGGGAAGAAAGATGAGAAAGAAGATGAGTGAAAAAGGGGAGCTCCTCTCAGGGGGCAGCGCTGGAAGAAACTTGGAGCACCCAAAATCTTTGATTTTGTGGGATAGGGCAGAGCTGGCTTTGCCACCATGAGATAAGTCAAGAAGGAGAAGAAGAAAGGAAGAGGAAAACTTAGCTAAGTTGGGAAGAAACCATTAGGGTTTCTTGGAGAAGGACAAACCCCAGCAACTATAAATAGGGCCTTTTCTACCCAGCCAAAACACAATACAACCCACAGCCTTCAGAGAGCAAGCTTTCTCTCTTGCAAACCCAGCAAATTTTCGTGCTCTGCTAACCCATTTCCCCCATCTCCCCTGCTTTGGCAGATCGCTCCAGTTTGGACGGAGTCACTGTCCAGCTGCCGGAAGCTACGAAAATTACCCAAAAGTTACTCTCCTCCTTAGAACCTCTCCTCTCTTCCATTAGAACCTCTGACCTCCATAGGAACCCACAAACTTTCTCTTTCCAAAAGTGCTAAACCCATGATAACTTTGCTCTCATGCCACATGCCTCTCATGCCAAGCCCAAAAAATTTATCTGTGAATGTGAAGAAATTATCTGTAACTTTCTGTTGCTTTTGTTGGAAAAGATAACCAAAATACTTCCTAAGGCCTTGCTGCCCTTTCGAAGCATTTTGGGGCTTAATTTCGAACTCAAAACAGAGGGACAACTTCTTCAGGCCAGCCCACTTGCTGCCGGAAGGAAAAAGCCCCTACATAAATTGGCGACTCTGCTGGGGATTAAGTCAATATCTGATCCAATGCCTCCAAAGAGGAAGACTAGAAGCAACAACATGACCTCTCAAGATGGGCCAGATCATGGCGATTCGGAGTCAAGGCAAAATGCCTCCTCTAGAGAAGAAGGACGTGGAAGTGAGGGAGCTTTCACTCTCTCAGACCTCATAGCTGCCATCCATGCCATGGGAGAAACTCAGAAGGAGATGGCAGACACGATCAAGGAGCTAAAAAATTCGGTCTCTAAGTCAAGCGAAGAAAATGAGAGACACCCACAAGAGGAGTCTGCCGGAAAGGGTCTGAACAAAAGAGACCATCTTTTGTCACCCAAGAAGATGTCATTGTCATGCTGGAAAAAGAGCTGAGTAGAAGCCAAGAGGATTGGAAGTATATTCCTCAACCACCGTATCCATCAAGCTTGTTCCAGCAGCCATATCCTAAGGGCGATGAGACACCAACCTTTGTCCTCTTTGATGGGAGGAAAGGAAGCCCAAAGGAGCATGTCAACCGCTTTCTTGATGCCTTGGGACCACATGCTGGCAACCATAATCTCCGGCTCCGCGAGTTCTCGAAGTGCCTTACCGACCGTGCATATACATGGTATACCACACTAGCACCAGGCTCTGTTCGTTCGTGGGAGGATTTGGCAAGTAGGTTCTGCAAAAAGTATTTCCAGCATGAGGAGAGAGTCACAACTACTCAACTCAACGACACTCGCCAAAAACATAGGGAGGATCCCGTGGACTTTGTACGCAGGTTCCGGGACCTAGCCTTGGACTGCTATGACGAGAAAGATGAGGAGGTGCTGGTTGAAATTTGCATCAGCAACTTCGTGGCAGATTATAGAGTTTATTTGGAGAATATTGGCATCAGTCGATTCTCTCGGCGTGGAAGCAGCAAGGAGAACGAGCATGTCAGTTAAGTTAATTGGGCAGGAAGCTTGGAGGAGTGAAGATGAAGAAGCACACCAAACATTAGATGAGGATGACAAATCCTCTAGTGACTACAATTCACGCAAAAAGAAAAGACAAAGAGATAGCTGCTGTCATCACATGCTCCGATGACTTACTCGACCACAATGAGTTATGCCACCCATGGAAGAATGATCCGAAGCCACCGGAGGCTATGTGGGAACCTTGTGGACATATGGAGAAGGCTTACTGGTGCAAATATTCGAAACCTTCAAGTTATAACATCTCATGGCCATTTGCTGATGGATGGGATAATAGCACAGGTGATGAAGTCTTTTCGATGGACATGCCGGAAGAATGCTACTTGGGGGCTTCGTCTCGTGCCTGGAGGAAACAGCTGATGTAACATTTCACAACCTTACGGAGGCCGAAACAAGTGTGATGGAGCATTATCTAGGTTTGAAGCAGGAACCCACAGCCTCACAAGTCCTCCAAAAGAATCCAAAATTCAAGTCACTCTTTGATCAACTTGGCTTTGGGCCACATGCAAAGGAAAGCTGCTCTAGCCCTCATGAATATCTCTCCAGAGCATGGCAGCCTAGTACAACACATGCCAAATACATGCCTAAGCCACAAGCTTTCATGCTATTACAAGTCATGCACACCCCTGGGCCCTTTCATACTTGGGGGCTTAATTTGATTGGAGTATTCATCAATGCAAAGCGGCTCAAACCGTACTCCTGCTAAGTTAATTTTATGCTCTGCACTTTTGTCATTGCATTTCTTTTCATTTCGGATATGAACTCCTTCTATCTTCTCACTTGGTATTTTGGAAAATTCTTGTATGATGCACCACTGTGGTAGCATGAGCTTTGCAATGAAAATGAAGGAGTATTTTGAAAAAGAAAATCTGTCTATGAAATATTACTTTATGTATCCCAAACTTACTTTGCACCAAACACTATATATATATATATATATATATATATATATATATATGTATATATACGTATATGTAAAAAAAAAAAAAAAACAACAACACACGCTACTTAGCAGTCAAACATGCCAAGCAAAGCCACTCGGATGGGGTCCCAAGCTGTCAACAAGCATCACGCCTAAGCAAAATGACATAAGCCAAGCTATTACAAAAAGGGGGCATGCAATTGTTGAGGTGCTAGAACAATGGAACCATTGTACCCTCTCAATAAAGCAATTCAAAACATCTGAAATTTTGGTGAAAACCATGCACACTAGTGTGGCCCTTTCAAGGCATGACAAGAAGGTGTTCTTCAGACCTAATAATTAGACAAGCCATGCAAAGGAAATTTAGGAATTCGGCTCCCACCAAAATTTTGGCAGCATATGCCTTGTTTTTAAGGATATCCAACCTGTTAGAAGATCTCCAGAAATTCACAAGAACAGATTTTCCAAATGAGCAATGGATATATATATGTGAGATACACGGATTACAATATCCCTCCAGCATTCAGAAATTAATACAAGTTCCAATGGTTCAATATTACATTGCAAAGTCATAAACGACATAGTCGTTAGAATGTTCAAAAAAAAAAGAGCTACAGCCAAAATGAGATAAAGTTACACATGCTAGAGACCCACGCGTCCTATAGTCTCAAAATGGGCAGAACCATGCGCCAAGATGATCAATCACCAAGCCAAGGAGGGACAACCTGCAAAAAGGAAGAAGGCATGCGTCAAGGCTAGGTGATGCTGGAAGGCATAACCCAATAAATAAATAAATAAATAAAAGAGGGGTTATATACCTTAAAGCTATGGAAATTGCCCGAAAAAGAACGGAAGAAGCCCTATGAGACGACCTGGCTGCTGCTTCCGCCACGCACTCTGCCCCATCGACAGAGACGCCTCTCGCAAGGAGAAGATCATGCAATTCCTGGCGTTGAGCCTCTAATTCTCGTCGTTTAAGGCTTAAAGCATCAGCCGCAGTCTTCACTTCATCTGAACCAGGTATCAACCCCATGCCATGAAGAGCTCGCGCCCCAGATATGGAACGTGCCAGATTCCTCACCAAGTTGAGGAGAAAATCCACAGGAAACCCTAAAGTCATGGCCTCACAGATCGCATCTCGCCAGCAAAGGAGCCGGTGATCTGTAATGTCCATAAGTTCCATGGTGTCCATCCCGTGAAGCACCAAACCCAAAGCCCGGAAGGCGGCGCTCCTGGAAAAGGATGAAGTGATACCTGTGACCTCTGCAAAGCATCCATACTTGTCGATGAATTTTCTCAAGGCTCCAATTGTTTCTGGGTACACGAAGGAACCTAGGAAGGTTGCATACCCATTAAACCTATAACAGAGAGGAAGAAGTTCGTCGATGGACCGGAGAATCTTGACGCCGCTGTCAAAGAAAGCTTTGAACGCCATGAAGGAAGTCTCCCAATCTTGCCAAGACATGCTTTTTTTCCGATAAGCACTCTACAACAGAAACTTTTGTGGAAGCACTGCCGATTGGGTGGCCCACATCAAGGACGTCACCAGGAGTTGATGCTGCTGGAAGGTCTGGAGTGGTGCCGGCAGCTATTTCAACGAGGACTGAAGCAGAAACTGATGCTGCTAGAAGGTCTGGAGTGGTGCTAGCAGCTATGTCGAGGAGGGCTGAAGCAGGAATCGATGCTGGAAGGTCTGGAGTGGTGCTAGCAGCTATGTCGAGGAGGGCCGAAGTAGGAATCGTTGGTGCTGGAAGAGGCGGAGTAACAACGACAGTGGCGTGAATCGGAGGAGTAAAGGGTACGCCTCCGCGCCTTGTGAAGCGCCCTCAACCCTGAGAAAAGAAAGAAAAGCAAGTTTAAGTGATGAGTGACCTAAGAGGAGGCTAAGCTGTTGAGCCTATTCTTAACAACTAAAATGAGTTATTAAAAACAGCAACTTTAATTCTCGCAAGTGCACGAACCGTTTATAGTATAGCTTATGTAAATACGAGGTTCGATCCCACGGAGAATGGTAACTTGGTTGCAAGTTAAATTACTTAGAATGATGGAAAAACAGAAAACAAACAAACAAACAAACTTACAAATGGCAAGGTCTAGGACAGAATCCTAGCACCACACACGCACTTCAATGGGGGGTTTTTGTTGTTTAAATGAAAACAAGAGAATGAAATGGAAGTGCTGGAAAGTAAACAATGGCAAGAATGAACTAGTTGTGAAACAATGATTTAGAAGTGTTAGAGCCTTGGAATCCACCACTAGTTTTCCTATCCAAGTTATGAATGCATAGAAATTGACTCAAGCTTCATTAACAATAGATTATCGCATACAAGCCTATGGTATCTAGGTGCAGGATGCATGATTCTCCTAAGGCATGTAATTGTGCATGGTATCTACACAACACGTGATCTCTAATATGCAACCTAAGCATGGTATCTACTTAGAATAAAGCATACAAGAGTCATTAAGTTCCCTGAGAATATGATAATCACACAAGTCCTAGAACATGGTATCTGTCCTAGTCAACCTATGGTTATTAACCCCTTGAATGATTCTTAGGCCATTCATGTGTTGCTTGTGAAAGGAGAGTAGAATTGGTGAATCTAAACCCCTTCCCAACCTGTGCTAGATGCATAAAATCCTAGTTAGCTACTCCAAGAAAACATACATCAAGCACATAATAAGCTGGAGATTAACAACTTGATAATGAAAGCAAGGAAATCAATTAACTATGAAATCATCCATAACATTGAATATTCATGACTAGGGCTTCATCCTAAGCCCTAACAAAATGGATTAGTTAAACATAATTATGAATACAGAAAATAAGAAATACATAGATAGAATAAAGAGAATAGAAAAACTAGCTGGTGGAGGCAAGGTAGTTTCCAGGGACAGCTCCTAGCTCTTCCTCCTTTGCAACTAGCTCTCTTCTCTCTTTGTGTGTATGGGAGTAATGGATGAGTGAATGTGTGTCTGAATCTGAATGTGAATTGTTGATGAATTGAATGTGGAATGGAAGTGGTATTTATAGGGAGTTGGGAGTGAGAAATCTGAATTGAATATAGCAAATGCATACAACACTTGCAATTGAAAATCAGAATGTGGTTGATGCACTTGCATTAGATAATCAGAAATGGTTACTCCACTAAATCCCACTAGCAGCCCACCAGCAGCCCTAGGTCATCAACATGTCAGCATGACCAAGCTTCCATCCAGAAACCAATAGCTCATGCCTAGCTCACCATGACCAAGCATGCAATGAGCTCATCTTCCTTGCAGCATGATGAACAACTTCTTGGGCTTACGAATTGGGCTTGGCTGAATCAAATGATGACTTTAAGATGTCCAGTTTGAAGTTCAGAATTTCATTGATCCAACCACACAAACATTGGCCCAATCCAAGCTCGGATGAAGAAGAAAAGTCCGAAATGAACTTCTAACTCAGGCTCCAAGTTTTTGCACGTTTTTGCACCATTTTGCTTCAAATGCCTCAAGTGTATTCCTCTCATGCCAATCAGCCCTTAATATGCATGGATTGAATAAAATGTAATCTCTTGCTCCCATAACCTACAGAACACACAAACATAGATAAGTGACTTGAAATAAAGAGAAACTAAACAAAATTACTAAGCAATGAAGGCAAACAAATGTGTGAAATTATGAACTTATCAAATACCCCCAAACTTAGACTTTGCTAGTCCTCGAGCAAACAAAATAAAACTACAACTTAGAAAACAGAAAATAAGCAGCTAGCCTTCCAAACAATATCCTCAAAGAATCACCAAAGTATATGGTTCCAAAGAAACATAACAATCACAATCTAAGTTCCACACATGATTCAAGAGTGTGCAAAGCTTACAATGACATCCTTACGTGTAGTGTGTGAATACCAAATCAGAACAACACCTGCAACTCAAATAAGTACATGCGCACACACTTAGAGCACAATCAAGAATTTCGAACCCCATAAGCTCGTTATCAAATCAGCTCTCCACAGTAATACCATACAATACCAAGGATCAAAAGGACTTTACAAGGGTTGTAATGAGGCTTAGGGTAGTGGTTGAATGAAAGAGGAGATATGGAGATATAACAACATTTTGAGCATAACTAAAGCATATATGAAAGCATGAGAGATTACTGAACTTTGTAACAAGCAAGGAACACATACATGAGCAGATTTTCAACATAATTTCAGCACCTTCAAATGTGTTTATTTGGCCTAACTTTGTGGCTCTTTACCCTAGATCACCATGCTCTCCTCCTTATAAACACCCTAGGGCCGTGACTACATTGGTCACACTTCATTACCTCTTTTGATTAGTTACCACTACCCCCAAACTTATTTCTTTTCAACACTTGGGTTATGGCACTAATGAATCACTTTTGCTCCTAAAAACCTTGCACACTTTATGAATCTCTTTTGAAGATAGCTTTAATTGCTCAAAGAATAGGTAAAGATAAGAAACATAAATTTATTATGGTAGGAATGGTTTATACAAAGAAAGGCTTAATGTAGGCTCAAATGGGTTGACTAGGGATGAATACATGTAGAGGGATGGTTAGAAAAGCTCAAACGATTCAAACATGGCCTAAATCACTTCCTAAGCATTGTATGGCAACAGAATGTCTCAAGAGATATTCAAACAAGTTCTAGAGTACGAAACCAAGATCATGAAATAAGTAGAATTGCATAACATCTCCAAGTAGCAAGAAATTGGACTAACTTGGCAAAGTGCTCAATAAGTGCAAGGATGGCATGCAAGACAAAGTGAACTCAGAACCACATAAAGTCCTTAAACAATGACTATCAATTTCTGAAAAACCATATTAGAATTAAATCCAAGTCTTATCATAGGTGTTTGAAAGGATAACGAAACAACACACAAAATCCTGCGTTTTAGACACTAGACACACTTAAAAAATTTAAAATTTTGACAATTTGAAACAACATAACTAAATCCTTCCCCCCAAACTTAAATGAAACATTGTCCTCAATGTTTAGAGTATAAGAACAAGCAGTGCCTCATAAATGTAAGGAAAGAAGATAAGGAAAAGACATAACCAAATGTTAGAGTTTAGAAAACAACTCCCCTTTGAAGCGATTAGGACGCAAGCAGCTCCTTGCATGTTCTATCTTCTCCTCGTCACCTTGGGTTGCCTCCCAAGAAGCGCTAAGTTTTATGTCTTCAGCCGGACGTCCAAACTTGCTATAGTAAATGGGGGGGTTTGGGCTCAATTGACACCTCATGCATTGCAAGATTGTTCACCAAGCTTGTTTTCTTTTTCCATCGTTTCCATGCTGCTTTTGTTTTCCTTTTTAGGTTATGAATAGAATCGCAAAGAACTGGAGGGATGATTGGAGTATCTCCAAATTTGGGCAGCCCCTTCTTGTGTGTAGGAATTGTAGAATTGAACATGTGGGCAGCCCCCTGCTCCTCCTTGTCTACTCTTTGCAACAAGCATGCTTCTAGTGAATGTGGAAGACCATCAAATCTCTCATTCCCTGGATTTCTCAATACTTCAATTTGAAAACAATCTTGAACATCATTTGGCAGATTCGTAGCTTCAAACACTTTGAAACCCACAGTTTCTCCATTAACGGTCATGGTAAGAGTGCCTTGTGCTACATCAATCGTGGTCTTAGCAGGTAGCCATGAAGGGTCGGCCAAAGATGAGGGGTAATTCATTGTCAGGAATTGGTGCTTCTTCCATTTCCAACACCAAGAAATCTGCTGGTAAAATTAAGCCTTCTACTCTCACCAAAACATCTTCTAGAATGCCCTTGGGGTACCTAATAGTTCTATCTGCCAATTGAATGCTCACAGATGTGGCTTGCAACTCACCAAGGTTAAGTTTCTCATAAACATGATATGGCATAAGGTTAATGGATGCACCAAGATCAAGCAAAGCTTTTGGAATCCTGAAATCACCAACAATGCAAGGTATAGAAAACGAACCTGGATCCTTTAGCTTTGGAGGTAGCTTTCTTTGTAAGACTGCACTCACCTCTTCACTTAATGCAACCTGTTCATGCTCTTTGAATCTCCTCTTGTTAGTGCATAGATCCTTCAAAAATTTTGCATACTTTGGAATCTGAGCAATGGCACTGAGCAATGGGATGTTGATTTGCACTTTCTTGAATATTTCCATTATCTCATCCAAGCCTTGATCTTTCTTTGACTTTGATAACCTGCTGGGAAAGGGTGCAATAGGCCTAAAAGCATTAGTTGAAATTGGAACTTGATTAGCATTAGATGATACCTTAGGGCCTGTGCTCTTTCCAGGGGCATTGAGGTGCTGTTTGGTGGAGTCTGTGGGCTGCCCTTGTGGTGGCTGAATGATCTCCACGTTTTCTCCATCTTCTTGCTCTTCATTAGCATCTCCAACCTTATTATCAACTTGTTTACCACTTCTCAAGATGTGCACTGCTTTAACTTGCTCATGATGCCTTGGATTCACCTCCGTTTGGCTCGGAAAAGTTTCGGATGCTCTATTGCTCAAGGAGGATGCAATCTGCCCAACTTGCACTTCGAGTTTGTTCACTGCATTTTGAAGATTCTGATTGGTTTGCATCTGCTGCCCCATGAACTTCTTGAACATGTCTTGCAATTCTCCCATTTGATCACCCCTTTGCTCTTGAACTTGTTGGGGAGCTTGCTGGAATTGCCTTTGTTGTATTTGGAATCCTGGGGGAGGTCCTTGAGATTGTTGCACATTTGAATTATTGCTCCACCTGAAATTAGGATGATTTCTCCACCCCGGATTGTACGTGTTTGAGTATGGATCATTCTGAGGATTCCTTCCTTGAAGGGCATTTGCTTGTTCTAGCATGTGGTCCGCAAAAGATTGGCCTTGAACTTCCACTTTGTTTCCTAGAGGACCAGTCACTGCCCTGTTGAAGCAAAGAACACATAACATCAAGTTTTGCATTAATCTCATTATTAGTACTTACCTCAGAGACCACAGCTTTCATAGGAGCTCCTCTTCCTTTATTGTAGCACCATTGTTGAGAGTTAGCACTCAAAGATTCAAAGAGAGTAAAAGCCTCATCTGCTGTTTTGTTCATCAGTCCTTCTCCACTTGTTGCATCTACCATCATCCTTTCGGAATCAAGCAAACCTTCATAGAAAGATTGCATTTGCATCCAACTCTCTATGTTGTGGTGTGGGCAAGATCTCATCATCTCCTTGTACCTCTCCCAGCATTCATGAAAAGCTTCTCCTTCTCTTTGTGTGAAACCAAGAATTTCCTTTCTAATCTTGTTAGTCTTTTGAGCTGGAAAGAATTTCTGCAAAAACTTATTAGAAAGCTCATCCCAAGTACGAATTGAAGCATTAGGCAAAGAGTATAACCAAGACTTAGCCTTATCTTTTAAACTGAATGGGAATAGCCTCATCTTAATCTGCTCATCATCAAGTCCTTGAATTTTGATTGTAGCACATATTTCAAAGAATTGCTTAACATGCATGTAAGGATCCTCAGTGGTATTACCATAATAAGTTGGAAGAAGATGAATCATACCACTTTTAAGCTCAAACCTGTCAATTGTAAGTTGAGGATAGACGATGCACGAAGGTTGATCAGTGACTTTGGGAATGGAAAATTCACGTAGGGGTTTCCGAGGTTGGGCAACAAGCGCACCACCTCCTTCATCATTATTGTTGTTGTTGTTGTTTGGAATCTCTGCCATCTTGCTTGAACCTTCAGATTCGTAGCTCTTAGATTCAACGCTTGAAGAACTGTAATTCCTCCTCAAACCAGCATGTACAGCAGCAGCTCTTGGTGAAAGTGGCTCAGAATCAGATTCGGACATATATGCACACACAAGAACCAAATTAGTGGCTTCAAATGGAGATAACAACTAAAAAGAAAAAACAGAATACAGAAAGCAAAACTAACAAAAATAAAACTACAACTAAAACTAAAACACTCAAAGTAATCTAACTATAGCACCATCGTTACCGGTTCCCCGGCAACGGCGCCAAAAACTTGTTGAGCCTATTCTTAACAACTAAAATGAGTTATTAAAAACAGCAACTTTAATTCTCGCAAGTGCACGAACCGTTTATAGTATAGCTTATGTAAATACGAGGTTCGATCCCACGGAGAATGGTAACTTGGTTGCAAGTTAAATTACTTAGAATGATGGAAAAACAGAAAACAAACAAACAAACAAACTTACAAATGGCAAGGTCTAGGACAGAATCCTAGCACCACACACGCACTCGAATGGGGGGTTTTTGTTGTTTAAATGAAAACAAGAGAATGAAATGGAAGTGCTGGAAAGTAAACAATGGCAAGAATGAACTAGTTGTGAAACAATGATTTAGAAGTGTTAGAGCCTTGGAATCCACCACTAGTTTTCCTATCCAAGTTATGAATGCATAGAAATTGACTCAAGCTTCATTAACAATAGATTATCGCATACAAGCCTATGGTATCTAGGTGCAGGATGCATGATTCTCCTAAGGCATGTAATTGTGCATGGTATCTACACAACACGTGATCTCTAATATGCAACCTAAGCATGGTATCTACTTAGAATAAAGCATACAAGAGTCATTAAGTTCCCTGAGAATATGATAATCACACAAGTCCTAGAACATGGTATCTGTCCTAGTCAACCTATGGTTATTAACCCCTTGAATGATTCTTAGGCCATTCATGTGTTGCTTGTGAAAGGAGAGTAGAATTGGTGAATCTAAACCCCTTCCCAACCTGTGCTAGATGCATAAAATCCTAGTTAGCTACTCCAAGAAAACATACATCAAGCACATAATAAGCTGGAGATTAACAACTTGATAATGAAAGCAAGGAAATCAATTAACTATGAAATCATCCATAACATTGAATATTCATGACTAGGGCTTCATCCTAAGCCCTAACAAAATGGATTAGTTAAACATAATTATGAATACAGAAAATAAGAAATACATAGATAGAATAAAGAGAATAGAAAAACTAGCTGGTGGCAGCAAGGTAGTTTCCAGGACAGCTCCTAGCTCTTCCTCCTTTGCAACTAGCTCTCTTCTCTCTTTGTGTGTATGGGAGTAATGGATGAGTGAATGTGTGTCTGAATCTGAATGTGAATTGTTGATGAATTGAATGTGGAATGGAAGTGGTATTTATAGGGAGTTGGGAGTGAGAAATCTGAATTGAATATAGCAAATGCATACAACACTTGCAATTGAAAATCAGAATGTGGTTGATGCACTTGCATTAGATAATCAGAAATGGTTACTCCACTAAATCCCACTAGCAGCCCACCAGCAGCCCTAGGTCATCAACATGTCAGCATGACCAAGCTTCCATCCAGAAACCAATAGCTCATGCCTAGCTCACCATGACCAAGCATGCAATGAGCTCATCTTCCTGTCAGCATGATGAACAACTTCTTGGGCTTACGAATTGGGCTTGGCTGAATCAAATGATGACTTTAAGATGTCCAGTTTGAAGTTCAGAATTTCATTGATCCAACCACACAAACATTGGCCCAATCCAAGCTCGGATGAAGAAGAAAAGTCCGAAATGAACTTCTAACTCAGGCTCCAGTTTTTGCACGTTTTTGCACCATTTTGCTTCAAATGCCTCAAGTGTATTCCTCTCATGCCAATCAGCCCTTAATATGCATGGATTGAATAAAATGTAATCTCTTGCTCCCATAACCTACAGAACACACAAACATAGATAAGTGACTTGAAATAAAGAGAAACTAAACAAAATTACTAAGCAATGAAGGCAAACAAATGTGTGAAATTATGAACTTATCATAAGCCGAGACATAGAAAATGGAGAACAAGGGATGTGTACCTCGTCGGCAGTCTGCGTAGTATCAACGGCAGGAAGGATAGGGCCAACCTATGAGAAAGTATCAGCATCCAGGTAGGTGCCCTCATCACGGCTGTAATATTGGTCCTCGTCAAGATCCTCATCCGTGCCACTCGTGCTGCAAATTCCCTCTTGCTCATGGGCACTAATCCCAGTTTTGAGAGCGTCCTCATCTTTGTCACTTCCGTCATCAACTGCCACTACTACCTTAGGCCGCGAGCTTTCGCCCCTACCTTTGCGGGTATCGGCAAATCTTGTTTGAAGTATACGCATGCTTCGGTGCTTTGGAATTACGGGAACCTCCTTGCCTTTGCTTTTGATTTGGGAAGTACCTAAAAAGAAAAGAGGAAATAATTTTTTCAGCACATGCTAAATATGCGCCAAGCATGGCAGGTCGAGTTTTTCCAAGTAAACATGCAAATTAAAATTCAAGCTCACGACAAGCAAAAGTATCACTTTGAGATCAGCAGGTGTGACGAGTAAATCTTCTCTCGAAAGAAAACAAGCATCACAAGACATGCCTTCCGTCAATCTCTATTTCCAGGAGCAACAGAAAAAATACATACACCATCAAACAAGCATGTGTTCGCAAAGAAAGTAAACCTAGGCCAAGCACCAGTCTACACTTATTCTTAAAATACTTAAAGTGGTAGAATTGCTCACCAATGGACTGATATAAGAGGCTAAAGGTAGGAAGCCGGGACTCTCAGAGATTCCAGGAGCAAGAAATATGAGGCAAAACTTCCAGCATCTACCCCTACGTGTATCAGAGACGTAGCTACCTGCACCAAAAAGAAAAGGGAACACATCGTTCGAATTTCAGCTATCCCATAAACACAAAGGAGACCAGCACAAGAAAAGAAAGATGGAAAAGGGGAATGAAGAAACAAGAAGACGAAGGAGAAACTCACCAACAAAATTCGCGCCCTTCCAGCAGCTCGTGAAAAGGCAAACCAGGGAGAAGAGAATCCCCAGAGGACTAGAGCGAACCCTTCCTTGCTAGCACTCGCGCCGTACGAACCCTCGTTACGGCGGCGACGAAACAGGTCAAGAAAGGTTTGGTGTTTGGCTGTCAAAACAAGGAACGACACCCATGGGTATGAGGAACCCAGCGAATCCACTAATAACTCCAAGAAGAAAATAAGAAAAGGAGCATACCTTGTTGATTTCCCAAAGGATAACCTTGGATGTAGCAGGAAAAGGAGAGAAATTGGGGGATTTCGAGAGGAGGTCTGCACGAGGAAACCCCTTCCAGCGCGGCGGATGGGCTCCTTCGAACGAGGAACGAAAATTGGGGTTGGGTCCAACTTGGGCTCCTTCCAGCGACCGGAGTCGGGTGGTCTCTGCTTGATTTCACTCTCATTTGGTCTGAATTCGTGGGAAAACGAAGGAGAACAAAGAAAAAGTAACGAAGGAGGTTTTTTGGGTCTGTTGCAAGAAACGAGGAAGTAAAGGGAAAAAGAAATATAAAAGGGGATATATGGAATAAAATAATAGCAAAAAAAGGGGGAAGAGAGTTGTTGGCATTGGGAAACTGCAAGCAACTGTTGGGTTTCAAGGCACGCCGTCATTTTTGCACGCAGGAAAGAAAAGAAGCTTTCTATGATTACAAACCTAATTTTTTGGGTTGGGTTTTAATTATCAGGCCCATTCCAGCACCTGTCCATGGCCCTTATAATTAAGGGGGCTAATGTTGAGGCCCAAAAAATCCATGGTTGGGCCCAGATAAATTCCTAGCCCAAAGCGATGTATTATTGAGAGAAGACTCGATTCGGGGCACGCAAAAATATGCCATGCACGAGTTATACTTCGCATGCCATGCCAAATAAAAATCCATCATGCTAGAAAATGAGACTAAAATTATAAAAATGCGTTTAGCTCTGCAAATCCATGCTAATTATCTTATCAAGCGTCATAATTAAAAGCATGCCAAGCAACATGCCATGCCAAGTGGGAAATTATTATTTCACACCCAATTGCATTGCAAGCTTAAGTGGGCCCAAGCCACTCAAATGCCCGGGGCTTGCTTGAGTGGGTTGTGGTATGGATGGTAACAAGTTATCATGGGGCCCATCGATGGGCCAAGAAATGGAAGTCTCGGGTCGCTGGGGGCCTCGAGACTCAAGCCCATTTTCTTAGGCCCAAACATGGGTAAGCACAAGAAAGAAGATGGACCATTACCTCAACCAAAAAATAGCCCATTGACCCAATTAGAGTGAACTAGTCAAAATAAGCCCATTGACCCAATTAGAACAATCTAGCCAAAATAAGGCCAACACTTGACAAAGCTATCCCATCCGTTGGATGGATCTTGTGGTTGTCCCAAAAGCCAGCATAATTAGGATCAAAACCAGCTCAAGCCATGGCACCCAGTTTGGAGATAAAACCACCAAGGAACGTTGGAAAGCTACCCATGAGTGGCTGCTGGGAACAAAGTTCCAAATACAAGAATTCAAGAAACCAAGGGGTCTTGGCATGCAAGGGAGGACGCCATCTCTCAAACCAGCGGACACATCCACTTTCTTTCCTTCCTTAGATTTGGCCGTGGAAAGGGGAAGAAAGATGAGAAAGAAGATGAGTGAAAAAGGGGAGCTCCTCTCAGAGGCAGCCGCTGGAAGAAACTTGGAGCACCCAAAATCTTTGATTTTGTGGGATAGGGCAGAGCTGGCTTTGCCACCATGAGATAAGTCAAGAAGGAGAAGAAGAGAAGGAAGAGGAAAACTTAGCTAAGTTGGGAAGAAACCATTAGGGTTTCTTGGAGAAGGACAAACCCCAGCAACTATAAATAGGGCCTTTTCTACCCAGCCAAAACACAATACAACCCACAGCCTTCAGAGAGCAAGCTTTCTCTCTTGCAAACCCAGCAAATTTTCGTGCTTTGCTAACCCATTTCCCCCATCTCCCCTGCTTTGGCAGATCGCTCCAGTTTGGACGGAGTCACTGCCCAGCTGCCGGAAGCTACGAAAATTACCCAAAAGTTACTCTCCTCCTTAGAACCTCTCCTCTCTTCCATTAGAACCTCTGACCTCCATAGGAACCCACAAACTTTCTCTTTCCAAAAGTGCTAAACCCATGATAACTTTGCTCTCATGCCACATGCCTCTCATGCCAAGCCCAAAAAATTTATCTGTGAATGTGAAGAAATTATCTGTAACTTTCTGTTGCTTTTGTTGGAAAAGATAACCAAAATACTTCCTAAGGCCTTGCTGCCCTTTCGAAGCATTTTGGGGCTTAATTTCGAACTCAAAACGGAGGAGACAACTTCTTCAGTCCCAGCCCACTTGCTGCCGGAAGGAAAAAGCCCCTACAATAATCAACTCCCTCCTTTTGCAAGTATCCTTTGGCCACCAATCGAGCTTTGAACATGGTGGCTCCCTTCTCATGCATTTCTTCTTTCTTCCTAAACACCCATTTGCAGCCAATAACCTTGCGATCTTTGGGTTTAGGAACTAACTCCCAAACTGAGTTTTGGTGTAGAGATTCCATCTCTTGCATCATAGCTTCCATCCAACTTTCCCGCTCTTCATTCTCAACAGCTTCTTGGAACGTGGTTGGTTCTTCTTCACTTGCATTTAGGGCATAGTGAACTGCGTCCGTGTCCCATCCAAACCTTTGAGGTGGTTTGATGGTTCTCTTGGGCCTGGACCGAGCTATAGATGATGGCTCCACCACTTCTTGAGCATCTCTCACGCTCCATGAGAGTTCTATTCATCCTTTCCGCAGCTCCATTTTGTTGGGGCGTCTTCTTCACGGTAAAGTGCCTCTTAATGCCTTCGTTTCTGTAAAACTCAAGGAATTTGTTGTCCTTATATTCACCACCATTGTCACTTCTTAGGATCTTGATCTTTCTTCCGGTTAGGTTCTCCACTTCCGCCTTCCACTCTTTGAATTTGGTGAAGACCTCAGATTTCTCCTTCATGAAGTAGACCCAAACCTTCCTGGAAAAATCATCCAAGAAAGTCACGAAATAGCGAGCTCCACCCTTTGATTTAACCGGTGATGGCCCCCATACATCCGTGTGAATATAATCTAGCACTCCTGTGCTTCCTTCCTCTTTGTCTCGCAGCTTGAAAGCTATCTTTGATTGCTTTCCCATGGTACAGAATTTGCAGAACTCCAGCTTGCAGCTTTGAACACCTTTCAACAATTTTCTCTTGTGTAGTTCCTGCATGCCTCTCTCACTCATGTGCCCTAGCCTTAAATGCCAAAGCTGAGTTTCATCTTCTGAGTCCTTGCTTGTGGACACAGCTGCTCCACCTGTTATTGTAGTACCACACAATCTATATAGACAATTAGGTTGAACCTCTCCCTTCATAACCACAAGTGAACCTTTTGAGATTATGAGTTTCCCTCCATTAGCCTTAATAGAATAACCATTCTTATCAAGAGTTCCAAGGGAAATAAGATTCTTACGCAACTTTGGAATATATCTTACCATTCCAAGCGTCCTAATAGTCCCATCATGCATCTTTATCTTGATTGTACCGGTGCCTATGACTCTACAAACCGAGCCATTTCCCATCACAACTTCGCCACCTTCTTCTTTCTCATATGTGTCAAACCACTCCTTGTTTGAGCACATATGGTATGAGCACCCGGAATCCAAAATCCAATCGGAAGAGAAACACCTTGAAGAATTAGCATATGTATTAGTATTAACATTGCCATTAACACATAAAAGCTCACCATCACTTTTCGTGACTTCCTCAGCTGTGTTTGCTGCATTCTTCCCTTTGTTATTCTTCTCCTTCCATATGGGGCAATTTTTCTTCCAGTGCTCCTTTGACCCACACTCGAAACAACCTTCTTTCGCCTTGGATTTTGATCTTCCTTTGTTGCCTTTCTTGCCCTCACGCCTCTTTGAACGACCCCTCTCATCGGTCTTAGCAAATAGACCTTCACCTTGAGAGTTTTCTCCAGAACGTTGAGCCATCCTATGGTGCGTCATGATGTCTTGCAGCACAGGCTCAAAATCCAGAGTGACCTTCCCGAACATAAGAGTGGTTCGGAAGTGTTTATAGGACGGAGGTAAGGATGTTAGCAACATAAGTGCCTTATCTTCCGTACTATAAATAACTTCCATTCTTTGCAAATCAGCAACACATCTATTGAAACTACTTAAATGTTCCATTAGATTACCTCCTTCTACCATCTTCAGATTTAGGAGTTATTCCTTTAGGAAGAGCTTGTTGGACAGCGACTTCCCCGCAAACATCTCTTCGAGCTTCTCCCATGTTTGCTTCGCTGTATCCTTCAACACGTTGATGAGCACATCATCGGAGAGGTAGTTTTCGATGGCTCCTCTGGCTAACTCGTCAAGTACACCCCACTCCTCATCTTTCATGTCCGCTGGCTTCTTTTCCTTGCCAACTAACACAACATGGAGATGTTGTGTAAGAGCTGACCTCATCCTTCGTTGCCAAAGGGTGAAGTTCTCCTTCCCTGTGAAAGGCTTTAGCTCCACCTTCATGCTTGCTGCCTGTGGTTGCTTCACATGTTGTGAGCTGCTACCACTCTCAGCTTCTTGTTCACTTGTCATCTTCAACACACTAGCACTCCAAAAGAAGAACTAGCCCAGCTGCCAAAACACAGCTCTGATACCACTTGTTGTGAATTAATACTAACTCACTTCCCCTTAGGACCTTGTTGTTGATGAACTTTGTGACAAACTCAATGATGGATGAGTCTCACACACACACAGAAATTTAACCAAAACAGAAATGACACAAGTGTTTATAGAGGTTCAGCAAATTGCCTACTTCCTCTTTGGTGATCTCCTTGAGAACTTTCACTAATGAAGATAGGTTACAACTTTGGTTTACAAAGAAGGAAACCCCCTTAGAACACTACCCTCACAATCTGTTTCTCTCTCACCCTTGCTCAACACCTTGACACACTTAGAGAACTCTCTTGCTCTCCCCTTGGTATTTTCTGAACTTACAAGTTTCAGCTCCTTTTCAACTCTCTCTACTTTGCACCAACTTATGCACTTAACAACTTAATGTTCTCTTGCTTCCTCTTCCCTCTTATATAAGCCTTTGGACTCCAAGATAAGGTATCATTAAGTTCTGCACGTTCTAGCTTTAGTTATCCAACTTTAGACACCTGTTATGGCAGCTCACAAAGCAATTGATCAATGGTTGCTAGCTGCCATCAATCTCTTGAACCAAGAGAGAATTCACTCATTGAAGCAAGTTATCAATTTGCCAAAGTGTTCTCCCCAACTTTCCACCTACTTGCCACCTCTTATTATCTCAGAAGTGATCAGAAAAATCCTTGCAAGTCGATAGAAAGTGGTAGCACACCAAGGAAGACTTGAAAACACGTTGAAAACTGAAACAGCAAGTTCTGGGCGACCGGTCGCGGATACCTTGCGACCGGTCGCGGATACCTTAGTGACACCTTGTGGATACCTTACGACCGGTCGCGGATACCTTGCGACCGGTCGCTTTCTGCGATTTCTCCAGGACTTCGAATCTGTGGAAACGACCGGTCGTCCAAACCTTGCGACCGGTCGCTCACTCCTTCACTTGTATACTAAATGTGAGCCATTTTTCTAACAACTGCCTCAGCCATGTTCAGGGGAAAGATGAGCACTAAAGAGGTGGACGAACAAATTATCAATGTTTAGTACAAGAACTCTTCCTACTTTGTTGAGTGGATACCAAACAATGTGAAATCAAGCGTTACTTTGTTGAGTGGATACCAAACAATGTGAAATCAAGCGTTTGTGACATTCTGCAAAAAGGGCTATCCATGGCTTCCACATTCATCGTTAATTCGACCTCCATCCAAGAAATGTTTAGACGTGTGAGCGAACAATTTACTGCCATGTTCAGGAGGAAGGCCATCTTGCACTAATATATTGGCGAAGGAATGGATGAAATGGAATTCACTGAAGCAGAGAGCAACATGAATGATCTCTTCTCTAAGTATCAGGAATACCATAATGCGACCGTCGACGAGGAAAGTAAATACAAGGACGAGGAGGAAGTGATGGAGGATATGTGAATGTAGAGGTAAAACCTAAAGTAGAGTGTGGATATGCGGATGAGAGATCTTTGTGTATTGAGGGAAGATAATGAGTCTTAAAACCTCACTCGTTTTTGTCTAAGTTCAAGTTTGGATATTATTGGTGGGGGGGAAAGTTTATGCTGCCACGTAGATATTATTTAAAGGTTGAGTGATTGTTTGCAAGTAGTCATGTGACATTTCCATGCCTGTTTGTTCTGTTGTGGGTCGGTCGATTGATTTGTGTTCAATTTTTTGTTCCTATCTAGTAAATCAATCTTCTTCGCTATTAATTATCTCAGTTGATCTTGCATGCGTACATTATTAATTCGTTCTTGGGCCCAACTATATTATTACGCATACGTTATTAATTTGTTTTTGGGCTACAATTGGTCATGCTTGGTTAATTGTATATGTTAACAGCTTGTTTAATTAATAATTTAGCTACGTTGAAAGATATTTCAAATTTGAACCCCGGCTTCCAAAAAAATATAATAAAATTGATGCTATGGATATTAAAATAAAATGTGAAATTTTGGATCTCATTTATTTATATTAAGTAAGTTATATACCATGTTGATAACGTAAATTGAAGAGTTTTTTTTAGTTTTTTTTTTAATGAACTAAGGTTTATCTCCAGTCATAGGGCTAAGCGTAGTCCAGGGTTATAAATTTAGCCCTTCAAAATATTAATTTTTCAAAGAATAGTGTAGGGCTAAATTTTTCCATCTCCAACCATGCAAGGCTATATTTTAGGATTCTTCGTATTTTATTATTTTAAGAAAAACTATGGTACAACACTTATACATTCCACAATTATGAATTGTTTAATTTAGTTAAACTACTATTTAGAGACAATATTGCATATATGACGCGTATACGTTGATAACTTTTAAAAAGGCTATTTTAAAATAAAATAAAATATTATCCTAACGGCTAGCTGATGTCATCGATGATGTTAGCACACCTTTCATATTGGCTGTACGATATGCATTTGCACGAAATGTTTCCTGCTTTTGCCCACACTTAATTTCTATTCTTGAAAAGCACATGCATGGCCTACAACAAAATTTGGCCTAGGCCATAGCTGGGTTACAATTAGCTTGGTTGGAGGGCTAAAGGGCCAAATGTGACCCTCCAAATTTGGCCAATTTTTTTTTTCGCCCATGGCTAGAGATGGATTTTGCATTATTTTAGGGGTATATTTAGCTTATGACCTATGGTTGGAGATGGCCTAAATATCTCTTCTACTGACCCATAACATATCATCAATCAATCAAGGAGCTAATCCAGATAGCCACAGAGGCGAAATAGCACACTCCCAAATTCACATTATAGCTCCAATTCGCAAGGCAATCGGCTACACAGTTTTCTCCCGATAAATATGATGCAGCTCACAAGTAGGAACTTGACTCATTAGCTGCTGACAGCTAGATCAAACTAGCAACGGGTGGAAAAGGATTATCTCATGCATATTGAACAATTGCACAGCCACAATCGAATCCATGTCAATAGTAAGATGAGAGAGACTTTTGTCCACAGCAAGTTTCAGACCAAAGAACAAGCCCCAAATCTCCGCTTCCAATATTTGGCATATCCCCAAATTAACAGTAAACCTCTAACCCAGTCCCCATTAGAATTACAAATTATACTCCCAGCACCAATATTCCCAGAAACCGACTTTCGAGATGCATCCACATTCGGTTTAAAGGAACCCATTCCGTACTCATTTTACCATATCCTTGTTACTAAACTTTTTTTTTATCACTATATACTAATTTTTCTAAAATATCAGCACATTAGTCAAACCGAACCATAGACATCCTAGCAGAAAGGGACTAGTAGTCAATAGAACGGTGGTTGTGGAGGATGGCTTAGTAGTCAATACTTTGAGGTGGTTGATGAGCATCGTCACTGAAGCTTGTAACTTGGCCACGTCAGTGGACATAGATGACCACGATGTCTGGAATTCAGCCTTCCGATCAGCCATCAGCTTTGTGAACTGATCTTCCAATTTGGTGACATCTGCAGAAATTTTCACCTCGAACTCCTAATGTTGTCCAGCCAAATTGGCAACGGTTATATTGGGAGCCATGACAATAAGCACAGGCAAGTAAGCAGAGGAACTGCGGCGAAGCAAGAGGCTCTGAATACCAATTGATTTGGCCCAACCCCTAGGGGTATGATTAAACACTCGAAACAATAGAAACAAGAAGAATATAGGGGGTCGAGGAGAAGAAAAGTTAGATTGAAGGGACGAAAGAAAGGAGAGAAATTAGAGAACAGAGAAGGAATGACAGAAATCAGAGAGTTTTAAGAAGAGAGCTTTAAGAGAGGGTTTATTCAATATCCAAATCTGAAGTTTAAAGAACTACATGGGGTATTTATAACAAACTAAGACACGAAGACAACAGGATAAAAATCCCTAGCTAAAACAGAAATCTTAACCCAAATAAAATAGGAAACTTAAATATCTTACTAGAATTTGAAAAACTAGAGAATTTAGGAAACTAATCAACTTAGATCCTATGCATCCCACATCAATGAATTGGACAAGTGAGTTCCACTTACCTCTAACGTCAGCAATTTAAAATTTCTAACGATAGGGATGATTTGGATGTGTAGAAGATAACCTTAAAGACTATTAATGTCACAAAAAAAAAATTAAAGGACCATTCGTGACAATTTTGTAAACCTGTAAAAAGCCTTTTTCCTAAAATAAAAGCCAAAAACAATTCTCACATTTTCATAATAATTAACAGTTGCTCATAAGTACTGACTCTACTTCAGGGAGACAAATTATGTGCCAAGTAAACAACAATATCCTTAAAATTAACAACTGAGTAACGGAACGAGCAGGTAGCAGAGGTTAATTACACGGTAGATGAGGTTCTTGAGTAATGCAGAAGTTTACATATACAAGAACAATAACATTTTGTACACCAAGCGGAGAATGGCCACTACTTGAAGATTTTGTGTTGCGTAGCACCTTAACATTTGAAACCTCCGCAGGCAATTAGCCATAGTATGATGATCAGGATAAGGATTCCTCCTCCAATCATTAGTTTCATTTGGAGACTTTGCAGCCACATCTTACGTCGCAGTTGCCTTCCTTGCCTCTGGAAGCTGTCAGCCTGTATAAAATACAAATTCCCCCAGAAGCACATCAACTACAAACTCCTTATAAGTTCAAAATCAGTTTCAAATTATACAACCAGATAAGTGATGGCATGTACCTGGAACTGCAGGTTTTCTGTTTTGTCCACCAGAAGTTCAATTTTCTCCCCACGATCCAAAACCTGCCACCAAAAAAGAGATGGGGTTTACTGAATCCATTCCCAATGAACCTTCTCATGCCTTAGATGCTTTACAATATGGAAACACAAATGGTAAAAACAAAGCAACTTATTTTCTTTCGATGAAAGCACTAGTGAGCCAGAGAACAAATATTTTCTTGTATCAAAGTGAAATAATGCTTACATCCAACCACCAGAGAACAAATATTTCCAGTCGTGTTTAGCATCCCCTCCCACTCTGTTTTCAGCATTTGAGCACTTATAATATTCAGGCCGTAGAGTACATCCCAAACTAGTCTGATTACTATACTCACTTTTCTTACCACCCCTTAAAGCCCTTAATTCAAATTGAAGGGCAATAATTATCATATAAGACATCTTTCAACTTTTCAGGAATTACATGGATGTAGACTGAGTACAGGCCAGCATCTCATGATAATAAGTTTGCTCATCATCTTGTTTTTGGGATAACTAATTCCCCAACACCATCAAGACTCCCATGAGCCACATCGCTCCATCTGGCCATAAAAATCTTTAGTCGCATATAGATGAATCCTAGCATATTAGACCATACAGTCCAGATGAATAAGATTTGATATACACACATTTTTCTCTATATTACCGAAGATTGTAAGTCTACAATGCTTATGGAAAAACCAACCCAGTTGATTGTTTTTCTTCACTCCCTAATGATGAAAAATAACTTCGTAATCATGATACTTTCCAAATTGTTCCAAAGCTAATAAATGTCTAGGGTTTAGGGTTTAGGGTTTCGGGTTTAGGCTTAGGGTTTAAGCTAATAAAGGTCGAACTCAATTCATTAGGGTTTAAGGTCAAACTTAAATATTTGATGCATACACAAACTTAATCAAAAGAAATGGAAGAAGATGAGCAGCAAAAAAGAAAGCTGCAAAAAGGTTAATAAACAAGAATCAATATCTAATCTCAATAAAGTGGAAGTTTAATATATTCTAAGGCACTACTATTAAATTAGTCCACTTGCACCACATAAAGCATATAGAAACTTCTGTCCAAGCACATAACTATATTTCCCCTACTCATCTCCAGCTCCACACAAAAATTCAATCACAGACGTGAGCATAAATAAGATGATATCGAGAGATAGCAAACGTACAAGAAAACAACAGGTCACAAGGAGCTGCACATGAAAGAAGCAAGTTATCCACTAACTACCCATCCCTTTATACGCACATAATACATCTCCCCTTTATACACACATAATACATCTCCAGAAATAATACCCAATTTACTCAAAGTTCCAACACTGACAAGCAATAATTTATTCATACTCTATTTCAAAAGAGCCAAACCTTCAATGGGAAAGTATTGTCACCACTTTAAACTCAGAACAATGATCAATTAGGGCGTTTTTATCAGGTCTAATTTTATGACAAAAGGCACCTGTAACATATGCTAAACACACACCATCCCTTTTGGACAACATGAGGTTGTCTTAATGATCACATGAGGACGACAGCACTTGTTACTGGTGAAAAAGAATGGAAGAGATCTGCTAAGAGTGAATGGGTTGGATACTCATGTTTTCTTTTAATTTCTTTCCAGGTTGAGTTTTCAGAGGATGTGCATTGAGATTGCTCTGCAATTTTATCATCTTCTAATAATTTTATGACAATTCAGTAAAGAGGTATGGATAATATCATCTTCTAACAATTTTATGACAATACAGTAAAGAGGGGATCATATTAATTAACTATGACACCAACAAGTGACCATGGTATTGGCTACAGTCATGCATTGGTTTATCTTTTCATTTAATACAAAAAACACAACACTCACATACATTTAAATTGTGGTTAAAACTCTTTATGGATAATATAAACATAGAAAAATGTCATTCAATGTAAAAAAGAATATGTAACTTAGGTTTGGACACACTTTTAACCCCTTCTAGGACATTCAACCTATAGCATAATTTAATAAAAAATCTGCCAAAATTGTAAAACTAGAAACAGAATATGCGAGGACCTACAAAACATTATTAATCATAACCATTAAACCAAAAGAGGGCCAGATGGAAATATTAGATAAGTCAGTATAAATAACAAACCAAATACGCAGACCTATTGAGGATGTAGAAAACGTTAAGAGCTACTGACTAGCATTCAAGATACAAAGGCAGATACAATAAATAAAATAAATAGGATGGTCTAACAAGAAAAGGATAAATTTCTGTTTCACCACCTGAACTATCACAACATTGAAAATTTCCCAGGATTTCTTCAGTAAATTAATGGAATGAACTATACCAAAATAGCCAATATGGGGCTGGCTGTCAATTGTTTTTGAATTCCATCTAATTGCTGCCAGTAGTGAGGGAAACCTTTTTTAAATTTTGAGCGGAAAAAAATTACCTATGAAAATACCAAAAATATTTTGATTTTGAAGTTTTAAAAATACTGCACATATATCCCTTCCCTCTCCCCTGCAGCCCTCTCTCTCTCTCTCTCTCTCTCTCTCTCTCTCTCTCTCTCTGTCTGTCTATGAATGCCTCTCCCAAGCTTCTAGGATGATGGCCCCTAGGGGTCCATTTGGGTGGCAATGGTGATGGGTTTGGGCAAGGATAGTGGCTGGGGGATGGGGGCGGTCCCCTTCGGGAAAGGGCAGAGAGAGAGAGAGAGAGGACAGGTAGGTGATGGAGGGAGATCCGGACCGGGGGGTAATTGGGGTTGAATGTTGTGGCCTCAGGTGACATCGGGGCTGTGGTTGGGTGGGTGGGGTGATCGGCGAGGAGGCAGGGCCCGTGAGGCGATGGGCAAGGTATGGGGTGGGGCAGAACCAGTGGGGGCAGTTAGGGAGGTGGAGAGTCTGTGGTTACTAGGAACCTTTCCTGTTTTTCTTTATTTAAAATTTCTGTTAGACATATAAGGGAAATATATGGGAGAAAGTAGGGACGAAAGAATAATGGAGGGAAGGATGTGTACATGGAATGGTACTACAAACAAATTCAACCACAGTATCGTAAGAAGCAAGGAACAATGAATAAATGCATAAATTAACCATATCTTCAGAAAGTTCCATAGCCAAGATTATATTATCTTTTACCTTCTCAATATTGTCCATCATCACACCTTTGACCTCCGTGATTTGGGCCTTCAATTTGGAAAGCTTACTTATTTCTTCTGGATGCTCCATGCAATATTGCATGTGCTCCTTAAGCCTTGGCCTGTCAAAAAAGAAACACAAAATTTAGTGGTAATACTATATGAAATAGAAGACATTTGGATTCAAACAACAAAAGGCAGAAACAAACCCAAATTCTCTGTCAAGATTGTATGCAATGCTAAATCGATCTTCAAATAGGTCATCGTCTTCATTATCATCAGCAAGAGGATGTGGGCCTTCAATCTTATTATTTGAACCATAACGCTGCTTGAAATCTTCTTTCACCCGTTCAAGGAATACAAAAGGCATACTCCTTCCAACCGATTCATCCGCAACAACAAGAAACACTGTGAACCAAATAAGAAGTTTAAACCACAGATTCTGTAATTAGAATCTAAAAAGCAATCTAACTGCAAGTCTTAAAAGAATCCCCACCAAATCCATTGTCAAGCAGGAAGTTAAAGGTGTGGCTATCACACGCATATGTGTACTTGCTGCTACTAGAAGGTAACTTCTGTAAGCATTGAACAGCAATGGTACTGAAGTTTCCAGAGAACGACGTGTGTTCAGCTAAAACAACACTTCCTTTTGCAACAAAGCTATATATCAATCCTTTGTGACTCATCTCTGAATTATCACTTCAAACACGTGAAGACGCACAAGAGAAATATCACCAGAACCTAAACGCAGTGGTAACCTACAGAAATTATACAAGTATGAAAAATTCATCAAATACATTAAACCAAAACACAGGATTAGCTTATACGCGATAAAGCATAGTTTACTTAAATCTGAACATAGTAATTGTCAACTACACCGAACGAACCCAAAGTAAAATTCAAGTCCTGAAATATCTACAAGTTGCAGTCAGTAACTATCTCCAATACCTAGATGAGTTTTTGACATGCTTAACCTACCAGAACAAAAGAACATTAAAGAAAATGTTCACTTTTTAAAAAAATTTCATTCCTACCACATCTTTCCATCGTTTCCTTTTAATTTTCTCGGCAACCAGACAAAGGAATACGAAAAGGGTCAAAGATTTAAATAACAAAACCAAGAACCCACAATTCCTCCTAAAAACAGAAACGGGTCACGGTAAAATCTTGATCTACAAATAACACACAGAAATATGGAAGAAGGAACTTACTTGTCAGATCAAAACCTGATTTACGGAATTCAAGTCTTAGCGAATAAGTGCCCCAGAAGAGAGAGAGAGAGAGAGAGATACTGGAGTCTGAAAGATGGGATGGTATTGAGTAAAGACGTTCTGTTCTGAAGGCGACGTGGTCCAGGTCTTTTTTGCTTGCGACCCGTAATTTTATTTTTTTGGTCAAAGTTCACACCACTTTGTTTTTTTATTTTTTTTATCACAAATATCCCTCAGGTTTGTGAAATTATTATTATTTTCTTTTTTTGACATGATTGGTCTTTAGATGGGAGAAATAACCTCAAAATTTTACAATCATGTAATTTTACAATCCCTTAAAAATAGAATATAATTTTACAATCATGTAGTGAAAAAACCTCAAAATTACAAAATATGTCATTATTAAATTCACTTAATTTCACCTAATTTACATAAAATCAAGGGAAATTGATGGTTTTGGCACAAGCTTAAGGGCCAGTTTGGCATTGTTGTGCCTTGAAAATAATCGCTGTCAATTTCCTGTGAAAGAAAGCAGTTTGGCGTTTGGTAAACTTTTTGTTATAAGTGTTGTTTGTACAATAATCAGTTTTTGAGTGTTTGGTAAATTTTTTTGTAAAAGTGTTGTGAGCTGTGTATAATGACTAAAAAGGACATTATGCTGAAATGACTTTTTTTGTTCAAGTGTTTGGTAAAAGGAAAAGCACTTTCACTTTAGCTTATATAATTTTTTTTTGTATTAAATATGTTTCCATCACAACCTAAAAATTATTTTAATTATAAAATAAATAAAGTATTTCATTAAAAATAAATATATTGTCAATAATATGGTCATAACAAAAATTAAACTAGTTACAAACAAGCAATCATATACATTTCTAAGTAGATGAACTCATTAAACTTGCGGCTATATGATTTCTCAATGCCTCCATTTATTGTGTTACAGGACCATCTTCTTATTGTGCATCAACCTCTCTCTCAATCTCTTCATCTTGAGTACCATTTAGGTCATCTTCACTTTCATCAAAACGACATTCACGTTTGGCATGTCTTCTTATATAGTTATGAAGTGTCATGGTTGCAATAACTATTTTGACTTGTTTTGCAAAAAGATAACTAGGCATGTCTCGTAAAATACTCCATCTCTTTTTTCATACTCCAAAAGTGCATTCAATAACACTTCTAAGAGAAGAGTGTGCATGATTGAATACTTCTTTATGATCTATCGGTTGAACACCCCTACGAAAATCAGGAAGATGATATCTTTCACCTTTATATGGTCCTAAGTGGCCTCTTATTTGTGGGTATCCCGCATCTACTAGATAATATTTTCCAAAAAATAATAATAATAGATTATTCACAATATAAAAAACTTAAATATAAATTATATGATTTTTTTTTTTCTTTAGATAGAAATAATACCATTTGGAGGTTTAGGAAAATTCAAACTTTGATCACGTAAAGACGATAGAAATATCCTTGTGTCATGGGCTGTAACTTCCCATCTGGCACATGCAAATATAAATAGTTTCAACGATATGATCAAAGCACATTAACTATTAATGACCCAAATATCTTTCAATCAAATATTATATATAACATATAGGGAAATGTTTGGGATAGAAATATTTCAATTGTTCAGGCTTGCAAAGCTGATATTCACTAGGAAAGTTTGTATGGACCCCTATATTAACTAAGGTACATGAATTAGTTTGGAAATACCAAAACTCTTATATAATTAACAGTATTAACCAAAAATAGAAAGCCTCTTGAACTGGCAACACTTGACTTTCTTTATCTCTATCTAAACTGATAAAAAGAATTCACCTAACCAACTTGCAACTCAACAAGATACCAAATAACAGTGGCTCACTACTGATATAAAAATTCATCTAGAACCCAAAATTCCAAAATGAAAACATAACCAATGAATCAATGATAGTTTTTTAGGATACAGATATTAGGGAGAGAAACAAAACAAGACCATAACAAAATTTGTCATATTAACACGAATGCAAGCATTTCAAGACCATTATATTGAAATATAAAAAGATTTAAAACCACTAAGAGGGGTTTAGAGCTTTATGCTTTGGGAGGTTATGACCAAGATAATATAGAAAATTCCAAGTAAAAATAAGAGCTTTATGCTTTGGAGGTTTGACCCCTCGAAATCTATGTGCCCATAACCAAATAGAGAGAAACAACAAGAGAGAGAGTGAGTAAGTGAGGAAGGCTGGGATATTTTTTGCAAGCGATACAAACAGTAACAGAGCAAGCGAGACAAACAGGAACAGCAAGCAACAGACAAAGACAATAGGGATATTTTTTGCAACTGACTTTCTAATCTAAGCCCATTTTCTTGGGTCAGTGGTGATGTGCGTTTTTGCTGTTGGTTTTCTATTATCACGTATTGGCATGAGAATGACATTTTTCCATTTGGGAAGATAGCTAGACCCCTAGAAATTAAAGAGAAGGGGGGAAGATTGAAATTGAAAAGAAATAAACATCATATGAGTCTCTTACCTGAATCTTGTGGCTCAACAGAGCGCTTCAATTGATCCAACAAGAAAAAACTGAGGCAGAATGGAAGAGAAGGAGAGGGGTGGGCTCTCTGAAGAGATTGTGAGAAGAAGCAACGTGAGGTGAAGGAAGGAGGAAGAGAGAGCGTGAAAATAGATTGGGGTATTTTTCGGAAGTTTGAAAAATTCATTAAAACCTAGAGCTCCTCAAATCTAATTCCCGTATAATCAGAAAATGAAAGAAGGTCATTAGCTGCTTTCATTTATTGCTTTCTCTCACAGCAATTTTTAACCATAAGTGATTTTCTCATAGGTTACCAAATGGGTTGGGCTTCCCGAAATTTTTTAAAAATCACTTATTACCCCAAATAAGCAATGCCAAACGGGTACTAAGTAAACATTGGTAAAATGGCACTTTAAAAATAAAAAAAAAACCTTATAAGTCTGGTGCCTATAAATATAAGCTTCTTATAATACGCACTTTTGCCCAACTCTCTCGAAATCGACTCAGCGCTCTGTGTCGCGACTTTTGCCTAACTCCCAATGCTCTCTCTCGCTCTCTAGCATTCGCGCGATCTCTCTCTCATTCACAGTGTCTCTCTTTGTCTTTTTCATTCGCTCTCTCTTTGTCAATCTTGGGCCTCTCTCTCTATCTGTAATAACATGATCCTAAATTAATATTTAATTAATAAAATAATCACTTAAAAGACAATTATACCCCTAGAATATTTTATTAAGTTTAAAGTTGACTTTTTTATCGGGAAGAATTTAGAAATTTTATAAATAGCATTGTGTAGAGCACGTCGAAACGAGTCCGTAGACATGTAGTGGGCTCGAATCGGAGTTATAATGAGGAAAATACGATCAAAAATTCGAATAGGGGCAAAACGGTAATTTTTTGGCCAAAAGTCTACTTTGCTTTAAAGTTCAGCAGTTTAAGGTGTTTGGTAAAAATAAAATATCCTGATTATTTTAAAAGCAGTAGCCTTTTGACAGCAACTTTTAAAAGTAGGCTCTGGGTTACTTCTCAAAGGTGCTTTCAAAAGAATCAGAGATGAACTTTTAATGAATTTTTTTAATACCCAAAATACCATCTTTCATTTTAAAAAATGGCACCACCTCCACTTCCACATCCAACTCCACCACTTGCACCACCACATTCACTACCTCCACAACCACCACCGCCGCCACCTCCACCACCACCTTCTCCACCTCCACCTCCACCTCCACCACCTCCTCCACCACCACCACCACCTCCTCCACCACCACCACCACCACAACCACCACCTCCACCTCCTCTGCCACCTCCTCCACCTCCACCTCCACCTCCACCACCTCCACCACCACCACCACCTCCTCCAAAACCTCCACATCCACCACCACCTCCACAACGTCGTCATCCTCATCTTCTGCCACCACCACCACCATCACCACCACCTCCTCCAAAACCTACACAACCAAAACCACCACCACCACTACGCTCCAACTGCCACCACTACTACCACCTCCACAACCGCTATCCCCACCACCACCACTACTGTTGCGTAGATTCAGCTGCACCAAAATGGGTTCAACTGCATCCTCAACTTGTGATACTCGCAAGTGCACGAACCGTTGATAGTTTAGCGTATGTAAGTGCGAGGTCGATTCCACAGGGATTGGTGATTGAATGATCCAATTTAGTTTCCTACAAAGAAAAATAAATTACAACTAAGAAACAAAATGATTTTGTACAACACTTGAGAACATGGAGAGTTTTTGGAGAGAAAGAGAGAGATGATTGAGAACTTGAGAATTTGGAAGAGAAAGGAAGATGTTTGGGAAGCTTGAGGATTTTGGAAGAGAGTGTTTGAGGACTTTAAGAATTTGGAAGGGAATGTGTTTAAGAACATGGGGAATTTGGAAGAGAATGGGGATTGTGTTTGGGAAATGTTTTAGAGCATGGAGAACTTTGAAAGAGAATAGAGAAGTGTTTGGAGAATTTATAGAAGAAGAGAAAGGAAAAATGATTGAGATTTATAGTACTAGGATCTTGTTACAACAATTGAGAACTTAGAGAATTTGAGGGAGAGAAGGGAAGGAAGCTCTAGAGAAGTGCTTGAGAGCTCCCCCCCTTGGGGTGTTATTACAAACTTAGAGAACTTCCCTATTTATAGGCCTAGGGGAAGTGAAAATCTGAATTATACAATTATACAATTGAATTTTCTAAACACACTAACTTCACCTACTTACAACACTTAAATCACCTAACACACTATTGCATTTGAAAACAATTCCTCTTGTTTTTAGGCTTAGTGTTCAGCTCCCACTTCATCATCTTTTGGCTGCTGCAAAATTCCACTCAAACATAGGAATTGAATATGCTTCACCAAACTTTCCCACAATCAACAACAATTCATCATGCATATGTCATGCATGACAATGCATTCCAGCCAGCTTGTGGGCTCGTTTTGGGCTTGTTCATCCATTCTGAAAAATCTGCAAAAATATGGATCTTCAAGCTATGTGTCTTATCTTTCCAAGCATATGCAGCCCAGCTCAAGGAAAAATCGGAAAGGCCATCAAATGTGATTTTTGGCCCAGTAACGCAGATGCTGCCGAATTTGACCTTAAGTTGCCAAAACATGTATAACTTTCTCTAGAAGACTCGGAATCATGAACCGTAAAATTCTACAGAAACTAGACTTCCGTATCTTTCCAATGATGTATGGCTCATCATCTGATTCTTCTTGAGCAAGTACAGTCCAATCCGTGAAGTTGACTGATCTGTAGACACTGTTTTGAGCTAATTTGTCTCCAAAATGCATTTATTGAGTCTCAAACTTATTACACTGAAACAAACACAAAACTTATTAAAAGCACAAGTTTAACTCAAAAAACGTAACCAAATCATAAGTTAGAAGGGTACAAAATGATATGTAATTATGCACCGATCAACTACCACAACCACCAACTCCACCTTCATCACCACCAACACCTCCTCTCCATCACCACCACTACCACCACATGATTAGTACATAACACTTTCAACATCATGTCTATTTTAGTCATAATTCACAGTTACAACAATTTTATATTAAAATTTACCAAACGGTTTTGACACTGCTTTTTGTACTAACAACACTTTTAAAATATTGTTTACCAAACATGGGGCTGCTTTACTTTACAACTAATTATTTTCAAAGCACAGCAGAAGCAACTTTTTTTAAAAAAAGTGACAGGCATTCCGACTGAGCTTCTCTCTCCTCTCCCTTGCGAGCCAGCCCTTCTCCTCCTGTTTTTTCTGCATAGCCGGTGGCCCCAATGAGCCACCGCCGTTGCTACAGGCCACGACTGGCCTCGAGATCAGACCCAAATGGACCAGCTCAGCCATGCCGTCGCATCCTGGTCCTTCCCTGTCGAAAGCAGCTGCTCCAACCGCCGAAAAATCGAAGAAGGTAAGGATTTCCTCCGGTCGCCATCTTCGGGGATTAAGGTATGGATTTCCACCTATTTTTCATGGTCTAGCTGATGGTTGGGTAGAAATTGAGCAATTTCTAGCGTAGGTAATCCGATTTTCGAATTGGTTTTTGGCCGGTTTGGGATCGCGATTCCAGCCACTTTTTGGGGTAGGTCCAAGAACAAAAGTGGCTCCAATCGATGTCCTGAATTTAGGGTAGGAATCTTGGCCCCTGATTTTGAGATTTTTCAGCTAGTGGTATCACTTTGGGCACCCACTATTGGCTGCGCAAATCTCACGGCCTAGTGATCCGGGCCGAGGGATGTGCGTTAACATGTGGCTTCCTACTTTTGGATGCGGTGCGGTTGTGCGCGGGCGTGCCAGCACGGTCTCCGTGCGTTCGAGATGGTGATGTGGATGGAGTGGTTAAGTGGTGCGCCTATTTGAGTTTGACTCCTAATCAAACGATTGTGGTCGAGAGAGGAACTGATCTCGGCCGTCAGGGTCACGGCCTGAGCTACAAGGCCGTTTAGTGGTGGTATTGATGGTGGATTTTGGGTGGTGCTCCGGCGCGTTGCTCAGGGAGCGACGTCGTATGATATATGGGGTGAATGGGTAGATCAACGGAGATGGTGGTCCGGCACCTTGAAAATCAAGAGTCGTATGATATATTGATGAACGGATCCAGCCATATGTTATTTGGGCCAATCCAAGGTCGGAGGAAGAAGTTAAGGCCAAAATAAATTGCTAACTCATTTTCCGCGCTGAAAAAATCCATCCTGAGCATGGCTCTGTGTTTGCTAGGTAACGGACTCCAGATTTATCCAATGGGGCTGACTTTTGGATATGTTATAGTACACACCCATTGGAACAACGTTTATGAAGAATGAAGCCTCATCCGAGCTATGTAGGTTGCTGAAACAAAGCTTGCAATATGACCTACGGAACTGGACTGGCAGGGGGCTGTAGCCATAATGAATTTGTCTTTAAGCTCTTCATCAATTCATCCAAATTAGGCCTTAACATGCTTGAATTGCATGAATTATGTTCTTCAAAGCCATTATTGTTACCTAAAGCTCAATTAACTGAAAGATAAACACAAAAAGGATTAAAAGTACAAGTTTAACTCAAAAACATAACCAAATCATAAGCTAGAAGGGTAAGAAATAATATACAATTATGAACCGATCAAATACCCCCAAACCTAGATTTTGCTAGTCCTCGAGCAAAAAAAACACAAAACAAAGTTAAAAACAAAACTAGAAGTTAACTAAATCACTTTCGTAGGTAACTCGATTGCATTTAGCATATGCAACGAGCCTTTAAACCTCTAGGCATCCCTAGTATGAGGAGTTGTGTCTCCTGAGGGTTTTAACAATACGATACCCACAAACGTTTTACTGACTTTGTAAAACAAAGTAATTAGAAAACTTAAAGATTGTTAGTCCTTAAGCAAAACCAAAAACAAAAACAAACATAAATACATTAATTAACAAAAACAGAACAAAAACAAAAACAAAAACAAATACAAAAATAAAAAGAACTCAAAACAATCTTTCCGAACATTTTCTGAAGAGAAATGACTCATGCACATGACTCAAAAGTTTTAACAATAAAAGCTCAATTTTTAGACATTATTTACAAAGCGGCAAAGTTCTAAACACAATATGCTCAAAGTGTAGTAGTGTGATAGCCAAATACAACAAATTCCCCAATCTTAGTTTTCACACAATTTCAAAAATCATACAAAGCATAAGTTCAACTTCAAATCTCACCAAAGTTGTCCTCTCACAAATGAATCACTCAGAAGAGGGCTATAATGCATCACTCAGTTATAAACATGAGAATAGAGTTAAACCATAAGGACTTAACTCGAAATAGAAAGATGAAGAACTTGCATTAATATGATCTCAAGAAGGATGCCAAACACTTAAAAGTAAGAAAATGGATGCAATTCAACCACATGACATTTAAGATCAATTTAGGTCTTTATTATAGGTTGTAATGGGGCTAAGGGTGTAAGGTGAGTGAGAAATGAAAGGTATGGATAATACAAAGTCCAAGGAACTCAAAATGTAAGAGCATAAAATAATAGTTTACAAGACTTCGAATCATCACGATTAGATTTTTTTTCTTTTACATGATCAAAACTCCTTATACCTTCATTTACAATGGTTTACACTCCTTTCCAAACAACAATTATTTTTGAAAGCCCAAAAATATATTCAATCAAGCACCACTATTTAATTACAACTTTTTTTTTTCTTTTGTTTCACCAATTGTGTGAATTTCTTTTTTTTTTTTTTTTTTTCTTTATGTAATATCCCTTCCCAAACTTAGCATGAAAAACACATCCGAATTAGAGCTCATGAATTCCTTAGAAAGGTAAATATTTGTTTTTCGGGCTAAGGCGAGGAAATATAATTGGTAAAATGAAAGAAAAGGTTTACATGTAGGCTCAAAATGGTTAACAATGGAAAATCATGCTTAAGCATGCATAAGGTTAGCTTGAAAGGCACAAACGATCCAAAGATGGCCTTAATATCATTTCTTAAATGTCATGAAATCAAATTGCAAAAGAATGAATAACTTTTAAGTGTTCAACCAAATCAATGAATAATGAGATCAAACAACAACTTTGATAACAAGAAAATAAGAGTATGTGTATAACACTCATGAAATGAAGCACAAGGCTCAAAAGCTCACATTAAATGGTTATATAAGTCTAATTTATGCTTGATACAATTCTTTAGGTCATGCAAATCCTTTAATTGGAAAATTATGAAACAAATGGCAAGTGCAAAAAATGTTTCGAACATATTATGCTAGAACGAGCCAAATTATTATTATTATTATTATTTTTCATTTTTTTTTACAATAAAAATTTACAAGGAAAAATAAATAATAGATAAAATTCAATTTTCATTTAAGTCATGCAAACATTTATCACAATCTCATCATAAGTGTTCGGAAAGTGACTCAAAACAAAATAAGACTCAAAATATAGAAAAAGAAAAACAAGCAAGAAATTAATTTAAATTTTTTTTTTTAATAAGAAAAACTAAATTTACTTGGTAAACTCCAATACCCCCAAACCTAGAAATGAGCATTGTCCTCAATGTTTTAAAATTTAGGCACAAGCAATGGCAAAAAATAACAAATGAAGGTATTAAAGCAAATAAACAAAATCACAAAACACACAAGAATTAAAATACAAAAATAAAATAATTACAAAATAAGAATTTCAAAACAAACAAGCAAATAAAATATAAAAATATAAAAAAATAAATAAATATAAAAAAAACGAAAAGGTAAAACACTCGAAAAAGAAAGCCCTAAACAAACAGTCTTACGCAAACCAAAACCCAAACGATTGAAAGCCCAACCCAAAAGAAAGTTAACACACTTTGAAACCTAACAACGGTGAAAACCCGAAGCCCACATTGAAGTCCGAAGCTCACATGTTATTTTTATTTTATTATTATTATTATTTTTAAATAAAATGAAACTTGAATTGGGAGCGCGAAGGCGGGATTTCTAAAAAGAAAGAGTGTGGTCCCTGATGCCTTGGTTCCTGGGAAGTCACGGGAAAATAGGTGAGGGACGTGTCGGCGTGTAGAGGCCGCTTTCACATCCCCCAAGCTAGAATTATTAGACTCGTAGGAAGGCGCGACGACTTTTTCACTTGAAGGTGGTGAAATGTGAAAATGCAATTAAGGTGGGTTGGGAAACGGGTGTGGTGACATATAGAGATAAGCCGTAAGGGCCGCACAGAACTCAGAACCACAATGGCTAGGGTTAGCAAAAACTAAGTCTATAAAAGGTAAAAAAAGAAAGGGTAAAAAAACACAAACTCAGAAACACAAAAGAGAAAAGAAAGAAAGAAGAAAAACGAGTGAGAAATCAAATGGCCTCTAACTACCCATTTTCGTTGGATCTCAACCTAGCTCCACCGACTCAAACACGAGGCCAAGAAGGCAGCACCAGGTATGGATGCCCTACTTTGCCTCCTCACGGGGGCATGTGACTGTCAATGACTCAATACTCCTGGACAACGATGTTGCCATTGGAGTTGGCAGAAATTTAGTGACTCCCAAAGATATACATGTGTTCAGGACAAGGGATGACAACCAGGTCACGAGTGATGCCCTGGCACTGAGCGTGCAGAGTACAGCATGTGTCGCAAGTTTGGGTCATCACCTACTTGCGAAGTCCCATGAGGTGGAGGTGTTGAAAGGTCAGCTAGCGGCTGAGCGGAGTTTGGTTGAAGACTATCAGACTGCTATAAAAAGCTTGAAAAGGGAGAGGGCAAGGATAGTGGAGGTGAATCGACACCAGCTAGAAGTATTGCGGGACGAGAATAAAAACCTATCAAAAATGGTAGAGTTGTATTCTCGCGACATGCGAAAGCAGCTGGAGGACCTAGACCGACCGGGTAAACGCAAGCAAGTAGATCGCGAGAGTAGTTACGCTCAAGCTAAGATTGCGATCTTTGGGAGCTCAAGTGGTGAGCCCCAAGAGGCTGTGCATGAAGCCCAGGAAGAGGACAGCCAGGAGGGCCAAACTCAAAGCTCCAATGGTCGAGACACCGAGCACTGTGAAGAAATGACTTCTACTGCATTATTGTTGTTTTTAAGTTATTTTATTTTATTATATTTTTGGTTGTTTTTGTCTTTATTTTGTCGAAAATAAAAGAGTAAGGTTGCAAAAAGAAAAAGAAAAAAAAAAAGAAAAAGAAAACGCACTTCCCAACTAAAATAAAACAAAGACGACAAACGGAAAAGAAAACACATTTCCCTAACTAAAATAAACTAAAGATGATAGCCGAAAGTGAAAAGCAAAAACACAAAGCTCTAGAAAATGAAAGTAACGGGCAAAAATATTAAACACCAGAAAAACACGGAGGAAAAAAAAGAGAAAAGTAAAGTAAAGGTGCTCCCCCTTGAAGCGATTAGGTCGAGCATGCCCGGGAAATTCGAAGTGGTGTTGGCTCCTTCATCAGCATATGTCTATTTAAAGCACGCCTCTGCAAACGGATGATACCCAGCATTTCTTCCTGCAAACTCAAGGAAAAACATCAAAAAATTCAGAAGAAAAACAAATGGCATCCTCACCTATTCTCATTGATGACCTCAACCTTGAGCTATCCCTTGCACCTCCGAATGCCCAGAAAAGGGCTCCTCCAAACACTGTCTTCCCAAACTCTTCATATCATCACGGTACGGCCTCAAACTTTCCTGAGGCAGGGTCCGAACTTTTTGAGGCACTGCCGAGAGAGCGGTGCTCCTGGGAGGCATGATTAGCAGCAGGCTCACACCGATGGATCATCTGCGTGTGGCACAGAGGTTGACAAGGCAGCGGTGGAGGAGTCTAATAATTTAACTGTGCTCCATGCGGTCTCGGCTACCAATTTGGGCATGCGATTCCTGGCAAGAACACGGGAGTGTGCCGCGTTGAGCGAGGAAGTAGCTTCCTTGAAGGCTATGGTGGCGGACTCCAGAAGCGGCTCTATTGTGCCAATCAGTATGTGGAAGAGCTGAGAGAAAGAATGAGGACCATGTAGAGCTGCTGCAGATTGTACAAGTGCGAGACAATAGAGGCAAGTCATGATGATGAAAAAGATGAAGAAGAAGAAGAATATTTTATTTTGTTTTTGTTGTTTTGTTGTTGTTTTTTTTTTATTTAATTTTTTTTTATAATGCAATGTTTGAAATAAAAATGTGTTTTAACACTTAGAAATAAACTAACCAACCAAACCACGTAAATAAAAACATAAACTAACTTAACAAAACAAAAACAAAAACAAATCAAAAACAAAGACTCAACAGAAAAGAAAACAAAGAAAATGAAAATAAACTTAATTTAAAAACACACGAATATACAAGCAACTTATGGATGACCAGTTAAGGGCCTCAGAAAAACACAGCCAGGGATGAACGGGAAGGTTGGAGGGGTCACAATGGTCCCGCTTAAAAACCAAACTTCATAGACACCGAAGGTGTCGCCTATAGAACTCCTAGACACTGTATTGACGGAAGTGCTCACTGGGGTTACCATAAGTTAGCTTGTATGAAAAATCTTTAATTTTTTTATAAAAAGAAACAAAAACAAATTAAGATAAAATGAAACAACAAACCATAAACGAAAATGAACTAAGTACTCTAAACAAACTCAAACAAACGAAATAAATTGTTGTACTAAAAGAAACAAACCAAGAAACCAAAGAAAAACACAAACAGCACTTTCTATCACCTATTTATCACCATTTGGACCGATTCGTTTCTATGTTTTTCAGCTTCGACCTCTGTTCAGTTTTTAGGTTATAACTTTCCAACCGTAAGTCCAAATTTCACGTTCTTTAAACGGTTGGATTCAGCACAGAAAAACAAAGAACCCAACGCGGACCAAAAGGCAAAAATAATTATGGAAATAAATATAATTCAAAGAAGAGAAAGGATTGAAATGCTTCCCCTTGAAGCGATTAGGTCGAGCATGGATGCACTTGGAGGTCGCAACTTCTCCCATTGCTCCACACTTCCTATCTTTATCATTGAAGTTGCCATCTCTCTCCATTTTTATTGAGCTATTTACATTGCTAAAACAAACACACACAAAAACTTGAAACGGAATTAAAAGATTAGGAAATAAAAACTAAAATGAAAAGGAAAATCAACACACATTCAATTTCATGCTTCAAAGTAACAAGCAACAAAGTAAATCAAACTAGCTTATGAAGTTCGTTCTTTCTCAAATATGATTATCCATATGGTGTGTGGTTTTAATCAAGTATTCAGAAAAAGCATTTAGCTATGGTGTTTAGTCTAAACACAAATTCCAAACCCATTAAGAACAAGAAGAACAATAGAGAACTAAGTAGACTTTAAACATGGTGTTTGTCTTCAAATCTACCCATTCATTCACTAATCAGTCCAAGAGTCATATGGTGTTTATGTAAACTTGAACAAGATATTTAATTAAGAGCAAGTGAATGAAACCATAAACTAGAAATAATCAACATGCTACTTGAACCTTTTTGTTTTTGGGTGTTGTGTAAGCTGGGACTCAAACCCAGTTCTCTTGCTTGTCAGGCAATTGTCCTTGTCCGTTGGACTACAAACACAACTTATCAATTAACCTCATTAACTTTAAAACATGAAACTGTCTAGTTATAAAAAAGATAAAAATAAATAAAAAGTAGGAAAACCAAATAGAATCAAACAATGTTATCGATCCCGGCAACGACGCCAAAAACTTGTTGCGTAGATACAGCTGCACCAAAATGGATTCAACTGCATCCTCAACTTGTGATACTCGCAAGTGCACGAGCCGTTCGGTAGTATAGCATATGTAAGTGCGAGGTCGATCCACGAGGATTGGTGATTGAATGATTCAATTCATTTTCCCTACACAAAACAGAAATGAAAAAGAAAGGAAATAAATACAACAAGAAAGAAAGAAAATAACTAACTCAAGTAGATAAGTTCCCAAGTTCAATTAGATTAATGGATTGATTCTAGCTAATGTATGATTAAGCCATGGTGTGTGGTCATAACCTTGTGTTCCTAATTCCCTAAAATGGTGATCATTTGTTGTCTAACCTAAAATTAAGCATTAGGAACCCATTAAGCATAGAAGAACAATTTAAACAACCAAGCATGTATCTAATCCCTGTTGTTGAATGTCCGTACATACTCTTCCTATTCATAGTTCAATTCGAATTAAAGCATGGTGTATACTCTTAATTCAAACCAAGATAGCTAACATGCAAGCCTAAATGGTGATCAATCATTCAAACTAGCATATTAACTTATAAGCATAATGAATAAGAACATGAACCATAATTGAAACTTGGAAACTAATCAAACTTGAAACTAAAGAAAAGAATTTACATAAGGAAAAGTAAAGTAGAACTTGGAAAGACTTAAAGAAAATTTCAGCACAAAAGATTTCATTACAACAATTGAAAACTAGAAAGAGAAACTAAGAGAATTTGAGGGAGAGAAGGGAAGGGAGCTCTAGAGAAGTGTTTGAGAGCTCCCCCCTTGGGGTGTTATTACAAGCTTAGAGAACCTCCCTATTTATAGGCCTAGGAGAAGTAAAAATCTGAATTCAATATGGCTAATGCATACAACACTTGTTTTATAAAATCTGAAATGGTTGATGCACTTGTATTAGAAAATCTAAATTGGGTGATGCACTTGTATTAGAAAATCTTGAATGGTTGATGCACTTCCCCAATAAATCCCACCAGCAGCCCTAGCTCATCTTCATATCACCATGACCAAGCTTCCAACCAGAAATGATAGCTCATGCCTAGCTAACCATGACCAAGCATCCAACCAGGCACATGCCTAAGGTCAGCATGACCAGCAACTTCAAGGGCTTACAACTTGGGCTTCTCTTAATCAAATTAGGACTTTAAGCACTTTAAATTGAAGTTCAGAATGTCTTCTTTCCAGCCATATTTATTTGGGCCAATCCAAGGTCGGAGGAAGAAGTTAAGGCCAAAACAAATTGCTAACTCATTTTCCGCGCTGAAAAAATCCATCCTGAGCATGGCTCTGTGTTTGCTAGGTAACGGACTCCAGATTTATCCAATGGGGCTGACTTTTGGATATGTTATAGTACACACCCATTGGAACAATTTTCATGAATAATGAAGCCTCATCCGAGCTATGTAGGTTGCTGAAACAAAGCTTGCAATATGACCTACGAAACTGGACTGGCAGGGGGCTGTAGCCATAATGAATTTGTCTTTAAGCTCTTCATCAATTCATCCAAATTAGGCCTTAACATGCTTGAATTGCATGAATTATGTTCTTCAAAGCCATTATTGTTACCTAAAGCTCAATTAACTGAAAGATAAACACAAAAAGGATTAAAAGCACAAGTTTAACTCAAAAACATAACCAAATCATAAGCTAGAAGGGTAAGAAATAATATACAATTATGAACCGATCAGGGGCCTGATCAGAGCGAGTGGACAGTCCAATCGACATTTGGGATCGTGAAGCATGGTGGTATGACCCCATAAATCCTGGTAAATCTCGGCCGCCGCCCTGATCGTGGAATCTGCACTTTCTGGCCGTGGGGACGCATTTATTGTTCTGATAGCTGGTGACCTAATCTCTCAAGCTGCAAGATTTCTTGTGAGAATGTTTGCGTCTAATCACTCTAACTCCTACTACCAAATCCTGACTTCAGTCACTTCCCACCTTCCCTCGTGCATTAAATGTTTATTCGTGGCCAGTGGGTTCTACTGCAATAAACAGCAGCACTACTTCATTAAATGAAGCGTGGGACCCGCTGCCACTTGATGATCTGACTTTAATACCTTTGGCCGTGATTTTGTTCGGCTTCGGCCTCGGCCTATAATCGAGGCCGAGATGATCATGCCTTCGCAACTTTTCCTTTATTTTTAGGAAGGCCAAACATCTTGGCGAAACGCCGCGTTTTAGTTTCACGAGCAAGTGCTAGGGCCGAGAAAAGGGGCCTCCTTCGGTTAGTTCATGGCCGTATTTATTAGGCACAAACACCCACACGTTGCCGGCGCGTGGGCCAGGTTTTATACCGGCTTAGGGTTCCAGAATGATCCCATGGTCCTCACAAGTGCGTAGGTACTTTCGGATTGCGATTCGGACAACATTATAACCCCGAACGGATCTCGCCTATTACGCGATTCCCGGGTTCGATAGGTTTGAACCGTTGGATCGTAGTCAATTTCTTATATGTTGATATAGGTAATTCCAGGATCGTGTTGGATTAGACAGATCGTGAAATCGGAATCCCAGATACCCCGAAATGCTAACCCTAGGGCTAGGGTTACGAGAACCATTCGACCGTCCGATCACGCGATCGTGAGCAAGCAAACCGTCCGATTGAGGCCAAACTCTCAGGACATATGTCCTAAGTATATTGGAATCTCTAGGAACTTCCGGATCGGAATTTTGAGGTCGTGGACCCCATGGGGTCCTAAGTTGAGTTTTTGGGACTTCATCACCTTTTTGAGTCCCGAGACACTTTTAGATCATTTTAAACCTTGGGAAAGCTTTTGTGGGCATAGGAATGACTTTAAAGTTAGTGCACGTACTTCCAGGAATCCAGGGCCAGAGTTTCCAATAAAATAATGATGATGAGCTCTACTGTTTGTGTATAAGCTTTTAAGAAGCTCATGTACGTGCGTGTGTTCATTGGTTTAATTATGGCATTAATTTCATGAATATATATGATCTCGGGATGAGCATGCATAATTGGAAGCATATTATACTATGCAAGGGTATATCTAAAGAGTTATTTCAGTGTTTGGGAATTATGCATAATTGGAGCTGAAGAAATCTCTAAAAGTATGAGTATTTATTTATCTGTTCATTTATCACCTATTTACTTATTCATATGGTTAATTGTGTTGTTAATATTATAAATATAATATTGGAAATGTTTGTTAATCAGAGTCCTAAGGGACTAATAGACTAGTTAAATATTTAAATGTATATCTATATTGAGTCCATACACTAGGAGCAGAAAATAGATTTGTGGAATAGAAGGCAAAGTTTGTGATAAATTTCTGAATATGACTTTCAAACCTACCAGAGGAGTACCCCCCAAGTGTCTTGAAACCATTTGTCATTTATGACATGCCCCACAAGTTTCGGGGACACCCGAAACGTGCGGTGCAAGGATTGCGGCTCAGATTGACTTGGTATCTCCTAGGCCTGCGAGGATTGCGGCTCAGAAGTGGTATCTCCGAGGACTGCGAGGATTGCGGCTCAGATAGAAGTTGTGTCTCCGAGGCCTGCGAGGATGGAATTGACGGTATTAATGGAATTGACGGATCAGGAATGGGGTATGCCTAAGTGGAGAGAATTTAAGTTTTGAGATGCTTTTAAACTAAAATGGAGGAGTTTATACAGTACCATTATTTTCGTAAATGATAAATTGTTTTACAATTGAAGATGGAGATATAGTCTGGGGCAGTTCCTTTTGCTAATGAAGATATGCCTGACCACTTTCATCAGGATCTTTATGGTGGGCCTCAATAATATTCTGTCTAGATAAGAAGACAATTTGTACTTATTGTAATTTTACAATAAAGCTTTTACTTTTGCTTTTCCTCTGGTAAAAGCAAGATGCTCCTGCTTTTACTCTGCTTTTACTTTTCTTTTGTAAAAGTTTGCCTTTTTTACTTTTGGCCGTTTGCGTGAAAGTTCAGCCAGAATCATCAAAGTGAAGATGCCGCTCTCACTGTAGGCTGCTTTGTGACCTTCTCTCTCTGATTGACACGTCAACAGCCCGAGGCTTTAAAGGAGGGCTCCTCTTCAGTTGGGAACCACCGAAAATATCGCCTCTGAAGCAAAATAAACTTTGTATTTTGAGTGTTTTGGAGTGTTTTGAGTGTTTTCAAGTTCCGCTTCTGCGAAGCTTCTGTTAAGCACTATTGTTTTCCTGCTTCTATGTAAGTTTGTTAAATATTAATGATATTTCGTTTGATATCGTTTTTAATTTCGCTATATTCTTATCCTTGGTTTTGGCTTTGTATGTTTGAATTCCTTATAATAATTTTGTTTATTCTCTACGTCTCCACACTACCTTCTCCACATAAGCTTAAAATTGATTGAAATTTTTTTCCTCTTAAGAGCCTGGGCCAGGACCTGGTCTCAGAGCGAAAGTCCCTAGAAGAGTTGTTAGGTTTAAGGTTCTAACTAAGTTTTGCAGGATTAATTTTTGGTTTTTCTGTCAAGTTTCCTTTACTCACTAGTCATCGAGTTGTCTAGCTGCAGATAGGCTCGTTAGCCGTTGCCAAAGAAGCTAAGGCGTTGAGAGACCTAGGCAGGGACTAGCAACCTTGAATTAGGAGGAGAACATAAGGAAAGCATAAAACCCAGAATATTAAAATGGCAAGCCTTAGAAGAATCTTGTCTACCTATTCTTCCTGGAGAAGCAAGCTCTCGTAGCAGTTCTAGCCATGGAACCCTAAGAGTTAAAAACTCTCAAGAAATAACCATGCGGGACGTAGAATAGGAGTTGTGCAACTGGGATATACCCAGGAGTACCCATCACTGATATATACAATAAAGGATCTTTTAAGTTCAGATCCGATTACGCGATAAAACTGTTGAAAAAACGATATCTGTCATTGATAAAAATGATAGTTTCTAGCTATTTACCAAGCGTCAAATCGACCAGCATCTGGATAGAAAATATAACTATTTGCACATAGGATTGGTGCAGGTAGCGGTGAAACCACTTACCATAACAGGATTGCCCAATTCATTATTGCTTTGTGTAAGAGATGGAAGACATAGAAAGTTCACAGATTCCTTGTTAGGAATAGTCGAGTCAACCTTAGGGGAAGGCCCGATATACTTTAACTGTTTTCCAAACTTTTATGTTGCACTTTCTGATATAAATGTCTTGAAAGCTTTAACGTTGAATATTAAAACTCAGGGTTATGATATGGACCCAGGATCCCAAAATCTAGCAATCATTTATAGGGTTTCATATAAGGTTATGAACACTGCCCGTCCCAAAGCTAAAGATTTAGACAGGTAAAGGTGAAACTACCTTGTTCCAAACCAACCTTGAAAAATCAAAACGTAGCAGTTCCAAAAATGATAAAGTGGAGTGATATAACCCTACTAGAAAACTGGATTTTGGATGAGGTAGCCCCAAAGAAGCCCCTTGAAAATTAGGAGCCTACTTGGATCTCCCAATTTGCTGATGGAGAAGTAGAAATACAATTCTCCAGTGCTAGAAAAACTAGGATCGATCTAGCAACCTCTAGATCTAACCTAGAACCACACAGGGTCGAGTACCTCCTCTGATAGAGCCTACGAACCATGACAGAATGGTTCTGGCAAGTCTTCGGAGAACCCAAGAACGGATACAGAGGCCAGCCTATAGGTTTGAACAAACCCTTCCAGACCTAGGAATTAGGAGAAATCCACCTCAACCCAAACCTACCTTTTTCGGAATGTAGAATTTGAAATAAATATGTTAAAATCCTTTGAAATAGAACACGAAAAGATAAAAAGGAATTATCTGAGTATTGAAAATGTTAATAAAAGAATCTGGTTTGAAACAGCCATTCAGAAGCATAGGCAAGATCATCTATGGAAAGCCCATACTGCCTTTATGAAAGAAAAGAAATTCAATTGTTTCTTCTTTACGTGGTTAGATTGGGGTGTGCTCAGAAATATAACATTCCTGAATATAGGAGTCATATAGAAATGATAGGAAGCCCGTTCTCGACTTATACTTTTGTAGGGGTCTTTTTCTTGGGCAGCAAGTGGGCTTGGGCTAATGAAATTGTCCCCTTTGTCTGAGTTCGGAAATTAAGCCCCAAAATGCTTTGAAAGGGCAGCAAGGTCTTAAGAAGTATTTTGGTTACCTTTACCAATCAAAACAACAGCAACTTACAGATAATTTCTTTATGCTTACAGATAAACTTTTGGGCTTGGCATGAGACGCATGTGGCATGGGAGCAAAATCAACATGAGTTTAGCACTGAGGGGAGATTTAGACTTTCTTAGGGGGAAAAGGAAGGTATTAAGGTGAGTAAGGAGAGGTTTGCAGGAGATTTGGCTAAGGAGAAAGAAATAAAGAGTAATGCTCTTCCAGGCTTGACGGATACTCGTCCCCAGAAAAGGAAGATGGAGAAGAAGGGTGAATAGTGCACGATTGCTAGGTTTTTGCTGGGTAGGAGAGGCCCCATTTTATAGCTGCGGGAAACTATCCTTTCCCAAGAAACCCTAATGGTTTCTTTCCCATTTGGCCAAGCTTTTCCTTCCTTTCTCCTCTCCTCCCTTGACTTTCCTATCTTAGTGAAGTTGCCTTTATCTATTTACACGAAATTAGGAATTTTGGGAGCTCAAGGCCCCTTTTTCCCGCAGCAGCCGGCCTCAGTGGGAGACTCCCACTCTCAGCTTTTTTTTCCTCCTTTCATCCCTCCTTCCATGGCTAGATCTGATGAGGGAAAGGAAATGGATATACATGCTGGTTCAAAGGGTGCCCTTGGCAGGCTCGGAGGCTGATACCCCTTGGTTCCTTAATGTTTCTTGCTTGGAACTTGCTCCTCTCATGTGCTGGAACCCCCAGCAGCTTTTGTTCAATAAGTCCTAGACCTCCCCCTTCGTGGCTTTTGTTCTCTCAGCCAACTGGTGTAATTGTATGGGCCAAGATGGTTCATTAAGTAAGTCGGCTTTTTGGCTGAGTCAATAGGCTATTTTTCAATTGGGCCATTAAACGTTTGGGCTTTTGGTAAGGTTCATAGGCTATTTTTGACTGGGCTATTTCTCCCTCTTGTGCTTGCCCACATGTTTGGGCCTAAGAAATGGGCTTGAGTCCCGAGGCTCCCAAGCGACTCGGGGCTTCCATTTCTCGGCCCATCAATGGGCCTCATGTTGATTTATTACCATCCATACCACAACCCACTCAAGCAAGCCCCGGGCATTTGAGTGGCTTGGGCCCACTTAAGCTTGTAGCGTGATTGGGTGTGAAATAATAATTTCCCGCTTGGCATGGCACGTCGCTTGGCACACTTTTAATTATGGCGCTCGATAGGATAATTGGCATGGATTTGCGGGGGTAAATGTATTTTTATAATTTTGATCTCAGTTTCTAGCATGACAGATTTTACCTAGCATGGCATGTAGCTTGTGCATGGCAAACTTTTGTGTATTCCAGATCGGGTCTCTTTTCCAATAATATATCGCTTTGGGCTAGGAATTTATTTGGGCCCAACCATGGATTTTTTGGGCCTCAACAACTTCCAAAGATGGAAAGTCAGTAAAAGCTATACATCCACCCGAAATGGTGATTAAGCAGAAGGATGTGATAGCTGCTTCCTGAGGATAGCACCAATAATTTTCGCACAGCTAGTAAAGAAGATATAGGCGCAGTCATTCAGCAGAATAACTACACCAACCTGTTTCTGCAGTCTCTAGGAAAGCAAGTCACTAGGATTGAAACGTCGTTTCTGCAAAGGAACAGAATTCCGATCCAAGTCCCTTAGGAACTAAAAAGACCAAGGAAATGAGTCAAGTGTTTTTTAAACCACCTCCCTCTTTAGATAAATTATCAGAGGTAAATTTGTAGACAAAAGAAAGGGTTCTCAAGTGTCGGTTCTCACTGAAGGGGAAATAGATGACCTTGAAACAATGTTTAAAGAAGAACAACCTGAAATTAATAGGTTAACGAATGAAAAGAGATTCACTCAAACTGCTAAGACAAAAAATTACTATCCTAGACCCACGCCAGGTAGATTTATAGTTTGAGGAAGATAGAATGTGGAGTTCCGCTCAGGATGACGAAAGCTCCATAGTTGAATGGAATATTGATGGACCTGGCAGAATATCAGATCATTAATGCAATGAAATATATAATGATGTACGCTATAGCCTCTAAGATCAAAGGAAATTGAGATAGGAGGGTGGCTGAAGCTATCATCGCCGGCTTTGTTGGTCAATTAAAAGGATGGTGGGATTTCCACCTAAGCGACTCGGCAAGAACCCAAATCCTAAACGCTCAGGTGGCCATTGGTCAGGCAGAATGTACAGGATCCAGGAGTTGGGTTAATCAAAAGTGAAAACGTTTACCAGGAAGATGCGGTAAATTCACTAATTTACACAATTACTCTACATTTTGCAGGAATTACAGAATTACAGGCACGCAGGGTCTAGAGAACTCTTAATAAATCTTAAGTGTCCAACCTTGTCCCATTTTAGGTGGTATACTCTAAGGTATTCACTAGGCAAGACTGTAATGCTGACTTTTGGAAAGAGAAATTTCATTCAGGATTACCACTTCTATTCGTTGAGAAAGTTAGGAATAGAATCAAAGAGAAAAATGGTGGTGTCATTCCTTATGGGTCTAACACCTATGGGGAGTTGTCCTCTGAAATTTGCAGAAGGATTAGCTCAAACATGCTATAAGTGTGGAAAAGTTGGACATTATAAATCTGAGTGCAAAATGAAAGATAAAATCAGTAACTTAAGCATTAGTAAAGATCTCAAGCAACAACTGTGCTAGATAATGCTTAATTCATCTGGTTTCTAGCAAGAGCAGTGATAACGAACTAGCTCAACTAGAAAATGAAGAATTGTTTGAGTCTGATAGTGAAACTAGCTCAGATAGCGAGGAAGAGTGCCGCCTGCCAATTTAATAATCTTAGAATATGTGTCTTAACAAAAGAGGAAAGTCTGATAGTAGACTTAGAAAGCCTGATAAAATAGAAGATCCAGAGAAAAAGAGAGAAGCCTTAGAAAGTTATATCTCGTTAGCTAGAACAGGACCAAGTAGTCCCCAGTCATCCATAACTAATGTAAGACAACCAGTTGAAAACTATAGCTTTAAAACTATAGTAAACAGGATGAATGATAAAATTCATAAGAAAGAACCTACTCTCAATGACCTTCAGTGTGAAGTTCATGATGTGAAAGAAGAACTTAGGGAGTTAAAAAATAGGGTTAGAGTTTTAGAACTCTATCATCCTTTTTCAGAAAAAGATACAAAAGAAAAATCTGAGCAATTGGAGTTTGAAAATCTAATCACTACTACAAACCGTCGTGAAATCGACCGCCATCTTTTGATATATAAAACAACGACGGATAATAACCAACATCGTTAAGACATTCAATGTCCAAAAAGATAACAAACCGACGTCTAATTACTATATTTATATTGCAAAATGAAACCTTGTACAATATTAGACGATGGTTTTATTATAACTTAGACGTCTAAAGAGTGTTATATGTCAAGAACAAAACAAAAACCGACGTAAACCTAATTATCCACGTCCCGAATTGAAGGAATATACGACTTGTATAACATAGAAACCGTCGTGGTTAATGTATACTATGTTAAAAAAATGAACACACCGCCGTCTAACGTATAAAAGACAACGCATAAACAATAGAGCGGACTTTTAAAGCAAATTACATGTCAATAATCACACAGGCACGGATGTAGAGATAATTATTCACGTCCCTAATTGAAGAAATACTTAGAAACCGTCGTGGTTAACTTATACTACGTTGAATGAATAAAAAAACCGACGTGTAAATAACTAACAACGACGGAAACACAAAAGAACATACGTTTAACAAATATTAGAAACCGTCCCTAATTGAAGGAATAAAGATTTTTCTTAACTAGAAACCGTCGTGGTTAACATATACTACATTAACTAAATAAACAAACCGACGTATAACTTTTAAAAAACGATGTATATATATAAAAGAACAGCCGTTTAAATCATATTACATGTCATTAATCACACAAGAATCGACGTAAAATGCATTAACCCCGACATACAGGTTTAAAAAACGTTGCTTATATGATTATCCACGTCAGTCTGGACAGAAAAACGCCTTGTTAAACGTATTCCACGTCCATCTCTTACGAGATTCATCGTATAAATTGTATAAAGAAGGCTCTTCGACAGGGGTTAGACGTCGCTTTTTCTAAAAAGCAGACATTTGAATAATTTAAAATGACACAATTTTACTCAATACCGCCGTAAAAAATTCTATCCACGACAACTTTTTTTTAAAGCATGATGTTAAAAATAATATTGAAGTCGTGGACAGGAAAAGAAACGACGTGGATTATAATTTGAACGTCGGTTTATGTAAAATAAAGGTCGTGGATTATATTGAAATATACGTCGTGCGTTGTTTTGTAAGCTGTCGTTGATGTTTATTACTCCCGCTATGATTTATTTTAATAAACCGACGTGCTTTCCTTTTTAGATGGCGGTTTTTATTTCTTTACGGTCTTTTGCATTATCTTTCCACGACGTTTGTAAAAATACGACGTTGGTTTTATTTTAGACGTCTTTTTTTCCAGTTTTTGAACTGGAACTGTCGTATTTCGCACCTTTAAGCCAGTATTTTAAATTTTTAATTTGTCGTGCCCAAAACCTGCATAATGAAAATGTGATCAGAATTAAAATGATATACAGAGCTATTAATTAATGTCATACAATTAACTGCATAACTAATGTCATACATTACAATAATCAATCAATCCATATATCTTTACACCCATCTCTAATATTCTCACTCCAAAACTCACCCACTAGGTCATCAAATGTGTCAACATTTGGCATCCCTCTAGTAAATGGCTCACACTCAATTCTAATATCACCTAGCACATCATCACCAATAACATCATTATATTCTCTATTAGGCATTGATAACACTACCGACCAACCACGATGCATTGGGTCGTCAACGTAAAATACTTGTTTGACTTGAGAAGCCATAACAAATTGGTCGTTCCTATGTCCAATTTTACTCAGATCTACAAGGGTAAATCCAAGTTCGTCAACTACAAGGCCCGAAGTGTTATTTATCCAATCACACCTGAAGACCGGGATTCTAAACTTTTGGTAGTCAAGGTCCCAAATTTCTTGAATAACCCCATAAAAACCCATATTGGAGACAATAGGGTTTTTATCCTTGGCACTACCAACTTGCATAGTATGTGCAAGTAAATAAACTCCACTATTTTGGACAGTTAGAGATCATCTTGTGCCTTGGTGTTAAATTTAACACCATTAATAAGATAGCTCTTATATGATGGCACTGCCATGCTTGGACCAGCTGCTAGCCATCTCAAATTTTCTGATATGCCGTTATTCTCTTCTCCATTAAGTTCACTTTGAACCTGCAAATTAATAATATATCTTAATTCAATCTAACATATAGAAAGGAAGAAAATTAAAAGTTCAAAATGTCATTCAATAACATATATAACTTAAAGCGTAGCCATTGAATGAAAGTGCTATTGTGCTTATCTTGTAGCCACTTTGTTCTCTTTCTAAATTTTGGATAAGTGGTCTTGATGCGGATCATATGTTCCCTACAATTGACACGAACAAATCAAGCAACAGTCCCTTGTATATAAGATAAAGCATTACGGTCCCTTGTATTTAAAATGGCTACATATGAAAAATTAAACTCATACGTACTCGATATAAGGTAGGACTTCCTTCGTATTCTCTAAGACATATAGATGTGCCTGGTTCAACAAGTCCAGATCAACTAAGCTCACTGTGCAACTTGATAATGGCTTTGAAACTCCCATCTTCTGGCTTGAAGGCACTCCAACTGTACTAACATCAGATAAATGCTCGGTACAAAACTTTCCAGCTTCTTCAGCTATATACCGCTCAAGCAATGAAACCTTCGGGACGAGTACGATTCTAAACATACCCCTTTAGCACTTTCATATATCTTTCAAACGGATACATTCATCTAAAATATACTGGCCCACATAGACGAACTTCTCTAAGAAGATGTACTATTAGATGAACCATGATATCAAAGAATGAAGGGGGAAAGTACTTCTCAAGCAAAAACAAAGTAACTACTACATCTTCTTCCAACTTATCTAGCTTGGAAACATCTACCATCTTTGCACATATAGCATTGAAGAAGAAGCACAATCGAGTTATTGCATACCTTCCAGGCTTCTCCAAAACAGAGATTTAAGGCCAAGAAGTCTTGAATCTTTTAAAGATACAAGATTTTTTATATTTGAAGAATAACCTTCAGGGACCTTCATACCATAGAAAGAATTGCAAATCGCTCTCTCTCTGCTCTTGACAAATTCCAAGGCCCTGGAGGCAAGCGAGTACGTCTTTCTCCATACTCGAGTTGCAAATCAGTTTTGACCCCCATGTTCAATAAATCTAACCGAGCAGCAATCCCATCTTTATTTTTTCTAGGGATCTCCAGCAATGTACCAATGATACTATCGCAAACATTCTTCTCAATGTGCATAACATCTAGGGCATGCCTCACAGGGAGGTATTTCCAATACTCGAGATCAAAGAATTTTGATTTCTTCTTCCAACAAACTCTGTCACCATCATTCTCACCAACACTTCCCCAATTTTTCAAGCCCCACATGTAATTAATATCTTCAACCATATAAAGCACTTCTTATCCGGTTAATGGGTCGGGAGGCGGGCCTTATTCAGGTTTCCCATTAAAAGCTGCACGTTGCCTCCTATATGGATGATTGATTGGTAACCATTTTCTATGCCCAATGTAACAAATTTTGTGGCCATTTTTCAACCTGTGACTAGGTGTATCATCACCGCATATTGGACAAGCTTTATATCCTTTAACGACACAACAGGATAAGTTCCCATAGGTAGGAAAATCATTAATTGTCCACAGTAATACACCTCTGAGTGTAAAGTATTCTCCCATGTGTGCATCATACACTCCTCTAATCCCATCCCACATAGATTTTAAATCATCAATCAAAGGCTCTAAGTAGACGTCTATATCATTTCCGGGTTTTTTAGGACTGGAAATCAATAAGGTCAACATTATGACCTTCCACTTCATGCATAGCCATGGTGGGAGATTATATGTAACTAAGATCACTGGCCAACAACTGTATCTTCTACTTAAAGAACTATAGGGATTGAATCCATCAGATGAGAGAGCCAATCTCAAGTTTTTTGGTTCTTTACCAAACTCGGGCCATTTATCACCAACAAGTTTCCAAGGACAGGTGTTATGTCGGATTCACTTGCACCAAAATGGATTCAGCTGCATCCTCAACTTGTGATACTCGCAAGTGCACGAGCCGTTTGGTAGTATAGCATATGTAAGTGCGAGGTCGATCCCACGAGGATTGGTGATTGAATGATCCAATTCATTTCCCCTACACAAAACAGAAATGAAAAAGAAAATAAATAAAACAAGAAAAAGGAAATAACTCAAGCAAATAAGTTCCCAAGCTCAATTAGATTAATGGATTGATTCTAGCTAAAGTATGATTAAGCCATGGTGTGTGGTCATAACCTTGTGTTCCTAATTCCCTAATTTGATCATTTGTTGTCTAACCTAAAATTAAGCATTATGAACCCATTAAGCATAGAAGAACAATTTAAACAACCAAGTATGTATCTAATCCCTGTTGTTCGAATGTCCATACATACTCTTCCTATTCATAGTTCAATTGAATTAAAGCATGGTGTATACTCTTAATTCAAACCAAGATAGCTAACATGCAAACTTAAATGGTGATCAATCATTCAAACTAGCATATTAACTTATAAGCATAATGAATAAGAACAAAAACCATAATTGAAACTTGGAAACTAATTAAACTTGAATACTTAAGAAAGAATGTACATTACAAATAAAATTAAAGTAGAACTTGAAAACTTGAAGGAAAATTTACTATAATCAATTTATTACAACAATTGACAACTTGAAAGGAAACTAAGAGAATTTGAGGGAGAGAAGGGAAGGGAGCTCTAGAGAAGTGTTTGAGAGCTCCCCCCTTGGGGTGTGTTTTATGAAGCTTGAAGACTTCTCTATTTATAGGGCTAAGAGGGAGGAACATCATGATGAAATTCAACACCACCATTCCTTCTTTAATACAACCCATAACTCCCACTTCATCTTGTCTATGGTAGTGGGGTTGGAATCACTTTCATCCCATACTTCTTTGGCTGCTGCACCTCCAGCTTTCTTCACATGGGTTGAAAGGTGATCAGTTGTGGCTGCCAACCCATGTGGTCTTCTTTTGCTGCCAAAGTCATGTGGTCCTCTTTTGGCTGCCAAAGTCAGTTACAGCTGGGGTGAGGCACATGGCTTAAAGGAGGTGACAGCTCATCAGCTGGCAGCTGCCATCCTGAGCATGGTGCAACTTGATGGGCTCACGAATTGGGCTTAGCTTCATCAATTGATATGTTTGAGTAGTCCATCCTGCAGTTCAGATTCTCCTCTTTCTAACCACAAGTGATTCGGCCCAATCCAAGCTCAGATGAAAAAGATAAGTCCGAAATGAATTGCTAACTCAGTCTGCTCGTTTTTGCACCCCTTTGCAACTCTTCTTATCCAAAGCCACCATTGCTACCTAAGGCCCAATAAACTGAATGACAAACAGAAAAGGGATTAAAAGCACAAGTTTAACTCAATAACATAACCAAATCATAAGCTAGAGAGGTACAAAATGATATACAATTGTGAACTGATCAGCAGGGATATGACCGTCAATTGATTTTCTTGCAGCATGCCAAGTCAAACTCTTAGCTGTCTTATGTGATTGAAACATCCTTTTAAACCTTGTAATTGTAGGAAAATACCACACCACCTTTGCTGGCACACCCTCTTTCAAGAACCCATCTTTGCTTTCCTTCCACCTAGAGATACCACAAGTAAGACAATTAGTTGAATCTTCATACTCCTTCCAATACAAAATGCAGTCATTGGGACATGTGTGGATTTTCTCATAACTCATCCCTAAAGCAGACAAAGTCTTTTTTGCCTCGTACATAGAGGAAGGTAGTGTATTTCCTTCTGGAAGCAAATCTCCTTGAAGTATCAATAATTCTATCAAACAAACATCACTCATCCCATGTTTTGCTTTCAAATTATAGAACTTCACCAAAGCCGACAACTTCGTGTACTTACTCCAACCAGGGTACAAGGGTTGATCTCCATCCCCAATCACATTGGCAAACTCATAAGGATCAGATCCAATATCGCCTAAATCATTATCATCCATCCCTAATTCTTCAGAAACAAAATTGAACCTACTTTGCTCATCTTCTTCCACATTTCTACTAGCATTAGTAGTCCATCCCCAAGGTTCTCCGTGCCATGTCCATATCTTATAGCTTTGGTCAATTCCATTAAAGTATAAGTGTTCCCTTATAATTCCAACCCCAAACAATCGAATATTCCCACATTTAACACATGGACAACGAATATGAGTTGTATTTCCAAGATTTTCTACAGCAAAATTCAAAAATCATTCCACCCCTAACTCATATGCCTTCGATCTTCTATCCGCATGCATCCATGACTTATCCATCTCACACACTATAAAATCATATATATAATAAAGTGAAGAGACCAGCAATGAAACACTACTATATTCAAATAGCAGAGAAAAAATTGAAAATAAAAAATAACACAAGAATCAGACCACGGTTTTTACAAAATAATCGTCGTGAATAGAAATTTAGACGACGGCATATCTAGTTACCGTCTTCTTTAATTTACCCAAACCCAGAAATTTGCATTGCTTTTTGAAGAATAAAGTTCTGGGTTCTGGTAGCCTAAAGACGACGGTTAATGGAGGAACAGTGGTCTTTAGGTTACCAAATGCAAACTAAAAATTAAACGACGAGAGTAAATGAACAACCGACGTATAATAAAAATTTAGACGACGATTTGATCCATCAACCGTCGTTAGGGTTTACAAAAAACCCAAGTCTAAATCTCCCATCCCCATTCCTTTTCCAAGATCCCATGGCCAAACAAACATAAAAGAACCCAAACAGAGAGTAATTATTACAAGAATGCAAACACCAAAACATAAAATAACCCAAATGTAGCTCCTAATTGAGAACCCATATCTCCCAAAACATATATCAAGAAACCAAAGCTACGTCATTAAACTAAAGAAAACATTTATGGATTTAAGAAGCCGTGCAATATCATTAAATAAAGAGATTAGGGTTTGTACTTAAATGGATATTGAGAGAGAGCTGAGAGAATATAACAATTGCTTGAGAGAGAGCTCGGAGAATATACCCAACGCTTTGAGAGAGGGCGAAAACTTTAAGACAAATTTATGTTGAAGAGAGAGAACGAAATATTTTTGGGTTAAAGGGAAATTCTGAAAATTTTATATCGCGGTCAAAAATTTCAAAGCACCGCGTTTTTCAAAGACGACGGTAAATACATAGATATCGATGTTTAATTTCGACTTATGACGACGATTTACGTATATAACCGACGTTGTAAACTGAAACTACGTCTTCATATAAAGGACACTTCGTAGTACATTATTTTTACGTCACCTTTTAAGAAACCGACGTCTTAAATATTAAATAATAAGATGGGGTTTGGGTTTCCTGGGATTCGAATGCTCGTAATTAACGAAAAACCGCGTCGTTTCAATAAACCTTAAACCCTAAACCCTAAAAACCATAAACCCTAAATTTTACAATAATTATAAAAAAAATACACAAGTATGAGAAAAATGAACCGAAAATTGCTACGGACTCCTTACAACAATGTCTTCTATAATAGTAGGCTAAAATCTGGATTTCATAATTTTCAATTTATGGCACCAATGGATCACATAAACCTTAGGGTTATGTTAAGAAAAGTATAAGGACTTTCATGCTTTGTCTCCAAATTTTTTTTGACTTTTTGTTATCACTTGAATTTTGAAAACTAAAATTAAATTTTTCAGGCCTTTATGGGCAAGATATTGTCTCAATGAGTGCATAAAAATTGTCGGTTTATTTTTCAGATTTTTTTTTTATATTATGAATATTAGTAATTAAATACAATAAAAAAATATTTGTAAAATTATATTTTTTAGAGCTTTAGGGGAGAGACAATATTTCAATGAGTGCAAGGTAGTTGTCAGTTTATTTTTTGGAATTAGTTTTGAATTTATTATGAATATTAGGAATTAAATAAAATATAAAAGTCATATTAAAATGAAATGACAACGACACATTAACCGACGTTGGATCCCTTTTCAACGACGTTAAATAACACAAAACGTCGTCCGAGATCATTTTAGACGTCTAAAAGGACACAAAACAATGTTATTATGTTACCACGTCATCTTGTTTTGAATCACTGATGTGGGTTATTATGTTACAACGTCATCTTTTTTTCTATAACAGACGTGGATTGTATTTACAACGTGTTTTCTAAAGTAGTTACCGTCGTTGTTTACATATACAACGTCAAATTTGTAAGCTAACTGCCGTTGTATGTCTTTAAGACGTTGTTGTGTTTCTAATAACGGATGTAGTATATCGGTACACATATATAATAAAGTGGATTGTCTCATGACTCATATCAGTACATAAACCGTCGTGTTTTTCATTTCACATGGCATTTTTACGAATTGCTGTTGATGTTTTATTTCCCGCTATAGAAAGACGGCGATTGTTTATACATGTGGGACGTGTAAATGTGAATGAGACGTCAGTTTTTGGAAAGTAGATTTATTTTTCATGATTTACTCTCGTTGTAATTCATTTTAAGACATAAATATCCTAAACAAAAAAAAGTTCAAATTTTTTTTTAATTTTCTTTGATGATTGCTCAATTGATGAAAAAAATTTATTTACATTGTTATTAAATTAAATATACCTAAACATTGTTATAATAAATTACATCACTTATCATTTCGGTAATTGTTTGTTTACGAATTATGCCCATTCCAGCCTGACTTCGTCAATATCTTGTTGTGTATACTCTACTCGTTCTTTTTTCTTTTCAAACTGCAAAATAAACGAAAAACCCGATGTGTTAGAAGGATAAAACAACGGTTTTTAAAGAAAAAGTCGTTGTAGTAAAATAAACAAATTATATCTTAAATTTTGCCTTTGACCTTCTTCTCAAAGCTAGGGTTGATCATAAATTATATCTCTCATGAAACGCATCACGTAATAGCCACACTCTACACTTGTTGGTTGTTGAGGAGTGCCTTGTAGATTTTTCCATATGGCTCCTGATTTACGTGAGTGTTTGCCTACATAAGAGTTATACGCTCTAATTGAACTGATTCAAGAAAACAAAAAGTGTTAATGATAGAACGAAAAATCTAAATCAAAAACATTAACCGTCGTGGTAAATCAATGAAGACGCAGAGTTTTCAAAAACGTGACGTAGTAGTTTATTTCATACGACGGTATGCAACTACCGTCGTTATATAACATTCTAACGTCAGGAACGAGGAAAACGTCGTATAACCAAAAGTTGAACAGAAAAAATTAAAACGTTCTTAAATGAAAAACACAAACGACGTGGTATTTCAATTAAGACGACAGTTTATAGAAAATACTGACGTAGTAAATTTTTCAAACGTTCAAACGTCGGTAATAAATTACCGCTGTTGTATTTTAATTATAACGTCGGTATTAAAAAACAGTCGTATAATTCAAATGCCCATATAAAAAAAAATCTTAGATTTGAATAAATCAACTTACGTATTCACTATATTTTTCATGTCATCGTCAACAGAGCGGTTTGGCAGTGAATTCATATAATAGGCAGTCTCCTTTGCTGGCCTCACAATTATCAACACCCAATGACCCCTACAAATAATGATCCATATAGGTTAAATAGTACAAAGAAAAATATTACAAGGAAAATACTTTAAATAGTTAAGGGGACTAACCCTAGATTATAAGGGACCAAGAAAAATTGATCCTTATATGCTATTTTTAGGCAGTTTGACAGTTCTTTTGTTCGGTGAGATAGAGATCCAGGATTGGAGCTGACTTGTCCAGGGTCGACAAGCCTAACAAGTTTTACCATATTTGCTATTTTTAAATAGTCAAATAGGTACCTAAATATATGAAATTCAATTAAACGAGATTTTAATTTAAAAGAAAGATAAATATAAAACAAAATATAGGATTTCTAGAATTACCTCATGTACACTGCAATCATTGTGGCTCCAATCTCAACCATGGAACCAAATTGTAAAATGTCTTCACACAAGAGGAAGGTATCATGCTCAGTGCCAAACACTTCCTCTGGAATGGGAACACTAATAGTCTTGTTAGCAGGTTGCAACTTGGTCTGGTCAAATTGGCATAGGGCCAACAGAGAAGGTGGCATGTCTAGCTTTAAGAGATCCTGTCACAAGAAATAAATAAAGAAATACAAGTTAGTTTGTATATCAAGTAAAATAAACGACTCTAACTAAACCAACCAAACCGACGTGGTATATAATATAAACGACGGTTTTTAGAACATACTGACGGAGTAAAGGTTATAAACGACGGTAAATACATAACCGTCGTTGTGTAAATGTTCTAACGTCGCTACCTTATAGAAAGGTCGTCTAATTAAAATGCAGTGAATGCTTTAATGAAATAGACGACGGTTTATAAAAGAATGAGACGACGGCAAAAAAAGACCGTCGTTATTTTCAAGGCATAATATAATGCAAAACAAGTAAAAGCGTCGTGGTATTGCACTCACAACGACGGTTCTTGGAAGAACCAGGCGTATTATTGTTTACAGACTTCGGTACATATATAACGTCGTTTGTTTTGAAATTGTAACATCGAATATTTAAAAGAGCGACGTCTATTTAAAATTTAAAAAGCAGAAAAAGAAAATATAAGAGATTTTACTGTTTCATCATGCTGTTTTTCAACAGGTATTAGCATCAAGCTTTGGATCTTCTTCCCCCAAAACTAGGGGTCTGAGATTAGTGGCTCCAGAGCAGCTTGCCTTGTCAGACATTGGATTTTTTGGGCTTTGTTCTTGAGGCGGTAAAGGAATAATTGGGGTAATTGGGGTTTTGAGCATGTTGGGATCAAAATTAGGAATTAGTTGACGGAATTGTGCCAACATAAGTTCCTTCTCTCTCTCTAACTCTACCAAAACATTTTCCCTTGACCTAGCCTCCATCCTCAATGTCTCTTCTTTCACTGCCTCCATAAGACTTTCCTTCAATTTGTCACCAAATTTTACTCTCTGCTGTCACAGGCAAATTGAAGAATTGAGTTGGGGAAACGCCAGCTCCAACTCCTCTAACTCTCCCACCATGCTCGGGGGTTTCCCAAAGCCAGAGTCAAAATATCATTGCTCCTGGATCACAGCCAGAGTGCCCTCGAAGAATTGTTTTTTGCAAATCATCCTAAAAGAGAAGAGAGAGAGGAGAGAGAGAGAGAGAGAGAGAGAGAGAGAAAGAATGTTAGACATTGAACAGATGGTAAAACATATAAATCAACCGACGTAATAATAACATTACAACGATGGTTGTTTTAAAAAACAGATGTAGTATTGATTTCACATGTCGATATTATAATACCGTTGTTGTGTAACAATTCCAACGTCGGTAGAAAAAACCCGTTGTATATTCAAAAGCAATAAACAGATAAATAGAAATAAATCAAAAACCTGTACCGTCATAGTATTTCAATTAAGACGACGAACTTTTTAAACAACCAACGTAGTACATAATTTCAAACGGCGGTATTAACATACCATCGTTGTATATCAATTCTAACGTCTATATGAGATAAAACCGTCGTAAATTTTAATGGAGAGGTGAAAAAACTTAATAAAAATATGCATTCTTTTCTAGAGATTGTGCACCACAAATTTCAGAGAAATAGATAGAGAGAGGGAGAGTGTGTGCGTGAGTAAATGAAGGAAGTTGTAAAACTTTAAAAAAAAAGGAATATAAGATGTCGAAGTAATTCAATCTAGACGTCTAATTCATGCAAAAACCAACGTTCTATTATCTTTTAAACGGCATTAAATAGAGACCGTCGTGGTGTTTAAGTTATAACGACGGTTATTTAAACATGCGATGTCTATACGAAAAAAAAACACTATGTTTTTCAAATTTAGAACAGAGTTAGTGACACTTACGATTAATTTTGCCTTCTCTGCAACCTTTGGATCAGAGAAGTTTCCTTTTTTATCTTCTCTTGCCTTCTTCCATAGAAGAGATCGATCGATTTCTTCACCGGGCATGGTTTCTTCCAATTGGTCCTCCAAACCAACACACCCTTTTCTAGACAACTTATGGTTGTACTCCAATTTTTCCCTTCTCTGTTTTTACCCAGAATGCACAGCCTCAAAATATGGGGGATAACCTTGAAGCTACAAAGGGATCCCATTGCGATTTCTCTATGAACTTATAAAGCTTAGGGGGTTCTTTTAACTTCTCCTTGTCATTTGCGAATGGAAGGGATATCCTGCCTAGTTACGGTATACTTGAAATCCTTCCATTTTTTGGCGGCGGGCGACAGGACCATCTTCTTGCACCCTTCCCCAATAACAAAGGCCATTTCTTGTCCACAAGAGGGACTCTGGTGCGTGCCAAAACACCAATGTAAGACTGCATCTCAACAGCAGCCTTGCCATATGGTCTGCCCATTTTATTGAACTCAACCACAAGTTTAATCTTCTGAATTTTCCTCTTCACAACACGACTCATTGTGTTGATACCGCGAGTTGATTTTGGCTCCTCAACAAATGTGGCTGAGCTCAGGTCTTTATCAGAGGTTGAAGAAAATCTCATCCTCTTCGCGGGTTTGCTTTGAACTGATTTGGCTTCTTCCAATGGAGCCTTTGAAACTGCATCAAGGTCCTTGCTAGGACCTTTTGACACTTGAGCCTCCATGCTTTGAGATTTCGAAACCATTTTTAATTAACCTGCAAGAGAAACAGCGACGGTTAATTAAAAAAATCGACGTAAAATTAAATAAAAGATGTCGGGAAAAGACAACCGTGATATTGAATTTAGGTCGACGGTTGTCAAACAACACCAACGTCGTACAAAAATACCACTACATTATCAAGAAAACACCGACGTCTTATTAACATTTCTCACCAAACATGGTATGACAATAGGACGAAGGTTTTATGTCGTTCATGTCATATTAATTGTTACACCACGTCGGTTATTAAGTCTAAAACCCGGCGTGGATTACACATTAACACATCCACAACAAAAGACAACTGTTGTCTTACTGAGAGGTGATAAAGGAAAAAGGTGGAGTTATTTCTCCCAAGAGACGACGGTTTTATCTTGTTTCCGACGTATTAATTGTCACACCATGACGGTTATTAACCACCGTCGTGTAGTTGCATTAGGTCGGATTTAACTACCGCCGTGGTGTGTCAATTCTAACATCGCAAACAAGAGACAGAACTATCGTCTTCAGGCGTCGTGAGGGTAATAGACCAATGAATTTTATCAAACTAGTGAAAGATTTCGTCATTTTGACGGAGTCTTGTTTCCAGACTCGTTCTTTCAAGACCCTCTTCAAATGAAATTGAAAAAAATGAAAAGAGATTGAGAAAAAACCTTTGGCGTGCAAAGAAAGTTTCCTTCCGACGTTAACTTTGGTGATTTGCGGACGAAGACGAGATTCAGACCATGATGCTTACGAAGCTGCTTTTGGAAACTGAGAGGGAAACTGAGATATTTTATCAGTGAGAGAGAACGTAGAACTTTAGGTCAGGTGACGAAAAAGTTTATATATTTTCAGAGTTCAATAACACGACTGTTTTATTAAAAACCGCCCTAGTATGCAGTGATAACGACGCAAAAATAGTAGCAACCGACGTGGTTATTAATAAAGCCAAACGACTTTTGGAATTCCGAAATCGACGTGGTTATTTAAGTTTTACACAGTAGAAGTTTACTTTTAATGACATGATATTATATGTTATGACAACGCTTCTTTATCTAAATCGTCGTTGTATTCTTACATTCAACGTTACCTTGTTTTGGTAGATCGTCGTGGTTAATTAAAAGTCAACAACTTCTTTGGTATTCCGAAAATGACGTGGTTCTCTGGGCAATACACGACAAAATTTTACTTTGGAAGAAGTGGTATTTCATGTTTTCACATCGTCATTTTATCCATAACTGACGTTGTTAGTCTTAAAGGTCGTTGCCTTAAGTTACGAAAATATCATGGTTGTTTATATTTATACGACCCCAATTGTGACGACGGTTTTCCATATAGACCGTCGTGATTTTTCTTATCAGAAATAAAATTAAGATAGAAGTGGTAGTGTTCTCAGTCCCTTATGTTTGATGATTTTACTTTTGCAAAACTGATCGGTTCATAATTGTATATCATTTTGTACCCTTCTAGCTTATGATTTGGTTATGTTTTTGAGTTAAACTTGTGCTTTTAATCCTTTTTGTGTTTATCTTTCAGTTCTTTGAGCTTTAGGTAATAATGATGGCTTTGGATAGTAAATGATGCAATCCATGCATGTTAGGGCCTGATTTGGGTGGATGGAAGAAGAGCTTAAAGACAAACCAATTTTGGCTACAGTCCCCTGCCAGTCCAGTTCCGTAGGTCACATTGCAAGATTTGTTTCAGCAACCTACACAGCTCGGATGAGGCCGCATTCTTCATGAAAGTTGTTCCAATGGGAGTGTACTATAACATATCCAAAATTCGGCCTAATTGGATAAGTATGGAGTCTGTTACCTAGCAAACACAGAGCCATGCTCAGGATGGATTTTATCAGCGCGGAAAATGAGTTAGCAATTTGTTTCGGCCTTAACTTCCTCCTCCGACCTTGGATTGGCCCAAATAACATATGGCTGGAAAGAAGACATTCTGAACTTCAAGTTTGAGTGCTTAAAGTCCTAATTTGCTTAAGGGAAGCCCAATTCGTAAGCCCTTGAAGTTGCTGGTCATGCTGACCTCAGGATGAGCTATCATTTCTGGTTGGATGTTTGATCATGGTGAGCTAGGCATGAGCTATTGTAGCTGGCTGGAAGCTTGATCATGGTGACATGAAGATGAGCTAGGGCTGCTGGTGGGATTTATTGGACAAGTGCATCAACCATTTCAGATTTTCTAATTCAAGTGCATCATCCAATTCATATTTTCTAATTCAAGTGCATCAACCATTTTAGATTTTATAATTCAAGTGTTGTATGCATTAGTCTTTTTGAATTCAGATTTTCACTTCCCCTAGGCCTATAAATAGGGAGGTTCTCTAAGCTTGTAATCACACCCCAAGGGGGGGAGCTCTCAAACACTTCTCTAGAGCTCCCTTCCCTTCTCTCCCTCAAATTCTCTTAGTTTCTCTTTCTAGTTTCCAATTATTGTAATGACATCTTTGTGCTGAAATTATCCTTAAGTCTTTCCAAGTTCTACTTTACTTTTCCTTATGTAAATTCTTTCTTAAGTTTTCAAGTTTGATTAGTTTCCAAGTTTCAATTATGGTTTTTGTTCTTATTCATTATGCTTATAAGTTAATATGCTAGTTTGAATGATTGATCACCATTTAGGCTTGCATGTTAGCTATCTTGGTTCGAATTAAGAGTATACACCATGCTTTAATTCGAATTGAACTATGAATATGAAGAGTATGTATGGACATTCGACAACAGGGATTAGATACATGCTTGGTTGTTTAAATTGTTCTTCTAAGCTTAATGGGTTCCTAATGCTTAATTTTAGGTTAGACAACAAATGATCAAATTAGGGAATTAGGAACACAAGGTTATGACCAAACACCATGGCTTAATCATACATTAGCTAGAATCAATCCATTAATCTAATTGAACTTGGGAACTTATCTACTTGAGTTAGTTATTTTCTTTCTTTCTTGTTTTATTTATTTCCTTTCTTTTTTCATTTCTATTTTGTGTAGGAAATTGAATTGGATCATTCAATCACCAATCCCTGTGGAATCGACCTCGCACTTACATATGCTATACTACCGAACGGCTCGTGCACTTGCGAGTATCACAAGTTGAGGATGCAGTTGAATCCATTTTGGTGCAGCTGTATCTATGCAACAAAAACCCATGCAGTTTATTCAAAAATGCAGAAATGCAAAGGTCAGAAGATATTAAGAAAGATATTATCTAAGTGTTGGAGCGTAGGCTAACAAAAAAAATATAAAAAATTAATCTTAAAAAGCAATAAAAATTAAGACGGCGGTTTACATAGAAGGCTAATGTATAAATTGAATAAATACGACGGTAATATGAACTTCAAAACGTGGTAAATAAATATTATACGTCGCTAATTTAACAAATTACAACGTGGTAATATTATTTTAACGTCCATATAAATAACCGTCGTGGTTTTATAACATTAGACGGCGGTATTTATATAAGGACCGCCGTGGGTTTTTAAGATTTATTGTATAACTTGGACGCTTTCTTTCTATTTCAGTTTTCATTTAGGGTTCCAACTGCTTTTGGAGGCTTGTCTTTTAGTTTCAGTTCTCACATCGCTCTCTCTAACATCTATGTGGGAAATAATTTGGATGTTGATGATGTATGCGTTTTGGTGTATCTCAAAGACACCAAAACGCACACATCATGAACTTTCAAAACATTGTCTTTCGAAAGTGGGCAAAGTTGGAGTTTTGTTTTTCTGGAGTTTTGTTCCCCCTTTGACAAAGAAATAAAAGAGAAGTGTTCAAGACAAGAAAAGCTGAGTGCAAGAAGGGAGAAGGCAAGAAAGAAAAGGGAGAAGGTAGCAAAGAGATTCTGGTTTGGCATACATGTTTTTGTTTGATGATCTTGTTTGGTTTTATTATTGTTTATTTTTGGCTGCTGAGAAAATGTCAGAAAAATATGAGATAAGTGGTAGTGTTCTAAGTCCTGTATGTTTCGCGTCATGGTACATTGATTTAACACGGCGTTGTTTTGTAATATACTGACGTGGATTCCATTATATTATACGACGCGGACGAAGAACAGTTGGTCGTGTTTAATTAGGAGTTAACATGACAACTTTTTTGTTGTACCGTCGTCTTTACTTTCTACGTCGGTGGCTTCATACCTGTTGTTGTTTTTTGGTCAGATTTTAACTTTAAAAAAAAAACCTTTTAATAAGACGATGCTTTTTTATTTGGGTGCGTCGTTTTTTAAAAATATTCAAGCGAACCTCCATTTTTTAGTTGTTTAAGTCACTTATCCACGACGGTTTTCTTTTCCGTCGTCTTTCTAAACACAACGACGGTATTTTGTTCCACTGTCGTCTTTTTCAGGTCGTCTTTTTCACTTTTTGTAGTAGTGAATGGAGGAATTTCAAGAAAAAATAGAACCTGAAGAAGAGAAGCCCTACAGGAAGAACAGGTTAATACCATGAAATTCGTCAATAGCATAGATAAAGTGATAGCACAGAAATGGTATGCAATGATAACTATTGTGATTAACAAAACCTACAAGTTTACGGTTGAAGGGTTGATTGACACAGGAGCCGATCTTAACTGTATAAATTACAAGGTATTTTCAGAAAACTACACAGGTTCTACACACGCAGTCAATAGTCAAAGGATGGGAATTCAGTTTAAATTATCTAACGTTGCTGTGCTTAATCAGGGTATTTGTTTTGAAACCCCTTTTGTCTTGGTGAAAGGGTTAAACCAGTCTCTGATATTAGGAACCCCCTTCATTAATATGCTCTATCCTTTCTCTCGTTTCTGAAGAAGGAATAAGAACTGAGGTAGAAGGTCAACCTATAGTTTTTAGGTTTTCTCAATCACCCAAGCATAAGTATATTAATGAAATTCAAGAAAAGATAAAGAAGAAAGAGAATTATCTATATCATATGAAAGAAGAAATGCAGTACAAAAGAATAGAAGAACAACTGCAAGACAGGTAAGATGAAAGAAAAAATAGAAGAAGTCCAAAAGATGTTCGAAAGTCAAGTTTGTGTTGAAATACCCAATGCTTTTTGGAATAGGAAAAAACACATAGTTGAATTGCCGTATGAACCTGATTTTGACGAAAAGAAAATCCCAACCAAAGCTAGGCCAATTCAAATGAATGCTAGGCTAATGGAAATTTGTAAATCTAAAATTCAAGATTTATTGAATAAGAAGTTAATCAGGAAAAGCTTACCTCCTTGGAGCTGCTCTACCTTTTACGTAGAAAACGTGGCAGAATTAGAAAGATGAGTACCTAGATTGGTGATAAATTACAAACCTCTTAATAAAGCCTTAAAATGGGTTAGACATCCAATTCCTAACAAAAAGGACCTTTTGGATAGATTGAATAAGGCAGTAATTTTCTCTAAATTTGACATGAAATCAGGATATTGGCAAATTCAAATCGTAGAAAAGGATAGGTACAAAAACAGCCTTTAATGTCCCCTTTGGACATTACGAATGGAATGTTTTACCTTTTGGATTGAAAAATGCACCTTATGAGTTTCAAAGTATTATGAATGATATATTTAATCCTTACACTGCCTTCACCATTGTTTATATTGATGATGTTTTGGTTTATTCTAATTCTTTAGAACAACACTTTAAAAATCTGAATATTTTCTTGAAAGTTGTGAAGCATGCAGGATTAGTGGTTCCGGCAAAGAAAATGAAATTATTTTCTTCAAAAATTCATTTTTTGGGACACAATATTAATAAGGGACTGATAGTTTCAATTCATCGAGCAATATCCTTTGCTGAAAAGTTCCCTGATAAAATAAGGGACAAGCAACAGTTACAAAGGTTCTTAGGAAGTCTCAATTACATAAAGGATTTTTATAAGGATTGGTCCAAGACTCAAAATTGTTATACCAAAGGTTGAAAAAGAACCAAATTCCCTGGTTAGAAGAAGACACTAAAGCTGTTAGGAGGTTGAAGATTAAATTCAAAGAACTTCCTTGCTTAGCCTTAGCCAACCCCGAAGCCTTTAAAATAGTAGAAATAGATGCTTCAGAAATTGGGTCCAGAGGAATCCTGAAACAGAAGGTTAATAATTCAGAACAATTGGTTAGATTCACTTATGGAGTTTGGAAACGAGCTCAAAAGAATTATTCTACTGTTAAGAAAGAAATGCTAGCCATTTTCCATGCTATTTCTAAATTCGAAAGTGATCTTTTAAATAAAAAATTCTTAATAAGAGTGGATTGCAAGGCTGCAAAAGACATTTTGTTCAAAGATGTAAAAAATTTAGCATCAAAACAAATTTTTGCAAGATGGCAAGGAATACTTTCTACTTTCAATTTTGATATTGAATTTATTAAAGGTGAAACTAACGCACTCCCTGATTTCTTAACTTGGGAATTCTTGCAGGGTGCGAACCAGAAGTTCCGGACAAATGACTCCTAGTAAGAGCCCTTTAGCTCTCACTAGGTCATCCCCTCCTGATCCAAAGCTATTAATGACTTCTTCTCCATATAATAAGGGTAAGGAGAAGCAGATTGCTGAGAATCCCTTCCGTTAAAATATGAATATGTTAGTAGCAATCATTGAAATGAATGATCTAGACAAACACCCAAATTTTCTAGCTGAAAAATATTTTAAGGGATAACCTTCCTCCCTTAAATAAGCCCCGTCTATTCTATGAAACTCTTCTAATTGAAACTAAATTTGTTAATATAGTTCATCGTCATAGAGGTGAAAATACCAACACTACAACATTCTCTAAGATTCAAATTCTAAATGTCATTTCTTTGGAAGAATGGGGTCCTAACCCTGAAAGGGCCGAAAGATTTATCCATCCTGAAATTAGGCCATATTCATATAATTTCTGGGATCATAAAAAAGCATGGGAATATGTCTTATGTTTTCAAAATCAAAACTATTCTCATACTTGGTTTATGCAGTTTAAGCTTCGAGCTTTGAAAGAACTCCCTAATTGGTTCAAGAGCTTTTTCCTTATCTGGGGTCCTACTATGGAATACCTTCCTCCTGAAATTAAGGAGTCTTTTCAAATGAAGTTTTGTAAATGGAATAAAATCATCATGATCAAAGGACTTTGTTCATGTGGTTTATGATAATGTATGAACTACCTTGGATATTAAAATGGGAATATGTTATTTTGGATGACGTTGAGGAGGAATGGACTTATATTCCTAACCTAGTCCGAAGTATCCTAATTCGTTGGTGGGATAAATTCACTAGAGTCACTTAGTCCCTGCCAAGATCACCCCAACAATTATTCCCTCTTTTGAATCTGTTGCTGCTCAGCCTTTGGCCACTTCTTCTCCCAGTTTAAGTGTTTCACAAAGGTTACAGATGTTGATAGATCAGCCATGCTCATCTTCATCAAAAGAATATTTGAAAAAGAAAGTCCTCGAGATCCTGGATTTAGATGATGAATCTATGGCATCAGCGTCGGCCACTCAACCTGAAGATGAGGTGGACCCTTTTGCTAATGAAGATATGCTTGACCACTTTCATCCAGATCATCATGGTGGGCCTCAGTAATATTCCGTCTGATAAGAAGACAATTTGTACTTATTGTAATTTTACGATAAAGCTTTTACTTTTGCTTTTCCTCTGGTAAAAGCAAGATGCTCCTGCTTTTACTCTGCTTTTACTTTTCTTTGGAAAAAGTTTGCCTTTTTTCCTTTTGGCCGTTTGCGTGAAAGTTCAGCCAGAATCATCAAAGTGAAGATGCCACTCTACTGTAGGCTGCTTTGTGACCTTCTGTCTCTGATTGACACGTCGACAGCCCCGAGGCTTTAAAAGGAGGACTCCTCTTCAGTTGGGAACCACCGAAAATATCACCTCTAAAGCAAAATAAACTTTGTATTTTGAGTGTTTTGGAGTGTTTTGAGTGTTTTCAAGTGCTGCTTCTGCGAAGCTTCTGTTAAGCACTATTGCTTTCCTGCTTCTATGTAAGTTTGTTAAATATTAATGATATTTCGTTTGATATCATTTTTAATTTCGCTATATTCTTATCCTTGGTTTTGGCTTTGTATGTTTGAATTCCTTATAATAATTTTGTTTATTCTCTACATCTACACACTACCTTCCGCACGTAACCTTAAAATTGATTGAGCAAAATTTGTACCTATACTTTTCTGCAATTTGAATTTGCTAATATCCTGATTTCATGTCAAATTTAGAGAAAATTACTGCCTTATTCAATCTATCCAAAAGGTCCTTTTTATTAGGAATTGGATATCTAACCCATTTTAAGGCTTTATTAAGAGGTTTGTAATTTATCACCAATCTAGGTACTCCTCTTTCTAATTTTGCTGCGTTTTTCTACGTAAAAGGAGAGCAGCTCCAAGGAGATGAGCTTTTCCTGATTAACTTCTTATTCAATAAATCTTGAATTTCAGATTTACAAATTTCCATTAGCCTAGCATTCATTTGAATTGGCCTAGCTTTGGTTGGGATTTTCTTTTCGTCAAAATCAGGTTCATACGGCAATTCAACTATGTGTTTTTTCCTATTCCAAAAAGCATTGGGTATTTCAGCACAAACTTGACTTTTGAACATCTTTTGGAGTTCTTCTATTTTTTCTTTCATCTTACTGTCTTGCAGTTGTTCTTCTATTCTTTTGTACTGCATTTCTTCTTTCAGATGATATAGATAATTCTCTTTCTTCTTTATCTTTTCTTGAATTTCATTAATGTACTTATGCTTGGGTGGTTGAGAAAACCTAAAAACTATAGGTTGACCTTCTACCTCAGTTCTTATTCCTTCTCCAGAAAAAGAGAAAGGATAAAGCATATTAATGAAGGGGGTTCCTAATATCATAGACTGGTTTAACCCTTTCACCAAGACTAAAGGGGTTTCAAAACAAATACCCTGATTAAGCACAGGAGCGTTAGATAATTTAAACTGAATTCCCATCCTTTGACTATTGACTGCTGTGTGTAGAACCTGGGTAGTTTTATGAAAATACCTTGTAGGTACAACACCTTCGTTTATCCAGTTAAGATCGGCTCCTGTGTCTATCAACCCTTCAACCATAAACTTGTAGGTTTTATTAATCACAATAGTTATCATTGCATACCATTTCTGTGCTATCACTTTATCTATGCTATTGACGAATTTCATGGTATTAACCTGTTCTTCCTGGAGGGCTTCTCTTCTTCCAGTTTCTATTTTTTCTTGAAATTCCTCCATTAGATTTTCAAACTCCAATTGCTCGGATTTTTCTTCTGTATCTTTTTTCTGAAAAAGGATGATAGAGTTCTAAAACTCTAACCCTATTTTCATCTTCTTCTCCCTAGGGTTCTTCTCTGCTATCTTCTAAATTAAGTTTTGAGTTTTTATTTTTGTGGAAATTAAGTTAGGAATATAATTATATCGTGAAATTATTTATTTGTCTATGTTTTGGATGAATTACCATTAGCATTAGAATTTAACCATTTTCAATACAGATGTGGAGAAATAATTGTGTTTGATTTGTTCTGCAAGGCTTGATATTGAATTATTATTTTTATTTTAATTTTCACTTAAATTATCAAAGAATTGTTTTTTAAAAAATAATATGATTCGATGTTAAATGGAACTTAAATGGAATAACACCAAACAAAGTATAACTTAGTTTGACTATTTATCCGGAACAGCACCAAACACCTTACAATATTATGGATAAACAGTCTAGTACTCTAGGAACAAACTAATACTATCGGAAAAAAATTAGTCAGGACAATCTGATGTACCAAACGAGCCCTAAGTCTACTATCATACTTTCCTCTTTTGTTAAGACACATATTCTAAGATTATTAAATTGACAGGCGCACTCTTCCTCGCTATATGAGCTAGTTTCACTATCAGACTTAAACAATTCTTCATTTTCTAGTTGAGCTAGTTCATTATCACTGTCTTGCTCAGAACTAGATGAATTAAGCATTATCTGGCACAGTTGTTGCTTGAGATCTTCACTAATGCTTAAGTTACTGATTTTATCTTTCATTTTGCACTCAGATTTATAATGTCCAACTTTTCAAAACTTATAGCATGTTTGGACTGCCCCTTTCTTTCCTTTACAAGCTTTTTTGCTAGTTTCTCCTACGTATCTCTTTTTTCTAAAAGTTATGTATGGCTTTTTGGGTTCAGAGGCCAGTTTGGCATTGCTATGCTGTGAAAATAATCGCTGTTACAATTTGCTGTGAGAGAAAGCAGTTTGACGTTTGGTAAACTGTTTGTTATAAGTGATGCTTGTACAATAATCAGTTTCTAAGTGTTTGGTAAATATTTTTGTAAAAGTGCTGTGAGCTGTGTATAATGACTAAAAAGGGCATTATGCTGAAATGACTTTTTTGTTCAAGTGTTTGGTAAAAGGAAAAGCACTTTCACTTTAGCTTATATAATTTGTTTTTTTGTATTAAATATGTTTCCATCACAACCTAAAAATTATTTAATTATAAAATAAATAAAGTATTTCATTAAAAATAAATATATCGTCAATAATATGGTCATAACAAAAATTAAACTAGTCACAAACAAGCAATCATATACATTTCTAAGTAGATGAACTCATTAAACTTGCGGCTATATGATTTCTCAACCCTCCATTTCTTGTGTTACATGACCATCTTCTTGTTGTGCATCAACCTCTCTCTCAATCTCTTCATATTGAGTACCATTTAGGTCATCTTCACTTTCATCAAAATGACAATCACGTTTGGCATGTCTTCTTATATAGTTATGAAGTGTCATGGTTGCAATAACTATTTTGACTTGTTTTGCAAAAGGATAACTAGGCATGTCTCGTAAAATACTCCATCTCTTTTTCCATACTCCAAAAGTGCGTTCAATAACACTTCTAAGAGAAGAGTGTGCATGATTGAATACCTCTTTATGACCCATCGGTTGAACACCCCTACGAAAATCAGGAAGATGATATCTTTCACCTTTATATGGTCCTAAGTAGCCTCTTATTTGTGAGTATCCCGCATCTACTAGATAAGATTTTCCTAAAAAAAAAATTAATAGATTATTCACAATGTAAAAAACTTAAATATAAATTATATGATTTTTTTTTCTTTAGATAGAAATAGTACCATTTGAAGGTTTAGGAAAATTCAAACTTTGATCACGTAAAGCCGATAGAAATATCCTTGTGTCATGGGCTGTGCCTTCCCATCCGGCACATGCAAATATAAATAGTTTCAACGATATGATCAAAGCACATTAACTATTAATGACCCAAATATCTTTCTATCAAATATTATATATAACGTATAGGGAAATGTTTGGGATAGAAATATTTCAATTGTTCAGGCTTGCAAAGCTGATATTCACTAGGAAAGTTTGTATGGACCCCTATATTAACTAAGGTTCATGAATTAGTTTGGAAATACCAAAACTCTTATATAATTAACAGTATTAACCAGAAATAGAAAGCCTCTTGAACTGGCAACACTTGACTTTCTTTATCTCTATCTCTAAACTGATAAAAAGAATTCACCTAACCAACTTGCAACTCAACAAGATACCAAATAACAGTGGCTCACTACTGATATAAAAATTCATCTAGAACCCAAAATTCCAGAACGAAAACATAACCAATGAATCAATGATAGTGTTTTTGGATACAGATATTAGGGAGAGAAACAAAACAAGACCATAACAAAATCTGTCATATTAACACAAATGCAAGCATTTCAGGACCATTACAGTGAAATATAAAAAGATTTAAAACCACTGAGAGGGGTTTAGAGCTTTATGCTTTGGAGGTTATGACCAAGATAATATAGAAAATTCCAAGTAAAAATTAGAGCTTTATGCTTTGGAGGTTTGATGCCCTCGAAATCTATTTGCCCATAACCAAATAGAGAGAAACAACAAGAGAGAGAGTGAGTACGTGAGGAAGGCTGGGATATTTTTTGCAAGCGATACAAACAGTAACAGAGCAACAGACAAAGACAATAGGGATATTTTTTGAACAGACTTTCTAATCTAAGCCCATTTTCTTGGGTCAGTGGTGATGTGCGTTTTTGCTGTTGGTTTTCTATTATCACGTATTGGCATGCGAATGACATTTTTCCATTTGGGAAGATAGTTAGACCCCTATAAATTAAAGAGAAGGAGGGAAGATTGAAATTGAAAAGAAATAAACATCATATGAGTCTCTTACCTGAGTCTTGTGGCTTAACAGAGCACTTCAATTGATCCAACAAGAAAAAACCGTAGACAGAATGGAAGAGAGGGAGAGGGGTGGGCTCTATGAAGAGATTGTGTGAAGAAGCAACATGATGTGAGGGAAGGAGGAAGAGAGCGTGAAAATAGATTGGGGTATTTTTGGAAGTTTGAAAAATTCATTAAAACCCAGAGCTCCTCAAATCTGATTCTTGTATAATTAGAAAATGAAAGCAGGTCATTATCCGCTTTCATTTATTTCTTTCTCTCATAGCAATTTTTAACAATAAGTGATTTTCCAATAGGTTACCAAATGGGCTCGGCTTCGGAAATTTTTTAAAAATCACTTATTACCCCAAATAAGCAATGCCAAACGGGTACTTAGATTCATATTTCTCATATTTCTTAGTCTTAAGCCCCCCAAATTTCTTTCCCTTCTTATATGTTTTATATGAATATGATTTTATTGGTTCAAAACCAAACTGTTCACAAAAGTCACCTAATTCTTTTCTACCTAGGGCTTTTTGCTTATCAAGCTGTTTTCTTAATTTCATATATGTGCAAAGAGCTAATCCTTCTGCGCAGATTTCAGAGGACAACTCCCCATAGGTGTAAGACCCATAAGGAATGACACCACCATTTTTCTCTTTGATTCTCCTAACTTTCTCAGCGAATAGAAGTGGTAATCCTGAAAGAAATTTCTCTTTCCAAAAGTCAGCATTACAGTCTTGCCTAGTGAATACCTTAGAGTAAAACACGTCCTTATACCACCTAAAATGGGACAAGGCTCGGACACTTAAGATTCATTAAGAGTTCTCTAGACATGTCGTGCTGTAATTCTGTAGTTCCTACAAAATGTAGAGTAATTGTGTACATTAGTGAATTTACCGCATCTTCCTGGTAAACGTATTCACTTTTGATTAACCCAGTTGATGGATCCTATAGATTATGTTGACCACATTTGGGAATATGAAGTATGGTGGTGTGACCCCCATAAATCTCGGTCACCACCCTGATCGTCGTTCTGCGTTCTTGGGCCTCAGAGGAGCATTTAATGTTCTGGTCTAATGGTTGGTGACTTAGTCTTACAAGTCATAAGATTTTGCACCTAATCATCCTGATTTTACTCACCATACACGGACTCCAATCACTTCCCTCCTTCCCTTATGCATTAAATGTAAATTCTTCTTTTCCGCGGATCGTGGGTCTTCTGCTGCAAGTCAGGAGCACTATCTCATTAAATGAAGCATGGGACCTCAATGACACGTGGTAACGCCCCTTGACTATTCCACTTTGGCCCTGTATTTGAAGGGTTACTATTTTCTTCATTCAAAGTTCACCGTGGTCGTGAAGACTTCGCCTTCATAGATCTCCCTCATTCTACGAGAAAGAGTGAATGGCAACCTGTCGCGCTTGGCTTTTGGGCAGGCGCCTTGGCCGAGAGGTTGTTCCTTCGATCGACCTCACAGGCCGAGATTTTCAGGCACAAACATTGCCCCCACATTCCCGGATTCTTCGGTCACGGTACGAGCAAAGGTCGAATGGATTCCAGGGAATGGACCCTTTGTATTCCTTTGAAGTGACTTTTGACAGTTGACGCCTTTAATACACAAGCACGTCGTTTAGGTCTTTATTACCTTGATTCATGCTAGCCGTCGTTTCGTCTCATCAACTGAAACGACGAACTCTAGGGCTTCGACACATCATCGTGTGCTTGAGTATGCTGCGAGGTCGTTACGTTGTTTGAGATAGCCACGCCCGTTCGCGTTACATTGTTCAAGAAAGACACACCCATTCGTTTCGAATTCGAGCGCCAATATAAAAACCCAGCCTTCTTCGTTCCTTCTCACGCTTTCAAAACTCTCAGACGCCCAAGCTCTACCAAAAATCTCTCTCAAACTTCCAAATTCCTTGAACTAGAATCCGAGCTTTTCTCTCTTTTCGCTCAAAGATGTCTTGTGTGAACAACGATTCTGTTTGTTTCCTTTCCTAAACAAATCACGAGTTTTTAGCCGATTTTTGGGTTTCCAGTTCCTCCTCGGTGTTCTTTGTGTTCATCGTTCCTCCTCAAACTTTTCCTTTAAACACCCAACTTCGATCGGTTCTAATGGCTCCCAACACCTCTTCGTTTGTTGAAGCTCAGTCCCAGACCTTCCATACCGAATTCGAGGACATCTGCGAGAAATCCAAGGTTCGGTTCAGCCCAACATTATCGTTCCTTGGTTTGAGGACGACGCCGCCATCGAGTCTTGCCTCCTTGGCCCTCTTCTGGAGGGTGGCATGCCAAAGAGGCTAGCAGTTCATCTTAGAGACAGTTTGGTCGATCTCTCGGCCTTTGACAAGGGAGATTACCAAGATTGGAATGCCACTCAACCGCAACCACAAGGGCCGACCTCGACCCCAGACTGGGAGAAATAACTGCGAGGATGGAACACTTCTTCAGCCAACAGTGGAAAGATCAAGGAATCTACCACTTGATAAAGTTGTTTGATCGGCCAATCATCATGGACCGGTCGCTTCGGTCGTTTCGCCCATGCCACAAATGCCCCTGACTCAAGAGTCGACGGTCGTGACCGAGCTTGTGGTCGTCAAGGCCTCCACCGTGCCGCCGGCTGTTGAAGTGAGTGTTCTTTTGGTGGTTCTTACTTTTACTTACTCGGCCGCTTTATACTTAACTGTTTTCCTTTTTTTAGGAGCCCGCTTCGTCCGACGATCTTGCCGAGCTGTACGCTAGCCTTCATGAGGAATGAGGCAGCTCGGCCTCGGCCACCCCTTGGATGATGATTACAAGACTACCATTGAGCGGCTTCGAGAATTCTTGTTCATGGGGGTCAACCACATGGCCAACGCCGAAACTTTTGGAGAGTTCAGGTCTTGTCTCGGATACGGCCATGGCTCTTGGTCTACTAGATTCAGCCAAGCTAGACAAGCTGCAAGTTTGTCAGGTCGGTATGCCAAAGCGGATGAGGATGGCAGAAGGGTGCTCACTCGACCAAGAGCTCGCGGAGATTAAGCAACAGACCCAACCTGCCATGGCTCTTCTGAGGGAAAACGAACTCATCGTCCAGAGCGAAAATGAGGAGCTTGTGTAGGTTGAGGCCTAGATTGCCGAGCTCAAAGCCCGTTGTGAACTCATGCAGAACTGAAGTCTTCGGCCAAGAAGCTCTTGAAGGTGGCTGCCTAGAAGAAAAAAGGGTTGGTCGAGAGAAAGCTGATCAGGACGAGGTGGGGAATGTTTAGCGAGGGATTCTAGGCGTTTGTACATAGATTTTCTATATATTTTTCAACCGGCCCCAAATGGCCGTTCTTTGTAAAGAAAAACCTTTTCTAAATTGAATGAAGTACATATCTTTGCTTTCCTCTTTCTTTATATGTCCTGACAAACTGCCATCCACTCCATTTATCTACTTTAATCTTCAGATATCAATCTTGGCCATTTCCCATTACGATGGGACGTACTTTTTTAAGTATTGGCTGTTAATCGGTAAGTTATGTAGTTCTCCGTCCCTATCCTCTGAAAACTTGCCGAACTGTGGATCCTTAGTTCCAATAGGAAGCACAGCACGCCACACAAGGTCTCCTTCAGCAAAAGTCCTTTGTTTAACCCTTTTGTTATAAGCCCTCGCCGTGATTTGCTTCTGAGCTTGCATCAGATTGTATGCATCAAGCCTCGCCTGTTCCACATCTTCCAACTCCTGGGCCATGGCTTGCACGTAATCTTTTTCATCCTGCCTAGGCCGTTCGGTAACATGAAGAGACCGAACCTTTAATTCCATTTGTACGATAACATCATGGCCGTAGGTTAAGGCGTAGGGAGACATGCCGGTAGCCGAGCGTTTTGAGGTCCAGGAAGCCCAAAGAGTTTCAGGCAGGAAGTCATGCCAAGCTCTAGGTTTTTCCTTAATCATCTTTTCAAGGATACCCTTGATCACGTTATTGCTTGCCTCGGCATGACCATTCGAATGAACCAATTTGATTCCCATCCTCTCGGTATACTCCTGGGTTTCAGCCGAAGCGAACACCGGGCCATTATCAGCCGTGATAGTCTCAAGAATACCGAACCTGTGGAAAATGAGGCTCTCAAAGAATTTAACCACTTGTGCACTAGAGATTGACCGATAGGATTTCGCCTCAACCCACTGGGTAAAAAAATCGGTTGCCACCAGAATCCATGCATGCTGGTTGGATGCAGCTGGGTAGATTTTGCCAATGATATCCACGGCCCATCCTTTAAACGGCCATGGTTTGGTAATCGGGTGAAGGGCTTCGGCCGGTACCCTTTGTATGGGGCCATAGATTTGACACTTAATGCACCCTCTTGCATACTCTACGCAATCCTTCAAAATGGTCAGTCAATAGTAACCGTGCCTTCGAACCAACCACCTCATCTTGATGCCGGACTGATGAGAGCTGCAAATCCCTTAATGAGACTCGGCCATGATCACTTGGGTGTCCTTGGCACTGGGACATAGGAGTAACAGGTCGTCAGATCCCTTTCGATACAGTTTATTTTGGTAAATTAGATACCACCGAGACCAAAAGCGTGTAGTCTTTTCATGGTTGTCGGAAGGGTCGTGTAGATACCTGACTATAGGGTATCGCCAGTCCACTTTGGTCGTTTCAACTTCGTTGGTGATTTCGGCCGAAGACACTCGCGTCGGCATTCCCCGTTCGGCTAAAGCCGGTGTGCACCTCTCAATTTTTATTACATGGTTGCGGTCATGTTGCTTCAAATTCAGCTGCACCAAAATGGATTCAGCTGCATCATCAACTTGTGATACTCACAAGTGCACGAGCCGTTCGGTAGTATAGCATATGTAAGTGCGAGGTCGATCCCACGAGGATTGGTGATTGAATGATCCAATTCATTTTCCCTACACAAAACAGAAATGGAAAAGAAAATAAATAAAAAAAGAAAAAAAAAGAAATAACTCAAGAAAATAAGTTCCCAAGTCCAATTAAATTAATGGATTGATTCTAGCTAAAGTATGATTAAGCCATGGTGTTTGGTCCTAACCTTGTGTTCCTAATTCCCAATTAGATTAATGGATTGATTCTAGCCAAAGAGGGCCTTAATATCACTTCTTAAATGTCATGAAATCAAATTGCATAAGAATGAATGACTTTTAAGTGTTCAACCAAATCAATGAATAATGAGATCAAACAACAACTTTGATGACAAGAAAATAAGAGTATATGTATAACACTCATGAAATGAAGATGAAGCACAAGGCTCAAAAGCTCACATTATATGGTTATATAAGTCTTATTTATGCTTGATACAATTCTTTGGATCATGCAAATCCTTTAATTGGAAAATTATGAAACAAATGGCAAGTGCAAAGAAGTTTTCGAACATATCATGCTAGAACGATGCCAAATTAATTTTTTTTTTTTACAATAAAAATTTACAAGGAAAATAAAATAAATAATAAATAAATAAAATTCAATTTTCATTTAAGTCATGCAAACATTTATCACAATCTCATCATAAGTGTTCGGAAAGTGACTCAAAACAAAACAAGACGCAAAATATAGAAAAAAAAAAGAAAAACAAGCAAGAAATTAATTATTATTATTTTTTTAAAATTTTAAGAAAAATCAAATTTACTTGCTAAACTCCAATACCCCCAAACCTAGAAATGAACATTGTCCTCAATGTTTAAAAATTAGGAACAAGCAATGTCATAACAAGAAATGAAAGGTACTAAAGTAAATATAAACCACAAAAAAAACACAAGAATTAAAATACAAAAAATAAAATAATTACAAAATAAAAATTACAAAACAAACAAACAAATTATAAAAAAAAAACGAAACAGGTAAACCACTCAAAACAGAAAGCCCTAAACAAACAGTCTTACGCAAACCAAAACCCAAACGATTGAAAACCCAACCCAAAAGAAAGTTAACCCTACTTCGAAACTTAAACAAAGGTGAAAAACCCGAAGCCCACAATGAAGTCCGAAGCCCACATGTTATTTATTTTTATTATTATTTTTTTTAAATAAAATGAAACTTGAATTGGGAGCGCGAAGGCGGGATTTTGGAAAAGAGATAATGTGGTCCCTGATGTCTCAGCTCCTGTGAGTCACGGGCAACAAAGTGAGGGACGTGTCACAAGCAGAGGCCCCTCACACATTCCCAAGCCTGAATTATTGGCCTCTTGGGTGAAGCGGGACGAGACATCAGCTGCAACGGCGCCAAAAACTTGTTGCTTCGATTCAGCTGCACCAAAATGGATTCAGCTGCATCCTCAACTTGTGATACTCGCAAGTGCACGAGCCGTTCGGTAGTATAGCATATGTAAGTGCGAGGTCGATCCCACGAGGACTGGTGATTGAATGATCCAATTCATTTTCCCTACACAAAACAGAAATGGAAAAGAAAATAAATAAAAAAAGAGAAAAAAAGAAATAACTCAAGCAAATAAGTTCCCAAGTCCAATTAGATTAATGGATTGATTCTAGCTAAAGTATGATTAAGCCATGGTGTGTGGTCATAACCTTGTGTTCCTAATTCCCTAATTTCATCATTTGTTGTCTAACCTAAAATTAAGCATTAAGAACCCATTAAGCATAGAAGAACATTTTAAACAACCAAGTATGTATCTAATCCCTGTTGTCGAATGTCCATACATACTCTTCCAATTCATAGTTCAATTCGAATTAAAGCATGGTGTCTACTCTTAATTCAAACCAAGATAGCTAACATGCAAGCCTAAATGGTGATCAATCATTCAAACTAGCATATTAACTTATAAGCATAATGAATAAGAACAAAAACCATAACTGAAACTTGGAAACTAATTAAACTTGAATACTAAAGAAAGAATGTACATTACAAATAAAATTAAAGAAGAACTTGAAAACTTGAAGAAAAATTCAGTAAACTCATTTTATTACAACAATTGACAACTTGAAAGGAAACTAAGAGAAATTGAGGGAGAGAAGGGAAGGGAGCTCTAGAGAAGTGTTTGAGAGCTCCCCCCCTTGGGGTGTGATTTGAAGCTTGAAGGCTTCTCTATTTATAGGACTAAGAGGGAGGAACAACATGATGAAATCCAACACCACCATTCCTCATTTAATACAACCCATAACTCACACTTCATCTTGTCTATGTTAGTGTGGTTGGAATCAACTCCATCCCATACTTCTTTTGCTTCACCTTAAGCTTTCCTCACATGGGTTCAAAGGTGATCAATTGTGGCTGCCCTTTTGCTGCCAACCCGTATGGTCTTCTTTTGGTTGTTGAACAAAAACGAGTTTTCTGAACTAGGATTGGTGTAGGAAGGCCTGAGGTTTCAATATTTATCCAATATGGCTCAAATTTGGATATGTCATAATAGACACCCATTGGAACAACCTCTATGAAAAAAGTATTCCCATCGGAGCAGGAGAAGTGTGCGTTTTGGCCACTGCAAGTTGGATGCCGAAACAGGGACTGGAATTGACTTCATTTTATTTCTTTTCTTTCTTTTGCTTCACATGCATGCACATGCTTTCTCTTTAATAGCTCCATCATGTACCAACTTGCTCCTTTAGAATTTCATAGCTGGAATGCCTCCCTACTTCACTCATTATGTTGGGTACAAAGTCAGTTATAGATAGGGTAAGGCACATGGCAAAAAAGCTGGCAGCTGCAAATCCTGCTGAGCAAGGTTGAGTGTTGGACGGGCTAAGCACTCCACATATGTCCAATTGGGCTGAAATTTGGATATGTTGTACTAGACACCCATTGGAACAAGTTTCATGAAGATCATCACCTCATTCGAGCCCCATAGCATGCTCATCCAAGGCCAATAAGTTGACCTACGAAACTTGGCTGGCAAGGAGTTGTAGCCAAAATGAGTTTGTCTTTAAGCTCTTCTTCCATTCACCCAAATAAGGCCTTAACATGCATGAATTGCATCATTTCCTATCCAAAGTCATCATTGTTACCTAAAGCTCAATGAACTGAAACATAAACACAAAAAGGATTAAAAGCACAAGTTTAACTCAAAAACATAACCAAATCATAAGCTAGAAGGGTGCAAAATGATATACAATTATGAACCGATCAGGTCACCATCGGGAATGTTCACACCCAACGCCACCTGGGCCATCTCATTGGCCTCATAGTTTTCGGCACGCGGCATATGGACAAAGGAAATTCTAGAAAACTCATCGGCTGCGTTGAGGGCCGTTACGTAATACATAGTCAAATTCTCGCTCGTACATTGATACTCCCCAATCAGTTGGTTGATTACCAATTGAGAATCACCGTGGATTAAAACCCAAGCGGCCTTCATTTCTTTCAATATTTCGAGGCCGATGATGAGTGCCTCATAATCGGCCTGATGATTGGTGCATTTGAAATCAAGCTGGAAAGAAAACTGCCACCTTTGTCCCTGAAGGGACTCAATCATGACTCCTGCCCCCGGATACGGTCTCAGTGCTTGAGTCGTCGAAGTACATGGTCCAGTAGTTCTTTTCCATGCAGGCCATGCCAATCTCGACTTCTGTCTCCTCTTTTGCTTCTTGAGTCGGGTGATGAGCCAAAAAATCGGCCAGAGCCTGACCCTTGACCGACTTCTGAGCCACATATTGGAAATTAAATTATGACAATGCCATTGTCCATTTTCCAATTCGGCCGCGAATGATCGGCCTAGTGAGATGATCTGAACGACCGAAGGCACAACTTTTCGACAAGTGAATAGTTGAGCTCGGCCGTGTTAAGGGTACAGCTAAGATAGTGCACGGCTTGCTCACGCTCGGACTCGTTGTTCTACGCAAGTAGACAACCAATAGAGCCTTCAGAGGCTGAAATGTAGAGCCTTAGGGGTTTCCCTCTCCTTGGGGCATAAGGACCGGTGGTTGAGATAAGTATCTTTTGACTTCGTCGAAGGCCGTCTGATGCTCGGCCCCCAAACGAATTGCTCTACGTCTTTTAATTTGAGTAGGGGAGACAATGGCTGGATTTTACCCGCCATGTTGGATATGAAACGCGTCAAAAAGTTGACTTTGCCGAGGAAGGACTGGAGCTCCTTCTTAGTTCTTGGTGGAGGCACTGCCATGATGGCCTTGGCTTTATTCTTATCTATCTCGATCCCTCGTTGATGGACCAAGAAACCAAGGAAGTTCCCCGTCGTGACACCGAAATCACACTTCTTAGGGTTCATCTTCAGGTCGTGCACTCTCATTCGGTCGAACGCCTTACGAAGATGTCCCACATGGTCAGCCCTGGAATGGGATTTGACAACCACGTCGTCATATATAGACTTCAACGGTTCAGCCGATAAGGTTGTGGAAGATAAGGTTCATAGCCCGTTGGTATGTTGCCCCTGCATTCTTCAGGCCGAACGGCATGACTACCCATTCGTAGGTTCCGATAGCTCCCGAACATCTGAATGTCGTCTTGTGGATATCATTCTCAGCGATGAAGATCTAGTTGTAACTAGCATGGCATGGGATACTCGTCTTTGGGAGTTGCAAGGTTTATATTTCTGTAATCGGTGCAAACCCTCAAAGGCTCGATCTTTTTCAAAACCGGTACGATGTTAGCCAGCCATTCAACGTCCGAGTCGTACCAATAAAGCCGGCTTTAAGGAGCCGTTCAATTTCTTCCTTGACTTTTAGTTGTACGTCGGTCGAGAATCGTCTTGGTGTTTGTTGGAAAGGTTTAAACCCCTCCTTAATTTTTAACTCATGCTCGACCAAACTCCTTGGCAATCCAAGCATCTCATGATAATCCCAGGCAAAGCAATCCTTATATTCATGGACCAGGCCGATAATTTCAGCTTTTAACTCTGAACTTAAAAGTTGGCTTACAAAAAGAGGCCGTGGTTCAGCCTCCATGCCTACATTTATTTCTCGCAGGGGTCCTGGACCTCAGGGTAATCGTCTTCCATTTCAGCAGGTGCCATCTCTAAGTCATTGATGGTCAAAATTTCTGCGTCATCTGATTTGTGTAAGAACTCGATCAGGTTGATTGGTGAGTTTGGTCGTAAAGATTCTCCCGCCCAGTGCTCTAGTAGTCTTTTCAGGAAGTCGGTCATGGCCACTGCCCCTTCTTCTTTGGTTGCTTTGTCTGACATTTAATGAAGGCTGGTAAGGTCGATCAAAACTTCGCGCCGAAACCTGCCGGACATTTTCGGCGCCTAACTCCAGGACTTTCTGGGCCGTCATCCTGGTTGGTCGGCCGCTTGCATCGTGGCTGGTGAGGAAGACCCATCTCGTCGTCGTCGTAAATCCGTGCTTATACGGCGTTGGCCTCGAACGGCCTTTCGTCGAGCCGGATGTATGGATACTTTCTGGCCATCCCAGAAGAACAACAATTGGAAAAAGGAGGATGATATGCAGCCGGACTGATGAATCCAATCACGGCCAAGCAGTATATTGTAGTCTACACTGGATTCGATTATGTAGAAGGCCGCGACTCTCGTTTGATCGGCCACGGTGATTCTCAACGACAATACCCGAATGGTTTTAGATTTATTGCCAATGAAGCTGCTCATGACCACATCGCTAGGGATAAGGTCCTCCTTCGATTTATCCAGCTTCCTCATGAAGGAATAGGGGAGAATATTGACCGTTGCACCCCACCACCGGGTACCTCCTCTACATGGGCCTAGATGTATAATGGCTTCAGGTGCTGGTACTTGTTTGGCTCACCCCTGGGTATGACCTCGTTAAAGGCTACGGCTAGTAACTCCTCCTTCGTCTTCGGTCTCTAATCATGCTGCTCTTCAAACGCGTCATTGTTAAGGCCGCTGCTCCTCTGACCACCTGGGACTGAAAACTCTGGCAGGTAAAACCAAAACCATATTTATGTTCATTTCACTTGGTCCACACAGGTTTCCTTTGCCAGCTTCTCCTTCAGCCGTGCAGTCATCCTCTGGGTTAAACCCCTCTCTTCGACCACCCGAAAATCCCTCCGCATTCTTCATCCGACAATCCCAATGTGGGTTCGTCTTCGGCCTCATTCTCAAGGAAGGGCTCACTGAAGCCGTCGATTACAGGCTCCATGGGCTCATGGATCTCATTCGTGGAAGCTTTGATTGTAGAGGTGCTCAGAACCTTGGACTTTCCTTTAAGGACCCGTCTAGCCCTGGTCAACGCATCTTTGGCCGTGAGGTATTTATCTAATCCGCCAACCCGTACCTTGTTGAAAGTGGCCTTGGTTTCCAATCTTTTCAAGTAAGGTTGGTAGGCTACCATCCCTTTTGCCCTAGCCTCACGATGTCCTTGGTACACGGCTTTAATGGCCGAGTCGGAACTCTTGGTAATGAGGAGTCCCTCTGCTTTGGCGTTCTTAAGGGCCAGCTCAACGATTTCCTGGTTCTAAGGCACCGTGCCGTATATGTCAGTGGAGGGTAATCTTTGTGGAACTCCAGGAGGAAGGATAAACCGTTGGTCGAAATGGGGGGTCCCTTCGCGGTAAACATCGATGATACCTTTGTTAGACTTCTCTGGGGTCATAGACCTTGGCTCTTTGGTAGCCGTTGTTGCTTCACGGGAGTCTCCGTCATTTTCTTCTGGTGTTTGGAGCCTTCAACCTGGGCCGACTGCGCCTTGGCCTCCTGAGCTTGCCTCTGCATTCTCCTCAGTTGGGTCTTTGTCCACGGTTCGGCCCTGCTCCTAGGCCGAGTGTGGTACCAGCGATCATCTTGCACCGCCGGAGGTCTGAAAGTTTTGATGTGCCTTGGGGCGACCTTCTCCTCTTGCCTGGTTGAGACATTAGGAGTCCGTGCGCCGAACCGATCAAAAACGGCCCTGCTAACCGGACGACCTTCCTCTTATTCTCCTGTGGCCTTGGCTGGCCGATCTCGTTCGTGCATCGGTCATAGATCACTAATTTTGGTTTGGGTAATAGGCCCACTCCTCTTGCCGGCTTCGGCGTTGATGCCGATCCTCTCACCGCGGCCTCAATAGGCCGTCTGAACCTCCCTATATTCAGCCTGAAACTAGGCGTTGACCATGTTGATGATGGGTGGAGGGAATGGCTCGGTGTCAACCTTCATGGCAGGTCTTCTCTGAAAATTGGAGTTTCTTCTCACCTATCAGCTTCTGAATAACGTCCAGGAGGACAATACAGTTGTTGGTCCTGTGAGACCAAGAGTTGTGGTATTTGCATAAAGTATTCCCTTTGAGCTCCTCGACTTTTGGAATCTTATGACCGAAAGACAATTTGACCTTCTTCTCGGCCAATAATAGATCAAAAATCCCTTCGGCCCTTGTCAAATCAAAGGTATAGGCCTTCGTTTCTCGGGCCGCAAACTTGGCATCGAGAATCTTTGTCTGGCTGTTGTCGGCCTTGACAAGTTCTTTGCAAACAAGAGGCTTGTCGATGCTGATTTCGGCCGAGCTAACCTCAACTTCAGCATTCTCGGTCTCTGGTAAGGCTGTCCGCCTCGGAATAACCGACGACGGGATTCTTGTAATATGTCCCTTTTGTGGTCGTTTTCTTCTGCATTTCTTCTTTCAACATGGAGGCATACCTATCCACTTTGTTGGTCAAGTCTTGCATGTCCCGAAATTCGATCCCTGGAACTTCTTTCTCTACTCAAATTCCAGCCCTTCTTAAGCCATTTTGACGAACTCCCTCTCTGGTAGGTTAGTTCGGCACCAATTCCTGCACGTCTTAAACAATGCAGGTAATCGCTGGGCGCTTCGCCTGATGCCTGGCTCATCCTTGCCAATTCGGCGCAGTTATCTCCCGTTTGGTCTGGTATAAGGTTTATGAACCAAGAGAATGCCGCACCGGTTAGGGAGTGAACAAACAATCGGAGCTTCTGGGCGTCCGAGTCAGCCTCCCCACACTAGGTAGTGAAATGGCCTATATGTTCGATAGAGGAGGTGTGCTCATCTCTGGAAAATAGCATGAATTATGGCGGTCGATAGTTCCGAGGAAGGGGAGTACGGTCAATCTCCGGGGGGTAAGGCTTGGTATACCTTGGTGCCTCCAGCCGTCTTTGAGCCAGGTCGTCCTCGATCATTCACTGAATGTCTTTGACCTGAATCCCTGAAGGCGTGGTTCCAGCTGGGCTGCAAACAGCGTTGTGCCTGCTGCGCATCGTTTTGTGGTCTCACCTACTGGACTATTTGAACGAGGGTTTCGACCATGGTGACGGAGCTGAATTGCACTTGGTAAGCGTTGTGGGCTTGGCCGGGTGCATTCGGTCCGTCTGCCGTCGCAGTGTGGCCATCTGACTCTGCCGGACTGGGCCGCTCTGAAATTGAGAACCCAAATGCATCTGGGCCGCGACGGGCCGATCGGGCCACTATCAAACTGGGAGCCAAACGGAAAGATCAGCGCTTGTAACGGTTGCGCGACGGCCATACTATTCTGATCATACTGCGAGATGGTATCGCAGCTGTGTTGCTTGGGCCGGCCTGAGTTTGCATGGCCAGAGTATGGATGGGGCCAAGTTGTTCGGCACTGGAATACGTGGGGCTATTCTGCCCTAATAGTACAGTTGTCTGGAGCTGGCCGTGCAACGTCTCCGCCGGATAGGTCGGGCCGGGATTTTCCCATGTCTCCTGGGACTGCCCCCAGCTGTTCATCGAAGGCTGGGAATGCTGACCATGGTTTGACGTTAGTGCGTAGCTAGCAACACTGAGACTGCTGCCTTCATCGTAGGGCTCAACCCTCTCGCGGTCTTGCCCTCTTTGTCTGGCTCTGGAGGGCGTCAAAGGTGAGGTAATCGGCATTCTCTCTTGAAAGAACGCTCACAAATCTGACGAAATTTTATCCACCGCGGCCATAAAGGACGTCTCTATCATGTAGGCCTGCCTAGACATAAGATCTTCCATCTGGGATCGCCCTTGTACGAATTTGTCTACACGGGCCATTGTCATTGGGACGCCGGCCGAAGTGTTCACCGTTTGCTCGGTCTCGGTGGCCATTATTGGTGAGGTTGACTCTAGAGTCTCGGAAGTCATTTCGATTCTCTTGCTCCGGGTTGTCCTTCTTTGGTACGATGCAGTTATACGAGGCGTGCCAACACTGTCTACCATGCATTCGAGGATGATGTGAGTGGATGGATGAAAGAGTTGCGCGCCTGTTTGAGTCTGACTTCTAATTAGAGCGACTGTGGCCGAGAGAGGAACTGATCTCGGTCGTCAGGTTCACGGCCTAAGCTACAAGGCCGTTAATGATGGTGTTAATGGTGGATTTTTAGGCGGTGCTCCGCGTGTTGCTAGATTGCAATGGTCGTATGATATGTGGGATGGACGGCAAAAGTAACAAGGTGTTTGTGCCTAATAAATCTCGGTTGTAAAAGCTGACCGAATGGGCTTCCTCTCGACCCTAGCACCTGCCCACATGACGAACGTGGTAGCTCATTGTTCGTTTTCTTTCGTAAAATAAAGATGAGCTATGAACGCAAAACCCTCGCGGCCTCGGTATTATCGGGCGAGGACAAAGGGAGTGATAACTCCTCAAAAGCACGGTCAAGATAAGAAATCAAGCGGCGGCGTCGCGTGGCGTCAAGGCCCCACGCTTCATTTAATGAAGTAACGACTCTGACCACGGCATAAAGCCCATGATCCACGTAGGAGCATTTAATGATCCAGGAAAGAGGAGACGTGATTGAGGTCAGGGTATGGTGAGTAAAATCAGGGTGATTAGGTGCGAAAATCTTACTTGTAAGATTAAGTCACCAACCGTAGGACCAGAGCATTAAATGCTCCTCCAAGGCCCAGCCCGAAGGCACAGAACCCACGACCAGGGCGGTGGCCAGGATTTCTGAGGGTCACACCACCATGCTTCACATTCCCAAATGCCGATTCGACTACCCACTAGCTCTGATCAACCTCACCATGCAGATTTTCAGTCTCATTGTCTTCTCAGGACCCTTCCTATAAATACCAGGCTCCAACTACATTTGAAGGGTTCAACACCGAACACAAGCCTCCCACGGAGCAGATTCTATTTTCCTATCATTTACTTCTTGTCATTTATCTTCTTGTAATGCATTTTCAATACTTTTACTTGCTTTCTTAGGAGTAGTGACAGTTTGTAGGAAAATCCATTCATCAATATATCATACGACCCTTGATTTTCAAGGCGCCGGAGCACCATCTTTGTTACTCTTTCGTTCATCTCATATATCATTCGACCGTCACCGCCAAGCAACACTCCGGAGCACCACCTAAAAACCCACCATCAACACCTGTTGGATAGATTTTACTCTATCTATTTCTCGCAAGTGCACGAACCAATTATAGTATAGGAATGCAAGCACGAGGTCGTTCCACAGAGACTTGGATGAAAGACACTTATTACTACTACTTAGACTCACAAGTAATCCTAAGACTAAACAGAATTTCAATGAGGTTGTGTTGAGTTTGTTTTGAGTAACAACTACAAAAAGGAAAAGCATATAGCAAGTGATTGAAAACTTCTAAAGGGAATGCAAAATAACAAGTAACCAGCAAGTAGATGTTTAGAAAATGTAGAGACAAAGGAGACAAGCACTAGGGTTTCAACTTCACCATGACAATCCAATTTCAAGCAACAAGTTAACAATCACTTAAGTTGATTACAATTTCTGGAGTTCGTTCTTTCTTATGTATGATTATCCATATGGTGTTTGGTTTTAATCAAGTACTCAGAAACACAACTTAGCTATGGTGTTTAGTCTAAGCTATGAATCTGAATCCATTAAGCTTAAGAAGAACACAAAGGAACCAAGTAAACATTTAAACATGGTGTTTGTCCTAAATGCATTACCCACTCATTCACTAATCGGTTCAAGAGTCATATGGTGTTTATGTAAACTTGAACTAGATAACCAACATGCATGTGTTCATAGTGGCCAGTTATTTAAACATGCATAAAGATTCAACTAAGAACAAGTGAATGAGACCAGAAAATTAGAAGTAATCAACAAGAGTAACATTAACTTGAAAACATGAAATTGTCTTGTCAGGTTACATTGAAACCCTAGCTATGGAAATTAGTTACACTCCATTAATGGAAAATGCATTTGAATCATAATAAACATGGAGAGAGTAAGAAAAACCCGTGAAGAACGAATTATGTTGTTGTAGAGCTCCTCACAGCTTGTATGCAGCAGCAAGAGATGAAGAGTGGTGTAGATGGTGTGGATTGTATGGATTGTGTTTAGGAAATGTGTATGAGGCTGTGGTTGATGAATGTTTGAGAGGGGATTGAGCTGGGATGAGTGGTCTGCTAGGAATTGGAAGAGAGGGGTTGTGAATCCCAGGATTTGATTGATGAAAATGTTTGGAATGGAAGTGGTATTTATAGGGAGAGGGAAGTGAGAAATTTGAATTGAATATAGCAATTACCTAACACACTTGCATTAGATAATCAGAAATGGATGTTGCACTTCACCAACAAATCCCACCAGCAGCCATAGCTCATCATCATGTTATCATGACCAAGCTTCCATTCAGAAACTAATAGCTCATCCTCATGTCAGCATGACCAAGCAAGCAATGAGCTCATCTTCCTTCAGCATGATGAACAACTTCTTGGGCTTACGGATTGGGCTTGGATCACTCAAATGTCGACTTTAAGATGTCCATGTTGAAGTTCAGAATGTCATTGATCCAGCCACACAAGTATTGGCCCAATCCAAGTTCGGATGAAGAAGATAAGTCCGAAATGAATTTCTAACTCAGGCTCAAGTTTTTGCACGTTTTTGCACCATTTTGCTTCATTTTGCTTCAAATGCCTCAAGTGGTACCTAGAGCTCAATGAACTGAATAACAAACACAAAATGGATTAAAAGCACAAGTTTTACCTAAAAACATAACCAAACAATAGGGTAGAGTGTTACAAAATTATACATAAATATGCATTGATCAATACCCCAAACCTATATTTTGCTGGTCCTCAAGCAAAACTAAAACTTACACACCACAAAACAACACACAAAACGAAACTTATTACACCATTTTCGTAGATGACACGATTGCATTGAGCATATGCAACAAGCCTTTAAACCTCTAGGTGTCCCTAGTAGGAGGAGTTGTGTCTCCTGAGGGTTTACAGTGATGACTCCCACAAACATCAACAATTTCTGCAAGACAACTAATAGTTAAAGAATCACTTTTAAACAAACTAAGGAAAACCAATGAATGCACAATCACACTTTCAAAACTAATGGAATGCCACTTCAGATCTTCACACCAGAGTGTATAGTGTATTGCCACTGCAAAAAGAATTCCAGCATTAAAGTCACCATACTCAAATACTTAGATAGAAATCGCCTCAACTCTAGGTCTCACAGGTATCCCTCAAATCTTCACAAAGAACCTAGGGTTAAGTTTCTCAACAAGCATATGTGAGTGACGTTATGTAAAGGGAACAAGATTTCACATATGAAATAATCATAAAACAAAAGCACGATTTCTGGAAATAAAATCTCAAGAAAGGAAATCAAATGCTAAGAACATAGAAAGAGTACATTGCATACCAGCACCCATGAACCGAACTTCCCCAAAGATCAGTTAGGTCTTAATCAAGCTTGTAATGTCAGGCTTAGGGTAGGGGTTATGAAAAGAATGGAAATGAAAACTAAGAACTCAAGAACATGCCAAGAGTGCTTCTTCTTGTTGCAAGGTAAATGGCTACACTTTGTGAATCTTCAAGGCAATGACTTGTGCTCCATTGAACTAAATTTGAACTTTGATCAAGAACATGTTTTGTTTTGAACGAATTTGGCCCCCTTTTGCTTTTCTCCTTGAATTATAGGGTATGGCTAAACAAGGGATGGTATCTTAGATTAAGATACAAGGGTAGGAGTAATGTGGGTGATGAAAGAAAGGCTTAAGTGTTTGGATGCAAAATTGGGTAAAGGAAGCACACAACAGGGAGGGATATTAAAGCCTTTTAGTGACTTAAACACACATAGCCTACATCATATCAATGGGTACATCCTTTCCACAAATGTCAGCAAGCAACATAGCATCTGCAAAAGATCAAATAGTTCTTAGTATTCGATGAATATAATGAGATCAACATAAAAGGAATCTTGGAAGTTGTAAGAGTAGAAACAAATAAAACCCTCTCAAGGAATGGAATAGGCTCAAATTAGCTCACTAGGGTAGTCTCCACAATTCTTCTAAAGATATCTGAGTATGGCACCTTCTGACGGAAATTCCAATTGCATGACAGTGTGTATGGTAGAAATTCTGATGCAAACACTTCCATGGCAACACACTAGCAAAGAATTAGTGACAATGACATTGCATATACATCTTCATTAGTAAGCAAAAAGAAAACTTTCACTAAGACTCAGAAATTCAACAACAGACTCAAAAATTCAACAAGTTTCATCCCACACCCCAAACCTGAATGAAACATTGTCCTCAATGTTTAAAAGAAAGGAAACAAAATGCAAAAACCAAACTAAACATAAAACGCAGGAAAGGAATCAACTCTAAACAAAAACAAAAACAAAAACAACAAAACCTGGTTGGGTTGCCAATAGTTAGGGTGTGGTGAACTCAAGAGAGTCCACAACTCGTGTTTCCATTTCATCATCCAAGTATTGTTTCAATCGCTGCCCATTCACCTTGAAAGTTGTCATGTCCCTTAGGTTCTCAATCTCAACAGCTCCATGAGGAAAAACTTGAAGCACTTTGAATGGCCCCAGCCATCTAGATTTCAATTTACCTGGAAAGAGACGCAAACGTGAGTCATACAACAAAACTTTCATACCTGGCTTGAATTCTTTCCTGAGGATGGCCTTGTCATGATAGCGTTTGGTCCTCTCTTTGTAAATTTTTGCATTCTCATAAGCTTCGTTCCTTAGCTCCTCCAATTCATTGAGCTGCAATTTTCTGACATTCCCAGCTTCTTTGAGATCAAAATTGAACTTTTTAATTGCCCAATATGCTCGGTGTTCAAGCTCCATTGGTAGGTGACAAGCCTTCCCAAACACAAGTCTATAAGGGCTCATCCCAATGGGGGTTTTATAAGCTGTCCTATATGCCCAAAGTGCATCATTGAGTCGCAATGCCCAATCTTTTCGAGTCGGATTGACAGTTTTCTCCAAAATATTCTTGATCTCTCTATTGCTGATCTCGACTTGTCCGGAAGTTTGAGGATGATATGGAGTTGAAACTCGATGTGTGATATTGTACTTTTTCATTAAGGCCTCAAATGGTTTGTTACAAAAGTGGCTGCCACCATCACTAATGACAGCCCTAGGAGTTCCAAACCTAGTGAAAATCACATCTCTCAGGAATTTCAGAACAACTCTATGATCATTAGTCCTTGTAGCCAACGCCTCCACCCATTTGGATACATAATCTACAGCAACAAGAATGTAAGTATAACCCAAAGAGGAAGGAAAAGGTCCCATGAAATCTATACCCCATATGTCAAACAGCTCCACCACCAAAATGTTGTTCAATGGCATCATATTCCTCCGGCTTATGTTTCCCATTCTTTGACACCTATCACATTTAGAACAGAAATAAAATGCATCTTTCAAAAGAGAGGGCCAAAAGAAACCAGATTGAAGAACCTTAGCTGCTGTTTTCTTGGCACCAAAATGACCTCCACATGCAAATTCATGACTAAACTTGAGTATGCTTTGCTGCTCATTCTCTGGGATACACCTCCTTATGATTTGGTCGGGGCCATGTTTGAACAGATATGGATCATCCTAGAAGTAATGTTTGGCTGTGGCAAGGAACTTCTTTTTTTCCTGAAAAGTTAGATCATCTCTCAAAACACCACTAGCAAGATAATTGACAAGATCAGCATACCATGGTTCTTGATCATGAATGGCCAATAGTTGTTCATCTGGAAAAGATTCATTGAGGGGTAGGACATCCTCAAACTTGTGGTTACCATCAATGAGACGAGAGAGATGATCAGCAACAACATTCTCACACCCTTTCTTATCTCGGATTTCTAAATCAAATTCTTGCAACAGCAATACCCATCGAAGCAAGCGTGGCTTAGCATCCTTCTTGGTTAACAAGTACCTAAGTGCTGCATGGTCAGAATATACAATCACTTTAGAACCAACAAGATATGAACGAAACATCTCTAAAGCAAAAATTACAGCAAGTAACTCCTTCTCATTGTTGAGTAATTGAGCTGAGCATCATTTAATGTTCGGCTTGCATAATAGATAACATGAGGGAGCTTATTCACTCTTTGTCCTAGCACTGCACCAAGAGCATAGTCAGAAGCATCACACATTAATTCAAAAGGTAATGACCAATCTGGTGCCTTGATAATTGGAGTCGATGTTAGTTCAAGTTTCAGAGTATTGAATGCATTCAAACAATCTTTATCAAAGTTGAAAACAGAATCTTTAGCCAAAAGATTGCATAGAGGACGAGTGATTTTGGAGAAATCTTTAATAAAACGACGATAAAAACCTGCATGTCCTAGAAAACTCCTCACACCCTTCACTGAAGTAGGGGATGGCAAATTAGAAATCAAATCAATCTTTGCTTTGTCTACCTCAATACCTTTGCTGGAAATAGCATGGCCTAACACAATACCTTGCTTCACCATGAAGTGACACTTCTCCCAATTCAGAATTAGATTAGTTTCCTGGCATCTTTTAAGCACTAATGACAAATGGTTAAGACAATCATCAAAAGAGGATCCAAAAACTGAAAAGTCATCCATAAATACCTCAATGAACCTCTCTATCATGTCTGAAAAGATAGCCATCATGCATTGTTGGAAGGTAGCTGGGGCATTGCATAAACCAAATGGCATTCGTCTATATGCAAAGGTTCCAAAGGGGCAGGTGAATGTTGTCTTCTCTTGATCCTCGGGGGCTATTACAATTTGATTGTAACCTGAAAAACCATCAAGGAAACAATAATGTGAGTGACCAGCTAGCCTTTCAAGCATTTGATCAATAAAAGGCAAAGGAAAGTGATCATTTCTAGTGGCAGTGTTTAGCTTCCGATAATCAATGCAAACTCTCCATCCTGTGATGGGTCTTGTTGGCACCAGCTCATTGTCCTCATTCTTGACCAGTGTGATGCCCGACTTCTTTGGCACAACTTGGATAGGAATCACCCATTTGCTATCTGAAATAGGATAAATGATTCCTACATCAAGTAATTTGAGTATTTCAGTTCTAACAACATCCTTCTTATGTGGGTTGAGTCTCCTTTGGGGCTCACGAGTTGGCTTGGCATCCTCCATCAAAATTCGATGCATGCACATTGTAGGGCTTATTCCCTTGATATCTGCAATGGTCCATCCGATGGCATTCTTGTGCTCTCTCAAAACTGTAATCAACTTGTCCTCCTCTAATGGTGAAAGGTCAGAAGCTATAATGATGGGAAGGGTTTCTGTCTCACCAAGATAAACATATTTAAGGTGTTGTGGAAGAGGTTTTAGCTCAAGTTTAGGTGGCTTGACAATGGAGGGAACTAGTTTAGTGGTGGCAGGTATAAGAGGTTCAACAATGGGTGAAATGGAAGAATCAAATGGTTTCGAAACCTCAAGGGCAGCCGCCACTTCAATGAACTCAGATTCATCATCAAAGCCACCTAAAGGTTGTGTCAAAACAATTTCTAAAGCATCATCAGATTGTGCCTGCACAAACTTAGACAAAACCAGGGAATCCAAACTATCAATTGAAAAGCGATCAAGTGAATTAGAAGGATGAGTTAAGGATTCAAACACTTTGAATTCTATGGTTTGGCCAAGGACTGTCATTTTCAGAATGCCATTTTTCACATCAATAAGAGTGTTTGCTGTGGCCATGAATGGTCTTCCAAGCAAGATAGGCAGCTCACGATCATGAATGGGTGCATCTTCCATGTCTAACACTACAAAATCAGCAGGCAATATTAGCTTATCAACTTGAACCAAAATATCTTCAACTATACCTCTAGGATATTTCACTTAGCGATCAGCAAGTTGTAAGCTGAGTGTGGTGGATTTTAACTTTCCCAAACCTAGTTGCAAGTACACTGAATATGGCATTAGATTGATACTTGCACCTAGGTCCAACATGGCTTTCTCAGCTCGTTTATCTCCAATGGTTATGCCGATGGTAAAACTGCCTGGATCCTTGAACTTAGGAGGAAGTTTTCTTTGAAGGACAGCACTCACATTTTCAGACACCAACACCTTTTCATGAGGGCTATACCTTCTCTTGTGTGAGTTCAACTCCTTAAAAAATTTAGCATAAGTTGGCATGTTCCTGATCACATCAAGCAAAGGCAAGTTAACATTGACTTTACTAAGTATATCATAGATTTCATTAAAAGACTTATCCTGTGTGCTTTTAGCAAGACGTCCAGGAAAAGGAATTGGTGGCACATAAGGGGTCTCGGCCTTGTGCAATGTAGGTGAAATTGTTGACTTGCCAATGGGAATTGCTTCTTTTGGTGTCGTCTCTTCCTTGTGTTCATCACCTGCATTCACAACATCATGATTAGTAACTTCTTTGCCAACTTTATTATCAATAACCTTACCACTTCTAGAACTGAGATTGCTTTGGCTTGCTCATGATGCTTGGGATTCACATTTGGTTGACTAGGGAATTTTCCAGGTTCTCTTTGGTTCAAAGAATCAGCAATTTGTCCCAATTGAATCTCCATCTTAGTAAGGGCAGCAGAATGTTGTTGAAGAGCACCATTAGTAGTTTGCTGGAATTGCAAAGTATTTTGGGCCAACATCTTGACTGTGTCCTCCAATGAACTTGGTTTAGGCTGGAATGATGAACTTGCTTGATTTTGATTTTGATTGTTGCTCCAAGAAAAATTTGGGTGATTCCTCCAACCTGGATTATAAGTGTTTGAGAATGGATCATTTCTTGGCCTTTGGTTGTAAGAATTCATCATGTGGGCTTGTTCTTGAACAAACTCAGGATAAGCATTACTAGCTGAACACATGTGAGTTGGGTGTCCTTGAGCATTGCAAATAGCACAAACTTCAACTTGAGGAGCTTTAGGTCCCATATTGAACACAGCATCAAGCTTCCTTTGTAAACTAGCCACCTGCGAAGCAAGCTCATTGTTAGGACTAATCTCATAGATACCAGCCTTACCTCTTGTATCTTTGTGTTGAGCATTGGATCCCAACATCTCAAATATGTCATATGACTCTTGAGCATTCTTTTTCTTTAAAGCTCCACCTGCAGCATTATTGACAGTAGATTGACAAGTTTCGGTTAGTCCATCATAAAAAATTTGCATTTGTAAGTATAGAGGTAATGTTGTGTCGGATTCACTTGCACCAAAATGGATTCAGCTGCATCCTCAACTTGTGATACTCGCAAGTGCACGAGCCGTTTGGTAGTATAGCATATGTAAGTGCGAGGTCGATCCCACGAGGATTGGTGATTGAATGATCCAATTCATTTTCCCTACAAAAAAACAGAAATGGAAAAGAAAATAAATAAAACAAGAAAAAGGAAATAACTCAAGCAAATAAGTTCCCAAGTTCAATTAGATTAACGGATTGATTCTAGCTAAAGTATGATTAGGCCATGGTGTCTGGTTCTAACCTTGTGTTCCTAATTCCCTAATTTGATCATTTGTTGTCTAACCTAAAACTAAGCATTAGGAACCCATTAAGCATAGAAGAACAATTTAAACAACCAAGCATGTATCTAATCCCTGTTGTCGAATGTCCATACATACTCTTCCTATTCATAGTTCAATTTGAATTAAAGCATGGTGTCTACTCTTAATTCAAACCAAGATAGCTAACATCCAAGCCTAAATGGTGATCAATCATTCAAACTAGCATATTAACTTATAAGCATAATGAATAAGAACAAAAACCATAACTGAAACTTGGAAACTAATTAAACTTGAATACTTAAGAAAGAATGTACATTACAAATAAAATTAAAGAAGAACTTGAAAACTTGAAGGAAAATTTAGTAAAATCATTCTACTACAACAATTGATAACTTGAAAGGAAACTAAGAGAATTTGAGGGAGAGAAGGGAAGGGAGCTCTAGAGAAGTGTTTGAGAGCTCCCCCCTTGGGGTGTGATTTGAAGCTTGAAGGCTTCTCTATTTATAGGGCTAAGAGGGAGGAACAACATGATGGATTCCCACACTATCCTTCATCTTTTGCTGCTGCACCTCAAGATTCTTCACATGGGTTCAAAGGTGATCAGTTTTGCTGCCAACCCATGTGGTTGCCTTTTGCTGCCAACCCATGTGGTTGCCTTTTGGTTGCTGAAAAAACGAGTTTTCTGAACCAGGTTTGGTGTAGGAAGGCCAGAGGTCTCAAAACGTATCCAATGGGGCTGCAATTTGGATATGTTATACTAGACACCCATTGGAACAACTTCTATGAAGAAAGTATTCCCATCGGAGCAGTAGAAGTGTGCGTTTTGGACCTCGAAAGTTGGCTGCCGAACAGAGACTGGAATTGACTTCATTTCATTTCTTTGCTTTCTTTTTGCTTTACATGCATGCACATGCTTCTCTTTAGTAGCTCAAAAGCTGATCTCCAGCTCCAAAGTGATCTGCCAATTCAATTCCCATGTTCAAAGGCTGAGCAAAAATGCCTCTCATCATTCCTCTTCTTCTCTCTCTCCTTTCTCTTTGCTTCACATGCACATGCCTTCTCTATAATAGCTCCAACATGTACCAACTTGCTCTTTCAGAAATTCATAGCTGGAAAGCCTCCCAACTTCACTCATTATGTTGGGTACAAAATCAGTTGCTGCTGGGGTGAGGCACATGGATAAAAAGAGGCACATGGCTAAATGCTGGCAGCTGCACATCTTCCTGAGCAGGGTTCAATGTTGGACGGGCTGAGCACTCCACAAATGTCCAATTGGGCTGAAATTTGGATATGTTGTAGTAGACACCCATTGGAACAAGTTTCATGAATATCTTCACCTCATTAGAGCCCCACAGAATTCTGATCCAAGGCCAAGAAATTGACCTACGAAACTGGGCTGGAAATGGGCTGTAGCCAAAATTAGTTTGTCTTTAAGCTCATATTCCTCATATGCAATCAGCCCATAACATGCATGCATTGCATCAAATGTTATCTCTTGCTATCTTAACCTACAAAACACACAAACAAAGGTAAGTGACTCAAAATAAAGAGAAACTAAGCAAAATCACTAAGTAAAGAAGGCATGCAAGTGTAAGAAATTATGGACTTATCAAAACAGAAAATGAATTAAAAGCACAAGTTTAACTCAATAACATAACCAAATCATAAGCTAGAAGGGTACAAAATGATATACAATTACGAACCGATCAGGTAACCCATGATGTGGACATTGCATTAGAATTCCTTTGAAACGCTCCCAGCATTCATTGAATGGTTCACCATCATGTTGTGAGAAGTTGAAAATCTTGGACCTCAAGGTGGCTGTCTTTTGGGCAGAGAAAAACTTTTCCAAGAACTTCTTAGCAACAGCATCCCAAGTGGTTAGTGATCCAGGGGCTAACGACATCAACCAAGTCTTTGCTCTATCTTTCAAAGTGTAAGGGAAAACCCTCATCCTTAGATTTGCTTCAGACACATCCTTCAAAGGCAAAGTACAAACAACAGTATAAATTCTTTAATGTGAGCCAAAGGATCTTTGTTAGGTAAACCATAAAAAGAAGGAAGCATTTGAAAGTGAGAAGATTTAAGCTCATAGTTTCTAGCTTCTGTGGACAGCAAGATGCATGAAGGTGAATTTGGTATGATTGGTTGAGCAAGATCCTCCAAAGCACGTTGGTCATTGGCTGCCATCTTTTCTTCTTCTTCTTCTTCTTCTTCTTCTTCTTCTTCTTGTTCTGAGTTAAAGATGTTGAACAAAGAGTACTCTTCTGAGCTTGTTGAATTGGAGGTTTCGGCTTCTAAGGGATTGAGAATGGATTCAATGGCTGCCTCCCTTGCTTTAACAAGCCTTTGTTCAAATTCAGCCAGTGATGGCTGTTGTGTACCACGGATTGGTTGGATCCTAATGGTTACGGATTGAGAGTGTTTCTTGACCGCTGACACAACTTGTTCAAGCAAAGGTTTGCTCAACATGCAAATACCTGAAAACAAAGAAAAACAAAAGAAAGTAAGCAATAGAAATAAGACTCTTAATCAAGTCCCCGGCAGCGGCGCCATTTTCTTGTTGGATAGATTTTACTCTATCTATTTCTCGCAAGTGCACGAACCAATTATAGTATAGGAATGCAAGCACGAGGTCGTTCCACAGAGACTTGGATGAAAGACACTTATTACTACTACTTAGACTCACAAGTAATCCTAAGACTAAACAGAATTTCAATGAGGTTGTGTTGAGTTTGTTTTGAGTAACAACTACAAAAAGGAAAAGCATATAGCAAGTGATTGAAAACTTCTAAAGGGAATGCAAAATAACAAGTAACCAGCAAGTAGATGTTTAGAAAATGTAGAGACAAAGGAGACAAGCACTAGGGTTTCAACTTCACCATGACAATCCAATTTCAAGCAACAAGTTAACAATCACTTAAGTTGATTACAATTTCTGGAGTTCGTTCTTTCTTATGTATGATTATCCATATGGTGTTTGGTTTTAATCAAGTACTCAGAAACACAACTTAGCTATGGTGTTTAGTCTAAGCTATGAATCTGAATCCATTAAGCTTAAGAAGAACACAAAGGAACCAAGTAAACATTTAAACATGGTGTTTGTCCTAAATGCATTACCCACTCATTCACTAATCGGTTCAAGAGTCATATGGTGTTTATGTAAACTTGAACTAGATAACCAACATGCATGTGTTCATAGTGGCCAGTTATTTAAACATGCATAAAGATTCAACTAAGAACAAGTGAATGAGACCAGAAAATTAGAAGTAATCAACAAGAGTAACATTAACTTGAAAACATGAAATTGTCTTGTCAGGTTACATTGAAACCCTAGCTATGGAAATTAGTTACACTCCATTAATGGAAAATGCATTTGAATCATAATAAACATGGAGAGAGTAAGAAAAACCCGTGAAGAACGAATTATGTTGTTGTAGAGCTCCTCACAGCTTGTATGCAGCAGCAAGAGATGAAGAGTGGTGTAGATGGTGTGGATTGTATGGATTGTGTTTAGGAAATGTGTATGAGGCTGTGGTTGATGAATGTTTGAGAGGGGATTAAGCTGGGATGAGTGGTCTGCTAGGAATTGGAAGAGAGGGGTTGTGAATCCCAGGATTTGATTGATGAAAATGTGTGGAATGGAAGTGGTATTTATAGGGAGAGGGAAGTGAGAAATCTGAATTGAATATAGCAATTACCTAACACACTTGCATTAGATAATCAGAAATGGATGTTACACTTCACCAACAAATCCCACCAGCGGCCATAGCTCATCATCATGTCATCATGACCAAGCTTCCATTCAAAAACTAATAGCTCATCCTCATGTCAGCATGACCAAGCAAGCAATGAGCTCATCTTCCTGTCAGCATGATGAACAACTTCTTGGGCTTACGGATTGGGCTTGGATCACTCAAATGTCGACTTTAGGATGTCCATTTTGAAGTTCAGAATGTCATTGATCCAGCCACACAAGTATTGGCCCAATCCAAGTTCGGATGAAGAAGATAAGTCCGAAATGAATTTCTAACTCAGGCTCCAAGTTTTTGCACGTTTTTGCACCATTTTGCTTCATTTTGCTTCAAATGCCTCAAGTGGTACCTAGAGCTCAATGAACTGAATAACAAACACAAAATGGATTAAAAGCACAAGTTTTACCTAAAAACATAACCAAACAATAGGGTAGAGTGTTACAAAATTATACATAAATATGCATTGATCAACACCACCATTAACGGCCTTGTAGCTCAGGCCGTGAACCTGACGGCCGAGATCAGTTCCCCTCTCGGCCACAATCATTTTGATTAGAAGTTAAACTCAAACAGGAGCACCACTCATCTATTTCCGCAATCAATTCACTCTCAAACGCACGATAAACCATGCTGGCACGCCCCGCACGACCACACAGCACCAAAGGAGGAAGACCCGTGTTGACGCAGGTCCCCCTCGGCCCGGAGCACCAGGCCGTGAGATTCGTGTTGGTCAACACTTTTGGCATGCCCGGTGGGACTCTACTTTAGTCAAGACCTTATAGTGGAAACTAGGTCACAAGCAAAGCTCAAAAGCAAGAGAATCGAGATGACTTCTGAGACTCCTGAATTGACCTCCCCGATAATGACGGCCCAGACCGAACAAATGGTCAACATCTCGGCCAGCGTTCCAATGACGATGTTTGTGCCTAATAAATCACGGCCATGAATTGGCCGAAGGCGCCCTTTTCCTCAGCCTTTGCACTTACTCATAAAAACTGGAACGCAGCGTTTCGTCAAGATACTCGGCCTTCTTCAAAACAAAAGAAGAAAAATGCTAAGGCATGATCATCTCGCCCTTGATGTTAAGCCGAGGCCGAGGCCAAGCAAAATCACGGCCAGAGGTATTAAAGTCAAGTCATCACGTGATAACAGGGTCCCATGCTTCATTTAATGAAGTAGTGCCTCTGTTTATTGCAGCAAACCCACTGGCCACGAATAAACATTTAATGCACGAGAAGGTGGGAAGTGACTGAAGTCACGATTTGTTGATGGGAATCAGAGTGATTAGACGTAGACATTCTCACAAGAATTCTTGCAGCTTGAGAGATTAGGTCACCAGCTATCAGAACAATAAATGCGTCTCCATGACCAGTTGCGCAGAAACCACGATCAAGGGCGGCGGCCGAGATTCACTGGGATTCATGGCGTCTCACCACCATACTTCACGATTCCAAATGTCGATTAGACTACCCACTTGCTCTAATCAGACTCCATTAGGTAGGGTTTCAGCCTCGATTACTCCTCCAGGGACTCTTTCTATAAATACAAGGCTCAAGCTACATTCAAGGGGTTCAAACACCAAACCAAAGCCTCAGACTCCATTATAAGTTGCTCCGTGGGAGGCTTTTGTTTGGTGTTTGAACCCTTTGAAAGTAGTCCTGAGTCTTGTATTTATAGGCATAGTTCTTGGAGTAGTAATCGAGGCTGAAAATCTGCATGGTGGAGCCTGATTAGTGCAAGTGGGTAGTCCAATCGACATTTGGGATCGTGAAGTATGGTGGTGTGACCCCATGAATCCCGGTGAATTTCAACTGCCGCCCTGAACGTGGGTTCTGGGCTTCTGGCCGTGGAGACGCATTTATTGCTCTGGTGGCTGGTCACCTAATCTCTCAAGCTGCAAAGAGTTTTGTGAGAATGTTGGCGTCTAATCACTCTAACCCCTGTCACCAAACCCTGACTCCAATCACTTCCCACCATCCCTCGCGCATTAAATGCTTATTTCTGGCCAGTGGGTTTGCTGCAATAAACAGAGGCCTTGCTTCATTAAATGGAGCGTGTGACCCCCGTCACGTGATGATCTGACTTTAATCCCTTTGGCCGTGACCTTGCTCTACCTCGGCCTCGGCCTTCAATCGAGGCCGAGATGATCGTCCCTTAGCAATTTTTCTCTTGTTTCTCTAGAAGGCCAAACACCCTGGCAAAACGTTGCGTTTTCAGTTTCTCGAGAAGGTGCGAGGGTCGAGATAAAGGGTCCCTTCGGCCAGTTTACGACCGTGATTTATTAGGCACAAACAGGGGAGGGCCGAACCACTAACGAAAACCCAGCTAAGGAGAATGCAGAGACATGTTCAGCAGGCCAGAATGCAGGGACGAGGGAGGCCGGAAGCTCCAAGCGCTAAAGGAAAATAGCAGGCTCCAGACGGGCCATCATCCAGGTCAGTTGTTCCCTCGACGATGAGAACGACCAGGACCAAGCCACTGAGGACGTGGCGCCCTAGGCAGGCCGAGAGTCCCCCTAGATCATAGGCCATTTTGGTACAGCCGAAGGCCGCGGTCTTGGAGAGAACAGACGAGGGTGTCGTCGACATCTACCGTGGAAGGGACCCTCTTTTCGGCCAACGGTTTGTCCTTTCTCAAGGAATTCCACAAAGACCATTCGGCCACGGACCTATACGGCATGACCCCTGAGAGCCGTGAAATCGTGGAGTTGGCCCTCAAAAACACAAAGGTAGAGGCGCTCCTCATCACCAGCAGTCCTCTGATTCGGCCATTAAGGCCGTATGCTAGGCAAACAGGGAAGCCAGAGCGAGAGGTCTGCCAAGTTACCAGCCCGACCTTGGCGGATCAGAGGCTAAAGTCCCCTTCAGGAGGGGCGATTTAGATATCTCCACCAGGATTTTACTGTAACTCCGTGAACACTGTCCTTGGCCTGACGACCGAGGAAAAGGGCCGGGTAAGCCGCCTGGACGATTACTTAACAGCTAAAGACACATTGGCAAAAGCTAGACAGGCCCTCAAGGGGGAGGTCGAAGCCTCGGACTCCCCTGAGATCAAAGCATCCACAGTCGATAGCCCGAGGACCACAAGGCCTATGACCGAGGGTTTCGGAGATCCTTTCTTCGGTCATGAGGCCGAAGACGACCCCACTTTAGGAATCTCCGATGAAGAATATGAGGGGATCCTCGGGATGGTCGAGGAAAAGGTCTTCGCCAAAGACGGCTATGAGGCCAAGGAAGAAGCGGGTAGGGGTAACCCGCGGGAGCCAGGGGAGGTCGGCATCAACATGGTCCTAGTGCTACCATCTGAGTTTTTAGCCCCAGGAGGGCAGACCAGCGGCTTGGAGGATGATGTGGCCAAGGAGCAGCTGGATCAGAGGCCAAAGACGAAGGAAGAGTTATTGGCCATGGCGTTTAATGAAGTGATACCTAGAAACGAGCCAAACAAATACCGACACCTGAAGCCGTTATACATCTCGGCTCATATAGAGGGTGTGCCCGTATCCAAGGTTTTCGTTGACTGTGGGGCAACGGTCAACATCCTTCCTTATTCCTTGATGAGGAAGCTAGACAAGTCAAAGGAGGACCTCATCCCCGCGACGTGGTCATGAGCAGTTTTGTCGGCGATAAATCTAAAACCATCGGCCTGTTGCCATTAAAGATTACCGTGGCCGACCAGACAAGAGTCGCGGCCTTCTACGTGGTCGAATCCAGCGTCGACTACAACATATTGCTCGGCCGTGATTGGATCCACCAGTCTGGGGTGTATACCGTCCTCCCTCTCCCAACTATTATTCTTCCTGGGACGGCCAGAAGGTGTCTATACACCCGGCCGATGAAAAACCTTTTGAGGCCAACGCCGTACAAGCTCGGATTTACGACGACGACGTTGGATGGGTTGTTCTCACCGGCCACGATGCAAACGGCCGGCCAACCAGAACGACGGCCCAGAAGGTCCTGGAATTAGGCGCCGAGAATATCTGGGCAGGATTCGGCGCGCGAAGTATTGATTAACCTCACCAGCCTTTAGATGACAGACAAGGCCACTAAAGAAGAAGGAACAGCGGCCGTGAAGGATTTGGTAGAAAGACTGCTGGAACATTGGGTGGAGGAATCCTTACGGCCAAATTCACCAATCAACCTGATCGAATTCCTCCACGAACGGAGACGAGACAGACGCTCTGACTTTGGATGACTTGGAAATGGCGCCCGCCGAGAGATGGAGGACGACTACCCCGAAGTCCAGGACCCTTTATTAGAAATAAATGTAGGATCGGAGGCCGAACCACGGCCTCTTTTTGTAAGCCAACTTTTGGATCCTAAGCTAGCGGCCGAGGTTATCGGCCTGCTCCATGAATATAAGGATTGTTTTGCTTGGGATTATCATGAGATGCCTGGATTGCCGAGAAATTTGGTCGAGCATGAATTAAAAATCAAGGAAGGGTTCAAGCCTTTCCAGGCAGCCGCCGAGGTGTTTTTCGACCGAGGTACAACTTAGAGTCGAGGAAGAGATTGAACGGCTCCTTAAAACCGGCTTCATCCGAACGGCCCGGTATGTTGAGTGGTTGGCCAACATTGTACCAGTTTTAAAGAGGACTGGGGCTTTGAGGGTTTGCACCCATTACCGAAATCTGAATCTCGCAACCCCCAACGACGAATACCCCATGCCTATGTCAGACCTCCTGGTGGGGACATAACTGGTGGACTTGAGAGGTAGTGCTTGATTTCCTCAAAAGCCTGTTGGTGCTGTTCCTCCCACTTAAAAGTTTGTTCCTGTTTCAACCTTAGTAAGGAGGAGAAGGGCTGGATTTTTCCTGAGAATTGGATATGAATCTTCTTAGAAAGTTAATTTTTCCTAGAAGACTCTGCAGCTCTTTCTTGTTACGAGGTGGTTGAGCTTCTATGATGGACTTTGCTTTATTTTTGTCCATTTCTATGCCCCTTTGGTGGACCAAAAAACCTAAGAAATTTCCTGCCTGAACTCCAAAAACATATTTTTTGGGATTCATTTTTAATTGATGTTGTCTCATTCTTAGGAAAGCCCTTCTCTAGATCTGATACATGGTTTTTCTCCTCTAGGGATTTAATTACCACATCATCTATATACACCTCTAGAAAATGCCCTATCATATCATGGAAAATAGAATTCATTGCTCTTTGATAAGTGGCTCCTGCATTTCTTAAGCCGAAGGGCATTACAGTGTATTCAAAAGCACCTATATGTCCTGGGCACATGAAGGCTGTCTTATGGATGTTTTCTTCAGCCACCATGATCTGATTATATCCTGCGTTGCCATCCATGAAAGATAGCATTTGGTTATGAGCAGCTCCATCTACTAGCATATCTGCTATTGGCGTAGGATATTCATCCTTAGGGGATGCTTCATTTAGATTCCTATAATCCACACAGATCCTCACTGCCCCTGTTTTTCTTTTTCAGAACTGGCACAATATTGGCTAGCCAATCAGCATAAATGGCTGGTCTGATGAATCCTGCCTTGAGCAATCTCTCTATTTCTTCCTTGGCTTTTAGTTCCTGTTTCCATAGACATTCTTCTCCTGGCCTGTTTGACTGGAAGGTAGCCTTCTTTGATTGGCAGCTTGTGTTCTACCAACTTTCTGTCTAATCCAGGCATCTCATGATAATGCCAAGCAGAACAGTCTTTAAAATCATGCAAGAGTGCAATGATTTCACTCTTGAGCAGTTCTTCCAACAGTGCACTAATGAAAGTGGGCCTTGGATCCTCTTTTGTCCCTAAGTTTATCTCCTGCAATGGATCTTCCACTTCTGGTAAGGAGTCATCTAGTGCTGCTGGTGCAAAATCTAATATTTCCTCTTGTAAACCTTCTTCTTGTTCTTCATTGCTCTCATGCGTGAATTCTGCCATATTGATGGCTGGATTGTGCATGAAGAGTTTCCTTTCCTCCCAATATATCAACAATCTTTTTGTAATGGATCGGATTGTACAGCTCGATCCTTTTCTTGTTGACTGAGACTAAACATCAGAGTTCTGGAGGTTTAGAACAAAAGGCCTATTCCAGTCTTCTAGAGAACTGGCCAGACCATCTTCAATGAGTCTCTGGGCCGTGACACCATGAGGGCGGCCGTTCTGGTTGACTCCAAAGAATGTGGAAGGACCAAGGTCATCATGATAATACCTTGCCTCAAAACACATGGCAGAGGGCAGAAATGGCCGTGGATCGGTGATCGGTGCATAAATTACATATCATTTTGTACCCTTTTAACTTATGATTTGGTTATGTTTTTGAGTTAAACTTGTGCTTTTAATTTGTTTTGTGTTTGTTTCAGTGTTTTAAGTTTGAGACTCAATAAATGCATTTTGGAGACAAGTTAGCTCAAAACAGTGTCTGCAGATCAGTCAACTTCACGGATTGGACTGTACTTGCTCAAGAAGAACCAGATGATGAACCATACATCATTGGAAAGATACGGAAGTCTAGTTTCTGTATAATTTTACGGTTCATGATTCCGAGTCTTCTAGAGAAAGTTATACATGTTTTGGCAACTTAAGGTCAAATTCGGCAGCATCTGCGTTACTGGGCCAAAAATCACATTTGAAGGCCTTTCCGATTTTTCCTTGAGCTGGGCTGCATATGCTTGGAAAGATAAGACACATAGCTTGAAGATCCATATTTTTACAGATTTTTCAGAATGGATGAACAAGCCCAAAACGAGCCCACAAGCTGGCTGCAATACATTGTCATGCATGACATATGCATGATGAATTGTTGTTGATTGTGGGAAAGTTTGGTGAAGCATATTCAATTCCTATTTTTGAGTGGAATTTTGCAGCAGCCAAAAGATGATGAAGTGGGAGCTGAACACTAAGCCTAAAGACAAGAGGAATTGTTTTCAAATGCAATTGTGTGTTAGGTTAAGTTGGTGAATTAAGTGTTGTGTGTTAGGTGAAGTTAGTGTGTTTAGAAAATTCAATTGTATAATTCAGATTTTCACTTCCCCTAGGCCTATAAATAGGGAAGTTCTCTAAGCTTGTAATAACACCCCAAGGGGGGGAGCTCTCAAGCACTTCTCTAGAGCTCCCTTCCCTTCTCTCCCTCAAATTCTCTTAGTTTCCCTTTGTAGTTCTCAATTGTTGTAATAAGATCATTCTACTAAATTTTCTTTCTTCTAAATTCTCAAACATCTCTCTATTCTCTTTCAAATTCTCTTAAGTCTCCATGTCTCAAACACTTCACAAACACCTTTCTCTCCCTTCCCTAAGTTCTCAAATTCTCCAAGTTCATAAACATTCTCCAAGTTCTTAACCACTCTCTTCCAAATTCCCCATGTCTCAAACACATTCCCTTCCAAATTCCCCATGTTCTCCAAACACTTTCTCTTCCAAAAGTCTCCATGTCTCAAACACTTCACAAACACATTTCTCTTCCCTTCCAAAAATCATCCAAGTTCTCAAACACAATTCCCATTCCTTCACCAAATTCTCCAAGTTCTCAAATACTTTCTTCTCCCTTCTCTAAGTCTCCAAATCTCTAAAACACATGTCTCAACCCTTCCAAAATCCTCAAAGCTCTCAAACACATGTTCTTCCAAAATCCCCAAATTTCCCAAACACTTTCTTCTCCCTCCTCCAAGCTCTCAAACACTTTCCTTTCTTCCTCAAGTTCTCTTAATTTCTTTAATGTTCTTTTAGTTGTAATTTGTTTTTCTTGTAATGTACATTCTTTCTTCTTGTTTTGTTTCTTTTGTTTTCATTTTTGTTTTATGTAGGAAAATTGAATTGGATCATTCAATCACCAATCCCTGTGGAATCGACCTCGCACTTACATACGCTAAACTACCAACGGTTCGTGCACTTGCGAGTATCACAAGTTGAGGATGCAGTTGAACCCATTTTGGTGCAGCTGAATCTACGCAACAATCGGCCTCTACTATTTTCAAGTATCCTTCTTCATTCCAAAGGGCTAGTTGCTGATGGAGAGTGGAAGGAACACAAAGGCTTTGGTGAATCCAGTCCCTTCCAAGCAATGCATTGTAAGTGGTAGAAGTAATGTCTACCACGAAGAATGCAATCTTCAGCTCTTTGGTTCCAACTATAACGTCCATGTCCAGGATTCCATAAGTCTTAGTGATGCCCCCAGCAAAGTTGGTGACAGTCAAACGTGTTGGAATTAGATCCTTCTCTGTTCTGCCCATCTTGCTCAACAACCTGCGTGGCAAAAGATTAATGGCTGCACCTCCATCTACCATTACTTTGGAAATAGGAATACCTCCAAAGTTTGCAGTTATGAATAGAGGTTTGAGGTGATTAGCCATTTCCTTGGTTGGCTTGGAGAAGCAAAGCTGTTCTACAGCCAGTTTTATGGTAGTTCCACTTGTTTTGGCAGCATGTGTTTGCTGTTCCTGGCACCTATTCTACTTCTGCCAGCTTGCACTCAAAAGTCTCATGGGAGAATACGTCTCCCTCCAAAGTGTTTCCTTGTCCTTCTGCATCCCTGAATTTTTCTGACAAGACGAACACCATGTTAATGCCCAAATCACCCTGAGCAGGCTCTACAATTCTGCGCCAAAAGCCTCGGTTTCTTCATCTAGTCCTCCATCATAGTCCATCTGTTCTTCCCGTACTCTCTGTCCAGTCTTCTTGTTCTCCTGTTTCGAGGATCCCAATCTGGTCCTCTGCAGATGGTTCATAGTCCAATTGTTCCTCCTCATATTCTTCAGTCCAGTCTTCTTGCCCTTCTCCTGAAATAGGTTTGGATCCGCCTTGTATTTTTGAAGTTTCAAGCTGATCCACTGAAGATGAGGCCGGATGGATGGAAGGTTTGCCTGGAGATTCTTTCTTTATCAGCCCTTGTGGTTGATATGTTGTTTGTTCTGCTTGAGGAGTTACTTCTAGGCTCTTCCTTCTTCTAACAGAACTCTTCTCTGGAAGTACCTGTGCTTCATTCCTGTTTCTGAGGAAGGTGCAATATTGCCTTTGAACTCTCCTCTTCTGAGTTCTTGTTAGCTCAGAGTTGGTCTACCACTTTTTCCGACGGAATACCATCTGCCTTCTATGATAGTTGCCAAGGGCTTGTCATTTCTGGGCATCTTAATTGGTATTTCCTTCTTGGGTTGCTCTGGCATTCTTCCTGTTGTGCTTGGCAGGTTTAAGATAGTCCCTCTGCCCGGCTCTCTGCTTAGAAGGAGTCGGAACTGGGCCTTGTTGACACGATGGTCCAATCCAGGTAAAGAGCGCTGGTTGTGGACTCGACTCTGATTGTCAGAGTTACTTCTAACTCACTTTTACACTTGCACTTGCTACACAACACTACCCCAGCCAAGATGGTTGCCTTTGACCTTTGAATAGTCTCCCTTGTGACTCTTCTGCTTCTGCCTGGAGCTAGCTTCTGTTGCTGGTCTGTTTCCCTTCCGTTTTGGCCAATTCAGGTTGACCATGTTGACTTGAGGTTGGGGAAAAGGATCTGTCGTCACTGAGGGAGATTTTTTCTCCAGCTTCAGTCTTCCTCCTGTTATTCCTTCTTGTATGACATCTCTGAAAACAACACAACTATTGGTGGAATGGTTCCAAGAGTTGTGCCACCTGCAAATCCTGTCTGCCCTTGAGTTCTTCTGGTTTGGGCTACCTGTGGGGTGTCTCTATTGCCTTCTGTAGCAGCATCTCTGATCAGTACATATTTACATATCATTTTGTACCCTTCTAGCTTATGATTTGGTTATGTTTTTTAGTTAAACTTGTGCTTTTAATTCTTTTTGTGTTTATCTTTCAGTTAATTGAGATTTAGGTAATAATGATGGCTTTGGATAGGAAATGATGCAATCCAAGCATGTGAAGGCCTGATTTGGATGAAGGGAAGAAGAGCTTAAAGACAAACTCATTTTTTGCTACAGCCCCCTGCCAGTCCAGTTTCGTAGGTCATATTGCAAGCTTTGTTTCAGCAACCTACATAGCTCGAATGAGGCCACATTCTTCATGAAAGTTGTTCCAATGGGTGTGTACTATAACATATCCAAAATTCAGCCCCATTGGATAAATCTGGAGTCCGTTACCTAGCAAACACAGAACCATGCTCAGGATGGATCTTATCAGCGCGGAAAATGAGTTAGAAATTTGTTTCGGCCTTAACTTTTTCCTCCGACCTTGGATTGGCCCAAATAACATATGGCTGGAAAGAAGACATTCTGAAATTCAATTTCAAGTGCTTAAAGTCCTAATTTGATTAAGAGAAGCCCAAGTTGTAAGCCCTTGAAGTTTCTGGTCATGCTGACCTCAGCATGTGCTGGTTGGATGCTTGGTCATGGTGAGCTAGGCATGACCTATCATTTCTGGTTGGAAGCTTGGTCATGGTGACATGAAGATGACCTAGGGCTGCTAGTGGGATTAATTGGTGAAGTGCATCAACCATTCAAGATTTTCTAATACAAGTGCATCACCCATTTCAGATTTTCTATTACAAGTGCATCAACCATTTTAGATTTTATAATTCAAGTGTTGTATGCATTAGCCATATTGAATTCAGATTTTTCACTTCCCCTAGGCCTATAAATAGGGAAGTTCTCTATGCTTGTAAACACACCCCAAGGGGGGGAGCTCTCAAACACTTCTCTAGAGCTCCCTTCCCTTCTCTCCCTCAAATTCTCTTAGTTTCTCTTTCTAGTTTTCAATTGTTGTAATGAAATCTTTTGTGCTGAAATTTTCTTTAAGTCTTTCCAAGTTCTACTTTACTTTTCCTTATGTAAATTCTTTTCTTTAGTTTCAAGTTTGATTAGTTTCCAAGTTTCAATTATGGTTCATGTTCTTATTCATTATGCTTATAAGTTAATATGCTAGTTTGAATGATTGATCACCATTTAGGCTTGCATGTTAGCTATCTTGGTTTGAATTAAGAGTATACACCATGCTTTAATTCGAATTGAACTATGAATAGGAAGAGTATGTATGGACATTCGACAACAGGGATTAGATACATGCTTGGTTGTTTAAATTGTTCTTCTATGCTTAATGGGTTCCTAATGCTTAATTTTAGGTTAGACAACAAATGATCAAATTAGGGAATTAGGAACACAAGGTTATGACCAAACACCATGGCTTAATCATACATTAGCTAGAATCAATCCGTTAATCTAATTGAACTTGGGAACTTATCTGTTTGAGTTAGTTATTTCTTTCTTCCTTGTTTTATTTATTTCCTTTCTTTTTCATTTCTGTTTTGTGTAGGGAAAATGAATTGGATCATTCAATCACCAATCCTCGTGGGATCGACCTCGCACTTACATATGCTATACTACCAAACGGCTCGTGCACTTGCGAGTATCACAAGTTGAGGATGCAGTTGAATCTATTTTGGTGCAGTGAATTCGAAACAACAAGTTTTTGGCGCCGTTGCCGGGATCGGTAACATTGTTTGATTCTATTTGGTTTTCCTACTTTTTATTTATTTTTTTGTATATAACTAGACAATGTCATGTTTTAAAGTTAATGACGTTAATTGACAAGTTGTGTTTGTAGTCCAACGGACAAGGACAATTGCCTGACAAGCAAGAGAACTGGGTTTGAGTCCCAGCTTACACAACACACAAGAGGTTTAAGTAGCATGTTGGTTATTTCTAGTTTATGGTTTCCTTCACTTGCTCTTGATTAAATATCTTGTCCAAGTTTACATAAACACCATATGACTCTTGGACTGATTAGTGAATGAATGGGTAGATATTGAAGACAAACACCATGTTTAAATTCTACTTGGTTCTTTATTGTTCTTCTTGTTCTTAATGGGTTCGGAATTTGTGTTTAGACTAAACACCATAGCTAAATGCTTTTTCTGAATACTTGATTAAAACCACACACCATATGGATAATCATATTTGAGAAAGAACGAACTCCATAAGCTAGTTTGATTTACTTTGTTGCTTGTTACTTTGAAACATGGAAGTGTTTATTTTTCCTTTTCATTTTTTAGTTTTTTTTTAAATTTATTTCCTAATCCTTTTAATTCCGTTTCAAGTTTTTGTGTGTGCTTGTTCTAGCAATGTAAATAGCTCAATAAAAAGGGAGAAAGAAGGCAACTTCAAAGAAGGGAAGTGTGGAGCAGTGGGAGAAGTCGCGGCCTCCAAGTGCATCCATACTCGACCTAATCGCTTCAAGGGGGAGCATTTCAATCCTTTCTCTTCTTTAAATTCTGTTTATTTCTTGGTTTGTTTCTTCTAGTACAACAATTTATGTCATTTGTTTGAGTTTGTTTAGAGTACTTAGTTCATTTTCATTTATGGTTTGTTGTCTCATTTTATCTTAATTTGTTTTTGTTTCGTATCTTAAAAAATTCAAAATTCAAAATTCAAAAAATTCAAAAAGATTTTTCATATGAGCTAACTTATGGTAACTCCAGTAAGCACTTCCGTCAATACAGTGTCTAGGAGTTCTTTAGGCGACACCTTCGGTGTCTAAGAAGTTTGGGTTTTAAGCGGGACCATTGTGACCCCTCCAACCTTCCCGGATCCCCTGGCTGTGTTTTCTGAGGCACTTAACTGGTCATCCGTGAGTTGCTTGTATATTCGTGTGTTTTTAAACTAAGTTTTTTTTTATTTTCTTTGTTTTATTTTCTGTTTAGTCTTTGTTTTTATTTTGTTTTTGTTTTGTTTTGTTAAGTTAGTTTTTGTATTTATTTTGTTTAGTCGTTATTTTTATTTTGTTTTTTATTTTGTTTTTGTGGTATGATTAGTTAGTTTATTTCTGAGTGTTAGAAACACATTTTTATTTTATTTCAAACACTGCATTAAAAAAAAAAAAAAAAAAAAACATTCAAGTAAATTAAAAAAAAAAAAAAAAAAACAAACAAACTTCTTCTTCTTCTTCTTCTTCTTCTTCTTCTTCTTCTTCATCTTCTTCATCTTCATGGCTTACCTCTATTGTCTCGTACTTGTAGGATCTGCAAGCGTTCTACATGGTCATCATTTTTCCTCTCCAAGTGCTTCCACATGCTGAGTGGCAAGGAGAGCCGCTTCTGGAGGTCCGCCACCATAGCCTTCAAGGAAGCCACTTCCTCGCTCAGAGCGGCACACTCCCGTGTCCTCGCCAGTAGTCGCATGCCCAAATTGGTAGCCGAGACCGCTTGGAGTCCAGTTAAATCGTGGGACTCATCCACCGCCATCTTGTCAGACCTACGTGCCACATGCATATGATCTGCTGGAGTTAGTTTCCTGCCAATCAATGTTCCCAGGAGCACTGACCTGTTCGGCATTACCTCAGAAAGGTTCGGTATTGCCTCAGCAGAGTTTGAGGCAGTGCCGTGATGATATGAAGAGTTTGGGAAGACAGAGGTTGGAGGAGCCCTTATCTGGGCATTTGGTGGTGCAAGGGATAGCTCAAGGTTGAGATCATCAAGGTGAGTGCATGAGGATGCCATTTGTTTTGCTTCTGAATTTTTTGATGTTTTTCCTTGAGTTTGCAGGAAGAAATGCTGGGTATCATCCGCTTGCAGAGGTGTGGTTTAAATAGGCATATGCTGATGAGAGAGAGCCAACACCATTTCGGATTTCCGGGGCAGGCTGAACCTAATCGCTTCAAGGGGGAGCACATTAACTTTCACTTTACTTTACTTTTTTTCCGTGTTTTCTGGTGTTTTATGTTTTTTCCCGTTACTTTCATTTTCTAGTGCTTTGTGTTTCTGCCTTTTCCTTTCGGCTATCTTTGTTTTATTTTAGTTAGGGAACTGTGTTTTTCTTTCCGTTTGTCGTCTTTGGTTTATTTTAGTTGGGAAGTGTCTTTTCCTTTTCCTTTTCTTTTTATTTTTCTTTTCTGCAACCTTCCTCTTTTATTTCCGAAACAAAATAACGAAAATACAAAAACAACAACATAAAATAAAAACATCAATAATACAGTAGAAGTCATTTCTTCTCGGTGCTTGGTGTCTCGACCATTGGAGCTTTGAGTTTGGCCCTCTGGCTATCCTCTTCCGGGGCTTCACGCACAGCCTCTTGGGGCTCATCACTTGAGCTCCCAAAGATCGCAATCTTAGCTTGAGCGTAACTACTCTCGCGATCTGCTTGCTTGCGTTTACCCGGTCGGTCTAGGTCCTCCAGCTGCTTTCTCATGTCACGAGAATACAACTCTACCATTTTTGTTAGGCTTCTATTCTCATCCCGCAATACTTCTAGCTGGTGTCGATTCACCTCCACTATCCTTGCCCTCTCCCTTTTCAAGCTTTTTATAGCAGTCTGACACTCTTCAACCATACTTCGCTCCGCCGCTAACTGACCTTTCAGAATCTCTACCTCATGGGATTTCGCAAGTAGGCGATGCCCCAAACTTGCAACACATGCTGTACTCTGCACGCTTAGTGCCAGGGCATCACTCGTGACTCGGTTGTCATCCCTTGTCCCAAACACACGTATATCTTTAGGAGTTACTAGATTTCTGCCAACTCCAATGGCAACATCGTTGTCTAGGAGTATTGAGTCATTGACAGGAACAGGCCCTCGTGCAGAGGCAAAGTATGGCACCCATACTAGTGCAGTTGATTGGCCCCATGTCTGAGTTGGTGGAGCTAGGTTGAGATCCAACGAAAATGGGTAGTTAGAGGCCATTTGATTTCTCACTCGCTTTTCTTCTTTCTTTCGTTTCTCTTTTGTGTGTTTCTGAGTTTGTGTTTTTCACCATTTCTTTTTGGCTTTTTATAGACTTAGTCTGCTAAACCCTAGCCGCTGCGGTTCTAAGTTCTGTGCGGCCCTTACGGCTTATCTCTATATGTCGCCGCACCCGTTTCCCAACATCCCTTAATTGCATTTTCATCTTCCACCACCTTCACATGAAAAGTCGTCGCGCCTTCCTACGAGGCCAATAATTCTGGCTTGGGGGATGTGACAGCTGCCTCTGTGCGCCGACACGTCCCTCACCCCTTTTACCCGTGACTTCCCAGGAACCAAGGCATCAGGGACCACACTCTTTCTTTTTAGAAATCCCGCCTTCGCGCTCCCAATTCACGTTTCATTTAAAAAATAAAAATAAAATAAAAATAAAATTGAACATGTGGGCTTTGGACTTCATTGTGGGCTTCGGGTTTCACCGTTGTTTAGGTTTCAAAGTGGGTTAACTTTCTTGTGGGTTGGATTTTCAATCGTTTGGGTTTTGGTTTGCGTAAGACTGTCTGTTTAGGGCTTTCTGTTTCGAGTGTTTTACTGTTTCGTTTCTTTTTATTTGTTTGTTTGTTTTGTAATTTTTATTTTTGTAATTATTTTATTTTATTTGTGATTTATATTTACTTTAGTACTTTTCATTTCTTGTTATGACATTGCTTGTGACTAATTTTTAAAACATTGAGGACAATGTTCATTTCTAGGTTGGGGGTATTGGAGTTTAGCAAGTAAATTTGGTTTGTCTTAAAAAAAAAAAAAAAAAAAAATTATTGCTTTCTTTTCTTTTATTTTGAGTCTTGTTTTGTTTTGTTTTGTTTTTTAGTCACTTTCCGAACACATATGATGAGATTGAGATAAATGTTGCATGACTTAAATAAAAATTGAATTTTATTTATTTATTATTTATAATTTTTCTTTTTGTAACTTTTTATTGTAAAAAAAAAAACTTAAAAAAATAAAATTAAATAAATAAATTTGGCATTGTTCTAGCATGATATGTTCGAAACCTTCTTTGCACTTGCCATTTGTTTCACAATTTTCCAATTAAAAGGATTTGCATGATCTAAAGAATCGTATGAAGCATAAATTAGACTTATATAACCATATAATGGGAGCTTTTGAGCCTTGTGCTTCATTTCATGAGTGTTATACACATACTCTTATTTTCTTGTCATCAAAGTTGTTGTTTGATCTCATTATTCATTGATTTGGTTGAACACTTAAAAGTCATTCATTCTTTTGCAATTTGATTTCATGACATTTAAGAAATGATATTAAGGCCACCTTTGGATCGTTTGTGCCTTTCAAGCTAACCTTAAGCATGCTTAAGCATGATTTTCCATTGTTAACCATTTTGAGCCTACATGTAAACTTTTTTTTCATTTTACCAATTGCAATTCCTAGCTTTAGCCCGAAAAACAAGAATTTACCTTTCTAAGGAACTCATGAGCTCTAATTCGGATGTGTTTTTCATGCTAAGTTTGGGAAGGGATATTACATTAAAAAAAAAATTATAGAACTTCACACAATTGGTGAAAGAAAAGAGAAAAGTTCTGATTAAATGGTAGTTGATTGAAATTTCATTTTTGGGTTTCATTGGTGTTTGGAAAGGAGTTTAAATCATTGTAAATGAAGGTATAAGGAGTTTTGATCATGTAAAGAAAATATCTAATCGTGATGATTCGAAGTCTTGTAAATAATTATTTTATGCTCTTACATTTTTGAGTTCCTTGGACTTTGTATTATCCATACCTTTCATTTCTTACTCACCTTACACCTCTTGGCCCCATTACAACCTATGTTAAAGACCTAAATTGATCTTAAATGTCATGTGGTTGAATTGCATTCATGTTTCTACTTTTAAGTGTTTGACATCCTTCTTGAGATCATATTAATGCAAGTTTTTCATCTTCCTATTTTGAGTTAAGTCCCTTATGGTGTAACTCTAATCTTATGTTTATAACTGAGTGATGCATTGTAGCCCTCTTCTGAGTGATTCATTTGTGAGAGGACAACTTTGGTGAGATTTGAAGTTGCATTTGTGCTTGGTATGATTTTTGAAATTGTGTGAAAACTAAGATTGGAGAATTTGTTGCATTTGGCAATCACACTACTACACTTTGAGCATATTATGTTTTGAACTTTGCCGCCTTGTAAATAATGTCTAAATTGAGTTTTTATTGTTAAAACTTTTGAGTCATGTGCATAAGTCATTTCTCTTCAGAAAATGTTCGGAAAGATTGTTTTTAGTTTTATTTTTATTCTTTTTTTTATTTTTGTAATTATTTTTGTTTTTGTTTTTGTTTTATTTTGCTTAAGGACTAACAAAGTTAGTAAAGTTTTCTAACCACTTTGTTTTGTAGAGTTAGAAAAACGTTTGTGGGTATTGATATTTGTTAAACCCTCAGGAGACACAACTCCTCCTCCTAGGGATGCCTAGAGGTTTAAAGGCTTGTTGCATACGCTAAATGCAATCGAGTTACCTGCGGAAGTGGTTCAGTTAACTTCTTATTTTATTTTTAACTTTGTTTTGTGTTGTTTTGCTCGAGGACTAGCAAAATCTAGGTTTGGGGGTATTTGATCAGTACATATTTACATATCATTTTGTACCCTTCTAGCTTATGATTTGGTTATGTTTTTTAGTTAAACTTGTGCTTTTAATTCTTTTTGTGTTTATCTTTCAGTTAATTGAGATTTAGGTAATAATGATGGCTTTGGATAGGAAATGATGCAATCCAAGCATGTGAAGGCCTGATTTGGATGAAGGGAAGAAGAGCTTAAAGACAAACTCATTTTTTGCTACAGCCCCCTGCCAGTCCAGTTTCGTAGGTCATATTGCAAGCTTTGTTTCAGCAACCTAAATAGCTCGAATGAGGCCACATTCTTCATGAAAGTTGTTCCAATGGGTGTGTACTATAACATATCCAAAATTCAGCCCCATTGGATAAATCCGGAGTCCGTTACCTAGCAAACACAGAACCATGCTCAGGATGGATCTTATCAGCGCGGAAAATGAGTTAGCAATTTGTTTCGGACTTAACTTTTTCCTCCGACCTTGGATTGGCCCAAATAACATATGGCTGGAAAGAAGACATTCTGAAATTCAATTTCAAGTGCTTAAAGTCCTAATTTGATTAAGAGAAGCCCAAGTTGTAAGCCCTTGAAGTTTCTGGTCATGCTGACCTCAGCATGTGCTGGTTGGATGCTTGGTCATGGTGAGCTAGGCATGACCTATCATTTCTGGTTGGAAGCTTGGTCATGGTGACATGAAGATGACCTAGGGCTGCTAGTGGGATTAATTGGTGAAGTGCATCAACCATTCAAGATTTTCTAATACAAGTGCATCACCCATTTCAGATTTTCTATTACAAGTGCATCAACCATTTTAGATTTTATAATTCAAGTGTTGTATGCATTAGCCATATTGAATTCAGATTTTTCACTTCCCCTAGGCCTATAAATAGGGAAGTTCTCTATGCTTGTAAACACACCCCAAGGGGGGGAGCTCTCAAACACTTCTCTAGAGCTCCCTTCCCTTCTCTCCCTCAAATTCTCTTAGTTTCTCTTTCTAGTTTTCAATTGTTGTAATGAAATCTTTTGTGCTGAAATTTTCTTTAAGTCTTTCCAAGTTCTACTTTACTTTTCCTTATGTAAATTCTTTTCTTTAGTTTCAAGTTTGATTAGTTTCCAAGTTTCAATTATGGTTCATGTTCTTATTCATTATGCTTATAAGTTAATATGCTAGTTTGAATGATTGATCACCATTTAGGCTTGCATGTTAGCTATCTTGGTTTGAATTAAGAGTATACACCATGCTTTAATTCGAATTGAACTATGAATAGGAAGAGTATGTATGGACATTCGACAACAGGGATTAGATACATGCTTGGTTGTTTAAATTGTTCTTCTATGCTTAATGGGTTCCTAATGCTTAATTTTAGGTTAGACAACAAATGATCAAATTAGGGAATTAGGAACACAAGGTTATGACCAAACACCATGGCTTAATCATACATTAGCTAGAATCAATCCGTTAATCTAATTGAACTTGGGAACTTATCTGTTTGAGTTAGTTATTTCTTTCTTCCTTGTTTTATTTATTTCCTTTCTTTTTCATTTCTGTTTTGTGTAGGGAAAATGAATTGGATCATTCAATCACCAATCCTCGTGGGATCGACCTCGCACTTACATATGCTATACTACCAAACGGCTCGTGCACTTGCGAGTATCACAAGTTGAGGATGCAGTTGAATCTATTTTGGTGCAGTGAATCCGAAACAACAATCTCATCAAACAAAGCATCCACCTTAGTCAAGTCGAGGGAATAGACCTTGTTCTGTGTTGGTTTGTTTGGAACAAACCCTCCTGTGAATGGTGGCGGCTTTTGGTCCTTTGGTGGCTTGGTAAGAGCTTTGCAGCTGATGGGATGTTTTAATTTTGCCATTTCTGCCACTGCAATTTCTCTTTCCTCCGAGCCTTCTGTGTCTTCTTCTGACTCTACCTCAACCAGATGGACTGAAGAAGAAGGGTGTCTTATAATATGTGCCTTTGGAAGAGTTCCTCTTCTGCTGCTCTTCCCTGAGCAGCTCCTCATACTTAGATGCCTTGTCTCCAGTTCTGCCAGATCTCCAAACAGCATTCCATCAAATCTTTTTCTCAAAGATATTTTAAGGGCGGTTTGAGCCATCTGGATGAAGTGTCTTTCTTCCATAGGGATTCGGCATTTCATCTTGAGCTTTCTGAATCTGGTTATGAAGTCCTAGCAGGTTCATCTTCACTCTTTGAGGGCAGCAAGATCACTGATGGTGACTTCTGGCTGGATCCTGAAATAATAGTCGTGGAAGACATTTTCTGTTTGTTCCCAGGTTTGAACAGAGTTAGCTGGTAGACTGGTGTACCAGGTAACAAAGTGAAATTTGGTACTTTGAAACCTGGGGGTAGAGGTATCTGGCCTATGTAAGCCGGATATGGCTTTTTGTAGGTGGGCCTTTCTCCTCTTCTGGCTTTAGGCTCCATCATCTCCCTGATCATTCTCTCTAGTGGCCCCATGTCATTCAAAGCATTGACAGGATGTAGATTTCGTCCCTGTTCTGCTTGGATGTGGTCAAATCTGTGTGGTCCTGGGCAGAGCTTCCTCCCTGTGTTCTTCCTCTTCTTCATAATCTGGATGATTCCTCCAGTTTGCCCCCGGTCTGTTTCTGTCATTGTTAGCAAAGGGGTTGATTCCTCCTTTGCCTCTTCTGCCCCTTGCTAGTGGAGGGAATGGATTGGGGTCCATCCTTCTAGGTCTGTAGGGCAACACGGCTGGTGCCTTAGGCAGAAGTGGCCAGGGTTGATCACGTGGGGCCACATGTTGTGGAATAGGTGGAGGTTCTGGCTAATTCTGGGAACCTAAATTGGAGCAGGGCCTTCCTGGCCTGACTGGACCTCAGGTTCCTGAACGGGAAGGGCTGCTCCTCCCTGTCCAGCCTGGGCCTCATCAGGTCCTAGTATTCCAGCTATCTGCGCGATGAGAGGGTTCTCCTGATATGGCCATGCCAGTCCTGGTGGCGGTCCATAAGGGAGGTCTAGCTGATATGGCCATGGCAGCTTCACGGTCCTTCTTGAACTGCCTGTTAACTTGCCATTGAATCATGGCTGTCATGTTATTCAGAATATCCTGGCTCCTTTGTGCTGTAGCCTCCTGTCGGAACACAGCTTCGTGTATCTGATTCAACCTCCTGGAGCCAGCCCTGGATCGTCTACTTCCGGTACTTCGATGGGCTGACTGCCTGGCATCACTTTCTTCTGATTCTAGTTCCCAGAGAGCTGCTTGGTGTCTTTCCATTGCTCAGCGTGGGTTCTGGCTAGAACTTCCAATATTCATGTACTTTAGAAAAACTTCTCTAGAAGCATATATACTGAAAAGTCCCACTGGGCGTGCCAAATTGTTCACCCATTTTGATTTGTTTCCTATGATGGTATGGTAAAGTTCCCCATTGCCTTGAAAACCATTAACTGGTCAACAAGTCAACTTTCTTTAGTGTGCGAGCGTGCCACTGCTAGCAATAAAAATCCTAGCAGACTTCTTAAAAGGATAACTTGCGCCCCAAGTTACTGACTTCTAAACAAGCAATTGTGAATTTGGATGAGGAATATCTCCCAAGTAAGTTCTTTTCTTGCCTCAGTCTGGTGAGGACTTCACAATTTTTCACAGTATAAAACGGATAGTTCTGGCCAGAATAGATGGTGAGAAAATGGATTACTTTTAGACAGAACTCTCTTTTACAAGACTCAAAAGGGAAAAACTGACTCCAAAAAGAGAAAAAGAAGACTGGACTTCCATTTCTACCTGGGCAGATGCTTCTGATCCGGGCTGGTGTGGGTATACATGTGCTGGACTGGACTATCAACAACTTCAACTGATCTTTTTCAGCTGCAAATTCGATGCGAACGTTCGAGCTTGGCAAAGCTTTAAATTATTTCAAACCCTGGAGAGCTTTTGTTGACTTTCAGTCTAAGAGGCAGAAGTGGCTGGAATTGGGACTTAAAGTGGAAGTATCCTCTAACCAAAAGAAGCTTTTAAAATAATTTGTTAGCACAAAAAAGCAAGATTTATTAAAGGAAAATTATTAAAGTCAAAAAGGGAAGTTATCCTCTTTAAGCAAGTAAACCGTCAACAGTCAGCTTCTAACAACCATCACTTCCTTGCTTTTCTTCTTTTTAAGAGTTCAGGGCTGTCTGTGATGGTTAGTTTTGATTTTCCAGATGAGCAACTTTCTGCATCCTGCTTATCTTTTTAGAAAATGTAGTCTGCCTATCTCTTGAAGATGGTGCCCCTCTCTGGGTCAGAAAAAATATCTCTGATTTTATAAAAAGAGTCTGCTCTTCTGGTGGCAGAGTTTCTTCAGAAATGTTCCTGCTTCTATACCTGCCGCTATCAGCTCTTCATTAATTCCCAGTTGAATTTGCTGACTTTTCTAAGTTCAGGGTCACGTGGATCTGTTTCTTTCATGGGTTTATCTTTTTTGAACAAGCCAAGCCCAATTTGGGTTTCTTCGAGGCCCAAGTCATCCCTACGGTTTGATATTTTTTGGGCCTCCAATATTGGTTTTGAATGTATAGTTTTGGCCCGATTTTGTTGGTGGCTGTCCAAAATTGATATGGGCTGAATGTGTCAAATTAGGCCCAAACAAAACCGTCTGTAAAACCCAGCATGACCAAGAAAAGATCGAACACTTTTAATAGTTGTCGGTGGTGGCAGCTTTGCAATTACATCAATTTTGGCCTTATCAACCTCAATACCCCTGTTAGAAATCAAGTGGCCTAGGACAATCCCCTGCTTAACCATGAGATGACACTTTTCCCAATTTAAAACAAGGTTTGTCTTAATGCATCTTTCAAGAACTAGGGATAAATTGTTCAAACATTCATCAAAAGAATCCCCAAAAACAGAAAAGTCATCCATAAACACTTCAACTACCTGTTCAACAAATCCGGAAAATATGCTCATCATGCATCGTTGAAACGTTGCAGGAGCATTGCACAAACCAAAGGGCATTCTTCGATATGCAAAAGTCCCAAAAGGACATGTAAAGGTTGTCTTCTCTTGATCCTCAGGTGCAACTAGAATCTGGTTGTACCCTGAATATCCATCCAAGAAACAATATAACGCACGACCAGCCAACCTTTCCAACATTTGATTAGTGAAAGGCAATGGAAAATTATCCTTTCTAGTACCCGCATTGATCTTTCTGTAATCAACACACATACGCTCGCAGGACCCGACCCAAATTCCACTTTGGAATCCGAGCCAAACCATGTGCGTGTCCGACACCTGGCAAGTGCCGAGCACAAAAGACCTAATTGTCCTTCTTGTCAAATTTCAACTAACACTGGGGTTTGACTTTTGCCGAAAAACTCAACAAAGTCTCCCCTACAATTAGACCAATCCCAAGATTACACCTATCAAACATGCATAAGAATATACACCAACTGCCAGCATACAAAAATTTACATACTAACAGTTAGACAAGTGTTCTAGGGCAATATCAGAGCTCTACATAGATTAGATTACAAGTATAAAATAATTATACAAGGCCCTACGTTGTCAAGGGATGTGGCGGAAGATAGACTCGACCTGGTGGTGGCTCACTGTGCACGCTTACTGCCTGGGGGCGCAAAACATTAAAAAGGTGAGTGGACCAAAAACAAATCTTTAGAAAATAATGTAAGAACATACTAACCCCTCTGTAAAATTAGTTATAAAACTAAATCATTTCTTTTTATATATAACTCGTACTAAAATCCATACATTCCTATTTATATCTATAAGCCAATCATACGCTTAATCCAACATTAAGTCTTATATAAATACACGTACAGAAATCAATGCAATCGTATCACTACAAGAAAAACACCCTTTAGTGACGGCTAAAAAGTGTCAGGAAACATAATACTTGACGGCTCACAAACCGTCAAGGATACCACTTCGAGGAAAGGGGTACCCCATTTATTGACGCTTTTTAAGCGTCAAGTAATCCTTACGCTGACGACTTTGAGCCGTCAAGTAACTATTATGTTTGACGCCTTTTAACCGTCAAGTAATCGTTCTTCTTAACGCTTTGTAACCGTCAACTAATCATTTGCTTGACGCCTTTTAACCGTCAACTAACAATTCATTGACGGCTCTAAGTATCAACATTGTAGTTATTTGACATCTAATAAGTGTCAATTAAAAATTATTTGCATGTAAGAACCGTCACATGGAAGTTTTCTTGACGGCTAAAATACATCACGTGACATTGTTGTATGTGTCTTTTTTTTTCCCAAACAGGGGGGAAATGAGCCCATTTTTTTAATCCTGCTCGTACTAGGTGGGGAAAGAGCCCCCCCTTTTCTTTTTCTTTTTTAATCCAGCTGGGACTAGGTTTGGACTATGCAATATATTATTTTACAACTATGAAAACTAATATCATTATTAAGAGCTTATCACTATATCAAAACTACTAAATCTGGGAAACCAAAAGAGCTAACTTTATCACAATACAAGGTAATTCAAAGCAAAGAATACTTCTAAAGACAATTTGCATGTATTGAAACTAATCAACTGAAAATACATCATACTAGTGCATTTGTCCAATTAGTTTCAACTAAACTATACAAGCCATGCATTACCAAATATACACACTAAAATCCATAAATAAACTGAGTTTTTCCAGTAGAAACTTCTTGTGCTCTAGTACAATATTCCTCATTTTACATCCAGAGAGTTCTTACTTGGATAGGACCTGAAATGCACATTAAAAGAAAGATAGTAGGATCAAATAATCACATAGTACAACTACTAGAGTCTAACTGCACAAATAACTTTATAAGTGACAAAAATAGAATATAAGCACGCACAAGACCTTCAAAACAGATGACCAGCAGCCTTACAACAAAAATATGAAGCTGCATATGATACTTAATTTTGCAGTGGGCAAACAATTTCGCAGTTCCATATGATGTTCAAAACTGCCAAAGATGAAAAGTGACATACATGTAATCAGTTAGAATTTTCGAACAATTTGAGAACAAGTATAAACTTTGAACAAATTTACCTTATTTCATGAAGATTCTAAGACCGCGGCAGCCATGCATACAACCAATCAATGGCTTTCACTTTCTTTCCAAAAAATAGACAGCTTACTGGAAATCACATATGTGATCCTATATATCATCTTCTCAAAAAGCCAAAATTGGAATTCCCATCTCTCATCATCTACCAAGTGACAGCTAACATTAATTGAGTGAAATTGCCAATAAGATCTCAAATAGCATATACCAAGTCAGGATACTCATTGTAATAAATACAATAAATTGATTTAACGAAGCAAGGACAAAATATATATTATTATGATAAATAAATTACCTTTTAAATGAATTGAGAGACATAAGCAGTCCACTCCGAACGTACTTGATTTATCTCATCTTCATTATATGTCTCCTTTCCATTAAACTAAGGAGAAAACCAAAAATAACGAACTTACTTGTAGTACATGTGTCATAATGGAAAATAGCAAGAACAAGGTAATTGAGTAATGCTAATTAGGAATACTTGTATAATTGGAATCACCAACTAATCCCTACCGTGTTGCAAAGTATGCTCCGATCGGCTATTATATCTTTCATGTATTTGATGACATAATAACCACATTCCACCATGCCAGGTTGAACAGGGGCCTATATAAAGAGTTAGCTGAATTAATAATTTATGTCAGTTGCAATTTTTTTCTTTCTATAGCAATGAATTATTTGACCTTAACGGTGATCCACTTGAGATTAACTCTTTTACTTTGTTTGGTCCCTGAATGGAAGATTCGAACCCCACTAGAGAAATCATAGACCAGCATAATATCATTAGTTGATTGTATCATAATGAAAAGTATGTCAAAATTTTAATATAATAGGAAATGGCTTACTTGTCTACAACTACTCTAACATCCTCATAAATATCATTCCTTAATGGGTCCAAATAATAAACAGTCATGGAAGAGAAGTCAATGACAATTAAGATCCAGTGGAACCTATGGCAAATGAATATGTACATATTAGTTGAGTTCAGTAAATTTTACATAATCAAATCTAAATTAATAAGCTTTAAAGAGTAGTATTACTCCGGGTTATAAGGCATGATTATGAGTTGATTTTTTTTTTGCCTTCGCCAGACAATCTGCTATATTTCGTGATCTCTCATCCCGCTTTCGTTGATTATTTAAATTTCCAGCCAAGGATACAATAGCAGGGTTGATAAAGCCAAACGTCTCAAGTAAACCTTCGTCCTTCATATGATCATATAATTGCCTAAACAAAGTGAAACACGTCAAAGCAGTGCAATAAAACATACCTCAAAAATGTCATGTAGCATTGGCTTACCTCATGTATAAAATGATACAACTCACTGTAAGTTCAAGCATTGAAGTAAGACATGTAAGATCTTCTTTTGTAAGAAATATATAGAAATGGTAACCAAAAGTGTCATCGTCAAAATTCACTTGAAAAGTGGAATCTTTTGTGACACAACGCATTGCAAATTTCATGAAAACTTCAATGGAATCAGGATTTTTCAAGGGTCTTTTGACATTCGTAATAAGAGTTTGGATTGGTTTTGAACTTTCCATTTTACTTCCCTACTTGTGGTTCCTCCAATGTCAGCCACCTCCCCATGCCAACTCCATATCTTATAACTTCGATCAACACCTCTTATAAACATATGATCTCTTATCCCTTTAGGAGTCTCAAACATCAAATTTCCACATACTTGGCATGGACATTTCATGAGTTTGGGGTTACTTGCATGACTTACAGCAAACGCAATAAATTGCTCAACACCATCTTCATATTCTTTTGACATTCGATCTTTTGACATCCAAGTTTTATCCATTTCAAACTAAAAAAACCTTCCCTGCAATATAGGCCACTTCATTCTTTTCACCAATGGTCACACACATTACCAAGATAAGAATTAATCTTACAATGCAATATATAAATAGAAATGTATAGAAATTTGTAAATCATACTTCCTTTTCATACAAAAATAATAATAATACTTGGCTGCAATTACTGACCTAATACCAGAAAAGTATAATTAAAATTGGTAGTCAATTTCTTCCAGATCTATAGGTTTTTTTTAATAGAATCATCCTAATTAAATTAAAATAGTATATTTCTATTGCCAATAAGCACATATATATTCCTTTCTAGAAGAAAAAAGCTACTAATCTCAATTTATAGTTATAACTTATATCAAAACAACCACCCATACATTACCAAAAGACATAATATCACCAACTTAACAAAAACTAAAACACAAAAGCATTAAAAAGTTACGAAAAGACCTATAACCTATATTATATTAGCATAAGAACCTTTCATAATCAATTTTATCATCCAACAAAGATGAATTTGCATGTTCTATTTTTTTTTCACAGTGCCACAAGATAGTGATATCTTGAATTTTTATTTTTTTTATAAACAAAATGATGTTGATATGTTGATTAAATATAAAGAGGTGTAGTAAATTCATTGAGGGAAAATGTCGAGTAGGTGGTGGGCACTCCTTGCCGCCACTAACTACAAAGAAGAGGAACTATCCTAATTTCCTAATAAGACAGAAAGAATACAATTCAAATCCAGGGGAAAGATAAGAAGAAAGGAATCTAACTCCACTACTCAACTAAACTTGACTGGAGAGTGATAATTTATATTACTTAAAAATTATGCTAATTTTTTTGAATTCGATTAGGTGTAGTTCAGATATGTAGAGATATTGAATGCCCACCTATAAAGCTTGAGAAAATTAGGAATATTGGACAATAAAGAACACAAACCCAGTTCTTTGTCGGCAGCAAACTCTTCAATATTCTTGACTGTTTGTTAAAAATCCTCACTTTTCTTCTATTTCAACATTCTCTCAGGTTCAACTCCCTGAAGCATCTTGAGATTGAGTGAGATTCATGTCAGGTACCTAAGGAATGGAGAGATAACACAAAACTTTCTGAGAGATGTACATAGAGAGAAAATACTGTAGAGAATGAAAGATGAAAGAGTCGGGCAAAAATACATTCATATGAACTAATAACTTTGGATAGATAAGAAATACACCTGAATTGTTGCCACCCCAACTAGCAGAGCATGAGCCCACTAAGATCTGATACTCGCAATCTCTTCGAATTTATGTATCCAATTTAAGAAATGCAAAAAGAGTGGAAAACCCTAAGGACTCTGATATTTTGGTTTTGGAATGAAGGGAAAATGTGGTGACCAAGAGGAAGAGGAGTTGAATATAGGGCAAAACACTTAGATAAATTTCGAGCGAAATGAAGACCCGGAAATGAAGACACTTTCCTGAGGATATTTTAGAAAGTGTCAGGTGTAAAAAGGGTTTTAATTGACATTCTTTGTAAAATGTCAGGGAAAAGCAATATACAGTTGACGTTCTTTAAAAAACGTCAAGGAAAAGTGATATAGAGTTGACGTTCTTGATAAAGTGTCAGGGAAAGTGATATATAGTTAACGTTTTTTGTAAAACGTCAAGTAAACCCGCTAAGTAGTTGACACTTTTTAAAAAGCGTCAAAGTTTCGTAAAATAGTTGATGGTTTTGCAAAAAGCATCAACTATTAAGTGTCAACTAAGGCCTATTTTCTTGTAGTTTATATATATCTATATATAAACAATCACACATTTGATTAAAACATTAAATCCTTGAAAGCATTGAAATCAACTTTAATCAACCACCTAGGTGTACCCATGTATTATTCCGTCAATTCCGTATTATCCGTCAATTCCTTATTATCCGTCAATTCCTGTAATTTCCGTCAATTCCTTTAATTTCCGTCAATTCCATTCTAGTGCCACCGGAGTGACACATTCTCGCAGGTCTCAGTGACGCAAGGTCAACCAAAACCGCAATCTCGCAGGATTCAGGGGACACTTGGTCAACCTAATCCGCAATCTCGCACCTCACGGTTCGGGCGTCCCCGAATCTCGTGGGGCAGTGTAAGCACGCTGACATATCTGAAGGCAACTGGACGTCCGTCGACATCAATATAACCGAAGGCAACATAATTTTCATTCCGAAGGCAACCTTATTTCTGAGGCAACATTTATTATACTGAAGGCAACCTTAATAAATCTTGGGTACCTATGGTGGTTTCTAAGAAAATATAGTTATAGAAAAGTTAATGAGAAATGAAATGAGTTCTTATTTATCTCTAAACTCTGCTACCATTTTTTATCTGTTAAACATCTAAAACTCTAGTATGCCAAAATCTCTAGGCACTCTCAACTCGGCAGCATGTCAATTATAAAAATACAACATAAAACGTATAAAAGCGATAAATCAAACTATTAAAACTCTAATCAACGAATAAACTCATTCAAGATCAAACAATGAGATTAAACTGCATAAATTCATTTATGAAAACAAAAAGGTCCACTAACAGGTGCTCTGAGCTAGCTGGACCTTCTGAAGGTCCCTCCCCAGGTCAACTAGTGCCCGGGTGCCTGAATATCCATCATAATCTTTTATTAATAACTCTGCTCAATAATATAATATTAAAATAAAAACCCTGACCCCCGGCTCCTAAAAGTGCGTGCATCCCTTTTTAAAGGTCATTCCTATGCCCACATTAACTTTCCTCTCAAATGGCACGATTTAATAGTAACTCGGGACTCAAAAGCGATAAAGTCCAAAAAAGTCAACTCGGGACCCCGTGGGGTCCACGATCTAGAATTCTGATCCGATTATTCCTAGAGGTTCCACTATGCCTAGGACACATGTCCCGAGAGTTTGGTCTCGAATTCGGACGGTCAGATTGCTCACGATCGCACGATCGGGCAAGTGAACGATTTTCCGTAATACTAACCCTAGGGTTGGCCTTTTCAGAGTATCTGGGACTCCGATTCACGATCCATCGAATCCTACACGATCCTGAAATTACCTAGATCAACATACTCCAGTTTCACTACAATCCAACGGTCCAAACGTATTGAACCCGGAAGTCACACCTTATGTGAGATCCGTTCGGGTTCAAACGTTATTGAAATTGAGATCCGTGAAAACCTACGCGCTCGTGAGGACACGAGGATCGTTCTGGGACCAAGAGTGGTCCCTGCTCCTGGCCCACGCGCGGCCGCGCGAGGGTGTGCCTAACAATTTCCGTGGCCGGATTGTTTCCAAATCGTCAGCCCAACCTCCTAACCTGGGTAAGTCAGTAGCAATAATAACTGGCAGCGAAGAATTTGCACCAAGATAAGCATATTTCAAGTGTCCTGGCAGGTACTTTTAAATCCAGCTTAGGTGGCTGTACTTTAGAGGGCTGCAATGGTCTTTTCAGTTCCCTAAACTCTCAAAAACGTGCCTCCAACGGGGGTGTAGAAAAGGAACACTTTCCAAAGCTGAAACATACTCAGAAACCTCTTCATCTTCAGTGTTTTTATTCTCCAACCCATGCAACACCTTTAACAATGGATCTGATGTCAAATAGGGCATAATTTCAGCATGCATTAAGCGTTTAACATGTCAACAAGCATACAATCTTGCACATCAGCTGGCCTTTTGGTTGCTTCAAATAAACTGAAAACAAAAGACTGATCTTGCACTCTAAGTGTAAGTGTTCCAGCCTCAACATCAATTAAGGTTCGAGCAGTAGCCATAAACGGACGCCCCAAAATAATCCGTTTTTGCATATCTTCATCCATATCCAAGACCACAAAATATGCAGGAAGGTAGAGATTATCCACTTTAATAATGAGGTCTTCAATAATTCCCCTAAGGTAAGCAACTGAACGGTCCGGCAGTTGTAGAATAACTGGTGTAGGCTTGATTTCTCCTTGTCCTAGTCTCTGAAAAATAGAAAAAGGCATTAAATTAATACTGGCACCCAAATCAATTAAAGCACGTTTAAAATTAGAATTTCCATTAAATTAATATTGTGCATGAAATTAAAGCACGTTTAAAATAGAAAAAGGCATTAAATTAATATTGTGCATGAAATTGTAAAACTCCCAGGGTCTTGTTTCTTTGGAGGCAGTTTGTGTAATAAAACTGCGCTGCACTGTTCTGTAAGAATAACTTTTTCAAAATCTAGGAGCTTTTTTTTCTTTGTGCAAACATCCTTTAAAAACTTGGCATAAGATGGAATGTTCTTAATTGCATCAATCAATGGGAGATTGATCTGAACTTTGGCCAGCGTCTTCATAAAATCTGTCAACTGTTGATCTTTAACTTTGGGCTTCAACCTTTCAGGATAAGGCATTTGAGGCACATAAACACGTTTTGAAATTTATGCAGCAATTTTTTCACTATTTTCGTATCTGCCCATAGACTGTAGAATTTGCAAAAATTGCAGAATCTGCTTGTGGCTGTGATGCTGCCCGCGAATTTCCAGCACAAATTTCACCTCTATTGTCATAACTTTTACCCGAACATAGAACCCAAACTGCCTTACAATCTGCGCCTCCCCTTGGATTCTGTTCAGTTTGGCTTGGAAATTGTTGCGTAGATACAGCTGCACCAAAATGGATTAGTTGCATCCTCAACTTGTGATACTCGCAAGTGCACGAACCGTTGATAGTTTAGCGTATGTAAGTGCGAGGTCGATTCCACAGGGATTGGTGATTGAATGATTCAATTCAATTTTCCTACACAAAACAAAAAATGAAAACAAAAGAAACAAAACAAGAAGAAAGAATATACATTACAAGAAAAATAAATTACAACTAAGAAAACATTAAGTGAACTAGAAGAACTTTGAGGAAGAAAGGAAGTGTTTGGGAAAAGTGTTTGAGGACATGGAGGCTTTTTGGAGAAGAAAGTAGAAGTAGAGAATTGTTTGAGAAAGTGTTTGGAGAATTTGATGAAGAAAGTGTTTGGAAACTTGGAGGATTTTGGAAGAGAAGGTTTGAGAACATTGGGAATTTGGAAGAGATGAGAGATGTGTTTGAGAAAGAGAAGGGAGGAGTATTTGGGAACTTTGAGAATCTTGGAAGAGAAAGTGTTTGGAGAACATGGAGAATTTGGAAGAGAGTGGTTGAGAACTTGGAGAATGTTTATGAACTTGGAGAATTTGAGAACTTAGGGAAGGGAGAAAAAGGTGTTTGTGAAGTGTTTGAGACATGAGACTTTGAAGAAGGAAATGTGTTGGGAAATGGAGAAAGAGAATTTGGGGACTTTGTGAATGCAAGAAGTGTTTGAACATGGGAAATGTTTAGCTGAGAACTTGAAGAGAATAAATGTTTGGAGAATAGAAGAAAAAATAGAAATGACTATACAACAAGAGAACTACAGGGAAACTAGAGAATGAGGAGAAAGGAGGAGCCTAGAGAATGCTAGCTCCCCCCGGGTGTGTTACAAACAAAACTTCCTATTATAGGCCTAGGGAAGTGAAACATCAAAAAGACGCATACAACACTGAAAACTAAGGTTATGCACTGAATGATTGAGGATGAGCACTTATAGAAAACTGGCTACTCCACTAACCCACAGCAGCCCTAGCTCACCCGCAGCATGACCAGCTCCACCAAATGATAGCTCATGCCTACTCACCAGACCAATATCCAACCACACATGCTGAGGTCACATGACCAGCAACTTCAGGGCTTACAACTGGGCTTCCCTTAAGCAAATAAGACTTAACACTCCAACTGAATTCAGAATGTCTTCTCCAGCCATATACATTGGGCCAATCCAGGTCAGAGAGTTAGGCCAAAACAAATTGCTAACTCATCCACGCGATAAGATCCATCCTAGCATGGTTCTGTTTTGCTAGGTAACACCAGATTTACCAGGGCTGAATTGGATAGTAAGGACACACCCATTGGAACAACTTTCATGAGAATGTGGCCTCATTCGAGCTATGTAGGTTGTGAACAAAGCTGCAAGACCTACGAACACGCAGGGGGAGCCAAATGAGTTTGTCTTAAGCTCTCACCATCACCAAAAGGCCTAACATGCTTGAATCATGAAACCCAGCCATCATATACCTAGCTCAAGAACGAAAGATAAACACAAAGGATTAAAAGCACAGGTTAACCAAAAACAAACATCATAAGCTATAGTATAAAATAATACAAAACCAACAAATACCCCCAAACCTAATTTGCTAGTCCCACACAAGAAACACATTAAACAAACAAGAGTAACAACCACCATAACCAAGCATTTAGCATATGCAACAGCCTAAACCCAGGCATCCCTGAAGTTGTCTCCTAGGTTTCAAAAAAACCCACAAACGTACACCAAACAAGTAATTAAAAACTTAAAAGATGTGTCCTAAGCAAACAAAAACAAAAACAAACATACATAAAACAAAACAAAAACAAAAAAGAACTCAAACAACCCAACAGTCTAAAAAACTCAGCACATGACTAACGTAACAAAAAACTCAATTAGACAATAACAAAGCGGCAAATCTAAACACAATATGCCAAAGTGTAGTAGTGTGAGCCAAGTGCAACAAATTTCCAACAGTTTCACCAATTTCAACAACAAGCACAATTCAACTCAAACTCACAAAAGTCCCTCACAAGAACCAGAGGGCTATAATGCATCACCATAAACAGAGATAAGTAACCAAGGACTACCAAAGAAAGCGAAGACTGCAATGCCAGAAGGTGCCAAACACTAAAAGAAATGCCCCACAGACATTAGATCAAAGGTCTTACATAGGTGAAGGGGCCAAGGTGTAGGTGAGTAGTGAAGGTATGGAAAACAACAAGAACCAAATATAGAGCATACAAGTGTACAAACTTCAATCATCACATTATATTTCTTACAGTCAAAACCCTATACCTTCCTTACAGATCAACCCTTCCTTTAATGAACAAACCCAAAGAAGGCCCAAAAATGAAATTCATTCAACCACCACCCTCCACCAATGTAAAAAGTAACACACCCCACCTAAAACACACCCAATAACCAAGTTCCTAGAAGTAAATATGTCAGCTAAGTATAATAAATTGGTAAAGAAGAAAAGTTTACATGTAGCTCAAAATGGTAACAATGGAAATCACTAGCATCAAAGGAGCGAAGGCACAACATCCAAAGAGGGCCTTAAACATCAAAGTCATGAAATCAAAGCAAAGAAGAGACTAAGTGTCAACAAATCAAGAAAAGAATCAAACAACAACTTGAGACAAGAAAAAAGTATGTATATAACACTCATGAAATGAAGCACAAGGCTCAAAGCTCACATTATAGGTTATATAAGTCAATAGCAACAACTGGGTCAGCAAACCTTTAATGGAGAAAGAAACAAAGGCAAGTGCAAGGTTTCAACATATCATGCTAAAGCCAAATAATTAATTTAATAATTTTAAAAAAAATAAAGAAAAAAAAACAGGCAGAATAAATAATAATAAATAAATCAATCAAAGTCAGCAAACACCAACCACAAGTGTCAAAGTACTCAAACAAACAAGACTCAATAGAAGAAAACAAGCAATTTAAAAAATTAAATTAAGAAAAAAAACAAACAGCTAAAAGAAAACAAACAGCAAAACCCAAACCCCAAACCAAAAGAACAGTCCCAATGTAAAAGCACAAACAAGCACACAAAGAGGTATTAAAGCAAATAAAAATACAAACACACAAAAATAAATAACAAAAAAAAAACAAAACAAACAAACAAACAAACAACAAACGAAAGAAACATAAACCCTAACACACAACAAACCCAAAGAAGCCCAAGCCCACAATCAAAACCCAAACCACTAATAACCCAGAAACCCAAAAAGGTGAAATCCAACCCAATGAATCCAAGCCCTCACATTAAAATCAAAAAAAAACAAAACCAAAAATAAAAGAGGAATGTTCCCACCTCAGAATCACCAACGAGCCACGGCACCAAAGGCGCCGACCACAACAAACGGCCAAAATCGTACACCCAACCCAAGGCACGCGATAAGTGAGTGGTGGTGGAAGCGAGAGGTGGACAGAATCTAACACGCCACGCAGGGTTTTTGAGACCAAGGAAGGCACACAACTAAACACAGAGAAACAAGAACTAGAATCAAGATCTCCTACCCCTCCTACTCAACCTACCCACACCAAACACACCAACAACACCAAATATCCCTACGCCTCCCACGGCCTACCAATACCAATACCCACAACATTCCATGAGTTGCAAATGGTACCCAAGATATACTGTCGACAAGATACAACGGGCATGAGTATCCCCACACAAAACACATGTCCAAGTGTCCGCCACGCGAGTCCCGGTAGACAGCAGCCACACAGGATGAATGCATCAAAGCAAAGGGAGCGCAAGTAGTGGAGGTGCACACACAGAACGAGAAAAACCTACAAGGTAATACCCCACAGCAAACACAAGACCTCCCCCCGCAGACCGCCACAGCTACCGGACCAGTGTGCCCACGCACCCCGCACCAGGCCCCCCTTGGTCCCCTCCGTGTTTCTTATATTAGTGTTGTGCCCTATGGAAAATTGTTCTCACTTCCCTAAACTACACACCCGAAACCCAAACACATTTTAAGTTAGTAACACACAATCTTCTCTAGAGACTATGCCTAGGCCTCACACCAGGCCGTGGGGTCCTGGTCCCCTAAACCCAACTCTCACTTCCCAGCTCCTACACCCTTTCACAGCCAAGTTTACTCCTTCAGTACCTTGGTTTAACTCAATAATAAAAATTCACTTCACAATCACAGATTAGAAAAGAGATCTGCACCAGTGTCCAAACCATCTTTAATTTTGTCTTCTCAAATTTTCAGACCCAACAGCCGAGCAAATATATCCTACAAAGCCCCACGGAGGCAGTAGTGAATTACATCTCCCTTAAAAACCGCTCCAAGGGGGACAAACACAATCCCCTCACCAGTCTCCCCCCTTAGTCTTAACTCGTTTGGTGATAAACACCCCATTCCCTAAATTAAGAAAACTCAAAAAACCAACAAACAGGCATCCTCAGCACTCACCTTACTAAACCTATCCCTACCCACTCGCGGCTCCTCAAACCATGTCTTCCCAACTCCACCTATCATCACTACCCTCAACCTAACCACCAGGCTCCCAACCCGGAGGATGTTCACTCCTCCGTCACCATGTGGCAGAGCTACAGGAGCTAATCCCACAATACTCTCCACCTCTCCTACCAATGGGCATCACGCAGACACGGAGTGTGCCCATAGCGAGTGCTCCGAAGGCTAGGTGGCACTCAGAAGCCTACCTAACCACTGGAACACCAAAAAATGAGGACCATGTGACCATCCAGTAAGCATGCCATGAGATGAAGATGAAAATGAAGAAGAAGAAGAAAAGTTGTTGTTGTTGTTTTTTTTTAATTTACTTAATGTTTTTGTTTTTGTTTTGTTTTTTGATGTTGAAATAAAAACACAAACAACTACCACACCCGAATATCAACTAACACAACAAAAAAACAAAAGTTCCAAATGAAAAATTTCCCCCACACAGGAAGTTCAATAGTTACAGGAAAATAAATAAAACTCAAATTTCAATTTTAAAAATATAATAATTTTTTTAGAAAAAAAAAAATACGCAACTCAACCTAAGCTCAAATCCCAGGGCCGAAGGGTCACAATGGTCCCCTAACCAACCTAACACAAGGTTCCCTAACTCCTAGCCATATTCAGACCCCAGATTCCCTCCTCAAAAAAATCTTAATTAAAAAGAAATAGAAATAATACTAAATAATAACACAACTAAAAAGATTGAATACTCCCCCAAGCATAGTCACGACATTGGAGTCCCTTCTCCCACTCTCCACACCCCCATTCTATATAGGTTACCACCTCTCAATCGCATTACTGCTCCACAAAACAAAGATAGAGGGAAATAAAACTAATGAAAGATCCACACGTCCAATTCTGCTTCAAAGTAACACAACAAGTAATCAAACTAGCGTATAATCGTTCTCTCAAATTGATTACCAATGGTGTGTGGTTTTAATCAGTATTCAAAGCATTTAGCTAGGTTTTAGTCTAAACACAAATCCAACCCATTAAGAACAAGAGAACAATGAAACCAAGTAGAATTTAAACATGGTGTTTGTCTTCACACCCATTCATTCACTACGTCCGAGTCATATGGTGTTTAGTAAACTTAACAAGTATTTATTAGAACAAGTGAATGAAACCATAAACTAGAAATAATCAACATGCTACTTGAATCTTTTTGTTTTGGGTGTTGTTAACTGACTAAAACCCACTCTTGCTTGTCAGGCATTGTCCTGTCCGTGACTCAACACAACTTATCAATTAACCTCATTAACTTAAAACAGAACCCATACAAAAAATAAAAAAAAGTAGGAAAACCAAATAGAATCAAACATGTTACCACCCCCAACCCCAAACTCTACACCACCAAATGATTAGTTCACCTCAACTTGTGAACTCCAAGTCACAACCGTTATAGTTCATGTAAGTCAGGTCATTCCACGATTGGTGATTGAATGATTCAATTCAATCCTACACAAAACAAAATGAAACAAGAACAAAACAGAGAGATACATACAGATAATTACAACTAAGAAACATAAGTGAACTAGAAGAACTTGAGGAAGAGGAAGTGTTTGGAAAGTGTTAGACATGGAGGCTTGAGAATAAATAGAATTGTTAGAAAGTGTTGAAATTTGATAAGAAAGTGTTTGGAAACTTGGAGGATTTTGAAGAGAGGTTTAAACATTGGGAATTGGAAAATGAGAATGTGTTTAGAAAGAAGGAAGTATTGGGAACTTTAGAATCTTGGAAGAAAAGTGTTTGAAACATGGAGAATTTGAAGAGAGTGTTAAACTTGGAAATGTTTTGAACTTGGAGAATTGAAACTTAGGAAGGAGAAAGGTGTTGTGAAGTGTTAGCATGAAGACTTTTGAAAGAAGAAAGTGTTGGGAAATTGGAGAAGAGAGAAATGTTTGGGGACTTTGTAATGCAAGAAATGTTGAGAACATGGAAATGTTTAGAGCTTGAGAACTGAAAAGAAAGAAGTGTTTGAAATTAGAGAAGAAATTAGAAATACTTATTACAACAATGAGAACTACAGGAAACTAGAGATAAGAAGGAAGGACTCAAAGTGCTTAACTCCCCCCTTGGGTGTGTACAAACTAAACTTCCTATTATAGGCCTAGGGAAGTGAAAACTAATTCAAAAAGACTAATGCATACAACACTTAAATAAAATCTGAATGGTTGACACTTGAATAAAAATAGAATTGGATGACACTTTAAAAACTTAAGAACTCCACTAAATCCCACTAGCAGCCCTAGCTCATCCTCATGTCACAGACCAAGCTTCCAACCAAATATAGCTCATGCCTACTCACCAGACCAATATCCAACCAGCACATGCTGAGGTCAGCATGACCAGCAACTCAAGGGCTTACAACTGGGCTTCCCTTAAGCAAATAAGCTTAAGCACTCCAACTTGAAGTTCAGAAGTCTCTTTCCAGCCATATACATTTGGGCCAATCCAAGGTCGGAGGAGGAAGTTAAGGCCAAAACAAATGCTAACTCATTTTCCACGCTGATAAGATCCATCCTGAGCATGGTCTGTGTTGCTAGGTAACGGACCCAGATTTATCCAATGGGGCTGAATTTTGGATATGTTATAGGACACACCCATTGGAACAACTTTCATGAAGAATGTGGCCTCATTGAGCTATGTAGGTTGTTGAAACAAAGCTTGCAATATGACCTACGGAACTGGACTGCAGGGGGCTGTAGCCAAAATGAGTTTGTCTTTAAGCTCTTCATCCATTCATCCAAATTAGGCCTTAACATGCTTGAATTGCATGAATTATCTCTCTAAAGCCATCATTATTACCTAAAGCTCAATGAACTGAAAGATAAACACAAAAAGGATTAAAAGCACATGGTTAACTCAAAAACATAACTAAATCATAAGCTATAAGGGTATAAAATGATATACAATTGTGAACCGAACAGAAATGTACCTGGTGCTCTTTCTGAAACTTGGAATGCCATCTCCCCCATTTGTTTTTCTATGTTTTTCACTGTTGCCTGCAGATTTTGGAATTCTTGACTGGTGGCGTTTGCTAATTTTTCAATAGCAACCTCCCAAGCAGCCTTAAGCGCAGCAGGTTGCTGTACCTGTTGTTGAAATTGTGGGCTTGGAATACGGGTCATATCTTGGACGCTGAAAATTATTAAATGCATTAACTTGTTCTGCTGCAAATTCTGGATAAACATCTTTATGCAGACAGCTAAAAAAATCATGGGTTGTCACATTGCAAATGTTGCAGGCAACTGGTAAGGGTTGCTGTACAGCAACCTGTGAACCTGGAATTCTTTGTAATAACATGTCAAATTTTGCATCAAATCTTTCAAGCTTTTTCTCCATTTTTTCAATTTGTGCCGACATATATGGAGAACCATTAGATAGCTCAAAAACAGACCTAGATTGTGGTTGCTCAACTGCCCATTGCTGTGTATCTGCTGCCATTTTTTCAAATAATAAACAAGCCTCTTGTGCATTTTTATCCTTGTACGAACCTCCACATGAAGCGTTGACAAGAGTTTTTGTTGTCATATTTAACCCTCTGAAAAATATATGCACTTGATCAGTACTGTTAATACCAGAATGTGGACATTTTCTATTCAACTCTTTAAACCGTTCCCACGCCTCATGAAACTCTTCATTTGGTTTTTGGGCAAAACATAAAATTTGAGTTCTCATGTCGAGAGTCTTTGAGGCTGGATAATACTTGTTTAAGAATTTTTCACTGAGTTGGTTCCAAGTGCTAATGCTTCCAAATGGAAGTGTGAGGAGCCATCTCCTTGCTTGATCTTTCAATGTGTAAGGAAATAAACGAAGCTTAATAGATTCAGCTGAGAATCCTTTCACCAAAATATTCTTGCATCCCATTAAAAATTCTGCAATGTGCATGTTAGGATCATCGGTGGATAACCCATGAAATGTAGATAGAATATTCAACATGTGATGCTTGATTTCGAATGTAGACCCTTCCTCCACTTCTGGATATGTAATGCAACCTGGTATGTTAGTGGCATGAGCTATTAAAGAATTACTCAAAGGATCACCAGAATATAAAGACTGCAGAAAAGCCATTGTTTCTTTATTGTGCAGGTCCTCAGAATATAAAGGCTGCAGAAAAGTCCCTTGCAGTGAAGGAACCCACAGCAAATTTTGCTGTGATATGCAAATACTGCAAAATTTGCAGATCACACGGAAGATTGCTCAGGTTCTGGATCAAACGGAAACAATTGCTGAACTGCTGAACGTGTGCTGACCATGCACAGATTGAAATTTGCACTGCCCTGCTGTAATTTGCACTGCCCTGCTGTGATACGAAAATTATTTCTTTTTTCTTTTTTTTGTATGTATGTACATCAATAATTAATGCACAATCTGATTAGAACGAATTATTTTAAATAATCCCCGGCAACGGTGCCAATTTCTTGATAGGATTTTTAGTACCTGCGCAAACAGGGTTAAAACTCCTATAACACTTGCAAGAATGACAAGGTTATTGTAGTATAAATGATTCTAGCAAGGTCGTTCTCCACAAGGATTATTAAATAACTCGTAACAAACCAAATTTTGATTGATTATTGTAAAAGAGAAAGTTGAGATGTTTGATTTTAAGACCTTAACTTAAAACGAATTTAACTAATAAAAATAAGGCAATATGCAAAATTAAAGCAAAGAGCAAAAGAAACAGTTGTGTTTTTAGAAATCAAATTAAGAAAGCATTAGGGATCCGCCGTCACCTTAACAATTCTATATAGTTCTCCCAATTACTTATGACTTATACATGCATATTTCAAAGGTTAGGTATTGTCTGCCGCGCAAATCTCACGGCCTGGAGTGCCGGGCCGAGGGGATGTGCGTTGACACGCGGTTTCCTGCTTTTGGGTGCGGTGCGGTTGTGCGCGGGCGTGCCAGCATGGTCTACCATGCGTCGAGATGTTTGAAGTGGGTGAAAGTGTTTAAGTGGTGCGCCTGTTTGAACTCGTCTTCTAATCAAACGATTGTAGCCGAGAGAGGAACTAGTCTCGGCTGCTCAGGTTCACGGCCTGAACTACAAGGCCGTTAAGTGGTGGTGTTGGTGGGTTTAGGGTGGTGCTCCGCGCGCTGCTCGATGAGCGGCGGTTGTATGATATATGGGGTGAGTGAGCGAATAACAAGGATGGTGCTCCGGCGCCTTGAAAATCAAGGGTCGTATGATATATTGATGAATGGATTTTCCTTACAAACTAACACTACTCATAGGAAAGCAAGTAAAATATTGAAAGTGCATTACAGGAAAATATAAGTTGCTCCGTGGGAGGCTTTTGTTTGGTGTTTGAACCCTTTGAAAGTGGTCCTCAGTCTTGTATTTATAGGCATAGTTTCTGGAGGAGTAATCGAGGCTGAAAATCCGCATGGTGGAGCCTGATTAGCGCAAGTGGGTAGTCCAATCGACATTTGGGATTGTGAAGTATGGTGGTGTGACTCCATGAATCCCGGTGAATCTCGGCTGCCGCCCTGAACGTGGGTTCTGCGCTTCTGGCCGTGGAGACGCATTTATTGCTCTGGTGGCTAGTCACCTAATCTCTCAAGCTGCAAAGAGTTTTGTGAGAATGTTGGCGTCTAATCACTCTGATCCCTGTCACCAAATCCTAACTCCAATCACTTCCCACCATCCCTCGTGCATTAAATGCTCATTTCTGGCCAGTGGGTTTGCTGCAATAAACAGAGGCCTTGCTTCATTAAATGGAGTGTGGGACCCTCCGTCACGTGATGGTCTGACTTTAATCCCTTTGGCCGTGACTTTGCTCTACCTCGGCCTCGGCCTTCAATCGAGGACGAGATGATCGTGCCTTAGCAATTTTTCTTGTTTCTCTGGAAGGTCAAAATACTCTGGCAAAAACGCTGCGTTTTTAGTTTCTTGAGAAGGTACGAGGGCCGAGGTAAAGGATCCCTTCGGCCAGTTACGGCCGTGATTTATTAGGCACAAACAGGTATTCCTAATATATGCCTACTTGGACCCCCAACATAGAGCGTATATCACACATGCAATCCGTCTGTGGTATTCAGATCAAATCTAAACATACATGACTCATGAAGTTCTGTGAAACCTTTTGACAAACTATGCAACCCTTAAGACGTGGTATTCATCCTAAGTGAACTTGCACATATTAATCACAAGAAGCCTTCGTCAATTTCAGGGACCGACCTCCGACCAAAATTGCATCAAATTACTTTTCTAAACATCCTAATGGTGATCATGCATCAAGACACTTAGATAGTTTAACCCAGTGATGAATAATTCGAAAACCTGCATGCATATAATCATAAGCAAATTGGACAGAAACTACATATTCTTGCTAAGGCTCGTGGCCTCACCCTAGCAAAAGTCGCGTTCAAAAGCCAAAAGAGAAGTCCCAAAAATTGCTGTGAAAAATAACTTAAATACTTCCTAAAACCCAGCTGCCCAATCCCCACAAGGAAACTAGGTTAAAATAAAATAATACTAGGATATAAAATCCAAATTGAATTAGGAGAATCTACCCACAATCTGCCCAGCCACGTTTTGGCCTCACATCTCCTCCAAATCCGACCCAAGATAGCTTGTTTTAAAGATAAAAACGTTCTGAACACTTCTCCAGAAGGTCACGAACCCATCAGAGCTCATCTCGGCCTCCAAAAATGCCGTAAAAGCCCACAACGTCACTATTCTAGCACTGCATACTGCTCCTTTATTTTATCGCCAGAGAATAACCGCTTGGTATAAAAGTCTGAAATTTTTATATGATTAAGCCACGTGACTCACGAACGTCCTCCAACTAGAATTACTCCAAAATTCGTCCATTTGATTATATTTTGCTCCAGAAGAAGTCAAAAGTCCTATATTGGAAATATAATTCAAAGTATCAAAATTCTTCCAAAATATCAACCAAAATATACTAAGAATGGGGCTAAATATATAATATAAAATATGCCCATCAGGCAGCTCGTGGGCCACTGTGTTGAGGCCCATTTCATCTTAAAATGTTCCCATTGTCGTCCCGAGCACAACGGTATGCTCAAATTTGAAGTTGGTTAACGTTTGACTATCGAACGGATATTGCACTTATTGTGTGATATCCGCGTTCAGATAGATTAAACCGTTAGATCGGTTCCAATTTCAATTATGTTATTCCTTGTACCTCTAGGATCGTGTAGAAACTTACAAATCGAGAATCATAGTCCCGGATATTCTGAGTCAATGATTCTAGTGTTAGGCAAACTAATCGTCGTTCGATCGTGCAATTGGCTTAGATTCGACTGCTTGATTAAGACCAAACCTTTGGGACTTGTTTAGTAGACTTTGTTAGACCTATAGGAAATTTCATATAAGAAATCAGAAGTCGTGGGCCCCACGAGCGTAATAGACCTAGATAGTGGGCCTCGCCAGCTGAATCGGGGTCAATTGGTTAGGAGGTGTTTGTGATTTGGTTGTTTGTTTAAAAATGGTTTTATGCTATGAGAGTTTTATTAAAGATTTATGAATTATTATTCTATCGCTTTTACTTCCAAGCATAACATATTTATGTTTCATTGTGTGGATTTGGGTTCACTTGATTTTAAATGTTTATGCATATTGATAATTGATGATAGCTTGGAAAGTTAATAACGGTTTGAAGAATGGATTTGAAATGTGAATTTTGGGAAAATGGAATTTATGAAATATTCAGGAGAGACTTGGGGAAGTACTGGAGTCGAGAATGGCTTGGATAACGTGGTTCAGCATTAATAAGAATTTAATGAAATGTTTGGTTATATGTTTATTTTTATATATGTGTTAAATGGTTTGAAATTGGATTGTGTTGCCTTTGGAAATATTATTGCCATAAGAAATATTGATATCTTCGGACATCCCGGTTCGCTTCGGAAATATTAATGTCTTCGGACATCCTGGTTGCCTTCGGAAATGTTGATGTCCTTGGACATCCCAGTTGCCTTCGGAAAATAAAAGTGTCTTCGGACATATAGTTGTCTTCGGAATGTCTTCGGATATACAGTTGCCTCACTACTACAAAAAGGAAAAAAGACGACTAGAAAACAACGATGGTATAAATAAATACCGTCGTTGTGTTTAGAAAGACGTTGGTAACAGAAAATCGCCATGGATAAGTAACTTAAACACCTAAAAAATCGAGATCCGCTTGAGACACAACGGACGGAACTTAAAAAGCGTCGTCTTATCAAACATGTTTCTCAAGACGTAAATTCTTAACCCAAAAAAACAACGCAGCAGGTACGAAGCTCCTGACGTAGAAAGTAAAGACAACGTTTTACGAAAACTGCCACTGTGTTAACTGCTAGTTAAACACGACCAACTATTCTTAATCAGCGTTGTATAATTTTAATGGAATCCACGTCGGTAGATTCGTAATCAGCGCTGTATTAAAGTCATATACCACAACGGTAAAATAAATTGAGAAATAGCTCAAAATGCCACTCTTTTTATATATTTATTGTCCACTTATTGCATAGATATCACTTTTGCAAAAATTTTGGTCTCTCTCAGCTCGCTCAACTCCCTATTCACTCTCTCTGTGTTCGCTTGCTCTCTCTCTCTCTCTCTCTCTCTCCCCTCTCTCTCTCTCTCGCTCTCTCTTCTAGAATCGCGAAAGGGCCCCTAGACCCCATCTTTTAGGTATGTCTTCTGAATAGATGCTTGCAACCTTGAAGCTCTCCTGGATCGCCGACCTCGAATAGGTAGTGTTGATGGTTATTTTCTTGATATCTGTGGGATTCTGTGAAATTGGTTTTATTTTGATTGCTTGGTGTTGAGGCCCAAAAAAGTCACGAGAAGCCCAATGACATTTAAAGCCCAATATAACATATAATGTTGGTCATGCGTTAATCCAAGCTGTATTTTGGGAATTAATTCATTAAATAAATAATAGTGTCCATGTCATGCAAAGCCAATAATACATTTTTCATATGTCAATCACCCATCAAGCTCACATGAACCCAAGCCATGTGGTTTACGGGGCTTGCACGAGGGATTGTGGTGTGGAAGGTTACGGAGGTCCACAAGGCCCACGGAAGCTCTTGAATAATGGAGACTTTGGGCTAGCTAATTGGGAGCACCAAAGTCCAAGCCCATTACTTAGAGTTCTCCAATGTGGGTGAGCAAATGAGATATTTTTCAAGCACTTCTTTTTACCCATAGGAAATAGTCATTTTCCAAATGCCTAGCTCTACCCGCTGGAAATAAGAATGTCCCAATGCTCTCTATTACCCGCTGGAAACAAGCCAATTGCAACAATCCCTTTTACCCATAGGAAATAGTCATTTTCCAATGCCTTGCTTTAATTACCTGATGGAAAATAGCATGCTCCAATGCTCCCTTTTAACCATGGGAAATCGGCTGGTTCCAAGCATCTCCTTTGAATTATTGGAAATAAAGGAAAACCCTCATCCTCTATAAATTGGGAGGCATTTGCTAGGAAAAATCAACATCTCTTGGTTGTTGCAAGCTTCTCAACAACCATGAGAACTCATCTTCTTTCCTCCCTTCAAACGCTGCAAGCATTCCAACGGCCATCCCAGCCATCAACCTCCATCCTTTGGCTGCTGCAAGCATCCCAGCAGCCATCGACCAACATCTCTTGGTTACTTAAGCACCACAGCAACCATCAGACCACGTTCCTTCCTCCCTGTGGCTGCTGCAAGCATTCCAGCGGCCATCCCAGCCATTCCTCAACCATCACCACCATGTCTCCTACTTTCTCACCCTTGAAATCCATCATCTTCTCTATAAAGCCTCACAAAGCATAACTCCAAGCTTTTCCTTCCTTCCAAGCTATAAACACCATAGCCTTCAAATCTCAAATCCCCATAGCCATAGCCCCAAACAACAAATTATCAACACCCAAACTCAAGCATATCCAACACCAAGCCAAGCACATGCATTCTCATTTGCTAAACTTGTGGGTCTTTAGCTCCCACACTCCAAGCTCTCATGCCAAGCTCACACAATCTCAGTCCAAGCATCATGTTCAACTGTTCGTCAAGCTGCCGGAAATGTCGACGCAAAACACGCAGCCGCTGGAAGAAAAACAAAGTACTCCCCTGGGGCTTGCTTCTCCCTCAAGATACTTTGGGCCTAGTCCTCACTAACTCAGAAAAAGGGCAACGAAGGCTTGATCTACCACTCTATGGCGGTCCAAGAAGCAATAAGCCCGGACGGGCCGTCCGAACAAAAAGACCCCAACACTTGGGTTTCTGTTAAATTGGTTTTGGCTTTAATTTCTTTCGGTTAGGTTTTTTGAATCTTCAAGCTCATCCATTTGGGTTTTTACCAATTGCATTTAGATTGCTCTGGATATGTGAATCTTGAAACTTGGGATTTTCCATTTGATGTAGTAGATTTGTATAGTGTGATTGTGATGAATCCTTGTTCACTGCTATGTTAGTGTTGTATTGCTGTTGTGTTCCTCTTATTTTGCTATGGTATTGCTGTTATGTCGCTGCTATATTGCTGTTATATTGCCATTGTATTGCCTGGTTATTATGGTACTGTGTTAATGAAATGTTGTTTTGTCATGGTCAAAAATGGAGACAATTGTTATTCTGGTTTGCTACAATGGAAAATGGGTAACCTCAAAGAAGATGTGCAAATACGAAGGGGGTCACTCAAAAGGCTTAATAGTTCCACGAACCATCACATTTGCTGAACTGTTGGATAGTGTGCATCATATTGGTAATACAAACAGCAGGGAAGACAAAGTTTGCTTAAAGTTTTCAGTTTTGGTGGCCTCGAATGAGTGGAAGCACATAAATATTGAGGACGATGATGATGTCAAATTTTTATGAAGTATAATTGTGAGGTAACACCTTCAAAACTAGCTCCCTTACTCGTGAGTATAGAAGATAAAGGACTGACAAATGATATAGTTGATAGTATGCATATCACGACAGATAGTAGTCGGATGAGTCGTTCTTCATTGCCATTGTTGAAAGCAATGAAGTAACTTGGAATAATACAAATGTCGCTGATGTGGGAGGTGATGTTGGGACAGATTTTATGGACATGATTGATTTTAGTGAGGTGGAGGAGATGCATGGTGGTGATAATGGTATTGAAAGAAATGAAGTGTCAGTGTACTCTGCCCCTCCTATTTTGGGCTGCTTGGACACATCTGCCCCATTACCAATAATGCTTTTAGAAGGAGAATCTGAACCCAATCGTGCACATTGTCTGAGTCAAATGGGTGAACAGAAACCAGTACAATGTGGCTGGTGTAAATGATGGAGAAGCATATTTGGACAGAGGGTATTCGCGAAGTGATTGGAATTCGAAATTCAAGTTGGGCAAATTTTCTCTAGTAAGGGAGTGTTGTTGACCAAGTTACGGTTGACGGCATTGAGAGGCCACTTTGAATTTAAGGTGCAATTCTCTTGCACAAAGAGGTTGCTTGTGGTTTGTTGTCAACGTCCATGCGGATGGCGGGTCCGAGCATTGAGAATTGGAGAATACAACTTCATGATTGTGAGGTGTACAACTGTCCATGAATGTGATTTGAGGTTCGTAAATGACAACCATCGTCAAGCAACCGCAGCACTTGTAGCCACTTCATTTAGAAGGAAGTTGAAGGATTCTTGGACAATATACACACCAAGTGACACAATGAGAGATGTGAAACACAACTTCGGTTTGACCATCCATTATTCGAAAGCTTGGAAAGCAAGGGAGTTAGCTCTATTGTCCATTAGAGGATCAGCTGAGGAGGCTTATGATATCCTTCTAGCCTATTGCTATGAATTGGAGCGTATGAATCTCGGCACAAAGACACACATCCAAATTGATGAGAACAATCACTTTGTGTATTTATTTATGGCAGTTGGCTCATGTATTAGAGGGTTTCGTTCTTCCATGCGCCCAGTGATAGCTATGGATGCCACTCATTTAAAATCTAAATACAAGGGGGTTATGTTTGTAGCAAATGCATTCGATGGTAATCGAAATATATATCCTCTTGCTTTTGGGATCGGGGATTTGGAGACGGGTGCATCATGGCATTGGTTTTTCACTAAACTTCATGAAGTCATTGGTGAGTGTCCCGATCTTGTTATCATTTATGATCGCAATGTTAGCATAGAGAATGTGTGGAACAAAGTTTTTCCAACAGCGCAACATAGCATATGCTTTTATCATATGAAGGGGAATATGAAACGCACTTGCAAATTGAAAAAGCGTGATCAAATACTGATGCACTTTGAGCAAGCTGCGAAATTGTATTCAATTGCTGAATTTGATTGTCATTTCCGTAAGATTAAGAGAAAGGAACACGTTGCTCAATATCTTGAACACGGGCAGTGTTACATAAGTGGTCTAGAGCTCACATGGATGGATGCCGCTACAATGTAATGACAACAAATATTGCGGAGTCAATAAACTCAGTCCTTAGGTTTGTAAGGATGCTGCTAGTGGTTCATTTGATAGGGGAAATTATTAATCTCCTTGTCAAATGGTTCACCGAATGTCATGAGTTGACTTTGAATTGCACAACAACATTGTGCCCCAATTTTGGCAAGAAGAAGTTGAGGAATAGGTTGGAGGATGCTGCAAGCATGAATGTCGTTAAACTAAATAACATACAGTTTAATGTTTTGGACGGTGATATGGACGACCTCATAGATTTGACGAACAATAGTTATAGTTGTAGAAAGTTTCAGCTTGAGCAACTACCTTGGAAGCATGTAGTTGTAGTTTGCCGCTTCTTTAAACTAAATGTATACTCGAAGGCTTCTCGATATTACACTCGAAATACTTGGTTGGATGCTTATTCGGATAGCATCTATCCGGTATAGCCTCACGGAATGTGTGTATTGCCTTCAGATTCTCATTATATTGTACTGTTATTATACTGTTATTGTACTTGTATTGCTATTGCTAAAGCCTTCAATGTCCCAAATATGTTGAAGAACATTTCACACCGCCGTTTCAAATATGCCGGTGTTGTCTAGATCCTGTGATCGGAACAATGCAACAATGGAATCAATGACAATGAGTTTCACAGGGTAACCGGGTGTGATCACTATGTCAAATTTCACTTACAGCAACACTAGGTAGGCATCGGTAGAGAGTGAAATCGATGCAATTTGAAAATAACGATACTAAATAGGTATAAAGACATCAGCGCGCATTTTTGTTTATTTATGACGATGGCTTTATTCCCCTTTAGCATCATCTACAAAAATATAGATGCCTAAAGTGATTAGTTTTTATTTTATTTTTAAGAGGGTCATTTTTTGGTAATATACTTCTGATGCCTAAAGTCTAAGTCAACGCCCTAACCCAAAATTTTTACTCTCCCTCACAAACCTCTCTGAAACTTCAGCTCCCTCTCAAACTCTAGCCTCAATTCTTCTAACTCCCTCTCAATTTTTTCACTCACTCTGAAACTAACCCAAAATTTTCACGCTCTCCCTCGCAAACTCTGCCCGAAACTTCATTTCCCTCTCAAACTCTTGCCCCAATTACTTCCAGCTCCCTCTTAATTTTTTCACTCCCTCTCAAACTGTCACCCTAAAACTCCATCTCCTGAAAAAATCTCTCCTCACCCTCTCAATTTTTTTTTCAGTCCCTCTGAAACTCTCTCTTTCTTCTCTCTCCTTCATCACTGCCCCATTCTTGCGAAAATCCTCCCCATTTCCCTCTTAGAATGTTCATATTCCTAGAATACTCTGCCCCTAATTTTTCGTGTAGCAGCCAGAGCCCCCTCTGACCCTAAACTCACTCACTCTCTCTCTAACCCAAAACCCTCTCTGGCTATATATCTGATTCCAAATCCCTTTTATTCTCTTTAACCCCAAACGAGCTCATTATTTCTCATCTAGACATCCTCTTCGTTCCCAAACCCTCTCACGACTGCAATCGCAAGGTAACCCTAACTCTCTTTATCACTCTTTTATTTTCCAATTTAGCCTTGCAGAACCTCACGGCTGCATCCTCAATTGGTTTTACTAAATTTTGTAGAACCTCACTGGCTACGAAGTTTCAAATTCTTTCAATTATTTCAATTTATGTTCTACCAGATACTACAAAGTTTCAAATTCTTTCAAAAGTTTAATTTAGATTTAGATTTTTTATTATTCATTTTGCAGAATCTAATGGTGCTTTGGTTTGTTTTTAGAAGAGGTGCCATGTGATTGGTTGAAGTTAGAGAAAAAGCTGGGTGAGAGGACGGTGGGAAAGAGGTAAAATTCAGCTTCTTATACCCTTTTAGAAAAAAAGAAATTGTTGGCTAGTATGTTCAATCTAAAGATTCTTCTAATTGAATTTGATTTAAGAACTGCAATTATATGCTCTAATTTCTTTTTCATGTTTCATTATTGTTTTACTTTTGATTTTTTCCACTACAAGAGTGTGCGGTAGATAGCAGGTGTTCGAACTGATCGTGTGGATCTCCCTGAAAATGGTGCCGCCCAAGTGTTCGATGAAAGGTCTGAACAAAGCGTTTGAGGCAGGTGCTTTGTTTTGATTATGATTCAGAATTTTTTTCCTTTCTGATTTTAATTTTCCGTTTATATTTTTTTAATCCTCTTCCTCTCCTGCCAAGGATCAACGCCACTACCACATGACCACTAACTGCTCCACATTTTGGTAAGAATTCTTTATTTTTCAATTCAATTTTAATTTGTTTTGGTGTTTGGGGTCAAATCTATCTTGGTATTTGGCAGAAATTTAGGTTTTTTAAACTAACTAAATGAGAATTTCAATTCTGTATATGTTTCATATTAATTGCTGTTTAGTTTGTAGTTTTAGATTTGATCTTTGGTTCATGTTTATTTATGGTGAGTTGTACGCTGAAAGATCAGCAAGTAGTTGGTTGAGTCCCTCTTTATTTGGTTACAGGTCTGGTTTCTTATGAAAAAACATCTTGCAATTTGAAGATGACACAAACAGGAAACACAGCTTCATTATCAATCTGATTTCTGTGTAGTGTGTTTCCTTGAACATAAGTGAGGCTACTTTCTAAGGTTAAGTACAGAAACCTTGCAGGTCTGGATGAATTTTCTGAAGAACCATCTAGTATGTAGATGCATTGTCCAGTGAAATTTATGTGTACATTATGATTTAATGTAATTATGGCAGATTGCAGGTATACAAATGTGGTATGCATGATGTCAACTGCCCAGAACGTCCACTATTTCTTCATGATCAGTTTGAAGGAGGTGCATATGTTTCACAGCTTTGTTTTAAGAAAGGTTGCTATATTGGTAAAGCTGGATGTTCTGAAGGAAGAGAAGTGTTTGACATCACCTGGTGAATCTAATGGTATTGAGAAACAGTCTGAGTTGGCCTTCCAACTAATACATGAAGCAGTAAATGAGCTTGAAGGGCTATGTTCTCTAAATAGAGAGCCAATAATTCTAGTGCTGGACTTCGAGGTTCAGGTATGCGTTCAGTTTCTCTCTTTTCTCCTCATATTTACAGAGGTTTAGCTTCCAAAGTTAATTTCACCTAAACCTAAAAGTAATATTAAAAGACTCGTCAAACATCAAAAACTCATTGAATATTTTGGCATCGTACTATTTTGGCATTCAACTAACACATCTTTGTTCTGATTTGGTAAATTGACTCATATTATAATTGTTTTTGTGCCAAATTGTAGATCATATAGCCCTTATACTTGCGCATTCTAATCTTTTATGTCCTGAATATGTGTTTTTCGTTGATCAAATTTCCTAGTCTTTGTTTTTGTCATATGTTTTTAAATTGTATTTTTTTGTGAACACCTTCAGTCTTGTTTTTCTCTTTCGAAGTTTTTGTTAAAATTTGTCCAGATGGTTGATGGGAGGCTGATTTTTGTTGAAGTTGCCCAGACTCAAAAAACGGGAAGAGGATACCAAATCTAGATAATGACCTAATTTTTTCTCTATTTTGTTCAAGATGGGTTAACTTCCTAAGATTGAACACATATTATATTACTATTGTATGCTCATCATTGCTTTGGTACTTCAAGTTTGAGAAATCTGAATACAGCTTCCTCTTGTAATGTCATTTTTCCCATTAAAAAAGAGAAGAAATGATTCTATTATACTTCAGCAAGTAAAGGTATTTTGAAAAATAACCAAAGGTTTTGGCATATCTTTACTTTTATTGTTTCTTTTTGTATATTCGTTTTGGATAGTAATTACCTTGTTATCTAATTAGATTGGTTGACAAATTCTGTTTTTTTGGTAGTTAGGTCTGTGTTAATATGAACCTTGTGTAATTTTTTTTCACAGCAATGTGCCTCTCTTTTTTTGGTAGTTAGGTCTGTGTCAATTGAGAAAAAATGCTAGCTGTGCTTGTCCAACTCTCTACCCCATCACATGATCATTTAATTGCTAGTTTAAACATGAAGTGGGATCCAATTAATGACTTCTATGTGTTTTTTTTTTCCAGTATAGAGCTAGAAGGAAGGACACGTACACCCAAATGGAATTGGATGAGGTGCGAGAAGAATTGGCAAGTCATGTCCTAGAATGACTTTTTGATTAAGCTAAACATTCCTTCATTTTACATGTCTTTCTAGCTAGTATTTTGCTTATGCATAGACAAGTATGGATAATTTGTGGTGTAGGGCTGGTAAATTTGTGATTTGGATGTGACAAGTATGGATCATTCAAGTATTTTGCTTATATATATATATATAGACAATTATGGATATACTTAAATTAATGTTGATATAATGTTTTTTCTTATGAGCAATGGCAACACAACATGATTTGGAAATGAGGCCTTTCTTAAATGCTATTACAGTAACTAAGTAAAGTGTGATGTGAAACAAGCAAAATACCTACCCTTTCCTTACATAAATGATGCCTATTGTTTATAACAACTTCAGTTTTCCAGAAATAACTGAAGTTGAAAGATAAAAACAACAACCAGACATCTATTATCACTTGATGCCTAAAACGAGAAGTAGCATCAACATTTATGTAAGCACCAGCACTATTGGAGGCTTTTCACGTCCGCAAAATAAAAAAAGCGATGATGTTTAACATAATTCACAACACCATTATTTGTTTCTACGATGTTGTAATTGATAATATGCATCAGCATAATAGATATCACTAATGCTGTTAGACCTCTTTAGCCTCATCCCTTTTAAAACTACTGATGATGTTAAACCTCTTTAGCCTCCTCCCTTTTGAAAGTATTGATGCTGTTTCGGGTTTAGGCGTCAGAAGTCAACCTTTTTTTGGCACACGGAAATCCTTTAGGCATTGGAGTTTACTTGATATCCGATGTAGTAAGTAATAAACGGCGACAGAGAATATCCGTTGCCTATTACATAAGAATAGGCAACAGTCACCAATACCACGGTATTTATGTGTAATAGGCAATGGATTTTATCCGATGCTAAAGCCCTTTTTTGGCATAGTGGATCCATGAACATATATGTCTTCCAATGGCTCCAACCCTATTAAGTTGGGGTATGATTTATGATAAAGGTTGCCTAGTTGTTGCAATCGACGAAATGAGAAGCTGAATTATATGAATATGTAGAGGGAGGAGCCCCCTAGTCTGCCATGTGAGGGTGGGGCTGAGCTCTTACCGTAAGTTGGAGACAAAGTTGCGTCTTCCCGGAACCGCTCTCCCCTACCAATTCTGTTATGGAGTTGCAGGGTATCCCACCTCCCAAGCAGCCATCTAGTATTGGGCATCCGATGGATAATTTAGGGGTTGAAAGAGGAAGGAGCATGAGGTTTTGTGGTGTCATGTTTCTGTAATTTAGGGGGGATGTCATGGTGCTGCAAGGCATGAATTGTATATATAGAGTCCATATTGAAGGTGTGTAATGTAGGCCTTATGTCTTTAAGGGATGTATACTTCATCCCTTTTCCAATTTTTAATTAAATTTTTGTTTATTTATTTGTATTTTTCTTGGACCAAATAATTTAAAAAATAGTCTAGACAGGTACCTCCTGCAATAGAATCGTATTGTAACTCTATTGTGCTCTTATTAACATCATATTGTCATTATACGCATTTGTATTGTGGAGTTGTTGCTGCTATATTGGCACTAAAACTAGACACGGATAAATTGTATACGCACAAATACAAAAAGAGGCATCATAATTCCATAAAATCCAAATTCGAAACTTACATAATACAACAAGAGGCCTACCCACAGTGTTGTTGTCCCAGTTTCCTTTTGGATCCACTATTTTTGCAAACTTACAAAATAGTTCGAATCCGGTTTCCACTTGTTGTTGCTTCAACCAGGCCATTTCATCAGATTCCTTGAATACCATAATTGCAGTGGCAGGGGCAATTTCAATTTTTACTTTCACACCCTTTATATGTAGGAGATGCATGCGGGCATGATAACGAGAGCGAATTGTGCGCTTTTTTATGACATCCCACCTAGCTTGGCTCTCCAAAAAATTTGAAACTATGTCTGCGTGGAGATTTTTCCAAAACATGGTATTGCCTCGACATTGCTACATGCCATGGACCAAGTCTGCAGTAAGTGAATTGGGTGACTTCTCTTGTGTTTTAGTCTCCCTTCCTTCAGTAATTGAAAGCGTTGGGTTTGGTGTGAGACTGATTGGATATTTATCATAGACTGGTGTGGGACTTAATTGGAGAAAAGTGGGACTAAATGCAATGTCAGTGAAATCAGTGGGGAAGGTAATGGCTGCAAGCAAGAGTTAATGTAATGGAAGTTTGCTCTTCATACAGCTGGGTTGAAGTTTAATATAGGTAGTATTAATGAGCTGAATTAGTGAGTAATTTGCGGGAGGGATTGGGGGAAGTATCTGGCGGGATTCACTGGCAGGATTCTTTGGCAGGATAGTATTGGCCAGGAGTTATTACCCAATTATCTATATGACTTTTTGTAATATATTTGTATTTTGGAATTTCCGAATTTGGTAATTTTCCCATTTTATAATTTAAATAATTTGCCTAATTTGCCTAATTGACCAACTAATTCAAATTGTCCAATATGGTAATTTTCTTATTTCCTATTTCCGCAATTTTAATTCGTTTCCAATTTTCCAATTTTACTTTTTTCCTATTTTCAATATTCTTATTTTCCTATTATCCAATTTTCCTTATTTCCTATTTCCAATTTTCCAATTTTCCAAGTTTCCTTTTTCCCTATTTCCATTTTTCCTATTTTCCTATTTTCCAACTGTCCTTTTTTCTTATTTTCCAATATTCCTATTTTCCTATTAAATCCAATTATCCAATTATCCAATTATCCTTATTTCCTATTTCCAATTTTCCAATTTTCCAAGTTTCCTTGTTTCCTATTTCCATTTTTCCAATTTTCCTATTTTCCAAATGTCCTTTTTTCCTTTTTTCCTTTTTTCCAAGTTTCCTTATTTCCTATTTCCATTTTTCCTATTTTCCAATTTCCCAATATTCCAATTTTCTAATTTTCCTATTTTCCTATTTTCCTATTTTCTAATTTGCCTATTTCATATTTGCCTAATCTAATTTTTCTATGTTCCAATTTATACGTGGAAATTTTCGTATTTTCCCAAAGTTTCATATTTTCCTATATATTTAATTTGGAATTTCCCAATTTCCTGGTTTTCTCAATTTTTGTATATAAATATTTTGCCTAATTTGGCAAATGTACCAACTTATTCAATTTGTCGAATAGGGTAATCCCATCAATTACAGCCAAGGAGTAAATGGTGTAATTTGCAATCCCATCAATTTAATGCACCAACTAAATACCCAATATAATTCACAAAAAGTCTTACATATAACTGAAGCTTCCTATATATAACTGAAGCATAGCCACCTTCTTAACGGGAAAGGTAATTATTCTTCCTGAAAGGCAAACATTCTCTAGTAAAGCTGACCATATTGTTGTTTACAAGTTTTCATAACGTCCAACTGGAGACTGAATGTACCTTTATTTGTTTTTTTGCATACTACAGCTGTTACATTAATCCCCAGCCGTGGCATGTGCCGTTCCCATCTCCACCTCTAACTCCCAATGACGATCCCACTTCATCTAGAAGTGAGGCTGAGAGCAATGATCCGCTTGACAAAATCTCTCCCGTCAAGCACAAGCTCCAATATTTGTCAAAGGCAACAAATTGGTGGGAGACCAAGTGTGATATTCATGGCCAAGTTATGGGAAACTTGGCGAACAAGTTGAACAAAGCATATGGTGGAGAAGTTAAGCAAACTCTAAAAGCAATAAGTTCGGAGCAAAGAGTTAGAGTCCCTCAAGTTAAAATTGGAAGAGACAAAGAAATATGTTGTCCAGCAATTCAAAAAATCTGAAGAATATAACCATGAAATGGTTGAATGTTTTGAAAATGGGTTCGAAGATGTTCAGAGATTATGCTTCAGTCATCTCACCAGACTAAAATTGGACCGAAATTGTTGCAGCTGGTGTCTGGCAGGTGCTGAATATGGGTGGAGAGGAAATGGCTCATCACTGCTGCTTCGGTTGATGGGTCATCACTTGTTGCAGCTGGTGTTCCCTTCACGGGATAGTATTGTTACGGTTCGGTGGCGATTTATTTTGCATGTGTAAAATGTAGTCTCAAAAGGATGTCTGTGTAACAACCCAACCTAAATTAATAATTAAATATTAAATTATTCAAGAAAAAGACAATTTTACCCGGGAATGTTTAAATGATTTAAGAATTGACTTTTTATAAGAGGAAGATTAAATAATTAAAATAAGAGGAAATAAGTTTAAATGAGAAATAAATTGAAATAAATAATAACAGAAGTATGTTCTGAATTAATTAAGTTTTTTTTAAAAATTAAAATACAAATTAATATTAATGGGGCAAAAAGGTCATTTTAAGTTCGGAGCTTGTTGGTTATATTTTTTTTTTCTATTTTTTCTTTATTCTCTATATTTTTATCTTTATCATTTATTATAACATTATATATATAATTTAAGCTAGTAACATATAAATTGTATATAAATTGATTTATAAACTAGAGGAAATTCAATAAGTGACATACATATGTTTTGAGTATGAATTATTTCGAGGATTGCAGATCAGGTTGACTAAACGTCCCCTGAGTCCTGCAAGGATTACGGCTAGGTTCGACTCTGTGTTACCGATACCTGCGAGGATGTGTCATGAACTGTGACACGAGGAATTGACGGATAATGATAGGCACACCATGGTGGAAGAGAAAGGTTTATTTTGCACTATTTTAAACTGGTGTGAAGATTTATGCAAATGTATGAATTTTTAGGTAAATATAAATAAACATGTTTGGTTTCTGTATAAGTATCCTGGGGGCAATATAAAAATTGAAAGAGCTACGTGTGGCTTGATCCTTTGTTAAGGGTACGTAAGGAACCTAGAATTCTAGGTGCAGCCGCGAGGACAAGTGTTTGAAAGGTAGTCCAGTTAAGCTATTTGAAATCTAATACTATTTTGGGAATGTTCTAAGGATTGGAATTGAATTTTGTTAGCATAATGATTTATTCGTTTTGGTTGAGGCCTGAGGCCAGATTGAAACGATACTTGATTGCTTGAATATAATCTGTTGTATGTTGAACGATTGGGTTATATAAGTGTTTGTTAATAGGTGAACATTTTGGGAAATGATCAATTTACAAGGGAGACTCTGCCGAATTTTCGGCAGAAGTCAACTTGAAATAAGCTTGGATTTTAGTTAGAAGGGCAATTTGGTCATTTGTGCCCTACACTTGCCAGGTGTCGGACACCACAGGGTTCGACTTGGATTCCAAAGTGGAATTTGGGTCAGGTCCTGTCAGATCTGCATATTGTATGTAGAGTGACGTAATATTGCGATCCGATCGTATGTGTATTGTATTAATATTGACACTATATTGTAATCATATTGCTACCCTATTGCAAGTACATTGGCTTACTATGTCTATCCTATTGAGAGTATATTGCCTAGATATTGCTACTCTAGTGCACGTATATTGCCCTAATATTGCTATTATATTGTATGTATATTGACTAGGGGTCCTCAATGGGTTTAGGGTTTAGGCTACTTCATTCAAAAAGAAGAACAAGAGGAGAAACAAACAACGTGCGTTTGAAAAGAACAACATGTTGTAAGAATTAATAATAAAATAATAAGAACTATGAAAAAATTATTTACAAATAAAAGTATGGTATCAATAAATATGCAAATGCTTGGTGATGGGTTAAATAAAAGCATGTTTATATTTGGTGGTATGATTATGTTTGGTGATATGATATGTTGTTCGTCTTATTATTCGTATATGTAACTGTTGTATTAATAATCTCCTAATCATCCAATTATAAACTAGTAATGAGTAAAGAAATGTATATGAAATGAAACAAAACAAGAAACCCAAAATAAACACAAACAACAATTTCTAGCACCCTTGTATCGCCACTGTATCACAATGGTAGCACCAGTTTTTCGCGTTTTAGGGCAGAAACGAATTATGCACTTCCTCTGTTTTTCAGGTTTTGCCGTATGTCCATTTTTTGACCTTTAACTTTTCAACCAATTAAGCAAATTTTGTGTTTTGTATATGGTTCGATTCAGAAGAAAACTACACGGACCAAATGTAAATAATTGATAAAAAAAAATGAGCAGAATTAATCCAGACAAACAATAATCTCCAGTTGTCCAGTCAGTTCCAAATACAAAAAGATGAGACAGTTGCCTTTTCCGTATGAGAAACGTCGCCATGTCAAGGTGCTGGAAGTTGAAGAAAAAAATATTACCACAATTTAATATAGATGCACACCTAACAAAGGTGAGAAAACAATTGATTTATCCTACTAAAGTGGAGTTCAAATTCTTACCCTGGAGCTAATCCATTCCCTATCATCTATAAGTTTGTAGAAAAAGTCCGGGCCCACTGCACATGATTCCAGCTGCACCTCCGCACTAGAATACGCAAACGTCCAACGGTGAATTTTGTAATCATCTAATCATTGGAACATTGCCAGAAGATGACAAATACATACATGTATATTAAAGGTAGCTACATTTTCTTATTGGTATATCACTGCATACTACAATAACATGAAGATTGGATATCCAAGGTAAAAATCCCTAACCTTATATCATTTTTCTAGGCAGTGCAAAACTCTATTATAACCTTGACATCTTCAATTGGCAGGGGTTTAGTTGGATCAAAACATGGCAGAGTTGCCTCCGCATCCGCAACAGTCATCGTCCTCTTCTTCCTCAAAGGATTGGTAAATGGACTTAACAATGTTTGGGCCAGTCACTTCTTTCTGCATCCTTTACCTTCCACAACTTCTTTTTCAACACTGGCACTACCTTCATCATCACCAGGCACAATAACATTGGGTATGATGGGAGAATTCATCTTACCTCCCGATTGCATAATGTCGCCCTTTTTCCAATCCTATAACAAAGACAACAGTTTTTTGCAGATTTCTCCGCACCTGTCCACATCATCCGGAGTAGGAAGCATCTCAGATTCTAGCTCCTCAGCTTCTTGCTGAACTTGTATGTGAGGAACTGAAGCGACAATTTCTGCCTGTTGGACTTCCATGGTTGTGCATGCTTTAGCTCCATCACCGGGGACTTGTGCTTCCATTGCTACCGGTTCTCTGTTGAAGTAACATATTCATGTATGGGCGACATGTCATTGTCACCTCTTTCATTCATATGAGGACTACCAACTTCCTCATCTCCTTCCCCACGTTCATTGAACCCACCATTTCGTTTTTTCAACTACTCTATCTCCAACTTAAAATAGTGTTCCATTGAAGCAAGGGTCTTGCCAAAATCCTCCACGCACTTTTGATTTTTTTCACACTCCTTCTCATGTTTCAACGAATCCTTCCGTACCATTTCTTCCAAGTCATGCACTCTGTTTCGAAGCACTTGATTTGAACTGGCTACTTTTGCCAATTCATCGTTTGTCCTTTGAAATTCACGCTTCAAAGTGCCTAACTCAGTGGACGGGACTTTACCCTGCATTCAGTTATAATGCAACTGTTACATTACTTACATAATATAAGCCAAATACAGCTACTGTTTTGGTATTGTAATGTCTATATATTGACTATATACTGTTTATATAGCAGCGCCATTAAGTTTAGTATGACGTATATATTGCAAAAAGGTCATGCTTACCTTAGAAGATGACGGAAGGGTAGCAGTTTCGTCAAATTCATCATCTTTTTCTTCAACAGAAGTGCTGGTTTTTTCTTCGGCGTCATCGCCAAACAATTCAACAATTTCTTCAGTGTTGTCAACACTGTCACCCCAAGTCCAATAGGGCTCCTGCATGTCAATTACACTTGGGCGGAGAAGTTGCACATCAACCTGCAATTTACCAACATTGTCATATGCATAACAATATCTTTAAAAACATAACTAACCTCATAGTTCTCGAATACTTGGCTCATTAGCTCATGAAAACGAGCAGAAGTATTGCTCCTCCACTATAGTATACGAGGGATGTGGGCATTCTCTTCGTGCATGACAAAATGCAGTGCAGCCAATGCTGGAAAGACCTCAAAAGCCCAAATCTAGTTTGAAGAATAAAACGTCAATCACTGAAAACAAATGAAATTGAACTTATACATTAATGGAAATTTGCTCACTTGAAATGCAAAGCCAAAACCTTTGATGTGGTACTTTCTTGGTCTACCACTTGCCGTTGTCTTTGCTTTCTTTTCAGATTTTTTTGTTTTTGTAGCTTTTTGGGGCACTTTTACTCGCTGGTAATCTGCACAAAGAGCCCTCAAAAGTGAGGCATTTGTCTTGGCATAAGAAACAGCAACCCATGGATACTTCACAAACTATTCAAGGTCTTCCGCCAATTTCAAATATCGCATGTCAATGTGGACATGTTTTTCACTACCCAACAATACAAAAGTAGCAAAGTATACAAATCCAAGCTTTAATACATCATCCTCATTAAGCAAGGTGAGGAAGGCTTTTTCTAGTTCCAAAAGGGTGACAGTTTTATCATCGCAAAAGTAATTCATTTTCAATGAGCAATTCTCATTAGTTGCAATCGGGATGAAAGGAAGGTTTCCAAACTTTAGCCCTGTCACGAAGCAAAATTGATGCGCCGTGAATTGTATCACCTTATTGCCAACGAAGAATTTTATCCCGTTGACTTGGGAAACTGTCTTGGGATCAGCCTTCCTCAACAACAAGCTGTGGACAATTTGTGAAGTTCACTTAAGGTCCTCAATGAGTAATAGATGACCAAAACAACTGTCTTCGAACCTTCGTAACTGTTGCAGACTCAATTTCTCCTTAATTGTGCTGATCGCGGTCTTTGTATGGGAAAGGGACAACGCCTTTCCCTGGAACTTTTCTTCCTCAACAATCATCAGCTTCACTTTTGAAACCATATTTCCCTGCACACCAATATTATACAAATAATTTCAGGCCGTTGAAATCTACCCAATAACAAGCAATGAACACACAATACACAGGCATATTAAGGCAATTGGCATGAGATATATCAGTGACAAACGTACAGTATAGGGGCAATAGAACCTGATATTCAACGCCTGTATGTTCACCAATGTCCCATGACAAAAAAAATACAAATTCATTGTACATTCAAGGCTTATATTTTCTGTCTACAAGTCTTGCTATTTAATTTTCCCATTTGAATAACATAATAAACTCGGAAAAAGGGGAGAGAAGAGACAGAAGACAAAATGTTTTACATGGGTTGCTGATTAGTGATAGGATTAAAAGCACACCACAATGTAGCACACAAATATCCTATTAATTTTCCTTATTTACACTAAGATTTGTCAATTGTAGCATATGAAAATAAGGGTCTTTCCCGCAGAAGATTGTTTTTATCTAACTACTTAAAATGTCACAAAGACTGGGCTGCTGTCCTTACTGACCAGCCACCGAAGAATAATTATTAAACCTACTTACACCTATCTAAAGTCTACGAAATTTTATACGCAGATACTAGACACGCAGAGCTACACGCACACAAATTTTTGGGATTTTTAGAGTTGATTTGCTATATAAATTAAATCGGACAACAGCAGGACAGAAATGGATTTTGAATTATAAAAACAGATTGTATTTCACAATTAAGAAAATGAGTTAGGGGAAGTGCTATCCACCACCAAATAATCATGCAACATGTTATGTTTCATTCAAATTCCTTTCATTTCCGGATGAAGATGCTCAAATTGGCTCAATGTTAGAACTCAACCTATTACTCTTTCTTAAGTAGTATGTTAAGAGAATGACGTTTTCAACTTAACTTAGTCCCTAGCATGCAATCTAGATTGGCGTGTTCATAGATTTAACAAGTAGAAATCATTAAGAACAAAAAGAGTTTGAGTCATCACAAGGCATCGCAAGTACTGGCGTTGTCTTACTTATCCTAGAAATTGATTCACATGTTAATCGCAATTAACAAGTACTACTCTAGAACATATGTAGGTCCTCATTCGTCAAGGGCAGGCACACACATATTCATAGCATTAGAATCCTAAATATGCTTACTAAGTATGCATCCGTAGAAAACACATAAAGAATTCATCAATGAGACAAGTAGTGAATCAATTTTCATCCTTTCATAAAAGAACTTGAAACGAAATGTCATAACACATTTGCAATCATATCAGGGGCTTCAAAACAGCCCCTAACTACTAAGAATTTAGCTACACATTATTCTAAAATAAAACCAAAAGAAAGACATGAGTTTGTGAAGGTAAAACAGAAAGAAGAGAATGCCAAGATTTTCTCCTTCCTCCTATCTTGCCCAACGTTGCTGCCTTCTCGTTTCTCCCCTATTCCCCCCTCTAAATAGCAATTTATTGATGACAATAAGTGAAAAAAAATGGTAAAAACAATTGTAACTCTTTGGGCGGCCTTTATGCCCATTACTCCCACCTAATCCTCATCTTTAATTCCATTTCCTCAGATATGTGAGTAGGTGTCCGTTGGCTTGTTCTTGGCTGCATCTGTTTTGGCTGCCAGATTCATTGGTTTTATTGCTTTCCTTGCAGTTACAAACTGCTCAGCGTCTTGTGGACCTTTCAGTGTTAAAACAGCCATAACTTCTTCTATAAAAATGATATGAACAATCCGCGAGTTGCTCCAGAAAATAGACATCTGTAGCTTTCCAGGCATATAAGGAAAGTTCTCTAATTCATTCTGAGCTGTTCGCAACTTGCTTCCAAAATCAGCTGATCTGCACAGGCAGTTTAGACGAATTTGTTACTTAAAAGTCCCACTTATGCTATTTTTCTTTTCTTTGCTTGACAGATCCTACAAAACACAAAAATAAAGTAAATAGCTCAAAGATATAAGGAACTAACTAAGAAAAGGCAAGTGAATTTGATGTAAAATATATATAAATATGAGCTTGTCAAACACCCCCACACTTAGCTTTTGCTAGTCCTCGAGCAAAACAAAGGAAACATGAAAAGAAAAAAATAAAATAAAATAAAATAAAAATAAATAAAATAGCAAAATGAAAAACATTAGCTTTCCCTTATGTGACCCTCATAGAATTTCATTCAAGAAAACAACTCATCAAGAACCTTAGCTAGCACCAACCAAGCTAATCCAAGCTCATTTTCCTTATTCAAGTGTTAGCAGAAACCTTTTAATCATCCTTGAAAGTGTAGTTTGTGTAATAGCCATGCTAATGCAATTTCAAGTTTTTTTTAAAACACCATATGCAAATGAGTGACCTTCTCACGGACATACACTCAATCACACAAATGTTTAGTTTAACGTGTTTCGCTCAAAGAATCAAATGTGAAAGATCTACCATAAGCTTGCATAAAGATCTCATCTCCACAATCATAATTGCAAAACTTAAATCAAGAGGACTTTTATTGGATGTAATGAGGCTTAGGGAGAGGGTCATCGAAATGAAAGGATATGTAAACATAAGTTCCAAGCTACACTGCAAGCAATTCTCTCGTTGAGATTTACAAGAACTCAAGCTCTCTACTAATACCTCCAACCACACCCCTTAACTGAAATTACAGAAACTTTTATTTGCTTTATATAGTTTTTTTTTTTTTGAATCAAAATTGCACATAACTAAACACAAACATCAAATACCCCCACACTCTTTCGTTTGCCAAACTCCTTCAAAGTACTTACACAAAGATTTCTCATAACAATCTCACATTGCTCACTAGCTAGCTTGGAAAGGGTAAGGAAAAATGTTTAAGGTATAATGGTAGACATATCTGGTGATAAGAAATAAAAGGCTCAACATATACGGCTCAAATTGGCAAACTAATGATAGCGTTTTTCTTTAGGATACATGCTTATTTGGGCCATGGTGATAAACCTAATGCCCCTATCCTTTTCAAGTTCATGCAATCAATGACAAACATTTCGAAAGATCGTTACGCAAGTTCTAGAGATTAAGTCACATAAGTTCATCACACATGAAAGAATAGGAGTGTATGAAAAATGCACACACTTTCAGTAGGCTCAAAAACTCACACAGGCTGTATATGATCACTATATACACATATGAAGCTCTAAGTCATGCTTTAGTTTCATATCAACACAGCTATGTGCATTTGGTTTTTCAAAGATGATTAAACATGTACAAAACTAACAAGAGAATCAGGAATTTCACACAACACATGCTTACCAAGTTCTTGATCACCGTGGTTCCAATTCAATCCAATTATATCATTGGGTCGGGAAACTAACAACAGTCTACTTCAAAACAGTAAAGAAATTAAGACTTTTTTTTTTTTTTTAGTTTTTATAAACAAAACTAATTAAGAAAACAAACAGAAACAAACCAGTTCGTAGTCAAAGGTATAAAATTTTTCAATCCTTACCCCCAAACTTAAACTCGACATTGTCCCCAATGTCAAAACCACTATAAATCATAAACTAAAACTAAAAATAAATAATAATAAACAAAATAAAGTATTTGGACTGAAAACTTCCCCAATTTGCAGTAAAATCAAACGATGACCCCCAAAACTTCAACTCTGCAATAAACTCCAATGGTGGACATAACCCAATGTTCCTACAAAGAAAAGAAATAGTTCAGTTTAGCACGCAAGAAAATTCAAAAAACAAACGAAAATTTTGAAACTGACATAAAAAGACAATGAATAGAAATATTGGGTTGCCTCCCAATAAGCGCTTGCTTTTACGTCCGCAGCCGGACGGTACCAAGAGTAATCATCCAAGGGAAGCTGGTTCTTGGAGGGGTACAACCTCCACATCATGCTCCACAAACGACTCGTAATATGGCTTGAGTCTGTGCCCATTCACTTTGAACACGTTGCCAGTCTTTGCACTTTGGATTTCCACTGCACCATGAGGAAAAATATTAGTTATAACAAATGGACCAACCCAACGAGAACGAAGCTTACCTGGAAATAACCGAAGGCGAGAATTAAATAGAAGAACTTTCTGTCCAGTGACAAAGCTCTTCCTTAAGATCATCTTATCATGAAATGCCTTTGATTTCTCCTTGTATATTCGACTAGACTCGTACGCATCATTCCGGATTTCATCTAACTCATTCAATTGAAGCTTCCTCTGCTTTCCAACCACACTCATGTCCATGTTGTAGGCTTTGATCGCCCAATAAGCTTTGTGCTCTAATTCTCCTGGAAGACGGCATGGTTTCCCATAAACTAACCGAAATGGGGACATTCCAATAGGAGTCTTATAGGCAGTCCTATAAGCCCACAATGCATCGTTCAATCGCATGCTCCAATCCTTCCTACTTGGACTCACAGTTTTCTCCAAAATTTTCTTTACCTCTCGGTTTGATACTTCTGCTTGACCACTTGTTTGCGGATGATAAGGTGTAGACACCTTATGTGTGACATTGTACTTTCTAAGTAACGCTTCAAATGTTCTATTGCAAAAGTGACTCCTTCCATCGCTGATGATTGCTCTAGGTGTTCCAAATCTTGCAAAAATGTTAGTCTTAATAAAATCTGAAACAACTTTTGAGTCATTAGTTTTGGTGGCTTTCGCTTCCACCCATTTAGAAACATAATCCACAGCCAATAAAATGTAGAGAGAACCATTTGAAGATGGAAAAGGTCCCATGAAATCAATGCCCCACACATCAAAGATTTCAACAATTAAAATAGGGTGTTGTGGCATTTGATTTCTTGGGCCCAAGTTACCTGTTCGTTGACAACGATCACATGTTGCACAAAACTCGTACGCATCCTTAAACAAACTAGGCCAATAAAAACCACTCTCTAGCACCTTAAGGGCTGTCCTCTTTGCTCCAAAATGGCCGCCACATGCATAAGAATGACAAAAAGTTAGAATAGATTTAAACTCAGATTCGGGGACACACCTTCTAACCAATTGATCAGGGCAATATTTCCACAGATAAGGATCATCCCACTCGTAGTATTTGGCGGTTTTGACAAGCTTATCTTTCTGAGCACGTGTAAAATCATCCGGAATCTTTTTGGTGACCTTGTAATTGATAATATCTGCATACCAAGGGTCAGTGTCCTGTAAGGAAAACAATTGTTCATCCGGAAAACTCTCACGTAAAGGGATGAGCGCTTCCTCTGTGTTTGAATGCACAAGTCTGCTCAGATGATCTGCTACAACATTCTCACTTCCTTTCTTATCCTCGATCTCCAAGTCAAACTCTTGAAGCAGAAGTATCCATCGAATGAGTCGCGGTTTTGCATCTTTTTTTGTGAGTAGGTACTTCCAGAAGCTGCATGGTCAGAAAACACAATAACTTTAGTCCCAATCAGATAAGATCTAAATTTTTCTAAAGCAAATACAACAGCTAAAAGCTCCTTCTCTGTTGTTGAATAATTCAATTGTGCATCATTGAGTGTTCGAGATGCATAATAGGTGACATGTGGCACTTTGTTGACACGCTGCCCTAGAACTGCACCGACGGCATAGTCTGAAGCATCACACATCAACTCGAATGGTAAACTCCAATTTGGTGGCATGATCAGGAGCCGTGGATAACAACTCCTTAAGCTTGTTGAATGCTACCACACACTCTTCATTCATATCAAATGTTGCATCTTTTTGAAGCAAACTGCACAAGGGTCTAGAAATCCTTGAGAAGTCCTTTATAAACCTCCGGTAGAAACCTGCATGTCCAAGAAAAGAACGAACCCCCTGACAGTAGTAGGGAGGGGTAATGAACTAACAAGTTCCACTTTAGATTTATCAACTTCAATTCCCTTTTCAGATATGATATGTCCTAGAACTAATCCATGTGAAACCATGAAATGACATTTTTCCCAATTTAAGACCAGATTAGTTTCTTGACAACGTTTAAGAACTAGGGACAGATTATGTAGACATGTATCAAAAGAATCACCGTAAACAGAAAAATCATCCATGAACACTTCAATTATTTTCTCAATCATATCAGAAAAGATACTTACCATACACCTTTGAAATGTGGCGGGAGCGTTGCAAAGTCCAAATGGCATCCTTCGATATGCAAATGTGCCAAATGGACATGTGAAAGTCGTCTTTTCTTGATCCTAGGAGCAACTGCAATCTGATTATATCCAGAATAACCATCAAGAAAGCAATAATGAGTATGACCAGCTAACCTTTCTAACATTTGATCAATGAATGGAACTGGGAAGTGATCTTTGCGTGTGACACTATTTATCTTCCGATAGTCTATACAGACTCTCCAACCATTTTGCACACGTGTAGGCACTAGCTCATTAGCTTCATTCTGAACAACTGTGACTCCGGATCGCTTAGGAACTACTTGAATAGGGCTCACCCACTTGCTGTTTTAGATAGGATATATAATGCCAACATCAAGAAGTTTGATAACCTCTTTCTTGACGACCTCCATCATGAGTGGGTTTAAACGGCGTTGAGCTTCCCTTGTTGGTTTTGCACCTTCCTCTAACAGAATTCTATGCATACAAGTAGCTGGACTTATACCTTTGATATCGGCAATGCTCCAAGCTATGGCAGTTTTATGATCCTTCAGTACCCGGATCAGTTTCTCCCCTTCTTCCGCCGTGAGTCGTGACGATATGATGACCGGTAATGTTTCATCCTCTCCCAAAAATGCATACTTCAAATGTTCAGGAATCGGTTTAAGCTCCAATTTGGGTGCCTGAATCACAGAAGGAAGAGTTTTTTCGTTAGAAGTAGGAAGAGAAATAAAATAGGAAGAAGACTTACCACGAATTGGTGGAAGAGACTCAAGGGCTGCCACTGTTTGGATTAATTCTTCTTCAATGTGCTCAGAATAATTAAGCTTTCCATGTGTAATGCTATGCACTAACACCTTCTCTAAATTGTCTTGTCCCACACCTTTATTAAAACAATCCTGGACAAAATAGTCAAACTCATCAATAGAAAAACAAGATTCAAAATCACTATGGTACCTCATTGCATCGAAGATTCTGAACTTGACACTTTCTCCATCAATTTCCATGGTTAAGGTACCATCGTAGACATCAATCTTTGTACGTGCTGTTCTAAGGAATGGTCTTCCCAATATAAGAGGAAGTGCAGTAGGCATAGGGTCATGTTCCATCTCAAGAACAAAAAAATCAGCGGGAAAAATGAGCTCATTCACTTGCACATTTGTATCTTTTCTAATCCTCTTTTGCATCCTCGGCTGCTCAAAAACTTCTTTTCCACTCCTTAAAGTCACAACATTCATCTGCTCTTCATTTGGATTCACCAGTTTGGCTAGGCAACCTTCCTGGTTGGTGTTGTTGTCCCATCAAACTAGCTAACTGACTCATTTGGCGCTCAAGGTTTTCAATTGCTTTGTCTGTTTTTTGTTGATGAGATTGAGTAGAGTTAGCTAAAGAAGAAATTAAATCCTCAAGAGACTTACTTGGAGGTTGTTGTTGTCGAGGCTCCAATGGTGCATTCGGTCTTGCTTGAGAGAAGCCAGGTGGACGGTTATAGTTATTGGGAACAAATTGTTGTCCGTTGTCATGATTGCTCCACTTCAAGTTTGGATGATCACGCCACCCCGCGTTATAAGTGTTGGAGTACGGATCATACTTTTGCCTTTGTTGCCCCTGAAATCCTCCTATTGCATTAGCTTGCTCATGACCACTTTGATCCATCAATAAAGGGCATATGTCTGTGGCATGTCCCATCATTGAACATACACCACACACCTGTTTTGGAGCCACCATAACCTGTTGCACAAGATTAGTCAAGTTAGCTAATTGTAATTCAATACTAGAAGTAGCACTTACCTCATTAACTTTCTTAAAAGGTAGCTCATCTCTCCCTCCAAATTGCCGTGTGTTGCCAGCAATGTTCTTTAGCAATGCCCTAGCATTAGTTGGTGTTTTGTCCATGAATGCTCCTCCACTTGCTGCATCAAGCATTACACGATCAGTACCACACAATCCCTCATAAAAGTACTGTATTAGAAGATGCTCTGAAATCTGATGATTAGGACAAGATGCAACCAAATGCGTGAACCGCTCATAGTAATCTCCAAAGGGCTCTCCATGTTGTTGTCGGATTGCAGATATGTCTTTCCTTATGCTTGCTGCTTTTGTGGCTGGAAAATATTGCTCCAAGAATGCTTGCTTTACCTGGTTCCATGTGTTCATTGATCCCGGAGGTAAATTGTAAAGCCACTCCTTTGCCTTAGCTTCTAATGTAAACGGAAATGCCCTCAACTTGACTTGCTCCTCATCCACATTTGCTGGTCTCATTCCTGAGCATACCACGTGAAACTCCATGAGATGCTTGTTGGCATCCTCTGTTGAGAAGCCATGGAACCTAGGCAAGTAGTGAATCATTCCAGACTTGAGCTCAAATCCTCCTTCTGCATTTGGATATGTGATGCACAATGGTTGTTGATCCGTATTTGGCGTTGCCAACTCCCTCAAAGTACGGTTATCAGCCATGTCTTCTGGTGGTTCTTCCTCCTCTTCCGAACTCAAATGTGGTGGGGAAGATGGTGGTAAAGACACCGATGCACGCTGCTGCTTGATTTTTCTTTGAAGCTTTCGAAGTGTTCGTTCAAGCTCAGGATCAAAGGAAGCTAGGTCAATGATCTTCGACCTTCGAGTATGCATATACCACAAAGAGTACCTGAAATAAAAACAAAAACAAAAACACCAATTAGACAAGAAAAGAAAACAAAAGAAAAATAAGTGATTAGAAATAACAATCCCCGGCGACACGGCGCCAAAAATTTGATAGGATTAAAAGCACACCACAAAGTAGCACACAAATATCCTATTGATTTTCCTTATTTACACTAAGATTTGTCAATTGTAGCATATGAAAATAAGGGTCTTTCCCGCAGAAGATTGTTTTTATCTAACTACTTAAAATGTCACAAAGACTGGGCTGCTGTCCTTACTGACCAGCCACCGAAGAATAATTATTAAACCTACTTACACCTATCTAAAGTCTACGAAATTTTATACGCAGATACTAGACACGAAGAGCTACACGCACACAAATTTTTGGGATTTTTAGAGTTGATTTGCTATATAAATTAAATCGGACAACAGCAGGACAGAAATGGATTTTGAATTATAAAAACAGATTGTATTTCACAATTAAGAAAATGAGTTAGGGGAAGTGCTATCCACCACCAAATAATCATGCAACATGTTATGTTTCATTCAAATTCCTTTCATTTCCGGATGAAGATGCTCAAATTGGCTCAATGTTAGAACTCAACCTATTACTCTTTCTTAAGTAGTATGTTAAGAGAATGACGTTTTCAACTTAACTTAGTCCCTAGCATGCAATCTAGATTGGCGTGTTCATAGATTTAACAAGTAGAAATCATTAAGAACAAAAAGAGTTTGAGTCATCACAAGGCATCGCAAGTACTGGCGTTGTCTTACTTATCCTAGAAATTGATTCACATGTTAATCGCAATTAACAAGTACTACTCTAGAACATATGTAGGTCCTCATTCGTCAAGGGCAGGCACACACATATTCATAGCATTAGAATCCTAAATATGCTTACTAAGTATGCATCCGTAGAAAACACATAAAGAATTCATCAATGAGACAAGTAGTGAATCAATTTTCATCCTTTCATAAAAGAACTTGAAACAAAATGTCATAACACATTTGCAATCATATCAGGGGCTTCAAAACAGCCCCTAACTACTAAGAATTTAGCTACACATTATTCTAAAATAAAACCAAAAGAAAGACATGAGTTTGTGAAGGTAAAACCGAAAGAAGAGAATGCCAAGATTTTCTCCTTCCTCCTATCTTGCCCAACGTTGCTGCCTTCTCGTTTCTCCCCTATTCCCCCCTCTAAATAGCAATTTATTGATGACAATAAGTGAAAAAAAATGGTAAAAACAATTGTAACTATTTGGGCGGCCTTTATGCCCATTACTCCCACCTAATCCTCATCTTTAATTCCATTTCCTCAGATATGTGAGTAGGTGTCCGTTGGCTTGTTCTTGGCTGCATCTGTTTTGGCTGCCAGATTCATTGGTTTTATTGCTTTCCTTGCAGTTACAAACTGCTCAGCCTCTTGTGGACCTTTCAGTGTTAAAACGGCCATAACTTCTTCTAGAAAAATGATATGAACAATCCGCGAGTTGCTCCAGAAAATAGACATCTGTAGCTTTCCAGGCATATAAGGCAAGTTCTCTAATTCATTCTGAGCTGTTCGCAACTTGCTTCCAAAATCATCTGATCTGCACAGGCAGTTTAGACGAATTTGTTACTTAAAAATCCCACTTATGCTATTTTTCTTTTCTTTGCTTGACAGATCCTACAAAACACAAAAATAAAGTAAATAGCTCAAAGATATAAGGAACTAACTAAGAAAAGGCAAGTGAATTTGATGTAAAATATATATAAATATGAGCTTGTCAATTAGGCCCATGCTCATATGCAAGGAACATAAATACTATAAGCATAATATGAAGTGAAAACGTTGAGGCCCTTCTCAAATTCCACTTGCCTCAATGTTTTGATACTTTCTTTCAAACAACTTTTACAAATCCAAATAATCGCTTCCTACTCCATATGCAATTTCACAATAAACCTATATACACAGATGTATATGTTGTCTTTCTAATATATTTCAATATATTTCAGAATAGACATGCATGAATGCACTAGACCTTTCTGAGAAATTTATAACTTGATTATAAAGATTGAAAGAGACAAAATTGAATGCCCAGAAGACTGTGAGTGCATTTGTTTCACAAGCTGAACTATGCAATATTATATTTGCAGTTTCCTTCAATTAATCATGCTCAGTAGAGTAGTTTATCTTGCTAGTGATGATCAACTGCTGTATTATATAGTACAGCAGTTGCAGCAGCCATGGCTGCTAGAAAACCACAACTGCTATTCAAGCAATTGCGTGTACCGTGTGCTTAACACATAAGATTTACCAGTAGACGTTGGATAGCCAGAAGTATATCTATACAGTTGTTGTCTATGGATATACAAATGTGATATACAATCCCTAGTGCACCACAAAAGTAATTAAGTGTGAAAAGGCTCCATAACTGATTCTGTCTTAGTGGAATTTGTGACAGTAACTTCCATAGTTGTAGGTCCATGTGATACACAAACGTACTGTACTAAATTACAACTTAAATTTTATGCAGAAAAGCAATACAGAGAGAAATAGACAGAAAAAGAGAGAGGGAGGAAAGGCTTCTCATTGAATTTTGTGTAGATAGTATCATGTACAATTGAAGACTATTCTAGAAAACTCAAAGATGCAATTCTGTTACAGAAACAGCAGATGGCTAATGTGTATTGATCTCAACTGTTAACTTCATTCTCTTTGAAGCAATGGATTTTTTATCCTATTATGTATAGGTTGTAGTTTGCTATAAATACCCACATATAGTTCTTTAAAATTCATATTTGAATGTTGAGTAAACCTTTTCCTACAACTCTCTAATTTTGTCCAATCTATATTTCTTCTCCTTAAACTAACAATACAACAGCACTAAATTGCCAATACAAAGCCACTAAATTGGCAATACAATAGCAACAAACAACAATAAAACATTAATAACAATAGCAAAACAACAGCAGTAAAGCGATTACCAAATCAAACGCAAAAATCAATCCACAAAGAACAAACCAATTCAATGTTTCCAGCAAGGAATCATCACAATCAGACAATTTAAAAGAAACCCCTCAACCCTAAACCAGATTCAGAGAAACCCTAAACCAATTTTAGATAAACCCCTAAACCATAAACCAATTTCAGACAAATCCCTAATCTAATTTCAGAGAAACCCCTAATCCAATTTCAGAGAGACCCCTAAACCCTAAACCAATTTCATAGAAACCCATAAACCCTAAACCAACTTCAGAGAAACCCCTAAACCAATTCAAATTGATGACGAACAGTACCTTTTGTTACTTTAATGACGGACGAGGAAGACCACTGTGTCAGAGAGAGTGAGAGAGCTACACGAGAGATAGCTGCGCAAGAGAGACCGACACCTTCCCGAGACGAAGAAAGAGAGAAGAGAGAGTGAGACCTGAGCAATAGAGACAGACAGAGCTAAGTGACAGAGAGAGTGAGAGGTGCGACAGAGACAGTGAGAGGCGCGATAGAGAGAACAAAATTTATGAACAAAGTGATATGTGTGCAATAAGTGGACAATAAGTATATATTTATAGGTGATAGTTTTCAAATTTTTGGGGAGGGGTGGTATTTTTAGTTAAAATTATGAAAAAGGTGGCATTTTGAGCTATTTCCCAAATAAATTTATCGACAAATTAAGACGTCATGTATTTACTACATTACTGTCGTTTAGAGTAAAAGCAAACCACGACACTAGTAGCATAGATAACGACGTCTAAATGTAAAAATATCCACGTCGTATTTTTAATATTTCAAGACATATTAAGTTAGAACACTACAACGGTCTGTATAAATAAACGGTCATGGTAAATGTCATTTACCACTTTGTTTTTTAGAATATTGCGTTGGGTTGTTTTACGTAACACATCGGTTTCTTCACTTATAGCGTCTTCGCAATTACCTTTAGATGACTGTCCTTCTCTGATTATCGTTGTCTGAAATTTATATTGCTTTTTAAGATTTATTTTTTGGATTTTGGTAGCCTATGACAGTAGATCAACAAAATGAAAAGTATGGAGTAAACAAACGATGGTATATATAGAAAACTGTCGTATACGATACAATTTTAGGTTTTTTTACTAAATGAAATCTTCATAGAGATGCAAATGAGATCCCAAGAGATATGAAATCTTACCAATGGGAGCTATGCTCCTCATCACAATTGAACCACCAACATGAGAAAGACAATAATTTGAAAGTTAATGATGTGTTTGTCATCAATATTATGGACCTTCAGAGAGGTGAGAGAGACACACACACATCAACTTCCGAATTATTCCCTCCCACCAAAATCCGGACCTTCAAGAGAGGAAGAGAGAGCCAAGAGCGTATGCGACTTGAGTTAGAGTTGGAACCCTAATAGAAAAGTAAAAGTGAAGAAAAGCCCCCAATTTATATTTACATCCAAGAAAAGAAAAGCCCACCTAATAATTTTATTCTATAAGACGTCAATGGGTTTTTTAATTCCACAGTCAGTAAAAATAAACAGTCGTGGTCAATGCAATTTACCACTTCGTTATTTAGAATATAGCGTTGGGCTTTTAAACAACATCAATTTCTTCACTTACAGTGTCGTATAATATTACTTTCCCACGTCGTTAAGCGAAAAATACTGTCGTCTATTAATTTATACGACTGTCCTTTTTGAATACCGTCGTCTTAAATTTGGATTGCTTTTTTTAGATTTATTCTTCGGATTTTGGTAGCCTATGACAGTAGATCAACAAAATGACAAGTATGGAGTAAAACCATGACAGTTTATATTAGAAAACCGTCGTATGCGATATAATTTTAGGCTTTTTTACTAAATGAAATTGTTAGAGAAATGCAAATGAGATCCCAAGAGATACGAAATCGTACCAAGTGAGAGCTATGTGCCTCATCACAATCGAACCACGAACATGAGAAAGACAATATTTTGGAAGTTGATGATGTTTGTGTCATCAATATGTTGGAACTTTAGAGAGGTGAGAGAGACACAAACACATAAACTTCCAAATTATTGCCTCCCACCCAAATCTAGACCTTCAGAGAGGTAGAGATAGCCAAGGGTGTATGCGACTTGAGTTATGGCTGGAACCCCAATTAAAAAGTAAAAGTGAAGAAAAGCCCCAATTTATATTTACATCCCGGAATAGAAAGCCCACATAATAATTTTATTTTGTAAGATGTCAGTGGGTTTTTTATTACGACGATTTGTATAAATAAACGATCGCGGTAAATGCACTATACCACTTCATTATTTAGAATATAGCGTCGGGTTGTTTCTACTAACCACATCAGTTTCTTCACTTATAACGTTGTATAATATTATTTTCCCACATCGTTAAGTGAAAAATACCGTCGTCGCTATTCTTTTTATAAGCCTGTCCTTCTCTTGGATACCGTCGTCTTCAATTTGTATTGCCTTTTTAGATTTATTTTCTGGGTTTTTGTAGCCTATGACAGTAGACCAACAAAATGACATTATGATGTAAAACCACGACGGTTTATATAGAAAACTGTCGTATGCAATATAATTTTAGGCTTTTTTACTAAATGAAATCGTAAGAGAAATGCAAATGAGATCCCAAGAGATACAAAATCTTACCCACGGGAGCTATGTTCCTCATCACAATCGAACCACGAACATGAGAAAGACAATATTTTTGAAGTTGATGATGTTTGTGTCATCAATATGTTGGAACTTCAGAGAGGTGAGAAAGACACAAACACATCAACTTCCAAATTACTGCCTCCCACCCAAATCTGGACCTTCAGAAGAGGTAGAGAGAGCCAAGGGCATATGCGAATTGAGTTAGAGTTGGAACCCTAATAGAAAAGTAAAAGTGAAGAAAAGACCCAATTTATCTTTTCATCCAAGGGTGTATTCGTAAAGAGCATCGGGGTTATTCAAACTAACCACATCTACCAAAATACTCCTTTGTCATGTAAAATTGTAAATAACCATGACGGTTTATTTTAAACAAGTGACGTATTAACTTAAAATACCACGTCTAAAAAAGTTAACTTTTGTTGTGTAAAATTGTAAATAACCACGTCGGTTTCAGAATACTAAAAGTCGTTTGTCTTTATTATTAGCCACGTTGGTTTCTACTGGTTTTGCGTCGTTTTAACGACATACTAGGGCGTTTTTTATAAAAACTGTCGTGTTATGAAACTTTGCGATTGTATATAAACTTTTTTGTCACCTGACCTAAATTTTTACATTCTCTCTAACCGATAAAATATTTCAGTTTCCTCTCAGTTTTCCTTCCCAAGGCGGCGTGTCTGAATATCGTCATCTTCCTCTCCTCCTCCTCCTTGTCTCCAAATCTCCAAAGGTTACGTCGGAAGCAAACTTTCTTTGCATGCCAAAGGTTTTTTTCTCACTCTGGTTTTTTTTTTGTCAAAATCGTTTCTAATTTTGATGCCATGAAAGAAAGTGTCTGGAAACAAGACTCCGTTTTCAAAATAACGACGTCTGCATTGTTTTGAATAATATTAGTATCTCTCACTCTCATGACGTGCTAAGAAGACGATTTTGTCTTGTTTACGTCGTTTTAATTAAAGCACCACGACGGTGATTAATTACCGTTGTGACTCCGTGCTATTGCAAATAGCACGATGGTAATTAATCACCTTCGTGGTGTGAAAATTAAAACGACGTAAACAATACAAAGCCGTTGTAATAATTCGTGGGAGGGAGATCTGACCTTTTTTATTTATTTACTCTTAATAAGAAGATTGTTTTTTTTCTTGTTTACGTCGTTTTATTTATCACATACTGTCGTGCTAAAAGAAATAGCACTACGGTAGTTGTTATATACATACCGACGTCCGAAATTTGATATTATGTCGTGTTTTTCAAATAACCGTCGTTGTTTTCACCTGCAGGTTATATTTCTTTCTAAACATGGTTTCTAAATCTCAAAGTAAGCAGGCTCAAGTTTCTAAAGCTCCAAGTAAGGACCTTGCAGTTTCAAAGGCTGAAATGAATGAAGACCAAGCAGTTCAAAGCAAAACCTTGAAGAAGATGAGATTTACTTCAACTGCGAGAAAGACCCTAACTCAACTACATTTGATGAGTAGCCAAATTCAATTCGTGGTATCAACACAATGAGCCATGTTGTTAAGAGGAAAATCCAAAAGATTAAACCTGGAGTTGAGTATAATAAAAGGGGCAGACCACATGGCAAGGCTACTGTTGAGATGCAATGGTATATTGGTGTTTTGGCACGCACAGAGTCCCTCTTGTGGAAAAAAAAGGGAGTATGTTGTTGGGCAAAGGGGAAAGAAGATGGTGTTATCATCTGCCGCCAAAACTGGAAGGATTTTAAGTCTACCTTAACGAGGCTGTTTAACTTCTTTTAAACTGGAAGGATTTTAAGTCTACCTAAAAGTAACAAGGATGGTGATCTGGCGCGTTGAGAAATCAAGGGTCGTATGATATATTGATGAACAGACTTTCCTACAATCTGCCACTACTCCTAAGAAAGCAAGTGAAGGTATTGAAAGTGCATTACAGGAAAATATAATTTGCTCCGTCGGGGGCTTGTCTTTGGTGTTGAACCCTTTAAATGTAGTTGGAGCTTGGTATTTATAGAAGAGGCTCTTGTGAGGAAGGCGAAGCTGATATCTGCATGACGTGGTCGATCAAAGATAGTGGGTAGTCTAGACAACATTTGGGAATGTGAAGTATGGTGGTGTGACCCCCATAAATCTCGGTCGCTGCCCTAATCGTCGGTTCTGTGTCTCGGGCCGTGGAGGAGCATTTAATGTTCTGGTCTGATGGTTGGTGACTTAGCCTTACAAGTCATAAGATCTCGCACCTAATCATCCTGATTTTACTCACCATACACGAACTCCAATCACTTCCCTCCTTCCCTCATGCATTAAATGTAAATTCTTCTTTTGGGTGGATCGTGGGTTTTCTGTTGCAATCAGGAGCATTATCTCATTAAATGGAGAGTGGGACGTCAATGACACATGGCAACGCCCCTTGACTTCTCGACTTTGGCCGTGTATTTGAGGGGTTACTATTTCCTTCGTTCAAAGTTTACCATGGTCGTGAAGGCTTCGCCTTCATAGATCTCCCTCATTCCATGAGGAAGAGCAAACGATAACCTGTCGGGCTCGGCTTTTGGGCAGGTGTCTTGGCCGAGAGGTTGCTCCTTCGGTAGACGAGATTTCTAGGCACAAACATTATGACGTTGGCCAAGTTTCGGGCTCGAATCCGAAATCAATTTTACTCTATCTATTTCTCGCAAGTGCACGAACCAATTATAGTATAGGAATGCAAGCACGAGGTCGTTCCACAGAGACTTGGATGAAAGACACTTATTACTACTACTTAGACTCACAAGTAATCCTAAGACTAAACAGAATTTCAATGAGGTTGTGTTGAGTTTGTTTTGAGTAACAACTACAAAAAGGAAAAGCATATAGCAAGTGATTGAAAACTTCTAAAGGGAATGCAAAATAGCAAGTAACCACCAAGTAGATGTTTAGAAAATGTAGAGACAAAGGAGACAAGCACTAGGGTTTCAACTTCACCATGACAATCCAATTTCAAGCAACAAGTTAACAATCACTTAAGTTGATTACAATTTCTGGAGTTCGTTCTTTCTTATGTATGATTATCCATATGGTGTTTGGTTTTAATCAAGTACTCAGGAACACAACTTAGCTATGGTGTTTAGTCTAAGCTATGAATCTGAATCCATTAAGCTTAAGAAGAACACAAAGGAACCAAGTAAACATTTAAACATGGTGTTTGTCCTAAATGCATTACCCACTCATTCACTAATCGGTTCAAGAGTAATATGGTGTTTATGTAAACTTGAACTAGATAACCAACATGCATGTGTTCATAGTGGCCAGTTATTTAAACATGCATAAAGATTCAACTAAGAACAAGTGAATGAGACCAGAAAATTAGAAGTAATCAACAAGAGTAACATTAACTTGAAAACATGAAATTGTCTTGTCAGGTTACATTGAAACCCTAGCTATGGAAATTAGTTACACTCCATTAATGGAAAATGCATTTGAATCATAATAAACATGGAGAGAGTAAGAAAAACCCGTGAAGAACGAATTATGTTGTTGTAGAGCTCCTCACAGCTTGTATGCAGCAGCAAGAGATGAAGAGTGGTGTAGATGGTGTGGATTGTATGGATTGTGTTTAGGAAATGTGTATGAGGTTGTGGTTGATGAATGTTTGAGAGGGGATTGAGCTGGGATGAGTGGTCTGCTAGGAATTGGAAGAGAGGGGTTGTGAATCCCAGGATTTGATTGATGAAAATGTTTGGAATGGAAGTGGTATTTATAGGGAGAGGGAAGTGAGAAATCTGAATTGAATATAGCAATTACCTAACACACTTGCATTAGATAATCAGAAATGGATGTTGCACTTCACCAACAAATCCCACCAGCAGCCATAGCTCATCATCATGTCATCATGACCAAGCTTCCATTCAGAAACTAATAGCTCATCCTCATGTCAGCATGACCAAGCAAGCAATGAGCTCATCTTCCTGTCAGCATGATGAACAACTTCTTGGGCTTACGGATTGGGCTTGGATCACTCAAATGTCGACTTTAAGATGTCCATTTTGAAGTTCAGAATGTCATTGATCCAGCCACACAAGTATTGGCTCAATCCAAGTTCGGATGAAGAAGATAAGTCCGAAATGAATTTCTAACTCAGGCTCCAGTTTTTGCACGTTTTTGCACCATTTTGCTTCATTTTGCTTCAAATGCCTCAAGTGGTACCTAGAGCTCAATGAACTGAATAACAAACACAAAATGGATTAAAAGCACAAGTTTTACCTAAAAACATAACCAAACAATAGGGTAGAGTGTTACAAAATTATACATAAATATGCATTGATCAATCAATAAGTCTAAGAATTTGGACTATTCAAGTTTGTACGAAGTTCGTTCAATAAATAGAGTGATTGGTTTATTGCCTAGTTTCAGCCATCAGATTTCACTCAAAACTCACCAAAGGACTCCTCCCACCCTATTATGCCATTGGCCAAGTTTTGGGCTCGAATCGAATTAATTAAGTCTAAGAAATTGGACAATTCAAGTTCATATGAAGTTCGTTCCGTAAATGGAGTGGTTGGTGTATAGCCCAGTTTTAGAGATTGGATGTTGTGTAGATTCAGCTGCACCAAAATGGGTTCAACTGCATCCTCAACTTGTGATACTCGCAAGTGCACGAACCGTTGATAGTTTAGCGTATGTAAGTGCGAGGTCGATTCCACAGGGATTGGTGATTGAATGATCCAATTCAGTTTTCCTACACAAAACATAAATAAAAACAAAAGAAACAAAACAAGAAGAAAGAATGTACATTACAAGAAAAATAAATTACAACTACGAAAACATTAAGGAAATTAAGAGAACTTTGAGGAAGAGAAGAAAGTGTTGAGAACTTTGAGAGGGAGAAGAAAGTATTGAGAACTTGAGAATTTGGAAGAGAGATTGTGTTTGAGAAACTTAGAGAAGAGAGAAGAAAGTGTTTGGAGAACTTTAGAGAATTTGGTAAAGAGAATGTGTTTGAGAAACTTGAGGATTTTGGAAGAAAAGGGAATTGTGTTTGAGAGCTTTGATGATTTGGAAGGGAAGAGAGATTTGTTTGAGAAAGTGTTTGGATAACATGGAGAATGTTTGTGAACTTGGAGAATTTGAGAACTTAGGGAGTGGAGAGAAAGGTGTTTGTGAAGTATTTGAGACATGGAGACTTTTGGAAGAGAAGGGAAATGTGTTTGGGAAATTTGGAGAAGGGAGGAGAAGTGTTTGGAGAACTTTAGAGAGGGGAGAAGTGTTTGAGAGATTTGGAGACTTTGGAAGAAAAATGTGTTTGAGAGCTTTGAGGATTTGATGAATGAATGGGAGAAGTGTTTAAGAACATGGAGACTTTGAGAAGAGAATGTAGAAGTGTTTGGGAAGTGTTTGAAGATTTAGTAAAATGATCATATTACAACAATTGAGAACTACAAAGGGAAACTAAGAGAATTTGAGGGAGATAAGGGAAGGGAGCTCTAGAGAAGTGCTTGAGAGCTCCCCCCCTTGGGGTGTTATTACAAACTTAGAGAACTTCCCTATTTATAGGCCTAAGGGAAGTGAAAAATCTGAATTATACAATTGAATTTTCTAAACACACAACACTTAATTCACCAACTTAACCTAACACACAATTGCATTTGAAAACAATTCCTCTTGTCTTTAGGCTTAGTGTTCAGCTCCCACTTCATCATCTTTTGGCTGCTGCAAAATTCCACTCAAAAATAGGAATTGAATATGCTTCACCAAACTTTCCCACAATCAACAACAATTCATCATGCATATGTCATGCATGACAATACATTGCAGCCAGCTTGTGGGCTCGTTTTGGGCTTGTTCATCCATTCTGAAAAATCTTCAAAAAATATGGATCTTCAAGCTATGTGTCTTATCTTTCCAAGCATATGCAGCCCAGCTCAAGGAAAAATCGGAAAGGCCTTCAAATGTAATTTTTGGCCCAGTAACGCAGATGTTGCCGAATTTGACCTTAAGTTTCCAAAACATGTATAACTTTCTCTAGAAGACTCGGAATCATGAACCGTAAAATTCTACAGAAACTAGACTTCCGTATCTTTCCAATGATATATGGCTCATCATCTGGTTCTTCTTGAGCAAGTACAGTCCAATCCGTGAAGTTGACTGATCTGCAGACACTGTTTTGAGCTAACTTGTCTCCAAAATGCATTTATTGAGTCTCAAACTTAAAACACTGAAACAAACACAAAACAAATTAAAAGCACAAGTTTAACTCAAAAACATAACCAAATTATAAGCTAAAAGGGTACAAAATGATATGTAATTTATGCACCCATCAAATACCCCAAAACCTAGATTTTGCTAGTCCTCGAGCAAAACAAAAGGAAAACAAAGATAAAAACAAACAAGAAGTTAATTAAACCACTTTCATAGGTAACTCGATTGCATTTAGCGTATGCAACAAGCCTTTAAACCTCTAGGCATCCCTAGTAGGAGGAGTTGTGTCTCCTGAGGGTTTAACAAATCGAATACCCACAAACGTTTTTCTAACTCTACAAAACAAAATGGTTAGAAAACTTAAAAGATTGTTAGTCGATAAGCAAAACGAAAAACAAAAACAAACATAAATACATTAACAAAAACAAAAATAAACAAAAATAAAAACAATTACAAAAATAAAAAGAACTCAAAATAATCTTTCCGAACATTTTCTGAAAAGTAATGACTCATGCACATGACTCAAAAGTTTTTAACAATAAAAGCTCAAATTTTGACATTATTTACAAGGCGGCAAAGTTCAAAACATAATATGCTCAAAGTGTAGTAGTGTGATAGCCAAATGCAACAAATTTCCCAATCTTAGTTTTCACACAATTTCGAAAATCATACAAAGCATAAGTTCAACTTCAAATCTCACCAAAGTTGTCCTCTCACAAATGAATCACTCAGAAGAGGGCTATAATGCAACACTCAGTTATAAACATGAGAATAGAGTTAAACCATAAGGATTTAACTCGAAATAGAAAGATGAAGAACTTGCATTAATATGATCTCAAGAAGGATGCCAAACACTTAAAAGTAGAAAAATGAATGCAATTCAACCAGATGACATTTAAGATCAATTTAGGTCTTTAACATAGGTTGTAATGGGGCCAAGGGTGTAAGGTGAGTAAGAAATGAAAGGTATGGATAATACAAAGTCCAAGAAACTCGCAATGTAAGAGCATAAAATAATTGTTTACAAGACTTCGAATCATCACGATTATATTTTTTTTTTCTTTTACATGATCAAAACTCCTTATACCTTCATTTACAATGATTCATACTTCTTTTCTTTAATTGAACAAACACCAATTTATTTTGAAGGCCCAAAAATGAAATTTCAATTAACCACCACTTTTCTCTTTTCTTTCACCAATTGTATGATTTTTTTTTTTCTTTTTTTTTTTTTCTTCAAAATGTAACACCTCTTCCCAAACTTAGTATGAAAAACACATCCCAATTAAAGCTCATGAGTTCCTTAGAAAGGTAAATATGTGTTTTTCGGGCTAAGGCGAGGAAATAAAATTGGTAAATCAAAGAAAAGGTTTACATGTAGGCTCAAAATGGTTAACAATGGAAAATCATGCTTAAGCATGCATAAGGTTAGCTTGAAAGGCACAAACGATCCAAAGAATGCCTTAATATCATTTCTTAAATGTCATGAAATCAAATTGCACAATAATGAATGACTTTTAAGTGTTCAACCAAATCAATGAATAATGAGATCAAACAACAACTTTGATGACAAGAAATTAAGAGTATGTGTATAACACTCATGAAATGAAGTACAAGGCTCAAAAGCTCACTTTATATGGTTATATAAGTCTAATTTATGCTTGATATAATTCTTTAGATCATGCAAATTCTTTAATTGGAAAATTATGAAACAAATGGCAAGTGCAAAGATTTCGAACATATCATGCTAGAACAATGCCAAATTATTATTATTATTTTTAATAAAGAAAAAAAACACTAAAATAAAATGAAATCCAATTTTTATTTAAGTCATGCAAACATTTATCACTATCTCATCATTTGTGTTCGGAAAGTGACTCAAAAAAAAAAAATTAAATAAATAAAACATGACTTAAAATAAAAAAAATAAAAACAAGCAAAAAAAAATAAAAATTCTTAAATTTTTTTTATTTTTTATTTTTTTAAAGAAAAACCAAATTTACATGGTAAACTCCAATACCCCCAAACCTAGAAATGAACATTGTCCTCAATGTTTAAAAATTAGCCACAAACAATGTCATAACAACATACAAAAGGTATTAAAGCAAATGAAAATTACAAAACACACAAAAATAAAATAAAATAATTACAAAATAAAAAATACAGAACAAACAAATAAACAAAAAAAAAAACAGTAAACCCTAATCACACAATTCTGAAACCCAAAATATTTTTTGAAGCCCAAAGCCCACAATGAAATTAACCCACCTTGAAACCCAAACAAGGTGAAACCCGAACCCAAAAATGAATTCCGAAGCCCACACATTTTACTTTTAATTTTTTCTTAAAAAGATAAAACGTGAATTATGAGCGCAAAGCGGGATTTCTAAAAAGAGGGAATGTGGTCCCTAATGTCGTCTCATGGATAGTCACGGGCAGAAGCAGGAGCCACGTGTCGACGCATAGAGGCGCCGCAGACTCCACAAGAAGAAATTACGGGCTCATGGAAATGCGCGACGACTTTGCTGAACGCGTCCGTTCAGACAAAGCAAGTTGTGACAAATGAGTTGGAAACGGTTGGAAAGTGAGAAGGTTGTGGGACTCGAGGAACGCTGGGGATTCAGAAAATGCTTTAGACGCTGCAACGGCTAGGGTTTGTCAAAGACTACATCTATAAGAAGGAAAAAGAATGGAAAAAAAAAACAAAAAACACACAAACTCAGAAACACAAAAGAGAAAAGAAGCAAGAAAAAAAAAAAAAGTGAGAAATCAAATGGCTTCTTCTTACCCCTTTTCGTTGGATCTCAACCTAGCTCCACCGACTCAGACTCGAGGCCAAGCAGGTAGCACCAGTATGGATGCCCTACTTTGCCTCCGCACGGGGCCTTGACCTGTCAATGACTCAATACTCCTGGACAACGATGTTGCCATTGGAGTGGGCAGAAATTTAGTGACTCCTAAAGATATACGTGTGTTTGGGACAAGGGATGACAACCGGGTCACGAGTGATGCCATGGCACTGAGTGTGCAGAGTACAGCATGTGTTGCAAGTTTGGGTCATCGCCTACTGCGAAGTCCCATGAGGTAGAGGTGCTTAAAGCTCAGTTCAGCGGCGGAGCGAAGTTTGGTTGAAGACTGTTAGAGTGCTATAAAAAGCTTGAAAAGGGAGAGGTCAAGGATAGTGGAGGTGAATCGACACCAGCTAGACGTATTGCGGGACGAGAATAAAAACCTATCAAAGATGGTAGAGTTGTACTCTCGCGACATGCGAAAACAGCTGGAGGACCTAGACCGACCGGGTAAACGCAAGAAACCAGATCGCGAGAAAAGTTATCCTGAAGCTAAGATTGCGATCTTTGGGAGCTCAAGTGATGAGCCCCAAGAGGCTGTGCGTGAAGCCCCGGAAGAGGATAGCCAGAGGGCCAAACTAAAAGCTCCTATGGTCGAGACACCGAGCGCCAAGAAGAAATGATTTCAATTTTTATTTATTTAATTTTAAAGTGTAAGTGTTTTTTAAAAAAAAAAAAAAATTTGGGAAATAAAAAACGTTAAGCTATCTCAAAGAGACGATTGACTCTAATTTTAAAGAACGACAATCAAACAAAAAACACGAAAACCCAAACATGCATTTTTAATTTTAGTTAAGTAAACACACAAGTAACTGCTTTTTCTTTTAAGAGAAAAACTTAAGGATGACCAGTTAAGGGCCTCAGAAAAAAACACAGCCAGGGGATCGGGGAAGGTTGGAGGGGTCACAATGGTCCCGCTTAAAACCCTAACTTCTTAGACACCGAAGGTGTCGCCTTAAAGAACTCCTAGACACTGTATAGACTGCGGTTGCTCACTGGAATTACCAAAAGTTTAGCTCCTTCAAAGAATATCCTATGAGTTTTAAATTATACTACATAATTAAATAAAAACAAAATAAATAAATAAAAAACTTAAATAAACACACAATTCAAACAAGAATTTAAAAGAAGAGTTGGGATTCTTGCACCAGGTGTCCAAGACGCATCTTTAATTTTGTCTCTTCTTCCAACTAAATTCTTGAGAAACCTGACAAACAAGAAGAAAACAATTGAAAAAATAATAATAATAATAATAACAATTGAAAAAGCAAAAACACAAACATCAGAAAAAACAGGGGAGGCAAAAGTAAGTGAAAGTGTAAGCATGCTCCCTTTTAAAAAAACGCGCTCGCAATTTGCGCCGGAAATGAAGGGATCCGAGAGAAAAGAGCACAGGATAGCACCCTCGAGATCCGAAGTGCTTTCGGCTCCCACGTTTGTATAAGTCTATTTAAACTCGTTTTGGTGAAGTAGAAGAGCACCTCGCATTTCTTCCTGCAAATTCAAAGAAAAACATCAAAAAATCCAGAAACAAAACAATGGCATCTTCATGCACTCACCTTGATGATCTAAACCTTGAATTGTCCCTTGCGCCACCGAATGCGCGGATAAGGGCTCGTCCAAACCATGTCTTCCCAAACTCAACATATCATCATGGAACGGCCTCAAACTTTGCTGAGGTAATACCGAACTTTTCTGCGGCGGTGTCGAAACAGAGCAGTGCTGCTAGAAGGTATGATTGGCAGCAAGCTCACCGACGGATCATCTGCATGTGGCGCAGAGGTCTGACAAGGCAGCGGTGGAGGAGTCCAACAATTTAACTGTGCTCCACGCGGTCTCGGCTACCAATTTGGGCATGCGATTGCTGGCGAGAACACGGGAGTGTGCCGCACTGAGCGATGAAGTAGCTTCCTTGAAGGCTATGGTGGCGGACTCCAGAAGCGGCTTCCTTGCCAATCAGCACGTGGAAGCACTGAGAGAAAAATGAGGACCATGTGGAGCTGCTGCAGATTCTGCAAGTAAGAGAGAATAGAGGCATGCCATGAAGATGAAGATGAAGATGAAGATGAAGAAGTTGTTTTTATTTTTAATTTACTTGAATGTTTTTTTTGTTTTTTTGTTTTAAATTTTTTTTACCCTTTTTTTTTTCTTTGTTTGTAATGCAGTGTTTGAGTGAAACAAAAAATGCGTTTTTAACACTAGAAATAAACTAACTAACCACACCACGTAAATAAATACATAAACTAACTTAACAAAACAAACAAAAAGAAAACAAAGAAGTTCCAACTTGAAGTTTTAAAAAAAATTTATTATTATTTACAACTAACTGACCACACAAAGAAAAAAAAAACAGAGAAGTTCCAAATTGCAATTTACAAGGAAAAATAAATAAAAACTCAAATTTCAATTTTTTTTTAAATTATTTTTTTTTGTTTTGTTTTGTTTTGTTTTTTTTTTTTAAAAAACACACAAATATACAAGCAACTCATGGATGACCAAAATTCAGTTTATATGAAAAATCTTTTTTTTATTTTTATTTTTTAATTTTTTTAAATTTTTTTTAAAATGTTTTATAAAAAGAAACAGAAATTTAAAATAATAACAAGTAAAGAGAAAGGATTGAAATGCTCCCCCTTGAAGCGATTAGGTCGAGCATGGATGCATTTGGAGGTCGCGACTTCTCCCACTACTCCAACACTCCCATTCTTATGATTGAGGTTGCCATCTCTCTCCATTTTTATTAAGCTGTCATTACTTGCTAAAACAAACACAGAAAACTTGAAACAGAATTAAAGGATTAGGAAATAAAAACTAAAATGGAAAGGAAAATCAACACACGTCCAATTTCATGCTTCAAAGTAACAAGCAACAAAGTAAATCAAACTAGCTTATGAAGTTCGTTCTTTCTCAAATATGATTATCCATATGGTGTGTGGTTTTAATCAAGTATTCAGAAAAAGCATTTAGCTATGGTGTTTAGTCTAAACACAAATTCCGAACCCATTAAGAACAAGAAGAACAATAAAGAACCAAGTAGAATTTAAACATGGTGTTTGTCTTCAATATCTACCCATTCATTCACTAATCAGTCCAAGAGTCATATGGTGTTTATGTAAACTTGAACAAGATATTTAATTAAGAGCAAGTGAATGAAACCATAAACTAGAAATAACCAATATGCTACTTGAACCTTTTTTTGTGTTGTGTAAGCTGGGACTCAAACCCAGTTCTCTTGCTTGTCAGGCAATTGTCCTTGTCCGTTGGACTACAAACACAACTTATCAATTAACCTCATTAACTTTAAAACATGAAACTGTCCAGTTATACAAAAGATAAAAATAAATAAAAAGTAGGAAAACCAAATAGAATCAAACAATGTTACCGATCCCGGCAACGGCGCAAAAACTTGTTGCGTAGATTCAGCTGCACCAAAATGGGTTCAACTGCATCCTCAACTTGTGATACTCGCAAGTGCACGAACCGTTGATAGTTTAGCGTATGTAAGTGCGAGGTCGATTCCGCAGGGATTGGTGATTGAATGATCCAATTCAGTTTTCCTACACAAAACATAAATAAAAACAAAAGAAACAAAACAAGAAGAAAGAATGTACATTACAAGAAAAATAAATTACAACTACGAAAACATTAAGGAAATTAAGAGAACTTTGAGGAAGAGAAGAAAGTGTTGAGAACTTTGAGAGGGAGAAGAAAGTATTGAGAACTTGAGAATTTGGAAGAGAGATTGTGTTTGAGAAACTTAGAGAAGAGAGAAGAAAGTGTTTGGAGAACTTTAGAGAATTTGGTAAAGAGAATGTGTTTGAGAAACTTGAGGATTTTGGAAGAAAAGGGAATTGTGTTTGAGAGCTTTGATGATTTGGAAGGGAAGAGAGATTTGTTTGAGAAAGTGTTTGGAGAACATGGAGAATGTTTGTGAACTTGGAGAATTTGAGAACTTAGGGAGTGGAGAGAAAGGTGTTTGTGAAGTATTTGAGACATGGAGACTTTTGGAAGAGAAGGGAAATGTGTTTGGGAAATTTGGAGAAGGGAGGAGAAGTGTTTGGAGAACTTTAGAGAGGGGAGAAGTGTTTGAGAGATTTGGAGACTTTGGAAGAAAAATGTGTTTGAGAGCTTTGAGGATTTGATGAATGAATGGGAGAAGTGTTTAAGAACATGGAGACTTTGAGAAGAGAATGTAGAAGTGTTTGGGAAGTGTTTGAAGATTTAGTAAAATGATCATATTACAACAATTGAGAACTACAAAGGGAAACTAAGAAAATTTGAGGGAGATAAGGGAAGGGAGCTCTAGAGAAGTGCTTGAGAGCTCCCCCCCTTGGGGTGTTATTACAAACTTAGAGAACTTCCCTATTTATAGGCCTAAGGGAAGTGAAAAATCTGAATTATACAATTGAATTTTCTAAACACACTAACTTCACCTAACACACAACACTTAATTCACCAACTTAACCTAACACACAATTGCATTTGAAAACAATTCCTCTTGTCTTTAGGCTTAGTGTTCAGCTCCCACTTCATCATCTTTTGGCTGCTGCAAAATTCTACTCAAAAATAGGAATTGAATATGCTTCACCAAACTTTCCCACAATCAACAACAATTCATCATGCATATGTCATGCATGACAATACATTGCAGCCAGCTTGTGGGCTCGTTTTGGGCTTGTTCATCCATTCTGAAAAATCTGCAAAAAATATGGATCTTCAAGCTATGTGTCTTATCTTTCCAAGCATATGCAGCCCAGCTCAAGGAAAAATCGGAAAGGCCTTCAAATGTGATTTTTGGCCCAGTAACGCAGATGCTGCCGAATTTGACCTTAAGTTGCCAAAACATGTATAACTTTCTCTAGAAGACTCGGAATCGTGAACCGTAAAATTCTACAGAAACTAGACTTCCGTATCTTTCTAATGATATATGGCTCATCATCTGGTTCTTCTTGAGCAAGTACAGTCCAATCCGTGAAGTTGACTGATCTGCAGACACTGTTTTGAGCTAACTTGTCTCCAAAATGCATTTATTGAGTCTCAAACTTAAAACACTGAAACAAACACAAAACAAATTAAAAGCACAAGTTTAATGATCAGTACATATTTACATATCATTTTGTACCCTTCTAGCTTATGATTTGGTTATGTTTTTGAGTTAAACTTGTGCTTTTAATTCTTTTTGTGTTTATCTTTCAGTTAATTGAGATTTAGGTAATAATGATGGCTTTGGATAGGAAATGATGCAATCCAAGCATGTGAAGGCCTGATTTGGATGAAGGGAAGAAGAGCTTAAAGACAAACTCATTTTTTGCTACAGTCTATTTCCAGCCCAGTTTCGTAGGTCAACTTCTTGTCCTTGGATCAGCATACTATGGGGCTCTAATGAAGTGAAGATCTTCATGAAACTTGTTCCAATTGGTGTCTACTATAACATATCCAAAATTCAGCTCTATTGGATAAATCTGGAGTCCGTTACCTAGCAAACACAGAACCATGCTCAGGATGGATCTTATCAGCGCGGAAAATGAGTTAGCAATTTGTTTCGGCCTTAACTTTTTCCTCCGACCTTGGATTGGCCCAAATAACATATGGCTGGAAAGAAGACATTCTGAACTTCAATTTCAAGTGCTTAAAGTCCTAATTTGATTAAGAGAAGCCCAAGTTGTAAGCCCTTGAAGTTGCTGGTCATGCTGACCTCAGCATGTGCTGGTTGGATGCTTGGTCATGGTGAGCTAGGCATGAGCTATCATTTCTGGTTGGAAGCTTGGTCATGGTGACATGAAGATGACCTAGGGCTGCTAGTGGGATTAATTGGTGAAGTGCATCAACCATTCAAGATTTTCTAATACAAGTGCATCACCCATTTCAGATTTTCTATTACAAGTGCATCAACCATTTTAGATTTTATAATTCAAGTGTTGTATGCATTAGCCATATTGAATTCAGATTTGTCACTTCCCCTAGGCCTATAAATAGGGAAGCTCTCTATGCTTGTAAACACACCCCAAGGGGGGGAGCTCTCAAGCACTTCTCTAAGAGCTCCCTTCCCTTCTCTCCCTCAAATTCTCTTAGTTTCCCTTTGTAGTTCTCAATTGTTGTAATAAGATCATTCTAGTAAATTTTCTTTGTACTAAATCTCAAACACTTTTCCTTTCTCTTCTTCTAAATTCTTCAAACACTCTCTTCTCCAAACACTTCCCAAACAGTTCTCCCATTTCCTTCATCAAATTCTCTCAAAGCTCTCAAACACATGTTCTTCCAAAATCCACAAAGTTCTCAAACACATTTCCCTTCTCTTCCAAAAGTCTCCATGTCTCAAACACTTCACAAACACATTTCTCTTCCTTCCCTAAGTTCTCAAATTCTCCAAGTTCACAAACATCCTCCAAGTTCTCAAACACTTTCTCTTCCAAAATCCACAAAGTTCCCAAACACCACTTTCCTTACTCTTCCAAAATTCTCCAAATCTCTCAAACACTTCTCCCCTCTCTAAAGTTCTCAAACACTTTCCTTCCTTCCTCAAATGCTCTCGTTAATGTTCTCTTAGTTGTAATTTATTTTTCTTGTAATGTACATTCTTTCTTCTTGTTTTGTTTCTTTTGTTTTGTGTAGGAAAATTGAATTGGATCATTCAATCACCAATCCCTGTGGAATCGACCTCGCACTTACATATGCTATACTACCAACGGTTCGTGCACTTGCGAGTATCACAAGTTGAGGATGCAGCTGAATCCATTTTGGTGCAGCTGAATCTACGCAACAAGTTTTTGGCGCCGTTGCCGGGATCGGTAACATTGTTTGATTCTATTTGGTTTTCCTACTTTTTATTTATTTTTATCTTTTTCATAACTGGACAGTTTCATGTTTTAAAGTTAATGGCGTTAATTGATAAGTTGTGTTTGTAGTCCAACGGACAAGGACAATTGCCTGACAAGCAAGAGAACTGGGTTTGAGTCCCAGCTTACACAACACACAAAAACAAAAAGGTTCAAGTAGCATGTTGATTATTTCTATTTTATGGTTTCATTCACTTGCTCTTAATTAAATATCTTGTTCAAGTTTACATAAACACCATATGACTCTTGGACTGATTAGTGAATGAATGGGTAGATATTGAAGACAAACACCATGTTTAAATTCTACTTGGTTCTTTATTGTTCTTCTTGTTCTTAATGGGTTCGGAATTTGTGTTTAGACTAAACACCATAGCTAAATGCTTTTTCTGAATACTTGATTAAAACCACACACCATATGGATAATCATATTTGAGAAAGAACGAACTTCATAAGCTAGTTTTGATTTACTTTGCTGCTTATTACTTTGAAGCATGAAACTGGACGTGTGTTGATTTTCCTTTCCATTTTAGTTTTTATTTCCTAATCCTTTAATTCTGTTTCAAGTTTTCTGTGTTTGTTTTAGCAAGTAATGTCAGCTTAATAAAAATGGAGAGAGATGACAACCTCAATCATAAGAATGGGGAGTGTGGAGTAGTGAGAGAAGTCGCGACCTCCAAATGCATCACGCTCGACCTAATCGCTTCAAGGGGGAGTATTCCAATCCTTTCTCTTTAGTTGTTTGTTATTATTTCAGTAATTTTAATTTTCTATTTCTTTTATTTAAAAAAAAAATTAAAAAGATTTTTTATATGAGCTGACTCGTGGTAACTCCAGTGAGCGTCTCCGTCAAATCCAGTGTCTAGGAGTTCTTTAGGCGACACCTTCGGTGTCTAAGAAGTTTGGGTTTTAAGTGGGACCATTGTGACCCCTCCAACCTTCCCGGATCCCCTGGCTGTGTTTTCTGAGGCCCTTAACTAGTCATCCATGAGTTGCTTGTATATTTGGGTGTTTAAAAAAAAAAAAAAAAAAAAAAAAAGAAAATTAAAAACAAAAAAACAAAAAAACAAAAATTTTGGAATTTGAGTTTTTATTTATTTTTCCTTGTAAATTGCAATTTTGAACTTCTTTGTTTTTTTTCTCTTTGTGTGGTCAGTTAGTTGTAAATAATAATAAATTTTAAAAAATAAAAATCAAGTTGGAACTTCTTTGTTTTCTTTTTTTTGTTTTGTTAAGTTAGTTAATGTATTTATTTATGTGGTGTGGTTAGTTAGTTTATTTCTGAGTGTTAAAAACACATTTTTATTTCATTTCAAACGTTACAAACAAAGTTATAAAAAAAAAAAAAAAAAAAAAAACAAAACATTCAAGTAAATTAAAAATAAAAACATCTTCATCATCTTCATCTTCATCTTCATCTTCATGGCATGCCTCTATTCTCTCTTACTTGCAGAATCTGCAGCAGCTCCACATGGTCCTCATTCTTTCTCTCCAGTGCTTCCACGTGCTGATTGGCACAATATAGCCGCTTCTGCAAGTCCGCCACCATAGCCTTCAAGGAAGCGATTTCCTCGCTCATCGCGGCACACTCTCGTGTTCTCGCCAGGTAATCGCATGCCCAAATTGGTAGCCGAGACCGCATGGAGCACCGTTAAATTGTGGGACTCCTCCACTGCTGCCTTGTCAGACCTCTTTGCCACATGCAGATGATCTGTCGATGTGAGCCTGCTGCTAATCATGCCTCCCAGGCAGCACTGCTCTGTTCGGCACTGCCTCAGAAAAGTTCGGTATTACCTCAGCAAAGTTTGAGGCCGTACCGTGATGATAGGTGAAGTTTGGGAAGACATGGTTTTGAGGAGCCCTTATCTGCGCATTCGGTGGCGCTAGGGACAACTCAAGGTTTAGATCATCAAGGTGAGTGCATGAGGATGCCATTGTTTTGTTTTTGGATTTTTTGATGTTTTTCTTGAATTTGCAGGAAGAAATGAGGGTGCTCTTCTACTTCACCAAAACGAGTTTAAATAGACTTATACAAACGAGGGAGCCGAAAGCACTTCGGATCTCGAGGGTGCTATCCTGTGCTCTTTTCTCTCGGATCCCTTCATTTCCGGCGCAAATTGCGAGCGCGTTTTTTTAAAAGGGAGCATGTCTACACCACTTACTTTTGCCTCCCTGTTTTTCTGATGTTTGTGTTTTTGCTTTTTCAGTTGTTATTTTATTTTATTTTATTTTTATTATTTTCAATTGTTTTCTTCTTGTTTGTCAGGTTTCTCAAGAATTTAATTTGAAGAAGAGACAAAATTAAAGATGCGTCTTGGACACCTGGTGCAAGAATCCCAACTCTTCTTTTAAATTCTTGTTTGAATTGCGTGTTTATTTCAGTTTTTTTATTTATTTATTTTGTTTTTATTTAATTAGGTAGTATAATTTAAAACTCATAGGATATTCTTTGAAGGAGCTAAACTTTTGGTAACTCCAGTGAGCAACCGCAGTCTATCCAGTGTCTAGGAGTTCTTTAGGCGGCACCTTCGGTGTCTAAGAAGTTTGGGTTTTAAGAGGGACCATTGTGACCCCTCCAACCTTCCCGGATCCCCTGGCTGTGTTTTCTGAGGCCCTTAACTGGCCATCCTTAAGTTTTTCTCTTAAAAGAAGAAGCAATTATTTGTGTGTTTACTTAACTAATAAAAATAAAAAATAAAATAAAAAATGCATGTTTGGGTTTTCATGTTTTTGTTTGATCGTTGTTCTTTAGATTTAGGGTCAATCGTTTCTTTGAGATAACATAACATTTTTTATTTCCCAAATAAAGAAAGAAAGAAAAAAACGCACATACACTTCAAAATAAAATAAATAAAAGCTGAAATCATTTCTTCTTGGCGCTCGGTGTCTCGACCATAGGAGCTTTTAGTTTGGCCCTCTGGCTGTCCTCTTCCAGGGCTTCACGCACAGCCTCTTGGGGCTCATCACTTGAGCTCCCAAAGATCGCAATCTTAGCTTCAGTATAACTTTTCTCGCGATCTGGTTTCTTGCGTTTACCCGGTCGGTCTAGGTCTTCCAGCTGTTTTCGCATGTCGCGAGAGTACAACTCTACAATCTTTGATAGGTTTTTATTCTCGTCCCGCAACACTTCTAGCTGGTGTCGATTCACCTCAACTATCCTTGACCGCTCCCTTTTCAAGCTTTTTATAGCACTTTGACACTCTTCAACCATCCTGTGCTCCGCCGCTCACTGACCTTTCAGCACCTCTACTTCATGGGACTTCGCAAGTAGGCGATGAACCAAACTTGCGACACATGCTGTACTCTGCATGCTCAGTGCCAGGGCATCACTCATGACCCGGTTGTCATCCCTTGTCCCGAACACACGTATATCTTTAGGAGTCACCAAATTTCTGCCAACTCCAATGGCAACATCGTTGTCCAGGAGTATTGAGTCATTGACGGTCAGGGCCCCCTTGCGGAGGCAAAGTAGGGCATCCATACTGGTGCTCCTGCTTGGCCTCGTGTTTGAGTCGGTGGAGCTAGGTTGAGATCCAAGGAAAAGGGGTAGGAAGAAGCCATTTGATTTCTCACTTTTTTTTCTCTCTTTTTCTTGCTTGTTTTCTCTTTTGTGTTTCTGAGTTTGTGTTTTTTGTTTTTTCCCCCTTCTTTTTCCTTCTTATAGAGTCTTTCACAAAACCCTAGCCAGTGCAGCGTAGCATTTTTCTGAATCCCCAGCGTTCCTCGAGTCCCACAACCATCTCACTTTCCAACCGTTTCCAACTCATTTGTCACGACTTGCTTTGTCTGAACGGACGCGTTCAGCAAAGTCGTCGCGCCTTTCCATAGCCCCGTAATTTCTGCTTGTGGAGTCTGCGGCGCCTCTATGCGTCGACACGTGTCTCGCCCTGTCTGTTGGTCCCTTACACTGAACCGAGACGAAATTAGGACCCATGCGCTTCCAATTCACGTTTTATCCATTTAAAAAAAATTAAATTTAAACGTGTGGGCTTCAGATTCCATGTTGGGTCGGGTTTTACCGTTGTTGGGGGTTAATTTCATTTTGGGTTGGGCTTTCAATTGTTTGGGTTTCAGTTTGTGTAAGACTATCTGTTAGGGCTTACTGTTTTGAGTGTTTTACTGTTTCGTTTTTTTTATTTTATATTTTATATTTTATATTTGTTTGATTGTTTTGTAATTTTTATTTTGTAATTGTTTTATTTTATTTTTGTATGTTTTGTGATTTTTTATTTGCTTTAATACCTTTCATTTGTTGTTATGACATTGTTTGTGGCTAATTTTTAAACATTGAGGACAATGTTCATTTCTAGGTTTGGGGGTATTGGAGTTTAGCAAGTAAATTTGGTTTGTCTTAAAAAAAAAAAAAAATTATTGCTTTCTTTTCTTTTATTTTGAGTCTTGTTTTGTTTTGTTTTGTTTTTGAGTCACTTTCCGAACACATATGATGAGATTGAGATAAATGTTGCATGACTTAAATAAAAATTGAATTTTATTTATTTATTATTTATTATTTTTCTTTTTGTAATAGGATTTGGCATAAAATAAAAATACTTAAAAAAACTTAAAAAAATAAAATAAAATAAATAAATTTGGCATTGTTCTAGCATGATATGTTCGAAACCTTCTTTGCACTTGCCATTTGTTTCACAATTTTCCAATTAATAGGATTTGCATGATCTAAAGAATTGTATCAAGCATAAATTAGACTTATATAACCATATAATGTGAGCTTTTGAGCCTTGTGCTTCATTTCATGAGTGTTATACACATACTCTTATTTTCTTGTCATCAAAGTTGTTGTTTGATCTCATTATTCATTGATTTGGTTGAACACTTAAAAGTCATTCATTCTTTTGCAATTTGATTTCATGACATTTAAGAAATGATATTAAGGCCACCTTTGGATCGTTTGTGCCTTTCAAGCTAACCTTATGCATGCTTAAGCATGATTTTCCATTGTTAACCATTTTGAGCCTACATGTAAACTTTTTTTTTCATTTTACCAATTGCAATTCCTAGATTTAATTCGGATGTGTTTTTCATGCTAAGTTTGGGAAGGGATATTACATTAAAAAAAAAAAAATTATAGAACTTCACACAATTGGTGAAAGAAAAGAGAAAAGTTCTGATTAAATGGTAGTTGATTGAAATTTCATTTTTGGGTTTCATTGGTGTTTGGAAAGGAGTTTAAATCATTGTAAATGAAGGTATAAGGAGTTTTGATCATGTAAAGAAAATATCTAATCGTGATGATTCGAAGTGTTGTAAATAATTATTTTATGCTCTTACATTTTTGAGTTCCTTGGACTTTGTATTATCCATACCTTTCATTTCTTACTCACCTTACACCCTTGGCCCCATTACAACCTATGTTAAAGACCTAAATTGATCTTAAATGTCATATGGTTGAATTGCATGCATTTTCTTACTTTTAAGTGTTTGGCATCCTTCTTGAGATCATATTAATGCAAGTTCTCCATCTTCCTATTTTTGAGTTAAGTTCCTTATGATTTAACTCTAATCTCATGTTTATAACTGAGTGTTGCATTGTAGCCCTCTTCTGAGTGATTCATTTGTGAGAGGACAACTTTGGTGAGATTTGAAGTTGCATTTGTGCTTGGTATGATTTTTGAAATTGTGTGAAAACTAAGATTGGAGAATTTGTTGCATTTGGCAATCACACTACTACACTTTGAGCATATTATGTTTTGAACTTTTCCGCCTTGTAAATAATGTCTAAATTGAGTTTTTATTGTTAAAACTTTTGAGTCACGTGCATAAGTCATTTCTCTTTAGAAAATGTTCGGAAAGATTGTTTTGAGTTTTATTTTTATTCTTTTTTTTCTTTTTTTAATTATTTTTGTTTTTGTTTTTGTTTTATTTTGCTTAAGGACTAACAAAGTTAGTAAAGTTTTCTAACCACTTTGTTTTGTAGAGTTAGAAAAACGTTTGTGGGTATTCAATATCTGTTAAACCCTCAGGAGACACAACTCCTCCTCCTAGGGATGCCTAGAGGTTTAAAGGCTTGTTGCATACGCTAAATGCAATCGAGTTACCTGCGGAAGTGGGTTAGTTAACTTCTTATTTTGTTTTTAACTTTGTTTTGTGTTGTTTTGCTCGAGGACTAGCAAAATCTAGGTTTGGGGGTATTTGATCAGTACATATTTACATATCATTTTGTACCCTTCTAGTTTATGATTTGGTTATGTTTTTGAGTTAAACTTGTGCTTTTAATTCTTTTTGTGTTTATCTTTCAGTTAATTGAGATTTAGGTAATAATGATGGCTTTGGATAGGAAATGATGCAATCCAAGCATGTGAAGGCCTGATTTGGATGAAGGGAAGAAGAGCTTAAAGACAAACTCATTTTTTGCTACAGTCCATTTCCAGCCCAGTTTCGTAGGTCAACTTCTTGTCCTTGGATCAGCATACTATGGGGATCTAATGAAGTGAAGATCTTCATGAAACTTGTTCCAATTGGTGTCTACTATAACATATCCAAAATTCAGCTCTATTGGATAAATCTGGAGTCCGTTACCTAGCAAACACAGAACCATGCTCAGGATGGATCTTATCAGCGCGGAAAATGAGTTAGCAATTTGTTTCGGCCTTAACTTTTTCCTCCGACCTTGGATTGGCCCAAATAACATATGGCTGGAAAGAAGACATTCTGAACTTCAATTTCAAGTGCTTAAAGTCCTAATTTGATTAAGAGAAGCCCAAGTTGTAAGCCCTTGAAGTTGCTGGTCATGCTGACCTCAGCATGTGCTGGTTGGATGCTTGGTCATGGTGAGCTAGGCATGAGCTATCATTTCTGGTTGGAAGCTTGGTCATGGTGACATGAAGATGACCTAGGGCTGCTAGTGGGATTAATTGGTGAAGTGCATCAACCATTCAAGATTTTCTAATACAAGTGCATCACCCATTTCAGATTTTCTATTACAAGTGCATCAACCATTTTAGATTTTATAATTCAAGTGTTGTATGCATTAGCCATATTGAATTCAGATTTGTCACTTCCCCTAGGCCTACAAATAGGGAAGTTCTCTATGCTTGTAAACACACCCCAAGGGGGGGAGCTCTCAAGCACTTCTCTAAGAGCTCCCTTCCCTTCTCTCCCTCAAATTCTCTTAGTTTCCCTTTGTAGTTCTCAATTGTTGTAATAAGATCATTCTAGTAAATTTTCTTTGTACTAAATCTCAAACACTTTTCCTTTCTCTTCTTCTAAATTCTTCAAACACTCTCTTCTCCAAACACTTCCCAAACAGTTCTCCCATTTCCTTCATCAAATTCTCTCAAAGCTCTCAAACACATGTTCTTCCAAAATCCACAAAGTTCTCAAACACATTTCCCTTCTCTTCCAAAAGTCTCCATGTCTCAAATACTTCACAAACACATTTCTCTTCCTTCCCTAAGTTCTCAAATTCTCCAAGTTCACAAACATCCTCCAAGTTCTCAAACACTTTCTCTTCCAAAATCCACAAAGTTCCCAAACACCACTTTCCTTACTCTTCCAAAATTCTCCAAATCTCTCAAACACTTCTCCCCTCTCTAAAGTTCTCAAACACTTTCTTTCCTTCCTCAAATGCTCTCGTTAATGTTCTCTTAGTTGTAATTTATTTATCTTGTAATGTACATTCTTTCTTCTTGTTTTGTTTCTTTTGTTTTGTGTAGGAAAATTGAATTGGATCATTCAATCACCAATCCCTGTGGAATCGACCTCGCACTTACATATGCTATACTACCAACGGTTCGTGCACTTGCGAGTATCACAAGTTGAGGATGCAGCTGAATCCATTTTGGTGCAGCTGAATCTACGCAACATTTAACTCAAAAACATAACCAAATTATAAGCTAAAAGGGTACAAAATGATATGTAATTTATGCACCGATCATTGGATTTCACTCAAAACTCACCAAAGTAGTCCTCCCACCCTATTATGACATTGGCCAAGTTTTGGGCTCCAATCTGAAATCAATAAGTCTAAGAAATTGGGCAATTCATGTTCGTACGAAGTTCATTCAGTAAATGGAGTTGTTGGTGTATAGCCTAGTTTTAGAGAATGGATTCCACTTAAAACTCACCAAAGGACTCCCCCCACCCTATTATGACGTTGGCCATGTTTTGGGGACGATCCGTAACCAATAAGTCTAAGAAATTGAACAATTCAAGTTCGTACAAAGTTCGTTCAAGTAAATGGATTGGTTGATGTATTGCCTAGTTTTAGCTATCGGATTTCACTCCAAACTCACCAAAGGACTCCTCCCACCCTATTTTGACGTTGTCCAATTTTTGGGCTCGATTCGAAATCAATAAGTCTAAGAAATTGGACAATTCAAGTTCGTACCAAGTTCGTTCCGTAAATGGAGTGGTTGGTGTATAGCCTAGTTTTATCTATCGGATTTCACTCAAAACTCACCAAAGGACTCCTCCCACCCAATTATAACGTTGGCCAAATTTTGGGCTCGGTCGAAATCTATAAGTGTAAGAAATTGGACAATTCAAGTTCGTACGAAATTCGATGAGGTAAATGGAGTAGTTGATGCTGACCGAAGGAACCTCCTCTCGGCCCTCAGCGCATCCTCTTGTTAAAAACAAAGGTGAGCTTGTAAGGCCAAGTCATCACGGCCTCGGTAATACTCAGCCGAGGACAAACTCCCCAACCGGAACCACCTCCTCAGGGGCTTCGAGTCGAGGAAGTTCGACGAATGATCGAGGACGGCTTGGCTTAGAGATGGCCGGAGGCACCGAGGTATACTAAGCAATACCCACTGGAGATCGACCGAACTCCCCTTCCCTGGAACTATCGACTGCCAGAATTCATGTTGTTCTCTGGGGACGGACATACCTCCTCCATCGAGCACATAAGCCGTTTGACGGCCCAATGTGGGGAGGCTGACTGGGACGCCCAGAAACTCCGATTGTTTGTTCATTCCCTGAGCAGGCGCGGCGTTTTCCTGGTTTATAAACCTTCTACAGAATTCGGTAAGGGACTGGGCTGACATGGAGAGGATCTTCCATGAACACTTTTACCAGACTAATCGGGAGATAACCGTAGCCGAGCTGGCAAGGATAAGTCAGGCATCAGACGAGACACCTCGTGATTACCTGCAGCGGTTTAAGACGTGCAGGAATTGGTGCCGAACGAACCTACCAGAAAGGGAGTTCGTCAAAATGGCCGAAGAAGGGCTAGAGTTTGAGTACCGAAAGAAGTTCCAAGGGATCAAATTCCAGGACATGCACGACTTGACCAACAAAGTAAATCGGTACGCTTCTCGTTGAAAGAAGAGATGCAGAAGAAGACGGCTTCAAAGGGGACTTATTACAAGAATCCCGTTGTAGGATACGCCGAAACGGATAGCTCCGCCGAGGCCGAGAACGCTGAGATTCGAGGTCAGTTCGGCTGAAGTTAGCTTAGAGAAGCCGTTCATTTGCAAGGAACTTGTCAAGGCCAACAACAGCCGAACAAAGATTCCGACGCCAAATTCGTGGCCCGAGAGATGAAAGCCTATACCTTCGATTTGACAAGGGCCGAGGCTATCTTTGATCTACTACTGACCGAAAAGAAGGTCAAATTGTCCTTCGGTCATAAAATTACAAAGGCCGAGGAGCTCAAAGGAAAGACGTTCTGCAAGTACCACAGTTCTTGGTCTCACAACACTAACAACTGTATCGTCCTGCGGGACATCATTCAGAAGCTAATAGATGAGAAGAAACTCCAGTCCTGCCATAAAGGTTGACGCCAGAGGCTTTCCCTCCACCGATCATCAACATGGTGAACACCTAGTTTCGGGCCGAATACAGGGAAGTGCATCGGCCTAATAAGGCCACGGTAGGAAGCTCGTCGTCAAAAACAAAGCCAGCCAAGGATTTACGACGACGGCAGGAGAACAAAAGGAAGGCCAGAGCTCTCTCGATCGGCCGCAAGGAAGTTCGCCGACCAATACGATCACCGACCGGTCGGCAAGGCCGTATTCGATCGATTGGGGGCACGAATTCATAGAGCCTCATATAACCAAGGAGACGAGGCCACCCCAAGGCACATCAAGACCTTCAAACCTCCGGCCGTCCAGGATGATCGCTGGTACCACGCACGGCTTGGGGGAGGACCGAGCTGTTGATAAAAACCCAACTAAGGAGGATGCAAAGGCAAGCTCAGGAGGCCGGGACGCAGTCGAGCTCTAAGTCGAAGGCTCCAAACGCTTGAAGAAGACGACGACTACGGACGTACGGCCGTCTTTCTTAGCTAGTACTTCCTGTGACCGGGGAATCTGCTCCTGAGGGCCTAGAGGCATGGCGTCCTGGGAAGATGGGAGACCCCGCGGGGCGGCAAGCACTCACAAAGAGCCAAAACCTACGGCCCCCGGACGAGTCGGACAAAGGTATCATCGATGTTCACCGCGGAAGGGACCCCTTATTCTCGGCCAACGGTCTGTCCTTCCTCATAGAGTTCCATAAAGACCACTCTGCCACTGACCTATACGGCATGGTCCCGGAAAACCGAGAAATCGCGGAGCTAGCCCTTAAGAATACTAAGGCAGAGGGGCTCCTCGTTACCAAAGAATCTGACCCGGCCATCAAGGCCGTATACCAAGCAAGCCGGGAGGCTTGTTGGATAGATTTTACTCTATCTATTTCTCGCAAGTGCACGAACCAATTATAGTATAGGAATGCAAGCACGAGGTCGTTCCAGAGAGACTTGGATGAAAGACACTTATTACTACTACTTAGACTCACAAGTAATCCTAAGACTAAACAGAATTTAAATGAGGTTGTGTTGAGTTTGTTTGGAGTAACAACTACAAAAAGGGAAAGCAAATAGCAAGTGACTGAAAACTACTAAAAGGGAATGCAAAATAGCAAGTGATCAGCAAGTAGATGTTTAGAAATTTAGAGAGAAAGGAGACAAGCACTAGGGTTTCAACTTCACCATGACAATCCAATTTCAAGCAACAAGTTAACAATCACCTAAGTTGATTACAATTTCTGGAGTTCGTTCTTTCTTATGTATGATTATCCATATGGTGTTTGGTTTTAATCAAGTACTCAGAAACACAACTTAGCTATGGTGTTTAGTCTAGGCTATGAATCTGAATCCATTAAGCTTAAGAAGAACACAAAAGAACCAAGTAAACATTTAAACATGGTGTTTGTCCTAAATGCATTACCCACTCATTCACTAATCGGTTCAAGAGTCATATGGTGTTTATGTAAACTTGAACTAGATAACCAACATGCATGTGTTCATAGTGGCCAGTTATTTAAACATGCATAAAGATTCAACTAAGAACAAGTGAATGAGACCAGAAAATTAGAAGTAATCAACAAGAGTAACATTAACTTGAAAACATGAAATTGTCTTGTCAGGTTACATTGAAACCCTAGCTATGGATTTAGCTGCTCATAATGAGAAAGAAATTAAGACAGAAATGAGAAAACATAATGAATGCAATAAGAGTAGAAAAACCCCTTTTCTGAAGTTCTTGTGGTGTCCAAGGCTTCTCCAAGTGCTTCTCCACGTCTAATGCTTCTCCAAGAGCTTCCTCACTTCTAGAAGGATGTATGAAGGATATGGAGGTGATTTGGGATGAGTTTGAGTGAGTGGTGATGGCTAAGAAAGATGAAATTCGTAGGGAAATGGAAGAGAGGTTTGCTGGGGCTGTTTTGGTGATTTGGGGCTGTTTAGAGCTTTTGGTTGATTGCTGGAGTGTTTGGGATTGTGAGAGTGTTTGAGGATAGTTTCTGAATGTGTTTGGGAAAATGATGGAAGTGTTTGAGGGAGGATGGAGTGAAGGATGGCTGAATTGTGGGGTTGTGAATCCCAGGCTTGCACACCTTGAATCTGGAAATGAATTGGTATTTATAGGGGAAGGGAGGTGAGAAATCAGAATTGAATATGGCTAATGGACTCAACACTTGCATTAGATAATCAGAAATGGGCTAATGGACTCAACACTTGCATTAGATAATCAGAAATGGTTACTCCACTAAATCCCACTAGCAGCCCTAGCTCATCCTCATGTCAGCATGACCAAGCTTCCATTCAGAAACCAATAGCTCATCCTCATGTCAGCATGACCAAGCTTCCATTCAGAAACCAATAGCTCATGCCTACCTCACCATGACCAAGCATGCAATGAGCTCATCTGCAAGTCAGCATGATGTGAAATTTGATGGGCTCACGGATTGGGCTTGGATCAATCAAATGTCGACTTTGAGCTGTCAATCTTCAAGTTCAGAATGTCATCGATCCAACCACACAAATATTGGCCCAATCCAAGTTCGGATGAAGAAGATAAGTCCGAAATTAACTTGTAACTCAGTCTCCAGTTTTTACACATTATTTTCACCATTTTACTTCAAATGCCTCAAGTGATACCTAGAGCTCAATAAACTGAATAACAAACACAAAAGAGGTTAAAAGCACAAGGTTAACTCAAAAACATAACTAAATCATAAGCAATAAGGGTACAAAATGATATACAATTGTGAACCGAACAAATACCCCAGACCTAGATTTTGCTAGTCCTCGAGCAAAACAAAACAAAAGAAAAACAAGAAGTTAAGTAAACCACTTCCGCAGGTAACTCGATTGCATTGAGCATATGCAACAAGCCTTTGAACCTCTAGGCATCCCTAGTAGGAGGAGTTGTGTCTCCTAAGGGTTTAACAGAAACGATACCCATAAACGCTTTTACTGACTCTACAAAACAAAGTGGTTAGAAAAACAAACTTTGAAATCAACTAATGAAAATGAAAGAAAACTTTTAGTCATACCTCCAACACCATAGAGTTGCCAAGATAGGTGATCAATCAGTGTGTAAAGTGGAAGCTATAGCTCAAAGGCACACGGCTTCAAAGCAAGCACACTCAAACCTTGAATAGAGAACATGCTTCAACTCTAATTCTCACAGAAAACACTCAATCACTCAGAACCTATGGTTTAATTCTCTCAAGAAAGCATAAGTGAGTGTATGAAATAGAAGCACAAATTTGGTTAGATCTCATGAAAGGAATCAAATACTAAGAATAGAGATATACACATACTTACCAGCACCCATGAATACATCCTCAAAGATCAGCTAGGTCTTTCACAAGGTTGTAATGAAAGGCTAAGGTTTAGGGGAAATGGAAGAATTGGAAGGAAAAACAAGTAACTTAAAAACATACCAAGGTTGCAGCTTCATTAATCTGCAAGGCAACATTGATTTTAGAATGGCATGGCTGCAAACTTCATGGTTTCACTTGGCATGGACTTTATTTTTCACACTTAGATCACATTGAAACACTTTCATCTTTGCTGATTTGATCTGCATCTTCTTTAACGTTATTGCACAGAATCACACCAATTTTCTTTGAGGTACATGGCAGCAACTTCCTTGCCTCAAACTTTATCTTGGCACACCTTGGTATATTTCTAAGTATAGGGTATGGCTACAATAAGGGAATATCTCAGATTGAGATACAAAGTTAGGGAAATGATGAGGGTGATAGAAGAAAAAGGCTTGAAGTGTTTGGCTTCAAGAGGGTTGATGGAACACACATATAGGTTGGGTGAAAGAAAGCACATAGAATGGTTATACACACATAGCCTAGCATCACTTCAATGAGTTCATTCATGAATGAGAGCAAGCACATGATATCTGCAAAAGAGAATCATCCTTAGTATTCAATCAAAATGAAATGATGAGATCAAATAGAGTGAAATGAAGAAAATGAGTAGAGATGAGAAGTAGAAACACTTTAAACCCTCTCAAGAAAGCAATTAGGCTCGATATGGCTCACTAGGGTAGTCTCCACTATTTTCCTTCAAAAATTTGAGCATGGTACTTTAGTCACCAGAATTCTAAGAGCAATAGCTTTGTGAAGTGCAAAAATTCTGATATGAAAACCTCAATGGCAGCTCCATAATATTGATTGCATGACCTTCTAAAAAAAATGAACAAAAACTGAAAAACACAATGAAAGAAAAGTGAAAACATGAACGAAAATTGAAAACCTTCCCCCCAGACCTGAATTGAACATTGTCCTCAATGTTAAAGCATAGAAAAGATGATTGAGAACATGCAAATGATAAAGGGAAAAGTTAAGAAGAAGGTTTAGAGAAACTCCCCCTTGATGCGATTAGGTCGACCGCTACAAAGCACCGTCTTCTTGAACACATGGGTTGCCTCCCAAGAAGCGCCTTAGTTAATGTCTTGGCAAGACATCATGCAATCTGCTTATGGTGAGTTGGGGGGTTTCAGATTAATTTTCTCAACATAGGTCACCCAACTTCTTCTCCTCTTCCTTCGCTTCCTCTGTCTTTTTCTTCTCTTTTTCTTCATGTGTGTAAGGAGTGCAACATTCAACATTGAGGTGACATTGGATGGTTCCAACTTCATAGAGCATGGTCCAGGAGGCTCAAGTGGTGGCCCAGAAAATGGTGGGAATGGCTGGAACACTTCAAGGGCAGCTACCACTTCCTGGAACTCAGATTCATCATCAAGGTCACCTAAAGGTTGTGTCAAAACAATTTCTAAGGCATCATCAGATTGTGCCTGCACAAACTTAGACAAAACCAGGGAATCCAAACAATCAATTGAAAAACAATCAAGTGAATTAGAAGGATGAGTTAAGGATTCAAACACTTTGAATTCTATGGTTTGGCCAAGGACTGTCATTTTAAGAATGCCATTTTTCACATCAATAAGAGTGTTTGCTGTGGCCATGAATGGTCTTCCAAGCAAGATAGGCAGCTCACGATCATGAATGGGTGCATCTTCCATGTCATACACTACAAAATCAGCAGGCAATATTAGCTTATCAACTTGAACCAAAATATCTTCAATAATACCTCTAGGATATTTCACTGAACCATCAGCAAGTTGTAAGCTGAGTGTGGTGGATTTTAATTTTCCCAAACCAAGTTGCAAGTACACTGAATAAGGCATTAGATTGATACTTGCACCTAAATCCAACATGGCTTTCTCAGCTCGTTTATCTCCAATGGTTATGCCGATGGTAAAACTACCTGGATCCTTGAGTTTAGGAGGAAGTTTTCTTTGAAGGACAGCACTCATATTTTCAGACACCAACACCTTCTCATGAGGACTATACCTTCTCTTGTGTGAGTTCAACTCCTTAAAAAATTTAGCATAAGTTGGCATGTTCCTGATCACATCAAGCAAAGGCAAGTTAACATTGACTTTACTAAGTATATCATAGATTTCAGTAAAAGACTTATCCTGTTTGCTTTTAGCAAGACGTCCAGGGAAAGGAATTGGTGGCACATAAGGGTTCTCGGCCTTGTGCAATATAGGTGAAATTGTTGACTTGCCAATGGGAATTGCTTCTTTTGGTGTCATCTCTTCCTTGTGTTCATCACCTGCATTCACAACATCATGATTAGTAACTTCTTTGCCAACTTTATTATCAATAACCTTACCACTTCTAGAACTGAGATTGCTTTGGCTTGCTCATGATGCTTGGGATTCACATTTGGTTGGCTAGGGAATTTTCCAGGTTTTCTTTGGTTCAAAGTATCTGCAATTTGTCCCAATTGAATCTCTATCTTAGTAAGGGCAGCAGAATGTTGTTGAAGAGCACCATTAGTAGTTTGCTGGAATTGCAAAGTATTTTGGGCCAACAGCTTGACTGTGTCCTCCAATGAACTTGGTTTAGGCTGGAATGATGAACTTGCTTGATTTTGATTTTGATTGTCGCTCCAAGAGAAATTTGGGTGATTCCTCCAACCAGGATTATAAGTGTTCGAGAAGGGATCATTTCTTGGCCTTTGGTTGTAAGAATTCATCATGTGGGCTTGTTCTTGGACAAACTCAGGATAAGTATTACTAGCTGAACACATGTGAGTTGAGTGTCCTTGAGAATTGCAAATAGCACAAACTTCAACTTGAGGAGCTTTAGGTCCCATATTGAGCACAGCATCAAGCTTCCTTTGTAAACTAGCCACCTGTGAAGCAAGCTCATTGTTAGGACTAATCTCATAAATACCAGCCTTACCTCTTGTATCTTTGTGTTGAGCATTGGATCCCAACATCTCAAATATGTCATATGACTCTTGAGCATTCTTTTTCTTTAAAGCTCCACCTGCAGCATTATTGACAGTAGATTGACAAGTTTCGGTTAGTCCATCATAAAAAATTTGCATTTGTAAGTATAGAGGTAACCCATGATGTGGACATTGCATTAGAGTTCCTTTGAAACGCTCCCAGCATTCGTTGAATGGTTCACCATCATGTTGTGAGAAGTTGAAAATCTTGGACCTCAAGGTGGCTGTCTTTTGGGCAGAGAAAAACTTCTCCAAGAACTTCTTAGCAACAGCATCCCAAGTGGTTAGTGATCCAGGCGCTAACGACATCAACCAAGTCTTTGCTCTATCTTTCAAAGTGTAAGGGAAGACCCTCATCCTCAGATTTGCTTCAGACACATCCTTCAAAGGCAAAGTACAAACAACAGTATAAAATTCTTTAATGTGAGCCAAAGGATCTTCGTTAGGTAAACCATAAAAAGAAGGAAGCATTTGAAAGTGAGAAGATTTAAGCTCATAATTTCTAGCTTCTCTGGACAGCAAGATGCATGAAGGTGAATTTGGTATGATTGGTTGAGCAAGATCCTCCAAAGCAAGTTGGTCATTAGCTGCCATCTTTTCTTCTTCCTCCTCTTCTTCTTGATCTGAGTTAAAGATGTTGAACAAAGAGTATTCTTCTGAGCTTGTTGATTTGGAGGTTTCGGCTTCTAAGGGATTGAGAATAGACTCAATGGCTGCCTCCCTTGCTTTGTGAAGCCTTCGTTCAAATTCAGCCAGTGATGGTTGTTGTGTACCACGGATTGGTTGGATCCGAATGGTTCCGGATTGAGAGTGTTTCTTGACCGCTGATACAACTTGTTCAAGCAATGGTTTGCTCGACATGCAAATACCTGAAAACAAAGAAAAACTAAAGAAAGTAAGCAATAGAAATAAGACTTTTAATCAAGTCCCCGGCAACGGCGCCATTTTCTTGTTGGATAGATTTTACTCTATCTATTTCTCGCAAGTGCACGAACCAATTATAGTATAGGAATGCAAGCACGAGGTCGTTCCACAGAGACTTGGATGAAAGACACTTATTACTACTACTTAGACTCACAAGTAATCCTAAGACTAAACAGAATTTAAATGAGGTTGTGTTGAGTTTGTTTGGAGTAACAACTACAAAAAGGGAAAGCAAATAGCAAGTGACTGAAAACTACTAAAAGGGAATGCAAAATAGCAAGTGATCAGCAAGTAGATGTTTAGAAATTTAGAGAGAAAGGAGACAAGCACTAGGGTTTCAACTTCACCATGACAATCCAATTTCAAGCAACAAGTTAACAATCACCTAAGTTGATTACAATTTCTGGAGTTCGTTCTTTCTTATGTATGATTATCCATATGGTGTTTGGTTTTAATCAAGTACTCAGAAACACAACTTAGCTATGGTGTTTAGTCTAGGCTATGAATCTGAATCCATTAAGCTTAAGAAGAACACAAAAGAACCAAGTAAACATTTAAACATGGTGTTTGTCCTAAATGCATTACCCACTCATTCACTAATCGGTTCAAGAGTCATATGGTGTTTATGTAAACTTGAACTAGATAACCAACATGCATGTGTTCATAGTGGCCAGTTATTTAAACATGCATAAAGATTCAACTAAGAACAAGTGAATGAGACCAGAAAATTAGAAGTAATCAACAAGAGTAACATTAACTTGAAAACATGAAATTGTCTTGTCAGGTTACATTGAAACCCTAGCTATGGATTTAGCTGCTCATAATGAGAAAGAAATTAAGACAGAAATGAGAAAACATAATGAATGCAATAAGAGTAGAAAAACCCCTTTTCTGAAGTTCTTGTGGTGTCCAAGGCTTCTCCAAGTGCTTCTCCACGTCTAATGCTTCTCCAAGAGCTTCCTCACTTCTAGAAGGATGTATGAAGGATATGGAGGTGATTTGGGATGAGTTTGAGTGAGTGGTGATGGCTAAGAAAGATGAAATTCGTAGGGAAATGGAAGAGAGGTTTGCTGGGGCTGTTTTGGTGATTTGGGGCTGTTTAGAGCTTTTGGTTGATTGCTGGAGTGTTTGGGATTGTGAGAGTGTTTGAGGATAGTTTCTGAATGTGTTTGGGAAAATGATGGAAGTGTTTGAGGGAGGATGGAGTGAAGGATGGCTGAATTGTGGGGTTGTGAATCCCAGGCTTGCACACCTTGAATCTGGAAATGAATTGGTATTTATAGGGGAAGGGAGGTGAGAAATCAGAATTGAATATGGCTAATGGACTCAACACTTGCATTAGATAATCAGAAATGGGCTAATGGACTCAACACTTGCATTAGATAATCAGAAATGGTTACTCCACTAAATCCCACTAGCAGCCCTAGCTCATCCTCATGTCAGGCATGACCAAGCTTCCATTCAGAAACCAATAGCTCATCCTCATGTCAGCATGACCAAGCTTCCATTCAGAAACCAATAGCTCATGCCTACCTCACCATGACCAAGCATGCAATGAGCTCATCTGCAAGTCAGCATGATGTGAAATTTGATGGGCTCACGGATTGGGCTTGGATCAATCAAATGTCGACTTTGAGCTGTCAATCTTCAAGTTCAGAATGTCATCGATCCAACCACACAAATATTGGCCCAATCCAAGTTCGGATGAAGAAGATAAGTCCGAAATTAACTTGTAACTCAGTCTCCAGTTTTTACACATTATTTTCACCATTTTACTTCAAATGCCTCAAGTGATACCTAGAGCTCAATAAACTGAATAACAAACACAAAAGAGGTTAAAAGCACAAGGTTAACTCAAAAACATAACTAAATCATAAGCAATAAGGGTACAAAATGATATACAATTGTGAACCGAACAAGGCTAGAGCGAAAGGGATGCCAGGCTACCAACCTAACTTAGGAGGATTGGAGGCCAAGGCTCCTTTCATCAAAGACGATCTGGAATACATCCGCCAATACTTTACCATAATTCCGGCCGACTCTATCTTCGATCTTATGGCCGGGGAAAAGGTCCGGGTCAGCCGATTGGACGAGTACCTAACGGCTAGAGATGCGCTGACTAAGGCTAGAGGAGCCCTCAAGGGGAAGTCTAAGGTTTCGGGCCTCTCTCTCGGCCAAAACCTCCACGAGCAACATCCTTGAGACCGCGTGTCCTATGATTGACGGCCTCGTCAGTCCCTTCTGGGATCGAGGCCGAGGACGACCCCACAGGAGGGATCTCCGATGAGGAATACGAGGGGATTCTCGGGATGGTTGAGGAAAGAACCCTCACCAAGGGCGACTGCGCGGCCGAAGAGGAAGCTGATAAAGGGAACCTGCACGGGCTGAAGGAAGTAAACATAAATATGGTGTTGGTTTTACCTACCGAGTTCGGCCTGGTGCTTCGGGCCGAGGGGATATGCGTCAACACGTGACGTCCTTCTTTTGGATGCGGTGCGGTTGTGCGCGGGCGTGCCAGCACGGTCTCCGTGCGTCGAGATGGTGATGTGTTTTGGATAAAACGGTTAAGTGGTGCCCCTCTTTTAAGTTCGACTTCTAATCAAACGATTGTGGCCGAGAGAGGACTCTCTGACCCGGCCGTCAGGTTCACGGCCTGAGCTACAAGGCCGCTTAGTGGTGGTGTTGACGGTGGGTTTTGGGCAGTGCTCTGGGCGCGTTGCTCAGAGAGCGACGATCGTATGATATATGGGGTGAATGAGAGAGTAACAGAGGTGGTGCTCCGGCGCATTGAAAATCAAGGGTCGTATGATATATTGATGAATGGATTTTTCCTTACAATCCAGCACTACTCCTAAGAAAGCAAGTAAAGGTATTGAAAGTGCATTACAGGAAAATATAAATTGCTCCGTGCGAGGCTTTTGGTTTGGTGTTTGAACCTCTTGGAGGAGCTCTTGGATGAGTAATCGAGGCTGAAAATCTGCATGGTGGAGCCTAATCAGAGCAAGTGGATAGTCCAATCGACATTTGGGCTCGTGAAGCATGGTGGAGCCTGATAAGAGCAAGCGGATAGTCCAATCGACATTTGGGCTCGTGAAGCATGGTGGAGCCTGATAAGAGCAAGTGGATAGTCCAATCGACATTTGGGATCGTGAAGCATGGTGGTATGACCCCATAAATCCTGGTAAATCTCGGCCGCCGCCCCTGATCGTGGGTTCTGCGTTTCTGGTCGTGGGACGCATTAAATGCCCTGGTCTGGTGGTTGGCAATTTGACCTTATGTTGTAAGAATATTTGTAAGTATGTTTGCGCCTAACCACTCTAATCTCTGTCACCAAATCCTGACTTTAGTCACTTCCCTTCTTCCCTCGTGCATTTAATGCCCTTTTTGCGGCTAGTGGGTTTGCTAGTCAGAGGCGTTACTTCATTAAATGAAGCGTGGGGCCCTCCTGCCATGTGACGATTTGACTCTAATATCTTCGACCGTGTCCCCTTCGTCCTTCGGCCTCGGCCTGATGATACCGTGGTTGTAAGGCCGAGATGACCATGCCTTCGCAATTTTCCTTTGTTTTGAAGAAGGCAAAAATCACTTGACGGAACACCGCGTTTTGTTCATGAGCAGGTGCTAGGGCCGAGGGAGGTCCTTTCGGCCAATTTACGACCATGATTTATTAGGCACAAACAACCCCCAATCCAATGGGCAGGCCGAGGCAAGCAATAAGGTGATCAAGGGCATCCTTGAAAAGATGATTAAGGAAAAACCTAGGGCTTGGCAAGACTTGCTCCCTGAAACCCTTTGGGCTTGCCGAACCTCAAGACGCTCGGCTCCTGGCACGTCCCCTTATGCCTTAACCTACGGCCATGACGCTATCGTTCCAATGGAGTTAAAGGTTCGGTCTCTTCGTGTTACCGAAAGGCCTAGGCAAGACGAGAAGGGCTACGCGCAAGGCCTAACTCAGGAGTTGGAAGATCTGGAACAAGCAAGGCTCGACGCTTACAATTTGATGCAAGCTGAAAAGAAAATTGCGGCGAGGGCTTACAACAAAAGAGTCAAGCAAAAGACTTTCACCGAAGGAGACCTGGTATGGCGTTCTGTACTTCCTATCGGGACTAAAGACCCACAGTTCGGCAAATTTTCACGTAATTGGGAAGGGCCGTTCATCATTGAACGAATTCTTGGTCGGGGAGCGTTTCAGTTAAAAGATAGAGATGGGGAGCGTCACAACTTGCCAATTAACGACCAATATTTAAAAGGGTACGTCCCATCGCTATGGGAGACGGCCGAGAATAGTGCATAAACAATAAATTGGTCTAAAATGAGAATGTACAGATAGTTCAGAATAAAGATATATTCACTTCTTTTGAAATCAAAATAAGGTTCATATTTACAAGGAACGGGCGCCTAAATCCCCTCACTAAACATCCCCCAGATTAGGGCAGGTGATCCTTCTCCAGGCGATTGTCCCCACTATCCATGTCTGCCAGCCACCTCGCCGTGATCAGTTTCCTCTCGGCCAACGCCTTCTTCTTCTCGACCGCCGCCTGAGGAGCTGCCTGGCCGAGGATTTCAGTCCAGCGCCGGTCGCAGCCACGTGGTTTCGGTGCCCAAGGATGACTTCGCGTCGGGCCTGGAGCTCAGCGATTTGGGCCTCAACCTGCGCAAGCTCTTCATTTTCTCTTTGAACGACGAGGTCGTTTTCCTTCAACTGGGCCATCGCTTGTTGGGGACTGTTGTTTTATCTCTCGCCAATTCTTGCTCAGGGAACACCCTTCAGTCATCCTCATTCCTTCAAGCATACCGGCCGATCATTGATCAATGCATAATTCTGTATCATTTTGTAGCACTATACCCTATTGTTTGGTTATGTTTTTAAGTAAAACTTGTGCTTTTAATCCATTTTGTGTTTGTTATTCAGTTCATTGAGAAAGCTCATAATTTCATACATATACATGCCCAATTTCCTTACTTCTTTTGCTTAGTTTCTGATAATTCTGAGTTATTTGCCTCTCTTTGTGTGTTTTGTAGGCCAATAGAGCAAGAGAGCATAATTCATGCAATTAAAGCATGTTAAGGCCAATGAAGCAATATGGTGCAAAAACGTGCAAAAACTGGAGACTGAGGTAGACGTTCATTTCTGCATTATCTTCTTCATCCGAGCTTGGATTGGGCCAATACTTGTGTGGTTGGATCAATGACATTCTACACTTCAAAATGGACATCTTAAAGTCATCATTTGATTCAGCCCAACCCAATTCGTGAGCCCATGGAAATACACATCATGCTGACAGGAAGATGAGCTCATTGCATGCTTGGTCATGATGAGCTAGGCATGAGCTATTGGTTTCTGAATGGAAGCTTGGTCATGCTAACATGAGGATGAGCTAGGGCTGCTAGTGGGATTTAGTGGAGTAACCATTTCTGATTATCTAATGCAAGTGTGTTAGGTCATTCCCATATTCAATTCAGATTTCCCACTCCCCTCTCCCTATAAATACCACTTCCATTCCACATTCAACTCATATCCTGAGATCCATCATTTACACTTCCATTGTACACAAAGAGAGGGAAAGTTGAGAGTCACAAAGGGAGAGAAGGGAGAAGGCAGCAGCTGGGAGGCTTTGGCCTCCTGGTAGCCATGGAGATGATTCTTTTCCATCTCTAGCATGCTGTCCTTATCTTCTTCTCCTCCCTTTGTCTTTTATTTTGTTCTTGAATTTTCTTTGTTTTACTTTGTTTTTCTGTTATTAGTTGTAATAAACATCTTGCTAGTCTTGTATCATGGTTTGAGTTTATAAAGTTTGATTTCATTCATGAATTCTTCTTCACTTTTTAATGGAGCTGTTTTGCATCCTTTGACTGATCACCTAAGGTTTTATGCGTTATGCTCTCGTTGGGAAGGTTTGGGGATCATCTTCATTCCATCCATTAGCAACTTATGTGATTTGGTTTCTAGGTCTCCTAATGTAAACACCATGCTTGGGGTCCTTGTGATGTTCAATGCAATTTGATCCAAACACCATGGACTTATTCGTGAGCATCTCCATGAGTGAATCAATTTGTTTACTTGCTGCCATAACATGATTAGAACAATTAGGGTGGATTCTAAAACAACACCATCTTGTCTTAGTTACTTTCTTTCTTCTTGTTTTGTTTCTTTTGTTTTCATTTTTGTTTTGTGTAGGAAAACTGAGTTGGGTCATTCAATCACCAATCCCTTGGAATCGACCTCGCACTTACATATGCTAAACTACCAACGGCTCGTGCACTTGTGAGTATCACAAGTTGAGGATGCAGCTGAATCCATTTTGGTGCAGCTGAATTTACGCAACAAGTTTTTGGCGCCGTTGCCGGGGATTGGTAACATCGCTTGATTCTATTTGGTTTTCCTACTTTTATTTTATTTTATTTATAACTGGACGGTTTCATGTTTTAAAGTTAATGAGGTTAATTGATAAGTTGTGTTTGTAGTCCAACGGACAAGGACAATTGCCTGACAAGCAAGAGAACTGGGTTTGAGTCCCAGCTTACACAACACAAATAAAAAAGGGTTCAAGTAGCATGTTGATTATTTCTAGTTTCTGGTTTCATTCACTTGTTCTTAATTAAATATCTTGTTCAAGTTTACATAAACACCATATGACTCTTGAACTGATTAGTGAATGGATGGGTAGATATTGAAGACAAACACCATGTTTAAATTCTACTTGGTTCTTTATTGTTCTTCTTGTTCTTAATGGGTTTGGAATTTGTGTTTAGACTAAACACCATAGCTAAATACTTGTTCTGAATACTTGATTACAACCACACACCAAATGGATAATCATATTTGAGAAAGAACGAACTCCATAAGCTAGTTTGATTTACTTTGATGCTTGTTACTTTGAAGCATGGAATTTGATGTTTGTGGTGAAGTTGAATCCCTAATCTTGATGTTTTAGTTTAGTTTATCATTTTCCTTTAAGTTATGGTTTCCTAATCCAACAAATCTAAAAATATGTTTCAAGTTTCCTTATCTTTCTTTAAGCATTTCTGAAGTAGCTCAATAAGAAAGAGGGAGAGAGAGGAGACAACCCAATCCGTAGAAACATGGAGTATGGAGTAGCAGAGAAGTCGACCTCCAAGCTGCTATGGCCAAGCACTCTCCAGCTATCAATTCAAGGGGAAGCATTCCGATCATATCTCTTTCATTTGTATAATAATTGCTACTCATGTTTTTGTGTCTTCTTTTTTATTTTCTTTTTGTTAGGGTTTTCTTTTCCTTGATGTGGGAGAAACATGATGAGCAGCTGACCCAAATACACAAAGAAGAACATGTGCTGCCATACTGTGTATTACCCTCTCATTGTCTTCAAGGGGAAGTTCTAAACTCTCTTTCTTTTATTTCTTTCATTTCATTCCTTTACCCTTGATTTTATGAGCATTGCATGCTTTACATGGATTCAAACATTGAGGACAATGCATCATTTAAGTTTGGGGGTGAGGAAAGTTTTTTTAGTTTTTGTGTTTGTGTTTGAAAACGTAGGCTTCTTCATTGCTACAAAAATTTTATTTTCTGCTACTATTTTGAAAGTTTGGTCCGCGTTGTGTTCTTCATTTTTTCATGTTGAATCCAACAACATAAAGAACGTTAAAATTGACCAAGTGATTTGAAAGTTAAATGTCAAAACAGATTATATGTTGAAATTGAGCAAAACCGCAATTTGAAACCTCACGTTTTTCTTTTTCTGTTTCTTTTCTTTGAGTCATTTTCAGTTTTCCTTCCACACCAATGATAAATCTTGTGTCTAACTTCTAATATGGCTCTTAGGAATTTGATAAGCATTGTGTTAGGTCTGAATCTTATTCTTTTGCTAGCTAAGTCTCACATAATTATTCTTGAGTTTTCTATGCACCTAAGCCATGATTATACAACTCTTGCATGTCTTACCCAATTGTATGCATTTTTGCTTGTGTGATTCACTGGAATGTTAAGTTATAACTAAGATATGATTTAGGCCATCTTTGTTAAACCTATTTCTTTTTCCTCCATCAACCCATACAATACATATTCCATTGTAAACCTTTTTGTGCCCAAACACTTAGCCTTTCTTTCTATCACCTTATCATCCATTAAACATCCTACCATATAGGGGACATGTAGAGTATGATTGTATTTCAGATTGTAATGTATTCAAGGAAATAAATGAGCTATAAAAAAAAATCAAAAGAAAAAGAGAAAAGAAGTGTGGCCAATGTAGTCACGACCCTAGGGTGATATAAGGAGAAATCAAGGTGATCTAGGGTGAAGAGCCGCAAAATTGGGCCAAATATTATACAAAGTGTGTAAATGTCAAAATCAAATTGTGAAGTGATTCAATTGCAAAATCTGGTCTTGTGAGCTCTTCAATTTATGTGCCTTACATGTCAAATGTCAATGATCTTGTTTACATGATATGCTCTATTTTGTTCCTTAGCCTTTGTGTTTCAATATCCATTCCTTTTCTAACCATTACATTACATCCATGAGTAAAGTCCTATTGATTTTGGTTTAGCTTGGCAAACTTGTGTTCATTCTTGCAGGAATTCATATCGTTGTTTGAGAAGCATGAGTTGTATCTTCATGGCTACTTCACACACACACACCTTGAGCATGATTTGTGTGAGATTGTGGTAGCACTTGAATAATGTTTAGAACTTCTTAGTGCTTGTTTTGTTCCTTGTTGAGCCATGTCTATGAAGTTTAAAATTTCTGTCTGGTTGGAAGGTTAACGATTTTGTTTTGTTGTTTTTTGTTTTTGTTTTTGTTTTTGCTTAAGGACTAACAAATCTAATAAGTTTTCTAACCATTTGATTTTGTAGAGTTTGAAAAAACGTTTGTGGGTATGATATCTGTTAAACTCTCAGGAGACACAACTCCTCCTACTAGGGATGCCTAGAGGTTTAAAGGCTTGTTGCATACGCTCAATGCAATCGAGTTACCTACGAAAGTGGTCTAGTTAACTTCTTGTTTTGTTTTTATCTTTGTTCTTCTTTTGTTTTGCTCGAGGATGTTGTTAATAATATGTTAACTCGCAATTGTACGGGGAAATTAGTAGTATAGCAAGACAAGTACGAGGTCGTACCCACGAAGACTGAGAAGTTCAAATTAGTTATGTACTTTAGATTACCAAATTCAAGAAGTTAGGAGAAACATAATTTAAAGTGAAAGTGATTGTGATTGTGAAAGGAAGTGAGCAAACTGAAATTGCAAATGAAAGCAAATAACAAGTGTAACAAAGAGTGATTTTGAAGGGCTGGAAAATGGATTTGGAGACTAGGGCATTCGATTCACCATAACAATTCAATTCTGGGTTATAAGGAGTCAAGTAACAAGTCTAATTCAGATTCAAAGATTGATTCTAGCTAAAGTATGATTAGGCCATGGTGTCTGGTCCTAACCTTGTGTTCCTAATTCCCTAATTTGATCATTTGTTGTCTAACCTAAAATTAAGCATTAGGAACCCATTAAGCATAGAAGAACAATTTAAACAACCAAGCATGTATCTAATCCCTGTTGTCGAATGTCCATACATACTCTTCTTATTCATAGTTCAATTCGAATTAAAGCATGGTGTCTACTCTTAATTCAAACCAAGATAGTTAACAAACAAGTTCTAATGGTGATCAATCATTCAAACAAGCATGTTAACTTATAAGCATAATGAATAAGAACATGAATCATGAATCAAACTTGAAACTCCAAACTTCAAACTTATAAACCCAGAATATTCATGTTAGGTTACATCGAAGCCCTAGTTATGGATTTAGCTACTCATAACGGGAAGGAAACTAAAACAGAAATGGGAAAACATAATGAATGCAATAAGAGTAGAAAAACCCCTTTTCTGAAGTTCTTGTGGTGTCCAAGGCTTCTCCAAGTGCTTCTCCACTTCTAATGCTTCTCCAAGAGCTTTCTCACGTCTAGAAGGATGTATGAAGGATATGGAGGTGATTTGGGATGAGTTTGAGTGAGTGGTGATGGTTGAGAGATGAAATTCGTAGAGAAATGGAAGTGAGGTTTTCTGGGGCTGTTTGGGTGATTTGAGGCTGTTTAGAGCTTTGGGTTGATTTCTGGAGTGTTTGGGATAATGATGGAAGTGTTTGAGGGTAGATGGCTGAATTGTGGTGTTGTGAATCCCAGGATTTTGCTTCTTGAAAGTGTTTGGAATGGAAGTGGTATTTATAGGGAGAGGGAAGTGAGAAATCAGAATTGAATATGGCTAATGGACTCAACATTTGTATTTGAAAATCAGAATGTGGTTGATGCACTTGCATTAGATAATCAGAAATGGCTACTCCACTAAATCCCACTAGCAGCCCTAGCTCATCCTCATGTCAGCATGACCAAGCTTCCATTCAGAAACCAAGAGCTCATCCTCATGTCAGCATGACCAAGCAAGCAATGAGCTCATCTTCCTGTCAGCATGATGAACAACTTCTTGGGCTCACGGATTGGGCTTGGATCACACAAATGTCGACTTTAAGATGTCCATTTTAAAGTTCAGAATGTCATTGATCCAACCACACAAGTATTGGCCCAATCCAAGCTCGGATGAAGACGATAAGTCCGAAATGAATTTGTAACTCAGTCTCCCAGCTTTTACACATTATTTTCACCATTTTACTTCACATGCCTCAAGTGATACCTAGAGCTTAATGAACTGAATGACAAACACAAAAGAGGTTAAAAGCACAAGGTTAACTCAAAAACATAACTAAATCATAAGCTATAAGGGTATAAAATGATATACAATTGTGAACCGAACAAATACCCCAGACCTAGATTTTGCTAGTCCTCGAGCAAAACAAAACAAAACAAAAACAAGAAGTTAAGTAAACCACTTCCGCAGGTAACTCGATTGCATTGAGCATATGCAACAAGCCTTTAAACCTCTAGGCATCCCTAGTAGGAGGAGTTGTGTCTCCTAAGGGTTTAACAGAAACGATACCCATAAACGCTTTCCTGACTCTACAAAACAAAGAGGTTTGAAAAACAAACTTTGAAATCAACTAATGAAAATGAAAGAAAACTTTAGTCATACCTCCAACACCATAGAGTTGCCAAGATAGGTGATCAATCAGTGTGTAAAGTGGAAGCTATAGCTCAAAGGCACACGGCTTCAAAGCAAGCATACTCAAACCTTGAATAGAGAACATGCTTCGACTCTAATTCTCATAGATAACACTCAATCACTCTGAACCTATGGTTTAATTCTCTCAAGAAAGCATAAATGAGTGTAAGCAATAGAAGCACAAGTTTGGTTAGATATCATGAAAGGAATCAAATACTAAGAATAGAGATACACACATACTTACAGCAACCATGAATACATCCTCAAAGATCAGCTAGGTCTTTTACAAGGTTGTAATGAAAGGCCAAGGTTAGGGGAAATGGAAGAATTGGAAGGAAAAACAAGTAACTTAAGAACATACCAAGGTTGCATTCTTCTTTGATCTGCAAGGTATCATTGGTTTAGAATGGCATGGCTGCAAACTTCATGGTATCACCTGGCACAGACTTTATTTTTCACACTTAGATGAAATCAAAACACTTTCTCTTTATCTTTCTTATTTGATGATTTGATCGCTTCTTCTTTAACTTCATTGCACAGATGCATACCAATTTTTATTTAGGTACATGGCAGCAACTTCCTTGCCTCAAACGTGATCTTGGCACACCTTGGTATATTTCTAAGCTAGGGTATGGCTGCAATGGTTAAATATCTCAGATTGAGGTACAAAGGTAGGGAAAATGATGAGGGTGATAGAAGAAGAAGGCTTGAAGTGTTTGGCTGCAAGAGAGCTAATGGAACACACAAATGGGTAGAGTGAAAAGAAAGCACAAAGAATGGTTATGCACACATAGCCTAGCATCACTTCAATGAGTTCATTCATGGGTGAGAGCAAGCACATGATATCTGCAAAAGAGAGAAATCATCCTTAGTATTCAATCAAAATGGAACAATGAGATCAATTAGAGTGAAATGAAGAAAATGAGTAGAGATGAGAAGTAGAAACACTTTAAACCCTCTCAAGAAAGCAATTAGGCTCGAAATGTCTCACTAGGGTAGTCTCCACTATTTTCCTTCAAGAATTTGAGCATGGTACTTTAGCCACCAGAATTCTAAGAGCAAAAGCTTTGTGAAGTGCAAAAATTCTGATATGAAAACCTCAATGGCAGCTCCATAGCATTGATTTTATGACAAAAAAAAAAATTAGTAACAAATGAACGAAAATTGAAAACACAAATGAATTAAAATTGAAAACCTTCCCCCCAGACCTGAATTGAACATTGTCCTCAATGTTAAAGCATAGAAAAGATGATTGAGAACATGCAAATGATAAAGGGAAAAGTTAAGAAGAAGGTATAGGGAAAAACTCCCCCTTGATGCGATTAGGTCGACCGCTACCAAGCACCATCTTCTTGAACACATGGGTTGCCTCCCAAGAAGCGCCTTAGTTAATGTCTTGGCAAGGCATTATGTAATCAGCTTATGATGAGTTGGGGGGTTTCGGATCAATTGTCTCAAGATAGTTCACCCAACTTCTTCTCCTCTTCCTTTTCCTTTGCTTCCTTTGTCTTTTTCTTTTCTTTTTCTTCAGGTCAGTAATGAGTGTCACATTGAACATTGGGGTGACATTGGATGGTTCCAATTTCGTAGAGAATGGTTCAAAAGGCTCAAGTGGTAGCCCAGAAAATGGTGGGAATGGCTGCGACACTTCTAGGGAAGCTACCACTTCTTGGAACTCTGGGTCAACATGATCTTCCTCTGCTTGTGCAATGACAACTTCTATAGCATTATTGGGCTGTTTCTGCAAACTCTTAGAAGAAACTTCATCATTCACAACATCAATTGTAAAACAAGTATCAAGAGAGATAGAAGGTTGAGATGGAGGATCAAACACTTTAAATTCAGCAGTTTCATCCAACACAGTCATGGAGAGGGTGCCATCTTTCATATTGATAATTGTGTTTGTTGTGGCCATGAATGGTCGTCCTAAAAGAATGGGATCAACACGATCTCCATTTGGGTTGTCCTCCATATCCATCACTACAAAATCAACAGGGAGAATTAGTGTATTAACTTGAACTAGAATATCTTCTACAATACCTTTTGGATATTTGATAGAATGATCAGCTAGTTCAAGACGAATTGAAGTCTTCTTCATCCCTTCTAAGCCAAGCTCTTGATAAACTGAATATGGCATTACATTTATGCCCGCTCCCAAGTCCAATATGGCTCTTCCAACCTTCTTGTCTCCAATGTTAATGGGAATGTCAAAGCTGCCAGGATCTTTTGATTTTGGTGGAAGCTTCCTTTGCAACACAGCACTTACATTCTGGGTCGAGCTTTACTCCTTCATTTGGAGCGAAACTGAGCTTGTGAGTTTTCAAGTCCTTGATGAATTTTCCATATGCAGGAATCTGTTCAATAAGATCAAGCAAAGGCAAATTGATATTAACTTTACTCAAAATATCATAAATCTCTTTAAAAGCCTTATCTTGCTTTGCTTACTTAAGACGGCCTGGAAATGGAATCGGTGGAACATATGGAGCGGGTGGCACGTATCTATCTTCTTGAAGATGTGGTGGCACAAATTTGTCATCCCTTTTATGCAATTGGAATTGTTTGGATTCCTGAGAATCTGATTTGGCCTTAGGAGCAGATTGGGATGTTTTGGGTTGTTGCTCTTCTGTAGTTGTGATTCTGCTCCTCTTCATCTTCATTTCCTACAACCACAAAATCATTTGAAAGATTAGAATCCACTTTATTATCAACTATCTTACCTGATCTGAGCACATGAATGGCCTTGACTTCATGGTTCTTTGGATTGATCTCAGTTTGGCTTGGCCATTTCCCAGGCTGTCTTTGAGTTATTTCAGCAGCTATTTGGCCTATTGGACTTCCAATTTGGAGATGGCAGCTTGTGTAGTTTGCTGAAAATTGGATTGGTTGATTGCCATCTGCTTCACTATATCTTCCAAAGATGATGATGATTGTTGTGGCCTTTGGAATGAAGGGGGATTGGCTTGATTTTGAGTATTCCTCCATGAAAAGTTTGGATGATTCCTCCAACCTGGATTATAACTTTGAGAGTATGGATCATTTCTTGGACCTTGGTTGTAGGAATTTACCACCTTAGCTTCCTCTTGCACAAATTCTGGGTATGCAGCCCCAAGTGGACAAGCTATGGTAGCATGGTCATGAGCTTCACAAATGCTACACACTTCCTTAGGAGGGTTTCTTGAGTTCAATGCAAGAAGAGCATCTAGCTTTTGTTCCAATTTTGAAATCTGCACATGTACACTAGAAGCATCATTAGAACCACTAACAACACACTTACCTCTTGTATCCGTATGTTGGGTCTCCATTGCTATTTCCTCAAAGAGTTCGTACGTTTCTTTCTGGAGTTTTGGTTTTATAAGAACCACCTGCAAAATTTGTGACAATATTATGACTAGAAGGGGTTAGTCCTTTATAAAACATACGCATTTGAAGCTTCAATGGAATCCCATGATGAGGACATTGATTGAGCAGCCCATTGAACCTCTCCCATGCTTCACAAAACGACTCGTCATCTTGCTGTGCAAATAACAAGATCTTGTCCCTAAGCATGTCGGTCTTTTGCGTGGAGAAGTATTTCTCTAAGAACTTCTTTTGAATGGCAGCCCATGTAGTGAGTGATCCCGGCTTCAAAGAATTCAACCAATATTTCGCCTTATCCTTCAAAGTGTATGGAAACACTCTCATTCGAAGTTGATCTTCTGTCACTCCTGTCAAGGGAAAAGAGCTAACAACATTAAAAATATCCTTTATATGAGTTAATGGATCTTCATTAGGTAAACCATAAAAGGAAGGTAACATATTAAGATGAGAAGATTTAAGCTCATAGTTTCGAGCTACAGTGGGCAGCAAGATGCTTGAAGGAGATGTTGGAATTGTTGGGATATCAAGGTCTCCCATGAACTCATTGGCAGCCATCTCTTCTTCTTGTTCTTGGTCTGAACTTGCTTCCGAATTTGAAAGTGAAGAACCAGGAAGTTCAGTGTGGAGAGCAAGACTTGAAAATGTGGCAAGAGCTTGCTCTTTTGCAGTTGACAACTCTCTTTCTAGACGATTCTAAACTTCAGAGATCACTCGGTTGGGTTGCAACGATGGTCCTGCGTTCAAAGATATGGAACGTTGAAACGAAGACTTCACTTGTTCAAGTAATGGTCTTTTAGACATAAACAACCTGAAACAGAAAATTTGATTAATTAGAAACACTAAAAAGAATAGGGTAACCTTGGGCACATAACCAGGGAAGAACTTTCGTTCAGTCCCCAGGCAACGGCGCCAAAATTTGTTGTTAATAATATGTTAACTCGCAATTGTACGGGGCAATTAGTAGTATAGCAAGACAAGTACGAGGTCGTACCCACGAAGACTGAGAAGTTCAAATTAGTTATGTACTTTAGATTACCAAATTCAAGAAGTTAGGAGAAACATAATTTAAAGTGAAAGTGATTGTGATTGTGAAAGGAAGTGAGCAAACTGAAATTGCAAATGAAAGCAAATAACAAGTGTAACAAAGAGTGATTTTGAAGGGCTGGAAAATGGATTTGGAGACTAGGGCATTCGATTCACCATAACAATTCAATTCTGGGTTATAAGGAGTCAAGTAACAAGTCTAATTCAGATTCAAAGATTGATTCTAGCTAAAGTATGATTAGGCCATGGTGTCTGGTCCTAACCTTGTGTTCCTAATTCCCTAATTTGATCATTTGTTGTCTAACCTAAAATTAAGCATTAGGAACCCATTAAGCATAGAAGAACAATTTAAACAACCAAGCATGTATCTAATCCCTGTTGTCGAATGTCCATACATACTCTTCTTATTCATAGTTCAATTCGAATTAAAGCATGGTGTCTACTCTTAATTCAAACCAAGATAGTTAACAAACAAGTTCTAATGGTGATCAATCATTCAAACAAGCATGTTAACTTATAAGCATAATGAATAAGAACATGAATCATGAATCAAACTTGAAACTCCAAACTTCAAACTTATAAACCCAGAATATTCATGTTAGGTTACATCGAAGCCCTAGTTATGGATTTAGCTACTCATAACGGGAAGGAAACTAAAACAGAAATGGGAAAACATAATGAATGCAATAAGAGTAGAAAAACCCCTTTTTCTGAAGTTCTTGTGGTGTCCAAGGCTTCTCCAAGTGCTTCTCCACTTCTAATGCTTCTCCAAGAGCTTTCTCACGTCTAGAAGGATGTATGAAGGATATGGAGGTGATTTGGGATGAGTTTGAGTGAGTGGTGATGGTTGAGAGATGAAATTCGTAGAGAAATGGAAGTGAGGTTTTCTGGGCTGTTTGGGTGATTTGAGGCTGTTTAGAGCTTTGGGTTGATTTCTGGAGTGTTTGGGATAATGATGGAAGTGTTTGAGGGTAGATGGCTGAATTGTGGTGTTGTGAATCCCAGGATTTTGCTTCTTGAAAGTGTTTGGAATGGAAGTGGTATTTATAGGGAGAGGGAAGTGAGAAATCAAGAATTGAATATGGCTAATGGACTCAACATTTGTATTTGAAAATCAGAATGTGGTTGATGCACTTGCATTAGATAATCAGAAATGGCTACTCCACTAAATCCCACTAGCAGCCCTAGCTCATCCTCATGTCAGCATGACCAAGCTTCCATTCAGAAACCAAGAGCTCATCCTCATGTCAGCATGACCAAGCAAGCAATGAGCTCATCTTCCTCAGCATGATGAACAACTTCTTGGGCTCACGGATTGGGCTTGGATCACACAAATGTCGACTTTAAGATGTCCATTTTAAAGTTCAGAATGTCATTGATCCAACCACACAAGTATTGGCCCAATCCAAGCTCGGATGAAGACGATAAGTCCGAAATGAATTTGTAACTTCGGTCTCCAGCTTTTACACATTATTTTCACCATTTTACTTCACATGCCTCAAGTGATACCTAGAGCTTAATGAACTGAATGACAAACACAAAAGAGGTTAAAAGCACAAGGTTAACTCAAAAACATAACTAAATCATAAGCTATAAGGGTATAAAATGATATACAATTGTGAACCGAACAGAGGACTAGCAAAATCTAAGTTTGGGGGTGTGTTAAGCTCATAATTTCATACATATACATGCCCAATTTCCTTACTTCTTTTGCTTAGTTTCTGATAATTCTGAGTTATTTGTCTCTCTTTGTGTGTTTTGTAGGCCAATAGAGCAAGAGAGCATAATTCATGCAATTAAAGCATGTTAAGGCCAATGAAGCAATATGGTGCAAAAATGTGCAAAAACTGGAGACTGAGGTAGACGTTCATTTCTGCGTTATCTTCTTCATCCGAGCTTGGATTGGGCCAATACTTGTGTGGTTGGATAAATGACATTCTACACTTCAAAATGGACATCTTAAAGTCATCATTTGATTCAGCCCAACCCAATTCGTGAGCCCATGGAAATACACATCATGTTGACAGGAAGATGAGCTCATTGCATGCTTGGTCATGATGAGCTAGGCATGAGCTATTGGTTTCTGAATGGAAGCTTGGTCATGCTGACATGAGGATGAGCTAGGGCTGCTAGTGGGATTTAGTGGAGTAACCATTTCTGATTATCTAATGCAAGTGTGTTAGGTCATTCCCATATTCAATTCAGATTTCCCACTCCCCTCTCCCTATAAATACCACTTCCATTCCACATTCAACTCATATCTTGAGATCCATCATTTACACTTCCATTGTACACAAAGAGAGGGAAAGTTGAGAGTCATAAAGGGAGAGAAGGGAGAAGGCAGCAGCTGGGAGGCTTTGGCCTCCTGGCAGCCATGGAGATGATTCTTTTCCATCTCTAGCATGCTGTCCTTATCTTCTTCTCCTCCCTTTGTCTTTTGTTTTGTTCTTGTATTTTCTTTGTTTTACTTTGTTTTTCTGTTATTAGTTGTAATAAACATCTTGCTAGTCTTGTATCATGGTTTGAGTTTATAAAGTTTGATTTCATTCATGAATTCTTCTTCACTGTTTTAATGGAGCCGTTTTGCATCCTTTGACTGATCACCTAAGGTTTTATGCGTTATGCTCTCGTTGGGAAGGTTTGGGGATCATCTTCATTCCATCCATTAGCAACTTATGTGATTTGGTTTCTAGGTCTCCTAATGTAAACACCATGCTTGGGGTCCTTGTGATGTTCAATGCAATTTGATCCAAACACCATGGACTTATTCGTGAGCATCTTCATGAGTGAATCAATTTGTTTACTTGCTGCCATAACATGATTAGAACAATTAGGGTGGATTCTAAAACAACACCATCTTGTCTTAGTTACTTTCTTTCTTCTTGTTTTGTTTCTTTTGTTTTCATTTTTGTTTTGTGTAGGAAAACTGAGTTGGGTCATTCAATCACCAATCCCTCTGGAATCGACCTCGCACTTACATATGCTAAACTACCAACGGCTCGTGCACTTGCGAGTATCACAAGTTGAGGATGCAGCTGAATCCATTTTGGTGCAGCTGAATTTACGCAACAGCTGGGCCATCGCTTGTTGGGACTGTTGTTTTATCTCTGCCAATTCTTGCTCCAGGGAACACCCTTCAGTCATCCTCATTCTGGGTTCAGCATACCGGCCGATCATTGATCAATGCATAATTCTGTATCATTTTGTAGCACTATACCCTATTGTTTGGTTATGTTTTTAAGTAAAACTTGTGTTTGTTATTCAGTTCATTGAGCTCTAGGTACCACTTGAGGCATTTGAAGTAAAATGGTGCAAAAACGGGCACACTGAGTTAGCATTTTTTTCGGCCTTAACTTCCTCCTCCCAACTTGTATTGGCCCAATTAATATGTGGTTGGAAAGAGGAGATTTTGAACTACAAGATGGACTACTCAAATGTATCAATTGATGAAGCCAAGCCCAATCCGTGGTCCCATCAAAGTGCACCATGCTCAGGATTGCAGCTGCCAGCTTTGAGCCTTGTCACCTCCTTTAAGCCATGTGCCTCACCCCAGCTGTAACTGACTTTGGACCCAACATAATGAGTGAAGTAGGGAGGCATTCCAACTATGAAATTCTAAAGGAGCATGTTGGTACATGCTGGAGCAATTAGAGAAAGAAAACCACATGGGTTGGCAGCAAAAGGCAGCCACAACTGAACACCTTTGATTACCCATGTGAAGAAAGCTTGAGGTGTAGCAGCCAAGAAACTAATTATCAATTGCAAGTGTTGTAGGCACAAGTCATATTCAATTCAGATTCCCCCTTTCCTTCTCCCTATAAATATCACTTCCATTCCAAACACTTTCATCAATCATATCCTGGGATTCACAATCCCTCTCTTCCAATTCCTAGCAGATCACTCCATCCTCCACCCTCCCATCATTTCCCAAACACAATCCATACAATCCACACCATCTACACCACTCTTCATCTCTGAACTGCAGCATACATGGTGGAAGCTGTGAGAAGCTCTACAACAACATAATTCGTTCTTCATGGGTTTTCTTACTCTCTCCATGTTTATTATGATTCAAATATTTTTCCCATTAATGGAGTGTAACTAATTACCATAGCTAGGGTTTCAATGTAACCTGACAAGACAATTTCATGTTTTCAAGTTAATATTACCCTTGTTGATTACTTCTAATTTTCTGGTCTCATTCACTTGTTCTTAGTTGAATCTTTATGCATGTTTAAATAACTGGGCACTATGAACACATGCATGTTGGTTATCTAGTTCAAGTTTACATAAACACCATATGACTCTTGAACCGATTAGTGAATGAGTGGGTAATGCATTTAGGACAAACACCATGTTTAAATGTTTACTTGGTTCCTTTGTGTTCTTCTTAAGCTTAATGGATTCAGATTCATAGCTTAGACTAAACACCATAGCTAAGTTGTGTTTTCTAAGTACTTGATTAAAACCAAACACCATATGGATAATCATACACAAGAAAGAACGAACTCCAGAAATTGAATTGATCAACTTAAATGCTTGTTAACTTGTTGCTTGAAATTGGATTGTCATGGTGAAGTTGAAACCCTAGTGCTTGCCTCCTTTGTCTCTAAATTTTCTAAACATTTACTTGCTGGTCACTTGCTATTTTGCATTCCCTTTTTGTAGTTTTCATTCCAACAAACTTAACACAACTTTATTTAAATTCTGTTTAGTCTTAGGGTTACTTGTGAGTCTAAGTAGTAGTAATAAGTGTCTTTCATCCAAGTCTCTGTGGAACGACCTCATTCTTGCATTCCTATACTATAATTGGTTCGTGCACTTGCGAGAAATAGATAGAGTAAAATCTGTCCAACAAGAAAATGGATCATCTCCTCGCCCTCGGCCAGGCGAGCTTGCAACTCATCCAGCTGAGCCGAGTCCAGCAAACCAAGTGCCATAGCCGTATCCAGGCAAGACCTGAACTCCATGAAAGTTTCGGTGTTGGTCATCTGGTGGACTCCCATGTGAAGGAAGTCCCGAAGCCATTCAAAGGCGGCCCTGGAATCCTCGTCCAACGGCTCGGCTAAGGTTGAGCTCCCTCCTTCCTCATGGAGGCTGGCGAACAGCTCGGCAAGATCGTCCGAGGAAGCGGGTTCCTGAAAAAGGGTAAAAGAAGGTTAAGTAGGAAGCAATAGGGCGAGAGAGAAGCCTGGAGCGCTAAAGGAGTACTCACCTCGGCGTTTGGCGGTGTTTGTGCCTAATAAATCACGACCATGAACTAACTGAAGGAGCCCCTTTTCTCGGCCCTAGCATTTACTCGTGAAACTAAAACGCGGCGTTTCGACAGGATGTTTGGCGTTCCTAAAAAAAAAAGAAAAATTGCGAAGGCATGATCATCTCGCCCTCAATTATAGGCCGAGGCCGAGGCCGAATGAAATCACGGTCAAAGGTGTTAAAGTCAGATCATCAAGTGGCAGCAGGGTCCCACGCTTCATTTAATGAAGTGATGCCTCCGTTTATTGCAGCAAACCCACTGGCCACGAATAAGCATTCAATGCGCGAGGGAAGGTGGGAAGTGACTGAAGTCAGGATTTGGTGGTAGGAATTAGAGTGATTAGACGCAAACATTCTCACAAGAAACCTTGCAGCTTGAGAGATTAGGCCACCAGCTATCAGAACAATAAATGCGTCCCCACGGCCAGAGGCACATAACCCACGGTAAAGGTAGCGGCCGGGATTTATGGGGTCACACCACCATGCTTCACGATCCCAAATGCCGATTTGACCACCCACTTGCTCTGTTGAGGCCCATCATGCAGGTTTTCAGCCTCGATTACTCCTCCAAGAACTCTTCCTATAAATACAAGGCTTAAGCTACATTCAAAGCTTCCCACGGAGCAACTTATATTTTCCTGTAATGCACTTTCAATATCTTTACTTGCTTTCCTAGGAGTAGTGTTAGACTGTAAGGAAAATCCATTCATCAATATATCATACGACCCTTGATTTTTAAGGCGCCGGAGCACCATCCCTGTTGTTCTCTCATTCACCCCATATATCATACGACCGTTGCTCACTGAGCAACGCGCGGAGCACCGCCCAAAATTCACCACCAACACCACCATTAAACGGCCTTGTAGCTAAGGCCGTGAACCTAACGGCCGAGATCAATTCCTCTCTCGGCCACAATCGTTTGATTAGAAGTCAGATCAAAAAGGCGCACCACTTAACCACTCCATCCACATCACCAATCTCAAACGCACGGAGACCGTGCTGGCACGCCCGCGCACAACCGCACCGCACCCAAAAGTAGGAAGCCACGTGTTAACGCACATCCCCTCGCCCTGGATCACCAGGCCGTGAGATTTGCGCAGCCAACAGGCGGTGCAACGAAGGCCTCACCGACTGCCAGTTCGGCCACGACCGTCGACTCTTGGGCCTACGGTCTCTGTGGCGTCAGTGCGCTGACCGAGGCGGTGAGCGGAGGGCTTGATGTAACCACGGCAAGCTCGACCTCGGTCAACGGCATGATGGTGGCCGTAGACAAAGGGAGAGACGGCCTGGGGGCTGAGGGCAAGAATCGTTAGTTAGAGACTCGCAGCGAAATCTAAAAAGAAACTAACTTATGATAAAGACAAAACACTTACCGAGCGGATCACAATGCCACTAGGGCGACGTGGGGCGACCAGGGCGGCTCAACAAGAGCCGTGGCGACTGAAGGCATGATTGTCACCACCGATGGGGACTCAACCGAAGCCTCCAACGGTGGCTATGCAACCTCACCAGCAGTCGCCTCTGCGACGACCGCCTCGCCATCTGTCGTCTTTGCGACGGTCGCCTCACCATCTGTCGCCTCTGAGACGGCTGCCTCGGCGTCCAACGCCTCTGGAATGGCTGCCTCTGCGTCTGGCGCCTCCGCAGCGACGACTTCGGCGATTGCCGCCGTGCCCTGAGAGGAAAATCAAATTCAGTATAGGAAAGGGATGCAGCATGAAACATATAGAAAGAAAAATAGAGTTTTGCTTAAGCCTGGGCACTCTTGATGTGGCCACGGCCTGGGCACTCGGCCGAGAGCCGCCGTTTAGGGTTTAGGGTTTAGGACACACGGCGGATGCCTTCTTTCCCCTGCTCGTCTTAGGGGGAAGGGGATCCCAATCTGCATTTTTCAAGGCCCTCCAAGACGAGAGCCGGTTGGTTGACAGAGGAAAGAGGGGGACCGTTTGGATTAGGCCAAACTACCGCGCCGCACAATTCGGCAGAGAGACTTCGGCCCCGGCCTTGGAGAGGCCGCAATGAAGATCGCGCGCGACCAGGAAGGAGCCCCAGATCTCCCTCAAATTGTTCTCCATCTCGCTGTCAGGAATCACGGAGAGGTCGTGAGCCAGGAACAAAGGGAATGGCCGAGTGAGGCACACGCGAAATTCTGACCCCTGTCGTCCCGGCCAGATCATAAAAGAACTTGAGCAGAAGGTCGTCGCGTTGTGCTTCCTGGGGGCCAGGACGAAGGCATTGGCCAACGGCTCGGCATCAGCGATAACGACCGCTCCCCTCAGCTCTAGGAAGTAGGCATGGAGCCAGAATTGGAAGGCCCATAGTGGACCACCATGCTTTGGCTTCATTCCATCGGTCACGATGTCATGAAGCGTGCGATAGATGTGGCCGAGGAGGAATGGGCCGAGCGCTAATTTCCCACCTTACGCAAGGTAATCGGCCAAATGAGCGAACTCCAGAGTCACCTTGTTCGCCTGTGTGCAAAACACGAACTTGCACAACCAGGACAGCAAGAAGTCACCTTGTTCGCCTGTGTGCAAAACACGAACTTGCACAACCTCGCCGAGGGGAGCGATGGCGTCATCTTCGGCGCTATCCTCCACATCGAAGTTATTGTAGAAGCTGGGAATAGTTGAGCATGTTCTTCGCCTTGCTCCCAGCAAGCTTGGGCAACCGTAGGCCATGCGGCCTTGAAGCTCCCTTCAGCCTCAGGAGCAACCAGGCACGGCGTTTACTTCCACACCGAGAGGGGAGAGGCCGAACAGGGCGGCCATATCAAGTACGGTCGGCGTCATCATGCCGAATCGAAGATTCATGGTGTTCGTGGCCGAAGCGACCAGTCCATGACAAGTGTCCGATCAAACAGTTTTATCAAGTGGTAGATGCCTTGATCTTTCCACCTGTTGGCAGAAGAAGTGCTCCATCCTAGGCATCCATTTCTCCCAGTTCCGGGGGTCGAGGTCGGCCATTGTGGCAGTCCCCCGTGTCAAAGGTCGAGAGGTCCACCAAGTTGTCTTTCAGGTGAACTGCCAGCCTCTCTGGCATACCACCCTCCAGAGAAGGGCCGAGGACACAAGAATCACTGGCAGTGCCGTCGTCATCAGTCCAAGGCATGATGATGTTGGGTAGAACCGAGCCTTGGATCTATCGGCAGATGTCTTCGAACCCAGTTTGGACGACTTAGGACGGAGCTTCAACAGATGAAGAGGTGTTGGATGCCATTGAAACGGATTGAAGTCGAGTGTTTTGAAGAAAAGTTAGGAAAGGAAACGACGAACATGAAGAACACCAAAGCGTCAAAAAACCCAGAAAGGCGTAAAGAGTTCGTAAAACTTTCTGAGGAATAGAAGAAATCGTTGATTACAGACGAAGAACCACTGAGCAGAAAGGGAGGAGTTTGGAAATTCGGAGTTCGAAGAAGGTTGGAGAGTTGAGAGGGTTTTGGCAGAGTTTGGGCGTCTGAAAATTCTGAAAGCGTAAGAAAGAACGAAGAAGGCTGGGTTTTTATATTGGCACTGGAATTCAAAGCGAAATCCCTCGAGAGAGATGTACGGCCTGACAACGCGCTTGAATGCGCGCTGACGTGTCGAAGGCCTAGAGGCCGTCATTTCAGTTGATGAGACGAAGCGACGGCTCACGCGAATCAAGGTAATGATAGCCTGAGCGACGTGCTTGCGTATTAAAAGCGCCGACTGATTGACTCGATCATTTAAGGCGCCAACTGTTAGTCACTTCATAGGAATGCAAAAAGGTTCATAGGGATACAAAGGGTCCATCCCCTGGAATTCATTCAGCCTTCGTCCATGCCGTGACCGAAGAATCCGGGAATGTGGGGGAAGTGTTTGTGCCTAATAAATCTCGGCCGAGGATGCTGACCGAAGGAACCTCCTCTCGGCCCTAGCGCCTACCCACGGCCGAAAGTTACAAGTCATTGTTCGCCTCCTCTTGTTAAAAACAAAGGTGAGCTTGTAAGGCGAAGTCATCATGGCCTCGGTAATACTAGCCGAGGACAAACTCCTCAAATACATGGCCAAGACAGGAAAAGTTAAGCGACGTCGCCACATGGCGTCAAGGTCCCACACTTCATTTAATGAAGTAACGCCTCTGACTACCGCAGAAGGCCCATGGCCCACGTAGAAGCATTTAATGAAGCCAAGAAAGAGGGGACGTGATTGAAGTCAGATATGGCGAGTAAAATCAGGGATTAGGTGCGAAAATCCCATGAATTTGTAAGGTTAAGCCACCAACCATCAATCCAGACCATTAAATGCTCCTCCGAAGCCCAAGACGCATAACCCACCATCAGGGTGGCGGCCGAGGTTCATGGGGGTCACACCACCATACTTCACGTTCCCAAATGTCGATTCGACTACTCACTAGCTCTGATCAACCTCACCATGCAGAATTTTAGCATCATTCTTTCTCAAGGACCCTCCCTATAAATACCAGGCTCCAAATACATTCAAGGGGTTCAAGACCAAACACAAGCCTCCCACGGAGCAGATTATATTTTCCTGTCATTTACTTCTTGTCATTTATCTTCTTGTAATGCACTTTCAATACATTTACTTGCTTTCTTAGGAGTAGTGGCAGTTTGTAGGAAAATCCATTCATCAATATATCATACGACCCTTGATTTTCAAGGCGCCGGAGCACCATCCTTGTTACTTTTTCGTTCATTTCATATATCATACGACCGTAGCCACTCAACGACGCGTCGGAGCACCACCTAAAACCACCATCAGCACCACCATCAAGGGCCTTGTAGCTCAGGCCGTGAACCTAACGGCCGAGATTAGTTCCTCTCTCAGCCACAGTCGTTTTGATTAGAAGTTAGACTAAGATAGGAGCACTACTCATCCATCTCACCAATCAATTCACCCTCAACCGCACGGTAAACCGTGCTGGCACGCCCGCGCACAATCGCACCGCACCAAAGAAGGACGACCCGTGTTGACACAGATCCCTTCGGCCCATACCAATAGGTCGTGAGATTCGCCAACGCCAAAGAGACGTTGGCCAAGTTTTGATTTCGATCCGAAATCAATAGCTCTAAGAAATTGGACAATTCAAGTTCGTTCGAAATTCATTTCGTAAATGGAGTGGTTGGTGTGTAGCCTTGTTTTAGAGATTGGATTTCACTCAAAACTCACAAAAGGACTCCTCCCACCCTGTTATGATGTTGGCCAAGTCTTGGGCTCAATCCGAAATCTATAAGTCTAAGAAATTGGACAATTCAAGTTCATACGAAGTTCATTCAGTAAATGGAGTTCTTGGTGTATATCCTAGTTTTAGAGAATGGATTTCACACAATACTCACCAAAGGTCTCCTACCACCCTATTATGACGTTGGCCAAGTTTTGGGCTCGAAATCCGAAATCAATAGGTCTAAGAAATTGGACAATTCAAGTTCGTTCGAAATTCGTTCCGTAAATGGAGTTGTTGGTGTGTAGCCTAGTTTTAGAGATTGGATTTCACTCAAAACTCACCAATGGACTCCTCCCACCGTATTACGACGTTGGCCAAGCTTTGGGCTCGAAATCCGAAATCAATCAGTCTAAGAAATTGGACAATTCAAGTTCGTGCCAAGTTCGTTCCGTAAATGGAGTGGTTGGTGTATAGCCTAGTTTTAGAGATTGGGTTTCACTCAAAACTCACCAAAGGACTCCTCCCACCCTATTATGACGTTGGCCAAGTTGTGGGCTGAAATCGAAATCAATAGGTCTAAGAAATTGAACAATTTAAGTTTGTTCGAAATTCGTTCCGTGAATGGAGTGGTTGGTGTATTGCCTAGTTTTAGAGAATGGATTTCACTCAAAACACTCCAAAGGACTCCTCCCACCCTATTAAGACGTTAGATAAGTTTTGGGCTCGAACCGAAATCGATAAGTCTAAGAAATTGAACAATTCAAGTTCGAATGAAGTTCGTTCCGTAAATGGAGTTGTTGGGGTGTAACCTAGTTTTAGAGATTGGATTTCACTCAAAACTCTCCAATGGACTCCTCCCACCTATTACGACGTTGGCCAAGTTTTGGGCTTGATCTGAAATCAATAAGTCTAAGAAATTGGACAATTCAAGTGCATACCAAGTTCGTTCTGTAAATGATGTGGTTGGTGTATAGCCTAGTTTTAGAGATTGGATTTCACTCAAAACTGGCCAAAGGACTCCTCCCACTGTATTATGACGTTGGCCAAGTCTTGGGATTGAATCGAAATCTATAAGTCTAAGAAATTGGACAATTCAAGTTCGTACGAAGTTCATTCAGGAATGGAGTTGAATTGTTGGATTTCACACAAAACTCATCAAAGGTCTCCTCCCACTGTATTATGATGTTGGCCATGTTTTGGGCGCGATTCGAAATCAATAGGTCTAAGAAATTGGACAATTCAAGTTTGTTCGAAATTAGTTCCGTAAATGTAGTGGTTGGTGTGTAGCCTGGTTTTACATATTGGATTTCACTCAAAACTGACCAATGGATTCCTCCCACCCTATTACGACGTTGGCCAAGTTTTGGGCTGAATCCGAAATCAATAAGTATAAGAAATTGGACAATTCAAGTTCGTTCAGTAAATGGAGTGGTTGGTGTATACCCTAGTTTTAGCCATCAGATTTCACTCAAAATTCCGAAAAGGACTCCCATCACCCTATTACGACGTTGGCCATGTTTTGGGATCGAATCGAAATCTATAAGTCAAAGAAATTGGACAATTGAAGTTCGTATGAAGTACGTTATGTAAATGGAGTGGTTGGTGTATAGCCTAGTTTTAGAGAATAGATTTCACTGCAAACCCACCAAGGATCTCGTCCCACCCTATTATGACGTTGGCCAAGTTTTGGGCTCGAATCCGGAATCTATAAGTCTAAGAAATTGGACAATTCAAGTTCGTACGAAGTGCATTCAGTACATGGAGTGGTTGGTGTATTGCCTAACTTTAGCCATTGGATTTCACTCAAAACTCACCAAAGGACTCCTCCCACTCTATGATGACGTTGGCCAAGTCTTTGGCTCGAATCCGAAATCTATAAGTCTAAGAAATTGGACAATTCAAGTTCGTACGAAGTTCATTCAGTAAATGGAGTTCTTTGTGTATAGCCTAGTTTTAGAGAATGCATTTCACTCAAAACTTACCAAAGGACTCCTCCCACCTATTACGACGTTGGCCAAGTTTTGGGCTTGATCCGAAATCTATAAGTCTAAGAAATTGGACAATTCAAGTTCATACGAAGTTCATTCTTTAAATGGAGTTGTTAGTGTATAGCCTTGTTTTAGAGAATGGATTTTACTTAAAACTCACCAAGGGTCTCCTCCAACCCAATTATGACGTTTGCCAAGTTTTGGGCTCGAACCGAAATCAATAGGCCTAGAAAATGGTCAATTCAAGTTCTTTCGAAATTCGTTCGTAAATGGAGTTGTTGGTGTGTAGTCTAGTTTTAGAGAATGGATTTCACTCAAAACTTACCAAAGGTCTCCTCCAACCCTATTATGATGTTGGCGAAGTTTTGGGCTCTATCCGAAATCAATAAGTTTAAGAAATTGGACCGTTCAAGTCCGTACGAAGTTCGTTCAATAAATGGGGTGGTTGGTGTGTTCCCTAGTTTTGGCCATCGGATTTCACTCAAAACTCACCAAAGGACTACTCCCACGCTATTATGACGTTGGTCAAGTTTGGGGCTCGAATCGAAATCTATAGGTCCAAGAAATTGGACAATTCAGGTTCGTACAAAGTTCGTTCAGGTATATGGAGTGGTTGGTGTATTGCCTAGTTTTAGCCATCGGATTTCACTCAAAACTCACCAAAGGACTCCTCCCACCCTATTAAGACGTTGACCAGGTTTTGGGCCCGATTCGAAATCATTAACTCTAACAAATTGGACTATTCAAGTTCGTAAGAAGTTCATTCCATAAATTGAGGGGTTGGTATATGGCCCAGCTTTAGAGAATGGTTTTCACTCAAAACTCACCAAAGGACTCCTCCCACCCTATATGACCTTGGCCAAGTTTTTGGCTCCATCCGAACAATAAGTCTAAGAAATTGGACAATTCATGTTCATACCAAGTTTGTTCCGTAAACGGAGTGGTTGGTGTATAGCCTAGTTTTTGTGATTGGATTTCACTCAAAATTCACCAGAGGACTCCTCCCACCCTATTAAGACGTTGGCCAAGTCTAGGGCTCAATCTGAAGTCTATAAGTCTAAGAAATCGGACAATTCAGGTTCGTACGAAGGTCATTCCGTAAATGGAGTGGTTGGTGTATAGCCTAGTTTTAGAGAATGGATTTCTCTCAAAACTCAGCAAAGGACTTCTCCCACCCTATTATGACGTTGGCCAAGTTTTGGGCTCGATACGAAATCTATAAGTCAAAGAAATTGGACTATGCAAGTTCGTATGAAGTTCATTTAGTAAATGGAGTGGTTGGTGTGTAGCCTAGTTTTAGGGAATGGATTTCACTCAAAACTCACCACAGGACTCGTCCCACCCTATTATGACGTTGGCCAATTTTGGGGCTCGAATCGAAATCTATAAGTCCAAGAAATTGGACAATTCAAGTTCGTACAAAGTTCGTTCAGTACATGGAGTGGTTGGTGTATTGCCTAGTTTTAGCCATCGGATTTCACTCAAAACTCACCAAGGGTCGCCTCCCACCCTATTGTGACGTTGGCCAAGTTTTGGGCTTGATCCGAAATCGATAGGTCTAAGAAATTGGCCAATTCAAGTTCGTTCGAAATTAGTTCCGTAAATGTAGTGGTTCGTGTGTATCCTAGTTTTAGAGATTGGATATCACTCAAAACTCACCAATGGACTCCTCCCACCCTCTTACGACGTTGGCCAAGGTTTGGGCTTGATCCGAAATGTATAAGTCAAAGAAATTGGACAATTCCAGTTCGTACGAAGTTCATTCCGTATTATGACATTGGCCAAGTTTTGGACTCGAATCCGAAATTAAAAAGTCTAAGAATTTGGACAATTCAAGTTCGTACGAAGTTCGTTCAGGTAAATGTAGCGGTTGGAGTATTGCCTAGTTTTAGCTGTCAGATTTCACTCAAAACTCACCAAAGTACTCCTCCAACCCCATTATGACGTTGGCCAAGCTTTGGGCTCGAAATCCGAAATCAATAAGTCTAAGAATTTGGACAATTCAAGTTCGTACGAAGTTTGTTCAGTAAATGGGGTGGGTTGGATATTGCGTAGTTTTAGCTATCGGATGTCACTCAAAACTCACCACCTGTCTCCTCCCACCCTATTATGAGTTGGCCAAGTTTTGGGCTCTGAATCCGAAATCAATCAGTCTAAGAAATTGGACAATTCAAGTTCTGACGAAGTTCGTTCTGTTAATGGAGTGGTAGCTGTATTGCCTAGGTTTAGCCATCGAATTTCAATCAAAACTCACCAAAGGACTCCTCCTACTCTATTATGACCTCAGCCAAGTTTTGGGGTCGATTCGAAATCAATAAGTCTAAGAAATTGGACAATTAAAGTTCGTACGAAGTTCGTTCCGTATGTGGAGTTGTTGGTGTATAGGCTAGTTTTGGAGAATGGATTTCACTCAAAATTCTCCAAAGGTCTCCTCCCACCCTATTATGACGTTGGCCAAGTTTTGGACTGAAAACCGAAATCAACCGTTGATAGTTTAGCGTATGTAAGTGCGAGGTCGATTCCACAGGGATTGGTGATTGAATGATCCAATTCAATTTTCCTACACAAAACAAAAATGAAAACAAAAGAAACAAAACAAGAAGAAAGAATGTACATTACAAGAAAAATAAATTACAACTTAGAGAACATTAAAGAGAGCATTTGAGGAAGGAAGAACATGTGTTTGAGAGCTTGGAGGAGGGAGAAGAAAGTGTTTGGGAAATTTGGGGATTTTGGAAGAACATGTGTTTGAGAGCTTTGAGGATTTTGGAAGGGTTGAGACATGTGTTTGAGAGATTTGGAGACTTAGAGAAGGGAGAAGAAAGTATTTGAGAACTTGGAGAATTTGGTGAAGGAATGGGAATTGTGTTTGAGAACTTGGATGATTTTTGGAAGGGAAGAGAAATGTGTTTGTGAAGTGTTTGAGACATGGAGACTTTTGGAAGAGAAAGTGTTTGGAGAACATGGGGAATTTGGAAGGGAAGAGACATGTGTTTAGGGTTTGGAGAGTGTTTGGAAGAGAATAGAGAAGTGCTTGAGATTTAATAAAAAGAAAATTGAGTAGAATGATCTTATTACAACAATTGAGAACTACAAAGGGAAACTAAGAGAATTTGAGGGAGAGAAGGGAAGGGAGCTCTAGAGAAGTGCTTGAGAGCTCCCCCCTTGGGGTGTTATTACACGCTTAGGAAACCTCACTATTTATAGGCCTAAGGAAGTTGAAAATCTGAATTATACAATTATACAATTGAATTTTCTAAACACACTAACTTCACCTACTTACAACACTTAAATCACCTAACACACTATTGCATTTGAAAACAATTCCTCTTGTCTTTAGGCTTAGTGTTCAGCTCCCACTTCATCATCTTTTGGCTGCTGCAAAATTCCACTCAAAAATAGGAATTGAATATGCTTCACCAAACTTTCCCACAATCAACAACAATTCATCATGCATATGTCATGCATGACAATGCATTGCATCCAGCTTGTGGGCTCGTTTTGGGCTTGTTCATCCATTCTGAAAAATCTGCAAAAATATTGATCTTCAAGCTATGTGTCTTATCTTTCCAAGCATATGCAGCCCAGCTCAAGGAAAAATCGGAAAGGCCTTCAAATGTGATTTTTGGCCCAGTAACGCAGATGCTACCGAATTTGACCTTAAGTTGCCAAAACATGTATAACTTTCTCTAGAAGACTCGGAATCATGAACCGTAAAATTATACAGAAACTAGACTTCCGTATCTTTCCAATGATGTATGGCTCATCATCTGTTTCTTCTTGAGCAAGTACAGTCCAATCCGTGAAGTTGACTGATCTGCAGACACTGTTTTGAGCTAACTTGTCTCCAAAATGCATTTATTGAGTCTCAAACTTATTACACTGAAACAAACCCAAAACAAATTAAAAGCGCAAGTTTAACTCAAAAACATAACCAAATCATAAGTTAAAAGGGTACAAAATGATATGTAATTTATGCACCGATCACCTACTTGTTTTATTTTTAATTTTCATTTTCATGTTTTTCTAGACAATTTCAAGTTTTAAAGTTAATGACGTTAATGGACCAGTTGTGTTTGTAGTCCAACAGAAAAGGACAATTGCCCAACAAGCAAGAGAACTGGGTTTAAGTCCCAGCTTACACAACCCATTGGTGCTTGTTGCTTTGAAGCATGGAATTGGATGTGTGTTGATTTGTCTTTTTATTTATAATGTTTAAAGTCTACTTAGTTCTCTATTGTTCATTCCTAATCCTTTTAATTCCATTTCAAGTTTGTGTGTTTGTTTTAGCAATTGATGATATCTTAATAAAAATGGAGAGAGATGGCAACCTCAATCATAAGAATGGGAAGTGTGGAGCAATGGGAGAAGTCGCGACCTCCAAGTGCATCACACTCGACCTAATCACTTCAAGGGGAAGTTCTAAATTCTCTTTCTTTTATTTTTTTTTTCATTTCATACCTTTACCCTGGATTTCATGTGCATTGTATGCTTTACATGGATTCAAACATTGAGGACAATGCTTCATTTAAGTTTGGGGGTGCTGGAAAGTTTTTTTTTTTTAGTTTTTGTGTTTGTGTTTGAAAACGTAGGCTTCTTCATTGCTACAATTTTTTTTTTCTGCTTCTGTTTTGAAAGTTTGGTCCGCGTTGTGTTCTTCATTTTTTTCATGCTGAATCCAACAACATAAAGAACGTTAAATTTGACCAAGTGGTTTGAAAGTTACATGTCAAAACAGATTATATGTTGAAATTGAGCAAAACAGCAATTTGAAACCTCACGTTTTTCTTTTCCATTTCTTTTTCTTTGAGTCATTTTCAGTTTTCCTTCCCACACCAATGATAAATCATGAGTTTAACTTCTAATATGGCTCTTAGGAATTTGATAAGCATTGTGTTAGGTCTGAATCTTATTCTTTTGTTAGCTAAGTCTCACATAATTATTCTTGAGCTTTCTATGCACCTAGCCATGATTATACCACTCTTGCATGTCTTACCCAATTATATGCATTTTTGCTTGTGTGATTCACTGGAATGTTAAGTTATAACTAAGATATGATTTAGGCCATCTTTGTTAAGCCTCTTTCTTTTTCCTCCATCAACCTATACAATACATATTCCATTGTAAACCCCTTTGTGCTCAAACACTTAGCCATTTCTTTCTATCACCTTATCATCCATTAAACATCCTACCATCTAGGGGACATATAGAGTATGATTGTATTTGAGATTGTAATGTACTCAAGGCAATAAATGAGCTATAAAAAAAATCAAAAGAAAAAGAGAAAAGAAGTGTGGCCAATGTAGTCACGACCCTAGGGTGATATAAGGAGAAATCAAGGTGATCTAGGGTAAAGAGCCGTAAAATTGGGCCAAATATTATACAAAGTGTGTAAATGTCAAAATCAAATTGTGAAGTGATTCAATTGCAAAATCTGGTATTGTGAGCTATTCAATTTTTGTGCCTTACATTTCAAACGTCCATGATCTTGTTTACATGACATGCTCTACTTTGTTCCTTAGACTTTGTGTTCCAATATCCGTTCCTTTTCTAACCATTACATTACATCCATGAGTAAAGTCCTATTGATTTTGGTTTAGCTTGGCAAACTTGTATTCATTCTTGCAGGAATTCATATCGTTGTTTGAGAAGCATGAGTTGTATCTTCATGGCTATTTCACACACACACCTTGAGCATGATTTTTGTGAGATTGTGGTAGCACTTGAATAATGTTTAGAACGTCCTTAGTGCTTGTTTTGTTCCTTGTTGAGCCATGTCTATGAAGTTTAAAATTTCTGTTCGGTTGGAAGGTTAACGTTTTTGTTTTTGTTTTTGTTTTTGTTTTTTTTTTGTTTTTGGTTTTGCTTAAAGGACTAACAAATCTAATAAGTTTTCTAATAATTTTGTTTTGTAGAGTTAGAAAAACGTTTGTGGGTATCGGAATCTGTTAAACCCTCAGGAGACACAACTCCTCCTACTAGGGATGCCTAGAGGTTTAAAGGCTTGTTGCATATGCTCAATGCAATCGAGTTACCTACGAAAGTGGTCTAGTTAACTTTTTATCTTGTTTTGTTTTTTTTTTCGTTTTCCTTTTGTTTTGCTCGAGGACTAGCAAAATCTAGGTTTGGGGGTATTTGATCGGTTCATAATTGTATATCATTTTGTACCCTTGTAGTTTATGATTTGGTTATGTTTTTGAGTTAAACTTATGCTTTTAATCCTTTTTGTGTTTATCTTTCAATTCATTGAGCTTTAGGTAATAATGATGGCTTTGGATAGTAAATGATGCAATCCTTGCATGCTAAGGCCTAATTTGGATGAAGGGAAGAAGAGCTTAAAGACAAACTCATTTTGGCTACAGCCCCTTGCCAGTCCAGTTCCGTAGGTTACATTGTAAGATTTGTTTCAGAAACTTACACAGCTCGGATGAGGCCGCATTCTTCATGAAAGTTGTTCCAATGGGTGTGTACTATAACATATCCAAAATTCGGCCCCATTGGATAAATATGGAGTCTGTTACCTAGAAAACACAGAGCCATGCTCAGGATGGATTTTATCAGCACGCAAAATGAGTTAGCAATTTGTTTTGGCCTTAACTTCCTCCTCCGACCTTGGATTGGCCCAAATGATATATGGCTGGAAAGAAGACATTCTGAACTTCAGGTTTGAGTGCTTAAAGTCTTAATTTGCTTAAGGGAAGCCCAATTCGTAAGCCCTTGAAGTTGCTGGTCATGTTGACCTCAGGATGAGCTATTGTTTCTGGTTGGAAGCTTGGTCATGGTGACATGAAGATGAGCTAGGGCTACTGGTGGGATTTATTGGTGAAGTGTATCAACCATTTCAGATTTTATAAAACAAGTGTTGTATGCATTAGCCATATTGAATTCAGATTTTCAGCTTCCATAGGCCTATAAATAGTGAGGTTCTCTAAGCTTGTAAACACAACCCAAGGGGGGGGAGCTCTCAAGCACTTCTCTAGAGCCCCCTTCCCTTCTCTCCCTCAAATTCTCTTAGTTTCTCTTTCTAGTTTTCAATTGTTGTAATGAAATCTTTTGTGCTGAAATTTTCTTTAAGTCTTTCCAAGTTCTACTTTACTTTTCCTTATGTAAATTCTTTTCTTTAGTTTCAAGTTTGATTAGTTTCCAAGTTTCAATTATGGTTCATGTTCTTATTCATTATGCTTATAAGTTAATATGCTAGTTTGAATGATTGATCACCATTTATGCTTGCATGTTAGCTATCTTGGTTTGAATTAAGAGTATACACCATGCTTTAATTCGAATTGAACTATGAATAGGAAGAGTATGTATGGACATTCGACAACAGGGATTAGATACATGCTTGGTTGTTTAAATTGTTCTTCTATGCTTAATGGGTTCCTAATGCTTAATTTTAGGTTAGACAACAAATGATCAAATTAGGGAATTAGGAACACAAGGTTATGACCACACACCATGGCTTAATCATACATTAGCTAGAATCAATCCATTAATCTAATTGAACTTGGGAACTTATCTACTTGAGTTAGTTTTCTTTCTTTCTTGTTTTATTTATTTCCTTTCTTTTTCATTTCTGTTTTATGTAGGGAAACTAAATTGGATCATTCAATCACCAATCCTCGTGGGATCAACCTCGCACTTACATATGCTATACTACCGAACGGCTCGTGCACTTGCGAGTATCACAAGTTGAGGATGCAGTTGAATCCATTTTGGTGCACCTGTATCTACGCAACAAGTTTTTGGCGCCGTTGCCGGGGATTGGCAACATAACCACTTTCTGCATGGGGGTATCATTCCTCTGCATATGGGTGTCATTCCTCTGCATGATGAAACTATCTGTGTGTCTAACCATTGAAGCAACAATTTCTTCCAAAGTTGGTCCTTGAGGTGGTCGGTGAGATTGACTAAGTGGTGGTGGATTATAATATTGGGGTTGACGATAAGGTGGACAAGTATTATGTTGGCCTTGATATGGTTGATATGACCCTTGTTGAAAATTTGGATTGTCGGTCCACCAGAAGTTTGAATTATTTCTCCACTCCGAATTGTGTGTTTGTCGGAAATATTCATTCATAGGCAATTCATTATGAAATGAGCCAAAAACATTTGCTTCTTCCATCACAAATTTATTGGAGTATTCTTACATAGTAAGTTCCACAATTTCAGTTGCGGCTGCCATTGGAGATGGTGGAGGTGACTCCTCGGATGTTCCTGTAAGAAAAAGAAACAAAAACAAATCAAGATAAAATGAAACAACAATCAATAAACAAAAATAAAACTAAGTACTCTAAACATACTCAAACAAAACAAATAAGCAACCGTGCCAGTTTCCCGGCAACGGCGCCAAAAATTGTTGCATTCCTAAAAGGACACAAATTAATGTGCAAACAACCAATTAAAAATACCCGCAAGTGCACGAATCTAATGAAGTATAGATTATGTAAGTACGGGTTCGATCCCACGAAGAACTTGTCGGCTTCTTATAAGTTCTAATTTGAGTACGTAAAGAACACTTACTTGACACACCACAAATGCACAAATGCAAAATGGAAACTAAAAATAAATAAAGGAAGTTAAAAGAAAAGAAACAAAACAAGAAAACTAAAGAAAAACACAAACAGCATTTTCTATCATCCTTTTATCACCAATTTATCACCTATTGGGCAGATTCGTTTCTCTATTTTTTCCAGTTCCGACCTCTGTCCAATGTTTTGCCTATAACTTTCCAACCGTTTATCCAAATTTTAAGTTCTTTATACGGTTGGATTCAGTACAGAAAATGAAAGAACACAACGCGGACCAAAAGTCCATAACAATTACGGAAACAAATAAAATCAGTGACAAAGACACAAAACGTGTCAAACACGTAACTCACACACACATTTTGGGGGGGGGGGGGGGTTTGATTTGTTTCAAGTGACCTATTTCTATTGCATGAAAGTAAATGGACTTTGAATTTAAATGTGAATGGCAGATATGAATTATCAAAATGTGAAATTAAAATGTAACAAACACTAGGGTTTCGGAATCCACCCTAAACAATTCTACCCATGTTCATGGATACTCAAGTGATGAACTCTAAATGTATTGATGAAGATGTTCGCAATCAAGACCATGGGTCGTGGCTCAAGACGCATTGATTCTCTCTAATATACGTAAAGTGCATGGTTCGTGCTACAATACTGGTGCCCTCCTCATAACCGAACCTAGGTATGGTTCGTACTTCGATTCAATTGCAAGGAAAACCCATTAAGTTCAAAGAGAATATGAACATCACAAGAACCCTAATAGCATGGTGTTTACATTAGGTATTCAAGAAACCAATTCACATGGATGGTTCTTACTCCATCCATCTATTGCTTAGGAAAACATGAAGATACACATAATCCCAACAACCTCAAGAAGCATGCTTTCAAAGGTAATCAATCAAGGAAAACACACATCAAGGATAGATTAATTTGGTGAATTGGAATTCATCAATTGTTGTCAAGAAACCAATTCACATGATGCTCACTTAAACAAGTTCAATCATTTGTTGCTAATTAGAAATTGTGTTCTTGGTTATCTTACACAACTTCTCAACTTTAGCTACATGCATACAACCTAAGGTGATTAAGCAAAGGAAGCAAACACATATCATAAAATTCAATTAGTGAATGGGGTTCATCAACAACATCTAGAAATTCATACACTCAAGCATCAAAACAATAAGGTAATCATGTTTAGGGCTTCAACCTAAGCCCTAGCTATGGAGTTTAGTTCCTCATAATCATTTCAAATACAAATTCGAAATATAACTAGAAGGAGTTTACAGATTTGGAAATGATGAAAGCTTGAAGTCTTCAATGGTGGAAGTCTTCTCCTTTCTTCCTTGGCTGCACCTCCTTCTCCTTCCTTGCTCTTAGCTCCAAAATCTGCTCTCAATGTCTAGAATGGTGGAATGACTTCATTTCCCACGTTCAAAAAGGCTCCCAACTTCAGATTGCAATTCCCTTTTGCTTCCTTGGCTGCACCTCCTTTCCATCTTTTGCTTTTAGTATTCTATTGCCAAAGTCATCACCCATTATCTTCTTGTCCCCTTGCCATGATGAAGCTTTGACTTCACAAAGATGCCAAATACTTCAGAAAATATCTCTTTTACTAAGGTGAATTCTTGTTACCAAGTGTTATGGTAACAAGAAGAATCAAGTGACACATTGGAGGTAAAAGCTGGACAATTCCGGATTTCCAGAGCTGTGGTAACATGTTGGATTGGTTGGATAGGCAATACTTGTACAATGGAGCTCCAATTTGGATATGTTGTAGTTAACATCCATTGGAACAAGTCTCATGAAGATCATGACCTCATCCGAACACCAGAGCATGTTGATCCCAGGCCAAGAAGTTGACCTACGAAAATGAACAAAAACAGAATTTATAACTAATAATGCACTTTTAGCTCATTTTCATTCCAACCAAGGTAAAATCTAAGAAAACACAAAAAGGAAGTAAAAATCTATAAAATGTCAAGAACTAGCTCCAAATAATAGGTGAATAACAAGAAAAATCATGTGTAAAAATGAACCGAACATGCAGCTGAATCCATTTTGGTGCAAGTGAATCCGAAACAACATTCCTTACATGGAGTGGTTGGTGTTTTCAATAGTTCTAGCGATTCGATTTCACTCAAAACTCACCAAATGACTCCTCCCACCTTATTATGATGTTGCCCAGGTTTTGGAATCGAATCCGAAATCAATAGGTGTAAGAAATTGGACAATTCAAGTTCGTACCCAAGTTCGTTCCTTACATGGAGTGGTTGGTGTTTTCAATAGTTCTATCGATTCGATTTCACTCCAAACTCACCAAATGATTCCCTCCACCTTATTATGATGTTGCCCAAGTTTTGGAATCGAATCCGAAAGCAATAGGTGTAAGAAATTGGACAATTCAAGTGCGCACCCAGTTCGTTCCTTACATGGAGTGGTTGGAGTTTTGCTTAGTTGTAGCGATTGGATTTCACTCAAAACCCACCAAATAACTCCTCCCACCTTATTATGATGTTGTCCAAGTTTTGGAATCGAATCCGAAAGCAATAGGTGTAAGATATTGGACAATTCAAGTTCGCACCTAGTTCGTTCCTTACATGGAGTGGTTGGTGTTTTCAATAGTTCTAGCAATTCGATTTCACTCAAAACTCCCCAAATGACTCCTCTCACCTTATTATGATGTTGCCCAAGTTTTGGAATCGAATCCGAAATCAATAGGTGTAAGAAATTAGACAATTCAAGTTCGCACCCAGTTCGTACCTTACATGGAGTGGTTGGTGTTTTGCTTAGTTCTAGCGATTGGATTTCCATCAAAACTCACCAAATGACTCCTTCCACCTTATTATGACGTTGCCCAAGTTTTGGAATCGATCCGAAATCAATACGTGTAAGAAATTGGACAATTCAAGTTCGTACCCAGTTCGTTCCTTACATGGAGTGGTTGGTGTTTTCAATAGTTCTATCGATTGGATTTCACTCAAAACTCAACAAATGACTCCGCCCACCTTATTATGATGTTGCCCAAGTTTTGGAATCGAATCCGAAATCAATAGGTGTAAGAAATTGGACAATTCAAGTTCGCACCTAGTTCGTTCCTTACATGGAGTGGTTGGTGTTTTCAATAGTTCTAGCGATTCGATTTCACACAAAACTCACCAAATGACTCCTCTCACCTTATTATGATGTTGCCCAAGTTTTGGAATCGAATCCGAAATCAATAGGTGTAAGAAATTGGACAATTCAAGTTCGTACCCAAGTTCGTTCCTTACATGGAGTTGTTGGTGTTTTCAATAGTTCTAGCGATTCGATTTCACTCAAAACTCACCAAATGACTACTCTCACCTTATTATGATGTTGCCCAAGTTTTGGAATTGAATCCGAAATCAATAGGTCTAAGAAATTAGACAATTCAAGTTCGCACCCAGTTCGTACTTTACATGGAGTGGTTGGTGTTTTGCTTAGTTCTAGCGATTGGATTTCCATCAAAACTCACCAAATGACTCCTTCCACCTTATTATGATGTTGCCCATGTTTTGGAATCGAATCCGAAATCAATAGGTGTAAGAAATTGGAAAATTCAAGTTCGCACCTAGTTCGTTCCTTACATGGAGTGGTTGGTGTTTTCAATAGTTCTAGCGATTCGATTTCACTCAAAACTTACCAAATGACTCCTCTCACCTTATTATGATGTTGCCCAAGTTTTGGAATCGAATCCGAAATCAATAGGTGTAAGAAATTAGACAATTCAAGTTCGCACCCAGTTCGTACCTTACATGGAGTGGTTGGAGTTTTGCTTAGTTCTAGCGATTGGATTTCACTCAAAACTCCCCAAATAACTACTCCCACCTTATTATGATGTTGCCCAAGTTTTGGAATCGAATCCGAAATCAATAGGTGTAAGAAATTGGACAATTCAAGTTCGCACCTAGCTCGTTCCTTACATGGAGTGGTTGGTGTTTTCAATAGTTCTAGCGATTCGATTTCACACAAAACTCACCAAATGACTCCTCTCACCTTATTATGATGTTGCCCAAGTTTTGGAATTGGAATCCGAAATCAATAGGTGTAAGAAATTGGACAATTCAAGTTCGCACCCAGTTCGTACCTTACATGGAGTGGTTGGTGTTTTGCTTAGTTCTAGCGATTGGATTTCCATCAAAACTCACCAAATGACTCCTTCCACCTTATTATGACGTTGCCCAAGTTTTGGAATCGAATCCGAAATCAATAGGTGTAAGAAATTGGACAATTCAAGTTCGTACCCAGTTCGTTCCTTACATGGAGTGGTTGGTGTTTTCAATAGTTCTATCGATTCGATTTCACTCCAAACTCACCAAATGATTCCCTCCACCTTATTATGATGTTGCCCAAGTTTTGGAATCGATCCGAAAGCAATAGGTGTAAGAAATTGGACAATTCAAGTGCGCACCCAGTTCGTTCCTTACATGGAGTGGTTGGAGTTTTGCTTAGTTGTAGCGATTGGATTTCACTCAAAACCCACCAAATAACTCCTCCCACCTTATTATGATGTTGTCCAAGTTTTGGAATCGAATCCGAAAGCAATAGGTGTAAGATATTGGACAATTCAAGTTCGCACCTAGTTCGTTCCTTACATGGAGTGGTTGGTGTTTTCAATAGTTCTAGCAATTCGATTTCACTCAAAACTCACCAAATGACTCCTCTCACCTTATTATGATGTTGCCCAAGTTTTGGAATCGAATCCGAAATCAATAGGTGTAAGAAATTGGACAATTCAAGTTCGTACCCAGTTCGTTCCTTACATGGAGTTGTTGGTGTTTTCAATAGTTCTATCGATTCGATTTCACTCCAAACTCACCAAATGATTCCCTCCACCTTATTATGATGTTGCCCAAGTTTTGGAATCAATCCGAAAGCAATAGGTGTAAGAAATTGGACAATTCAAGTGCGCACCCAGTTCGTTCCTTACATGGAGTGGTTGGAGTTTTGCTTAGTTGTAGCGATTGGATTTCACTCAAAACCCACCAAATAACTCCTCCCACCTTATTATGATGTTGTCCAAGTTTTGGAATCGATCCGAAAGCAATAGGTGTAAGATATTGGACAATTCAAGTTCGCACCTAGTTCGTTCCTTACATGGAGTGGTTGGTGTTTTCAATAGTTCTAGCGATTCGATTTCACACAAAACTCACCAAATGACTCCTCTCACCTTATTATGATGTTGCCCAAGTTTTGGAATGAATCCGAAATCAATAGGTGTAAGAAATTGGACAATTCAAGTTCGTACCCAGTTCGTTCCTTACATGGAGTTGTTGGTGTTTTCAATAGTTCTAGCGATTCGATTTCACTCAAAACTCACCAAATGACTACTCTCACCTTATTATGATGTTGCCCAAGTTTTGGAATCGAATCCGAAATCAATAGGTCTAAGAAATTAGACAATTCAAGTTCGCACCCAGTTCGTACTTTACATGGAGTGGTTGGTGTTTTGCTTAGTTCTAGCGATTGGATTTCCATCAAAACTCACCAAATGACTCCTTCCACCTTATTATGATGTTGCCCATGTTTTGGAATCGATCCGAAATCAATAGGTGTAAGAAATTGGAAAATTCAAGTTCGCACCTAGTTCGTTCCTTACATGGAGTGGTTGGTGTTTTCAATAGTTCTAGCGATTCGATTTCACACAAAACTCACCAAATGACTCCTCTCACCTTATTATGATGTTGCCCAAGTTTTGGAATCGAATCCGAAATCAATAGGTGTAAGAAATTGGACAATTCAAGTTCGTACAGTTCGTTCCTTACATGGAGTTGTTGGTGTTTTCAATAGTTCTAGCGATTCGATTTCACTCAAAACTCACCAAATGACTACTCTCACCTTATTATGATGTTGCCCAAGTTTTGGAATCGAATCCGAAATCAATAGGTCTAAGAAATTAGACAATTCAAGTTCGCACCCAGTTCGTACTTTACATGGAGTGGTTGGTGTTTTGCTTAGTTCTAGCGATTGGATTTCCATCAAAACTCACCAAATGACTCCTTCCACCTTATTATGATGTTGCCCATGTTTTGGAATCGATCCGAAATCAATAGGTGTAAGAAATTGGAAAATTCAAGTTCGCACCTAGTTCGTTCCTTACATGGAGTGGTTGGTGTTTTCAATAGTTCTAGCGATTCGATTTCACTCAAAACTTACCAAATGACTCCTCTCACCTTATTATGATGTTGCCCAAGTTTTGGAATCGAATCCGAAATCAATAGGTGTAAGAAATTAGACAATTCAAGTTCGCACCCAGTTCGTACCTTACATGGAGTGGTTGGAGTTTTGCTTAGTTCTAGCGATTGGATTTCACTCAAAACTCCCCAAATAACTACTCCCACCTTATTATGATGTTGCCCAAGTTTTGGAATCGAATCCGAAATCAATAGGTGTAAGAAATTGGACAATTCAAGTTCGCACCTAGCTCGTTCCTTACATGGAGTGGTTGGTGTTTTCAATAGTTCTAGCGATTCGATTTCACACAAAACTCACCAAATGACTCCTCTCACCTTATTATGATGTTGCCCAAGTTTTGGAATGAATCCGAAATCAATAGGTGTAAGAAATTGGACAATTCAAGTTCGCACCCAGTTCGTACCTTACATGGAGTGGTTGGTGTTTTGCTTAGTTCTAGCGATTGGATTTCCATCAAAACTCACCAAATGACTCCTTCCACCTTATTATGACGTTGCCCAAGTTTTGGAATCGAATCCGAAATCAATAGGTGTAAGAAATTGGACAATTCAAGTTCGTACCCAGTTCGTTCCTTACATGGAGTGGTTGGTGTTTTCAATAGTTCTATCGATTCGATTTCACTCCAAACTCACCAAATGATTCCCTCCACCTTATTATGATGTTGCCCAAGTTTTGGAATTGAATCCGAAAGCAATAGGTGTAAGAAATTGGACAATTCAAGTGCGCACCCAGTTCGTTCCTTACATGGAGTGGTTGGAGTTTTGCTTAGTTGTAGCGATTGGATTTCACTCAAAACCCACCAAATAACTCCTCCCACCTTATTATGATGTTGTCCAAGTTTTGGAATCGAATCCGAAAGCAATAGGTGTAAGATATTGGACAATTCAAGTTCGCACCTAGTTCGTTCCTTACATGGAGTGGTTGGTGTTTTCAATAGTTCTAGCAATTCGATTTCACTCAAAACTCACCAAATGACTCCTCTCACCTTATTATGATGTTGCCCAAGTTTTGGAATCGAATCCGAAATCAATAGGTGTAAGAAATTGGACAATTCAAGTTCGTACCCAGTTCGTTCCTTACATGGAGTTGTTGGTGTTTTCAATAGTTCTATCGATTCGATTTCACTCCAAACTCACCAAATGATTCCCTCCACCTTATTATGATGTTGCCCAAGTTTTGGAATCGAATCCGAAAGCAATAGGTGTAAGAAATTGGACAATTCAAGTGCGCACCCAGTTCGTTCCTTACATGGAGTGGTTGGAGTTTTGCTTAGTTGTAGCGATTGGATTTCACTCAAAACCCACCAAATAACTCCTCCCACCTTATTATGATGTTGTCCAAGTTTTGGAATCGAATCCGAAAGCAATAGGTGTAAGATATTGGACAATTCAAGTTCGCACCTAGTTCGTTCCTTACATGGAGTGGTTGGTGTTTTCAATAGTTCTAGCGATTCGATTTCACACAAAACTCACCAAATGACTCCTCTCACCTTATTATGATGTTGCCCAAGTTTTGGAATCGAATCGGAAATCAATAGGTGTAAGAAATTGGACAATTCAAGTTCGTACCCAGTTCGTTCCTTACATGGAGTTGTTGGTGTTTTCAATAGTTCTAGCGATTCGATTTCACTCAAAACTCACCAAATGACTACTCTCACCTTATTATGATGTTGCCCAAGTTTTGGAATCGATCCGAAATCAATAGGTCTAAGAAATTAGACAATTCAAGTTCGCACCCAGTTCGTACTTTACATGGAGTGGTTGGTGTTTTGCTTAGTTCTAGCGATTGGATTTCCATCAAAACTCACCAAATGACTCCTTCCACCTTATTATGATGTTGCCCATGTTTTGGAATTGGAATCCGAAATCAATAGGTGTAAGAAATTGGAAAATTCAAGTTCGCACCTAGTTCGTTCCTTACATGGAGTGGTTGGTGTTTTCAATAGTTCTAGCGATTCGATTTCACTCAAAACTTACCAAATGACTCCTCTCACCTTATTATGATGTTGCCCAAGTTTTGGAATCGAATCCGAAATCAATAGGTGTAAGAAATTAGACAATTCAAGTTCGCACCCAGTTCGTACCTTACATGGAGTGGTTGGAGTTTTGCTTAGTTCTAGCGATTGGATTTCACTCAAAACTCCCCAAATAACTACTCCCACCTTATTATGATGTTGCCCAAGTTTTGGAATCGAATCCGAAATCAATAGGTGTAAGAAATTGGACAATTCAAGTTCGCACCTAGCTCGTTCCTTACATGGAGTGGTTGGTGTTTTCAATAGTTCTAGCGATTCGATTTCACACAAAACTCACCAAATGACTCCTCTCACCTTATTATGATGTTGCCCAAGTTTTGGAATCGAATCCGAAATCAATAGGTGTAAGAAATTGGACAATTCAAGTTCGTACCCAGTTCGTTCCTTACATGGAGTTGTTGGTGTTTTCAATAGTTCTAGCGATTCGATTTCACTCAAAACTCACCAAATGACTACTCTCACCTTATTATGATGTTTCCCAAGTTTTGGAATCGAATCCGAAATCAATAGGTCTAAGAAATTAGACAATTCAAGTTCGCACCCAGTTCGTACTTTACATGGAGTGGTTGGTGTTTTGCTTAGTTCTAGCGATTGGATTTCCATCAAAACTCACCAAATGACTCCTTCCACCTTATTATGATGTTGCCCATGTTTTGGAATCGAATCCGAAATCAATAGGTGTAAGAAATTGGAAAATTCAAGTTCGCACCTAGTTCGTTCCTTACATGGAGTGGTTGGTGTTTTCAATAGTTCTAGCGATTCGATTTCACTCAAAACTTACCAAATGACTCCTCTCACCTTATTATGATGTTGCCCAAGTTTTGGAATGAATCCGAAATCAATAGGTGTAAGAAATTAGACAATTCAAGTTCGCACCCAGTTCGTACCTTACATGGAGTGGTTGGAGTTTTGCTTAGTTCTAGCGATTGGATTTCACTCAAAACTCCCCAAATAACTACTCCCACCTTATTATGATGTTGCCCAAGTTTTGGAATCGAATCCGAAATCAATAGGTGTAAGAAATTGGACAATTCAAGTTCGCACCTAGCTCGTTCCTTACATGGAGTGGTTGGTGTTTTCAATAGTTCTAGCGATTCGATTTCACACAAAACTCACCAAATGACTCCTCTCACCTTATTATGATGTTGCCCAAGTTTTGGAATCAATCCGAAATCAATAGGTGTAAGAAATTGGACAATTCAAGTTCGTACCCAGTTCGTTCCTTACATGGAGTTGTTGGTGTTTTCAATAGTTCTAGCGATTCGATTTCACTCAAAACTCACCAAATGACTACTCTCACCTTATTATGATGTTGCCCAAGTTTTGGAATCGAATCCGAAATCAATAGGTCTAAGAAATTAGACAATTCAAGTTCGCACCCAGTTCGTACTTTACATGGAGTGGTTGGTGTTTTGCTTAGTTCTAGCGATTGGATTTCCATCAAAACTCACCAAATGACTCCTTCCACCTTATTATGATGTTGCCCATGTTTTGGAATCGAATCCGAAATCAATAGGTGTAAGAAATTGGAAAATTCAAGTTCGCACCTAGTTCGTTCCTTACATGGAGTGGTTGGTGTTTTCAATAGTTCTAGCGATTCGATTTCACTCAAAACTTACCAAATGACTCCTCTCACCTTATTATGATGTTGCCCAAGTTTTGGAATCGAATCCGAAATCAATAGGTGTAAGAAATTAGACAATTCAAGTTCGCACCCAGTTCGTACCTTACATGGAGTGGTTGGAGTTTTGCTTAGTTCTAGCGATTGGATTTCACTCAAAACTCCCCAAATAACTACTCCCACCTTATTATGATGTTGCCCAAGTTTTGGAATCGAACGAAATCAATAGGTGTAAGAAATTGGACAATTCAAGTTCGCACCTAGCTCGTTCCTTACATGGAGTGGTTGGTGTTTTCAATAGTTCTAGCGATTCGATTTCACACAAAACTCACCAAATGACTCCTCTCACCTTATTATGATGTTGCCCAAGTTTTGGAATCGAATCCGAAATCAATAGGTGTAAGAAATTGGACAATTCAAGTTCGCACCCAGTTCGTACCTTACATGGAGTGGTTGGTGTTTTGCTTAGTTCTAGCGATTGGATTTCCATCAAAACTCACCAAATGACTCCTTCCACCTTATTATGACGTTGCCCAAGTTTTGGAATCGAATCCGAAATCAATAGGTGTAAGAAATTGGACAATTCAAGTTCGTACCCAGTTCGTTCCTTACATGGAGTGGTTGGTGTTTTCAATAGTTCTATCGATTCGATTTCACTCCAAACTCACCAAATGATTCCCTCCACCTTATTATGATGTTGCCCAAGTTTTGGAATCGAATCCGAAAGCAATAGGTGTAAGAAATTGGACAATTCAAGTGCGCACCCAGTTCGTTCCTTACATGGAGTGGTTGGAGTTTTGCTTAGTTGTAGCGATTGGATTTCACTCAAAACCCACCAAATAACTCCTCCCACCTTATTATGATGTTGTCCAAGTTTTGGAATCGAATCCGAAAGCAATAGGTGTAAGATATTGGACAATTCAAGTTCGCACCTAGTTCGTTCCTTACATGGAGTGGTTGGTGTTTTCAATAGTTCTAGCAATTCGATTTCACTCAAAACTCACCAAATGACTCCTCTCACCTTATTATGATGTTGCCCAAGTTTTGGAATCGAATCCGAAATCAATAGGTGTAAGAAATTAGACAATTCAAGTTCGCACCCAGTTCGTACCTTACATGGAGTGGTTGGTGTTTTGCTTAGTTCTAGCGATTGGATTTCCATCAAAACTCACCAAATGACTCCTTCCACCTTATTATGACGTTGCCCAAGTTTTGGAATCGATCCGAAATCAATACGTGTAAGAAATTGGACAATTCAAGTTCGTACCCAGTTCGTTCCTTACATGGAGTGGTTGGTGTTTTCAATAGTTCTATCGATTGGATTTCACTCAAAACTCAACAAATGACTCCGCCCACCTTATTATGATGTTGCCCAAGTTTTGGAATCGAATCCGAAATCAATAGGTGTAAGAAATTGGACAATTCAAGTTCGCACCTAGTTCGTTCCTTACATGGAGTGGTTGGTGTTTTCAATAGTTCTAGCGATTCGATTTCACACAAAACTCACCAAATGACTCCTCTCACCTTATTATGATGTTGCCCAAGTTTTGGAATCGAATCCGAAATCAATAGGTGTAAGAAATTGGACAATTCAAGTTCGTACCCAGTTCGTTCCTTACATGGAGTTGTTGGTGTTTTCAATAGTTCTAGCGATTCGATTTCACTCAAAACTCACCAAATGACTACTCTCACCTTATTATGATGTTGCCCAAGTTTTGGAATCGAATCCGAAATCAATAGGTCTAAGAAATTAGACAATTCAAGTTCGCACCCAGTTCGTACTTTACATGGAGTGGTTGGTGTTTTGCTTAGTTCTAGCGATTGGATTTCCATCAAAACTCACCAAATGACTCCTTCCACCTTATTATGATGTTGCCCATGTTTTGGAATCGATCCGAAATCAATAGGTGTAAGAAATTGGAAAATTCAAGTTCGCACCTAGTTCGTTCCTTACATGGAGTGGTTGGTGTTTTCAATAGTTCTAGCGATTCGATTTCACTCAAAACTTACCAAATGACTCCTCTCACCTTATTATGATGTTGCCCAAGTTTTGGAATCGAATCCGAAATCAATAGGTGTAAGAAATTAGACAATTCAAGTTCGCACCCAGTTCGTACCTTACATGGAGTGGTTGGAGTTTTGCTTAGTTCTAGCGATTGGATTTCACTCAAAACTCCCCAAATAACTACTCCCACCTTATTATGATGTTGCCCAAGTTTTGGAATCGAATCCGAAATCAATAGGTGTAAGAAATTGGAAAATTCAAGTTCGCACCTAGTTCGTTCCTTACATGGAGTGGTTGGTGTTTTCAATAGTTCTAGCGATTCGATTTCACTCAAAACTTACCAAATGACTCCTCTCACCTTATTATGATGTTGCCCAAGTTTTGGAATCGAATCCGAAATCAATAGGTGTAAGAAATTAGACAATTCAAGTTCGCACCCAGTTCGTACCTTACATGGAGTGGTTGGAGTTTTGCTTAGTTCTAGCGATTGGATTTCACTCAAAACTCCCCAAATAACTACTCCCACCTTATTATGATGTTGCCCAAGTTTTGGAATCGAATCCGAAATCAATAGGTGTAAGAAATTGGACAATTCAAGTTCGCACCTAGCTCGTTCCTTACATGGAGTGGTTGGTGTTTTCAATAGTTCTAGCGATTCGATTTCACACAAAACTCACCAAATGACTCCTCTCACCTTATTATGATGTTGCCCAAGTTTTGGAATCGAATCCGAAATCAATAGGTGTAAGAAATTGGACAATTCAAGTTCGCACCCAGTTCGTACCTTACATGGAGTGGTTGGTGTTTTGCTTAGTTCTAGCGATTGGATTTCCATCAAAACTCACCAAATGACTCCTTCCACCTTATTATGACGTTGCCCAAGTTTTGGAATCGATCCGAAATCAATAGGTGTAAGAAATTGGACAATTCAAGTTCGTACCCAGTTCGTTCCTTACATGGAGTGGTTGGTGTTTTCAATAGTTCTATCGATTCGATTTCACTCCAAACTCACCAAATGATTCCCTCCACCTTATTATGATGTTGCCCAAGTTTTGGAATCGATCCGAAAGCAATAGGTGTAAGAAATTGGACAATTCAAGTGCGCACCCAGTTCGCTCCTTACATGGAGTGGTTGGAGTTTTGCTTAGTTGTAGCGATTGGATTTCACTCAAAACCCACCAAATAACTCCTCCCACCTTATTATGATGTTGTCCAAGTTTTGGAATCGAATCCGAAAGCAATAGGTGTAAGATATTGGACAATTCAAGTTCGCACCTAGTTCGTTCCTTACATGGAGTGGTTGGTGTTTTCAATAGTTCTAGCAATTCGATTTCACTCAAAACTCACCAAATGACTCCTCTCACCTTATTATGATGTTGCCCAAGTTTTGGAATCGAATCCGAAATCAATAGGTGTAAGAAATTAGACAATTCAAGTTCGCACCCAGTTCGTACCTTACATGGAGTGGTTGGTGTTTTGCTTAGTTCTAGCGATTGGATTTCCATCAAAACTCACCAAATGACTCCTTCCACCTTATTATGACGTTGCCCAAGTTTTGGAATCGAATCCGAAATCAATACGTGTAAGAAATTGGACAATTCAAGTTCGTACCCAGTTCGTTCCTTACATGGAGTGGTTGGTGTTTTCAATAGTTCTATCGATTGGATTTCACTCAAAACTCAACAAATGACTCCGCCCACCTTATTATGATGTTGCCCAAGTTTTGGAATCGAATCCGAAATCAATAGGTGTAAGAAATTGGACAATTGAAGTTCGCACCTAGTTCGTTCCTTACATGGAGTGGTTGGTGTTTTCAATAGTTCTAGCGATTCGATTTCACACAAAACTCACCAAATGACTCCTCTCACCTTATTATGATGTTGCCCAAGTTTTGGAATCGAATCCGAAATCAATAGGTGTAAGAAATTGGACAATTCAAGTTCGTACCCAGTTCGTTCCTTACATGGAGTTGTTGGTGTTTTCAATAGTTCTAGCGATTCGATTTCACTCAAAACTCACCAAATGACTACTCTCACCTTATTATGATGTTGCCCAAGTTTTGGAATCGAATCCGAAATCAATAGGTCTAAGAAATTAGACAATTCAAGTTCGCACCCGGTTCGTACTTTACATGGAGTGGTTGGTGTTTTGCTTAGTTCTAGCGATTGGATTTCCATCAAAACTCACCAAATGACTCCTTCCACCTTATTATGATGTTGCCCATGTTTTGGAATCGAATCCGAAATCAATAGGTGTAAGAAATTGGAAAATTCAAGTTCGCACCTAGTTCGTTCCTTACATGGAGTGGTTGGTGTTTTCAATAGTTCTAGCGATTCGATTTCACACAAAACTCACCAAATGACTCCTCTCACCTTATTATGATGTTGCCCAGGTTTTGGAATCGAATCCGAAATCAATAGGTGTAAGAAATTGGACAATTCAAGTTCGTACCCAGTTCGTTCCTTACATGGAGTGGTTGGTGTTTTCAATAGTTCTATCGATTCGATTTCACTCCAAACTCACCAAATGATTCCCTCCACCTTATTATGATGTTGCCCAAGTTTTGGAATCGATCCGAAAGCAATAGGTGTAAGAAATTGGACAATTCAAGTGCGCACCCAGTTCGTTCCTTACATGGAGTGGTTGGAGTTTTGCTTAGTTGTAGCGATTGGATTTCACTCAAAACCCACCAAATAACTCCTCCCACCTTATTATGATGTTGTCCAAGTTTTGGAATCGAATCGAAAGCAATAGGTGTAAGATATTGGACAATTCAAGTTCGCACCTAGTTCGTTCCTTACATGGAGTGGTTGGTGTTTTCAATAGTTCTAGCAATTCGATTTCACTCAAAACTCACCAAATGACTCCTCTCACCTTATTATGATGTTGCCCAAGTTTTGGAATCGAATCCGAAATCAATAGGTGTAAGAAATTAGACAATTCAAGTTCGCACCCAGTTCGTACCTTACATGGAGTGGTTGGTGTTTTACTTAGTTCTAGCGATTGGATTTCCATCAAAACTCACCAAATGACTCCTTCCACCTTATTATGACGTTGCCCAAGTTTTGGAATCGAATCCGAAATCAATACGTGTAAGAAATTGGACAATTCAAGTTCGTACCCAAGTTCGTTCCTTACATGGAGTGGTTGGTGTTTTCAATAGTTCTATCGATTGGATTTCACTCAAAACTCAACAAATGACTCCGCCCACCTTATTATGATGTTGCCCAAGTTTTGGAATCGAATCCGAAATCAATAGGTGTAAGAAATTGGACAATTGAAGTTCGCACCTAGTTCGTTCCTTACATGGAGTGGTTGGTGTTTTCAATAGTTCTAGCGATTCGATTTCACACAAAACTCACCAAATGACTCCTCTCACCTTATTATGATGTTGCCCAAGTTTTGGAATCGATCCGAAATCAATAGGTGTAAGAAATTGGACAATTCAAGTTCGTACCCAGTTCGTTCCTTACATGGAGTGGTTGGTGTTTTCAATAGTTCTATCGATTCGATTTCACTCCAAACTCACCAAATGATTCCCTCCACCTTATTATGATGTTGCCCAAGTTTTGGAATCGATCGAAAGCAATAGGTGTAAGAAATTGGACAATTCAAGTGCGCACCCAGTTCGTTCCTTACATGGAGTGGTTGGAGTTTTGCTTAGTTGTAGCGATTGGATTTCACTCAAAACCCACCAAATAACTCCTCCCACCTTATTATGATGTTGTCCAAGTTTTGGAATCGATCCGAAAGCAATAGGTGTAAGATATTGGACAATTCAAGTTCGCACCTAGTTCGTTCCTTACATGGAGTGGTTGGTGTTTTCAATAGTTCTAGCAATTCGATTTCACTCAAAACTCACCAAATGACTCCTCTCACCTTATTATGATGTTGCCCAAGTTTTGGAATCGAATCCGAAATCAATAGGTGTAAGAAATTAGACAATTCAAGTTCGCACCCAGTTCGTACCTTACATGGAGTGGTTGGTGTTTTGCTTAGTTCTAGCGATTGGATTTCCATCAAAACTCACCAAATGACTCCTTCCACCTTATTATGACGTTGCCCAAGTTTTGGAATCGATCCGAAATCAATACGTGTAAGAAATTGGACAATTCAAGTTCGTACCCAGTTCGTTCCTTACATGGAGTGGTTGGTGTTTTCAATAGTTCTATCGATTGGATTTCACTCAAAACTCAACAAATGACTCCGCCCCACCTTATTATGATGTTGCCCAAGTTTTGGAATCGAATCCGAAATCAATAGGTGTAAGAAATTGGACAATTGAAGTTCGCACCTAGTTCGTTCCTTACATGGAGTGGTTGGTGTTTTCAATAGTTCTAGCGATTCGATTTCACACAAAACTCACCAAATGACTCCTCTCACCTTATTATGATGTTGCCCAAGTTTTGGAATCGAATCCGAAATCAATAGGTGTAAGAAATTGGACAATTCAAGTTCGTACCAGTTCGTTCCTTACATGGAGTGGTTGGTGTTTTCAATAGTTCTATCGATTCGATTTCACTCCAAACTCACCAAATGATTCCCTCCACCTTATTATGATGTTGCCCAAGTTTTGGAATCGAATCCGAAAGCAATAGGTGTAAGAAATTGGACAATTCAAGTGCGCACCCAGTTCGTTCCTTACATGGAGTGGTTGGAGTTTTGCTTAGTTGTAGCAATTGGATTTCACTCAAAACCCACCAAATAACTCCTCCCACCTTATTATGATGTTGTCCAAGTTTTGGAATCGAATCCGAAAGCAATAGGTGTAAGATATTGGACAATTCAAGTTCGCACCTAGTTCGTTCCTTACATGGAGTGGTTGGTGTTTTCAATAGTTCTAGCAATTCGATTTCACTCAAAACTCACCAAATGACTCCTCTCACCTTATTATGATGTTGCCCAAGTTTTGGAATCGATCCGAAATCAATAGGTGTAAGAAATTAGACAATTCAAGTTCGCACCCAGTTCGTACCTTACATGGAGTGGTTGGTGTTTTGCTTAGTTCTAGCGATTGGATTTCCATCAAAACTCACCAAATGACTCCTTCCACCTTATTATGACGTTGCCCAAGTTTTGGAATCGAATCCGAAATCAATACGTGTAAGAAATTGGACAATTCAAGTTCGTACCCAGTTCGTTCCTTACATGGAGTGGTTGGTGTTTTCAATAGTTCTATCGATTGGATTTCACTCAAAACTCAACAAATGACTCCGCCCCACCTTATTATGATGTTGCCCAAGTTTTGGAATCGAATCCGAAATCAATAGGTGTAAGAAATTGGACAATTGAAGTTCGCACCTAGTTCGTTCCTTACATGGAGTGGTTGGTGTTTTCAATAGTTCTAGCGATTCGATTTCACACAAAACTCACCAAATGACTCCTCTCACCTTATTATGATGTTGCCCAAGTTTTGGAATCGAATCCGAAATCAATAGGTGTAAGATATTGGACAATTCAAGTTCGCACCTAGTTCGTTCCTTACATGGAGTGGTTGGTGTTTTCAATAGTTCTAGCAATTCGATTTCACTCAAAACTCACCAAATGACTCCTCTCACCTTATTATGATGTTGCCCAAGTTTTGGAATCGAATCCGAAATCAATAGGTGTAAGAAATTAGACAATTCAAGTTCGCACCCAGTTCGTACCTTACATGGAGTGGTTGGTGTTTTGCTTAGTTCTAGCGATTGGATTTCCATCAAAACTCACCAAATGACTCCTTCCACCTTATTATGACGTTGCCCAAGTTTTGGAATCGAATCCGAAATCAATACGTGTAAGAAATTGGACAATTCAAGTTCGTACCCAGTTCGTTCCTTACATGGAGTGGTTGGTGTTTTCAATAGTTCTATCGATTGGATTTCACTCAAAACTCAACAAATGACTCCGCCCCACCTTATTATGATGTTGCCCAAGTTTTGGAATCGAATCCGAAATCAATAGGTGTAAGAAATTGGACAATTGAAGTTCGCACCTAGTTCGTTCCTTACATGGAGTGGTTGGTGTTTTCAATAGTTCTAGCGATTCGATTTCACACAAAACTCACCAAATGACTCCTCTCACCTTATTATGATGTTGCCCAAGTTTTGGAATCGATCCGAAATCAATAGGTGTAAGAAATTGGACAATTCAAGTTCGTACCCAGTTCGTTCCTTACATGGAGTGGTTGGTGTTTTCAATAGTTCTATCGATTCGATTTCACTCCAAACTCACCAAATGATTCCCTCCACCTTATTATGATGTTGCCCAAGTTTTGGAATCGAATCCGAAAGCAATAGGTGTAAGAAATTGGACAATTCAAGTGCGCACCCAGTTCGTTCCTTACATGGAGTGGTTGGAGTTTTGCTTAGTTGTAGCAATTGGATTTCACTCAAAACCCACCAAATAACTCCTCCCACCTTATTATGATGTTGTCCAAGTTTTGGAATCGAACCGAAAGCAATAGGTGTAAGATATTGGACAATTCAAGTTCGCACCTAGTTCGTTCCTTACATGGAGTGGTTGGTGTTTTCAATAGTTCTAGCAATTCGATTTCACTCAAAACTCACCAAATGACTCCTCTCACCTTATTATGATGTTGCCCAAGTTTTGGAATTGGAATCCGAAATCAATAGGTGTAAGAAATTAGACAATTCAAGTTCGCACCCAGTTCGTACCTTACATGGAGTGGTTGGTGTTTTGCTTAGTTCTAGCGATTGGATTTCCATCAAAACTCACCAAATGACTCCTTCCACCTTATTATGACGTTGCCCAAGTTTTGGAATCGAATCCGAAATCAATACGTGTAAGAAATTGGACAATTCAAGTTCGTACCCAGTTCGTTCCTTACATGGAGTGGTTGGTGTTTTCAATAGTTCTATCGATTGGATTTCACTCAAAACTCAACAAATGACTCCGCCCACCTTATTATGATGTTGCCCAAGTTTTGGAATCGATCCGAAATCAATAGGTGTAAGAAATTGGACAATTGAAGTTCGCACCTAGTTCGTTCCTTACATGGAGTGGTTGGTGTTTTCAATAGTTCTAGCGATTCAATTTCTCACAAAACTCACCAAATGACTCCTCTCACCTTATTATGATGTTGCCCAAGTTTTGGAATCGAATCCGAAATCAATAGGTGTAAGAAATTGGACAATTCAAGTTCGTACCCAGTTCGTTCCTTACATGGAGTTGTTGGTGTTTTCAATAGTTCTAGCGATTCGATTTCACTCAAAACTCACCAAATGACTACTCTCACCTTATTATGATGTTGCCCAAGTTTTGGAATCGAATCCGAAATCAATAGGTGTAAGAAATTAGACAATTCAAGTTCGCACCCAGTTCGTACCTTACATGGAGTTGTTGGAGTTTTGCTTAGTTCTAGCCATTGGATTTCACTCAAAACTCCCCAAATAACTACTCCCACCTTATTATGATGTTGCCCAAGTTTTGGAATCGAATCCGAAAGCAATAGGTGTAAGAAATTGGACAATTCAAGTTCGCACCCAAGTTCGTTCCTTACATGGAGTGGTTGGAGTTTTGCTTAGTTCTAGCGATTGTATTTCACTCAAGACTCACCAAATGACTCCTCTCACCTTATTATGATGTTGCCCAAGTTTTGGAATCGATCCGAAATCAATAGGTGTAAGAAATTAGACAATTCAAGTTCGCACCCAGTTCGTACCTTACATGGAGTGGTTGGTGTTTTGTTTAGTTCTAGCGATTGGATTTCCATCAAAACTCACCAAATGACTCCTTCCACCTTATTATGACGTTGCCCAAGTTTTGGAATCGAATCCGAAATCAATACGAGTAAGAAATTGGACAATTCAAGTTCGTACCCAGTTCGTTCCTTACATGGAGTGGTTGGTGTTTTCAATAGTTCTATCGATTGGATTTCACTCCAAACTCACCAAATGACTCCTTCCACCTTATTATGATGTTGCCCAAGTTTTGGAATAGATCCGAAATCAATAGGTGTAAGAAATTGGACAATACAAGTTCGCACCCAGTTCGTTCCTTACATGGATTGGTTGGTGTTTTCAATAGTTCTAGCGATTCGATTTCACTCAAAACTCAACAAATGACTCCGCCCACCTTATTATGATGTTGCCCAAGTTTTGGAATCGAATCCGAAATCAATAGGTGTAAGAAATTGGACAATTCAAGTTCGTACCCAGTTCGTTCCTTACATGGAGTTGTTGGTGTTTTCAATAGTTCTAGCGATTCGATTTCACACAAAACTCACCAAATGACTCCTCTCACCTTATTATGATGTTGCCCAGGTTTTGGAATCGATCCGAAATCAATAGGTGTAAGAAATTGGACAATTCAAGTTCGTACCCAGTTCGTTCCTTACATGGAGTGGTTGGTGTTTTCAATAGTTCTATCGATTCGATTTCACTCCAAACTCACCAAATGATTCCCTCCACCTTATTATGATGTTGCCCAAGTTTTGGAATCGAATCCGAAAGTAATAGGTGTAAGAAATTGGACAATTCAAGTGCGCACCCAGTTCGTTCCTTACATGGAGTGGTTGGAGTTTTGCTTAGTTGTAGCGATTGGATTTCACTCAAAACCCACCAAATAACTCCTCCCACCTTATTATGATGTTGTCCAAGTTTTGGAATCGATCCAAAAGCAATAGGTGTAAGATATTGGACAATTCAAGTTCGCACCTAGTTCGTTCCTTACATGGAGTGGTTGGTGTTTTCAATAGTTCTAGCAATTCGATTTCACTCAAAACTCACCAAATGACTCCTCTCACCTTATTATGATGTTGCCCAAGTTTTGGAATCGAATCCGAAATCAATAGGTGTAAGAAATTAGACAATTCAAGTTCGCACCCAGTTCGTACCTTACATGGAGTGGTTGGTGTTTTGCTTAGTTCTAGCGATTGGATTTCCATCAAAACTCACCAAATGACTCCTTCCACCTTATTATGACGTTGCCCAAGTTTTGGAATCGAAATCCGAAATCAATACGTGTAAGAAATTGGACAATTCAAGTTCGTACCCAGTTCGTTCCTTACATGGAGTGGTTGGTGTTTTCAATAGTTCTATCGATTGGATTTCACTCAAAACTCAACAAATGACTCCGCCCACCTTATTATGATGTTGCCCAAGTTTTGGAATCAATCCGAAATCAATAGGTGTAAGAAATTGGACAATTCAAGTTCGCACCTAGTTCGTTCCTTACATGGAGTGGTTGGTGTTTTCAATAGTTCTAGCGATTCGATTTCACACAAAACTCACCAAATGACTCCTCTCACCTTATTATGATGTTGCCCAAGTTTTGGAATCGAATCCGAAATCAATAGGTGTAAGAAATTGGACAATTCAAGTTCGTACCCAAGTTCGTTCCTTACATGGAGTGGTTGGTGTTTTCAATAGTTCTATCGATTCGATTTCACTCCAAACTCACCAAATGACTCCCTCCACCTTATTATGATGTTGCCCAAGTTTTGGAATGAATCCGAAAGCAATAGGTGTAAGAAATTGGACAATTCAAGTGCGCACCCAGTTCGTTTCTTACATGGAGTGGTTGGAGTTTTGCTTAGTTGTAGCGATTGGATTTCACTCAAAACCCACCAAATAACTCCTCCCACCTTATTATGATGTTGTCCAAGTTTTGGAATCGAATCCGAAAGCAATAGGTGTAAGATATTGGACAATTCAAGTTCGCACCTAGCTCGTTCCTTACATGGAGTGGTTGGTGTTTTCAATAGTTCTAGCGATTCGATTTCACACAAAACTCACCAAATGACTCCTCTCACCTTATTATGATGTTGCCCAAGTTTTGGAATCGAATCCGAAATCAATAGGTGTAAGAAATTGGACAATTCAAGTTCGCACCCAGTTTGTACCTTACATGGAGTGGTTGGTGTTTTGCTTAGTTCTAGCGATTGGATTTCCATCAAAACTCACCAAATGACTCCTTCCACCTTATTATGACGTTGCCCAAGTTTTGGAATCGAATCCGAAATCAATACGTGTAAGAAATTGGACAATTCAAGTTCGTACCCAAGTTCGTTCCTTACATGGAGTGGTTGGTGTTTTCAATAGTTCTATCGATTGGATTTCACTCCAAACTCACCAAATGACTCCTTCCACCTTATTATGATGTTGCCCAAGTTTTGGAATCGATCGAAAGCAATAGGTGTAAGAAATTGGACAATTCAAGTTCGCACCCAGTTCGTTCCTTACATGGAGTGGTTGGAGTTTTGCTTAGTTCTAGCGATTGTATTTCACTCAAAACTCACCAAATGACTCCTCTCACCTTATTATGATGTTGCCCAAGTTTTGGAATCGAATCCGAAATCAATAGGTGTAAGAAATTAGACAATTCAAGTTCGCACCCAGTTCGTACCTTACATGGAGTGGTTGGTGTTTTGTTTAGTTCTAGCGATTGGATTTCCATCAAAACTCACCAAATGACTCCTTCCACCTTATTATGACGTTGCCCAAGTTTTGGAATCTATCCGAAATCAATACGTGTAAGAAATTGGACAATTCAAGTTCGTACCCAGTTCGTTCCTTACATGGAGTGGTTGGTGTTTTCAATAGTTCTATCGATTGGATTTCACTCCAAACTCACCAAATGACTCCTTCCACCTTATTATGATGTTGCCCAAGTTTTGGAATCGATCCGAAAGCAATAGGTGTAAGAAATTGGACAATTCAAGTTCGCACCCAGTTCGTTCCTTACATGGAGTGGTTGGAGTTTTGCTTAGTTCTAGCGATTGTATTTCACTCAAAACTCACCAAATGACTCCTCTCACCTTATTATGATGTTGCCCAAGTTTTGGAATCGAATCCGAAATCAATAGGTGTAAGAAATTAGACAATTCAAGTTCGCACCCAGCTTCGTACCTTACATGGAGTGGTTGGTGTTTTGTTTAGTTCTAGCGATTGGATTTCCATCAAAACTCACCAAATGACTCCTTCCACCTTATTATGACGTTGCCCAAGTTTTGGAATCGAATCCGAAATCAATACGAGTAAGAAATTGGACAATTCAAGTTCGTACCCAGTTCGTTCCTTACATGGAGTGGTTGGTGTTTTCAATAGTTCTATCGATTGGATTTCACTCCAAACTCACCAAATGACTCCTTCCACCTTATTATGATGTTGCCCAAGTTTTGGAATAGATCCGAAATCAATAGGTGTAAGAAATTGGACAATACAAGTTCGCACCCAGTTCGTTCCTTACATGGATTGGTTGGTGTTTTCAATAGTTCTAGCGATTCGATTTCACTCAAAACTCAACAAATGACTCCGCCCACCTTATTATGATGTTGCCCAAGTTTTGGAATCGAATCCGAAATCAATAGGTGTAAGAAATTGGACAATTCAAGTTCGCACCTAGTTCGTTCCTTACATGGAGTGGTTGGTGTTTTCAATAGTTCTAGCGATTCGATTTCACACAAAACTCACCAAATGACTCCTCTCACCTTATTATGATGTTGCCCAGGTTTTGGAATCGAATCCGAAATCAATAGGTGTAAGAAATTGGACAATTCAAGTTCGTACCCAGTTCATTCCTTACATGGAGTGGTTGGTGTTTTCAATAGTTCTATCGATTCGATTTCACTCCAAACTCACCAAATGATTCCCTCCACCTAATTATGATGTTGCCCAAGTTTTGGAATCGAATCCGAAAGCAATAGGTGTAAGAAATTGGACAATTCAATTGCGCACCCAGTTCGTTCCTTACATGGAGTGGTTGGAGTTTTGCTTAGTTGTAGCGATTGGATTTCACTCAAAACCCACCAAATAACTCCTCCCACCTTATTATGATGTTGTCCAAGTTTTGGAATGGATCCGAAAGCAATAGGTGTAAGATATTGGACAATTCAAGTTCGCACCTAGTTCGTTCCTTACATGGAGTGGTTGGTGTTTTCAATAGTTCTAGCAATTCGATTTCACTCAAAACTCACCAAATGACTCCTCTCACCTTATTATGATGTTGCCCAAGTTTTGGAATCGAATCCGAAATCAATAGGTGTAAGAAATTAGACAATTCAAGTTCGCACCCAGTTCGTACCTTACATGGAGTGGTTGGTGTTTTGCTTAGTTCTAGCGATTGGATTTCCATCAAAACTCACCAAATGACTCCTTCCACCTTATTATGACGTTGCCCAAGTTTTGGAATCGAATCCGAAATCAATACGTGTAAGAAATTGGACAATTCAAGTTCGTACCCAGTTCGTTCCTTACATGGAGTGGTTGGTGTTTTCAATAGTTCTATCGATTGGATTTCACTCAAAACTCAACAAATGACTCCGCCCACCTTATTATGATGTTGCCCAAGTTTTGGAATCGAATCCGAAATCAATAGGTGTAAGAAATTGGACAATTCAAGTTCGCACCTAGTTCGTTCCTTACATGGAGTGGTTGGTGTTTTCAATAGTTCTAGCGATTCGATTTCACACAAAACTCACCAAATGACTCCTCTCACCTTATTATGATGTTGCCCAAGTTTTGGAATCGAATCCGAAATCAATAGGTGTAAGAAATTGGACAATTCAAGTTCGTACAGTTCGTTCCTTACATGGAGTGGTTGGTGTTTTCAATAGTTCTATCGATTCGATTTCACTCCAAACTCACCAAATGACTCCCTCCACCTTATTATGATGTTTCCCAAGTTTTGGAATCGAATCCGAAAGCAATAGGTGTAAGAAATTGGACAATTCAAGTGCGCACCCAGTTTGTTCCTTACATGGAGTGGTTGGAGTTTTGCTTAGTTGTAGCGATTGGATTTCACTCAAAACCCACCAAATAACTCCTCCCACCTTATTATGATGTTGTCCAAGTTTTGGAATCGAATCCGAAAGCAATAGGTGTAAGATATTGGACAATTCAAGTTCGCACCTAGCTCGTTCCTTACATGGAGTGGTTGGTGTTTTCAATAGTTCTAGCGATTCGATTTCACACAAAACTCACCAAATGACTCCTCTCACCTTATTATGATGTTGCCCAAGTTTTGGAATCGAATCCGAAATCAATAGGTGTAAGAAATTGGACAATTCAAGTTCGCACCCAGTTCGTACCTTACATGGAGTGGTTGGTGTTTTGCTTAGTTCTAGCGATTGGATTTCCATCAAAACTCACCAAATGACTCCTTCCACCTTATTATGACGTTGCCCAAGTTTTGGAATCGAAATCCGAAATCAATACGTGTAAGAAATTGGACAATTCAAGTTCGTACCCAGTTCGTTCCTTACATGGAGTGGTTGGTGTTTTCAATAGTTCTATCGATTGGATTTCACTCCAAACTCACCAAATGACTCCTTCCACCTTATTATGATGTTGCCCAAGTTTTGGAATCGAATCCGAAAGCAATAGGTGTAAGAAATTGGACAATTCAAGTTCGCACCCAAGTTCGTTCCTTACATGGAGTGGTTGGAGTTTTGCTTAGTTCTAGCGATTGTATTTCACTCAAAACTCACCAAATGACTCCTCTCACCTTATTATGATGTTGCCCAAGTTTTGGAATCGAATCCGAAATCAATAGGTGTAAGAAATTAGACAATTCAAGTTCGCACCCAGTTCGTACCTTACATGGAGTGGTTGGTGTTTTGTTTAGTTCTAGCGATTGGATTTCCATCAAAACTCACCAAATGACTCCTTCCACCTTATTATGACGTTGCCCAAGTTTTGGAATCGAATTAGAAATCAATACGTGTAAGAAATTGGACAATTCAAGTTCGTACCCAGTTCGTTCCTTACATGGAGTGGTTGGTGTTTTCAATAGTTCTATCGATTGGATTTCACTCCAAACTCACCAAATGACTCCTTCCACCTTATTATGATGTTGCCCAAGTTTTGGAATAGATCCGAAATCAATAGGTGTAAGAAATTGGACAATACAAGTTCGCACCCAGTTCGTTCCTTACATGGATTGGTTGGTGTTTTCAATAGTTCTAGCGATTCGATTTCACTCAAAACTCAACAAATGACTCCGCCCACCTTATTATGATGTTGCCCAAGTTTTGGAATCGAATCCGAAATCAATAGGTGTAAGAAATTGGACAATTCAAGTTCGCACCTAGTTCGTTCCTTACATGGAGTGGTTGGTGTTTTCAATAGTTCTAGCGATTCGATTTCACACAAAACTCACCAAATGACTCCTCTCACCTTATTATGATGTTGCCCAGGTTTTGGAATCGAATCCGAAATCAATAGGTGTAAGAAATTGGACAATTCAAGTTCGTACCCAGTTCGTTCCTTACATGGAGTGGTTGGTGTTTTCAATAGTTCTATCGATTCGATTTCACTCCAAACTCACCAAATGATTCCCTCCACCTTATTATGATGTTGCCCAAGTTTTGGAATCGAATCCGAAAGCAATAGGTGTAAGAAATTGGACAATTCAAGTGCGCACCCAGTTCGTTCCTTACATGGAGTGGTTGGAGTTTTGCTTAGTTGTAGCGATTGGATTTCACTCAAAACCCACCAAATAACTCCTCCCACCTTATTATGATGTTGTCCAAGTTTTGGAATCGAATCCGAAAGCAATAGGTGTAAGAAATTGGACAATTCAAGTTCGCACCTAGTTCGTTCCTTACATGGAGTGGTTGGTGTTTTCAATAGTTCTAGCGATTCGATTTCACACAAAACTCGCCAAATGACTCCTCTCACCTTATTATGATGTTGCCCAAGTTTTGGAATCGAATCCGAAATCAATAGGTGTAAGAAATTGGACAATTCAAGTTCGTACCCAGTTCGTTCCTTACATGGAGTGGTTGGTGTTTTCAATAGTTCTATCGATTCGATTTCACTCCAAACTCACCAAATGACTCCCTCCACCTTATTATGATGTTTCCCAAGTTTTGGAATCGATCCGAAAGCAATAGGTGTAAGAAATTGGAGAATTCAAGTGCGCACCCAGTTCGTTCCTTACATGGAGTGGTTGGAGTTTTGCTTAGTTGTAGCGATTGGATTTCACTCAAAACCCACCAAATAACTCCTCCCACCTTATTATGATGTTGTCCAAGTTTTGGAATCGAATCCGAAAGCAATAGGTGTAAGATATTGGACAATTCAAGTTCGCACCTAGCTCGTTCCTTACATGGAGTGGTTGGTGTTTTCAATAGTTCTAGCGATTCGATTTCACACAAAACTCACCAAATGACTCCTCTCACCTTATTATGATGTTGCCCAAGTTTTGGAATCGAAATCCGAAATCAATAGGTGTAAGAAATTGGACAATTCAAGTTCGCACCCAGTTCGTACCTTACATGGAGTGGTTGGTGTTTTGCTTAGTTCTAGCGATTGGATTTCCATCAAAACTCACCAAATGACTCCTTCCACCTTATTATGACGTTGCCCAAGTTTTGGAATCGAATCCGAAATCAATACGTGTAAGAAATTGGACAATTCAAGTTCGTACCCAGTTCGTTCCTTACATGGAGTGGTTGGTGTTTTCAATAGTTCTATCGATTGGATTTCACTCCAAACTCACCAAATGACTCCTTCCACCTTATTATGATGTTGCCCAAGTTTTGGAATCGAATCCGAAAGCAATAGGTGTAAGAAATTGGACAATTCAAGTTCGCACCCAGTTCGTTCCTTACATGGAGTGGTTGGAGTTTTGCTTAGTTCTAGCGATTGTATTTCACTCAAAACTCACCAAATGACTCCTCTCACCTTATTATGATGTTGCCCAAGTTTTGGAATCGAATCCGAAATCAATAGGTGTAAGAAATTAGACAATTCAAGTTCGCACCCAGTTCGTACCTTACATGGAGTGGTTGGTGTTTTGCTTAGTTCTAGCGATTGGATTTCCATCAAAACTCACCAAATGACTCCTTCCACCTTATTATGACGTTGCCCAAGTTTTGGAATCGAATCCGAAATCAATACGTGTAAGAAATTGGACAATTCAAGTTCGTACCCAGTTCGTTCCTTACATGGAGTGGTTGGTGTTTTCAATAGTTCTATCGATTGGATTTCACTCCAAACTCACCAAATGACTCCTTCCACCTTATTATGATGTTGCCCAAGTTTTGGAATCGAATCCGAAAGCAATAGGTGTAAGAAATTGGACAATTCAAGTTCGCACCCAGTTCGTTCCTTACATGGAGTGGTTGGAGTTTTGCTTAGTTCTAGCGATTGTATTTCACTCAAAACTCACCAAATGACTCCTCTCACCTTATTATGATGTTGCCCAAGTTTTGGAATCGAATCCGAAATCAATAGGTGTAAGAAATTAGACAATTCAAGTTCGCACCCAGTTCGTACCTTACATGGAGTGGTTGGTGTTTTGTTTAGTTCTAGCGATTGGATTTCCATCAAAACTCACCAAATGACTCCTTCCACCTTATTATGACGTTGCCCAAGTTTTGGAATCGATCCGAAATCAATACGTGTAAGAAATTGGACAATTCAAGTTCGTACCCAGTTCGTTCCTTGCATGGAGTGGTTGGTGTTTTCAATAGTTCTATCGATTGGATTTCACTCCAAACTCACCAAATGACTCCTTCCACCTTATTATGATGTTGCCCAAGTTTTGGAATAGATCCGAAATCAATAGGTGTAAGAAATTGGACAATACAAGTTCGCACCCAGTTCGTTCCTTACATGGATTGGTTGGTGTTTTCAATAGTTCTAGCGATTCGATTTCACTCAAAACTCAACAAATGACTCCGCCCACCTTATTATGATGTTGCCCAAGTTTTGGAATCGAATCCGAAATCAATAGGTGTAAGAAATTGGACAATTCAAGTTCGCACCTAGTTCGTTCCTTACATGGAGTGGTTGGTGTTTTCAATAGTTCTAGCGATTCGATTTCACACAAAACTCACCAAATGACTCCTCTCACCTTATTATGATGTTGCCCAGGTTTTGGAATCGAATCCGAAATCAATAGGTGTAAGAAATTGGACAATTCAAGTTCGTACCCAGTTCGTTCCTTACATGGAGTGGTTGGTGTTTTCAATAGTTCTATCGATTCGATTTCACTCCAAACTCACCAAATGATTCCCTCCACCTTATTATGATGTTGCCCAAGTTTTGGAATCGATCCGAAAGCAATAGGTGTAAGAAATTGGACAATTCAAGTGCGCACCCAGTTCGTTCCTTACATGGAGTGGTTGGAGTTTTGCTTAGTTGTAGCGATTGGATTTCACTCAAAACCCACCAAATAACTCCTCCCACCTTATTATGATGTTGTCCAAGTTTTGGAATCGAATCAGAAAGCAATAGGTGTAAGATATTGGACAATTCAAGTTCGCACCTAGTTCGTTCCTTACATGGAGTGGTTGGTGTTTTCAATAGTTCTAGCAATTCGATTTCACTCAAAACTCACCAAATGACTCCTCTCACCTTATTATGATGTTGCCCAAGTTTTGGAATCGATCCGAAATCAATAGGTGTAAGAAATTAGACAATTCAAGTTCGCACCCAGTTCGTACCTTACATGGAGTGGTTGGTGTTTTGCTTAGTTCTAGCGATTGGATTTCCATCAAAACTCACCAAATGACTCCTTCCACCTTATTATGACGTTGCCCAAGTTTTGGAATCGAATCCGAAATCAATACGTGTAAGAAATTGGACAATTCAAGTTCGTACCCAGTTCGTTCCTTACATGGAGTGGTTGGTGTTTTCAATAGTTCTATCGATTGGATTTCACTCAAAACTCAACAAATGACTCCGCCCACCTTATTATGATGTTGCCCAAGTTTTGGAATCGAATCCGAAATCAATAGGTGTAAGAAATTGGACAATTCAAGTTCGCACCTAGTTCGTTCCTTACATGGAGTGGTTGGTGTTTTCAATAGTTCTAGCGATTCGATTTCACACAAAACTCACCAAATGACTCCTCTCACCTTATTATGATGTTGCCCAAGTTTTGGAATCGAATCCGAAATCAATAGGTGTAAGAAATTGGACAATTCAAGTTCGTACCCAGTTCGTTCCTTACATGGAGTGGTTGGTGTTTTCAATAGTTCTATCGATTCGATTTCACTCCAAACTCACCAAATGATTCCCTCCACCTTATTATGATGTTGCCCAAGTTTTGGAATCGAATCCGAAAGCAATAGGTGTAAGAAATTGGACAATTCAAGTGCGCACCCAGTTCGTTCCTTACATGGAGTGGTTGGAGTTTTGCTTAGTTGTAGCGATTGGATTTCACTCAAAACCCACCAAATAACTCCTCCCACCTTATTATGATGTTGTCCAAGTTTTGGAATCGAATCCGAAAGCAATAGGTGTAAGATATTGGACAATTCAAGTTCGCACCTAGTTCGTTCCTTACATGGAGTGGTTGGTGTTTTCAATAGTTCTAGCAATTCGATTTCACTCAAAACTCACCAAATGACTCCTCTCACCTTATTATGATGTTGCCCAAGTTTTGGAATCGAATCCGAAATCAATAGGTGTAAGAAATTAGACAATTCAAGTTCGCACCCAGTTCGTACCTTACATGGAGTGGTTGGTGTTTTGCTTAGTTCTAGCGATTGGATTTCCATCAAAACTCACCAAATGACTCCTTCCACCTTATTATGACGTTGCCCAAGTTTTGGAATCGAATCCGAAATCAATACGTGTAAGAAATTGGACAATTCAAGTTCGTACCCAGTTCGTTCCTTACATGGAGTGGTTGGTGTTTTCAATAGTTCTATCGATTGGATTTCACTCAAAACTCAACAAATGACTCCGCCCACCTTATTATGATGTTGCCCAAGTTTTGGAATCGAATCCGAAATCAATAGGTGTAAGAAATTGGACAATTCAAGTTCGCACCTAGTTCGTTCCTTACATGGAGTGGTTGGTGTTTTCAATAGTTCTAGCGATTCGATTTCACACAAAACTCACCAAATGACTCCTCTCACCTTATTATGATGTTGCCCAAGTTTTGGAATCGATCCGAAATCAATAGGTGTAAGAAATTGGACAATTCAAGTTCGTACCCAAGTTCGTTCCTTACATGGAGTGGTTGGTGTTTTCAATAGTTCTATCGATTCGATTTCACTCCAAACTCACCAAATGACTCCCTCCACCTTATTATGATGTTGCCCAAGTTTTGGAATCGAATCCGAAAGCAATAGGTGTAAGAAATTGGGCAATTCAAGTGCGCACCCAGTTCGTTCCTTACATGGAGTGGTTGGAGTTTTGCTTGGTTGTAGCGATTGGATTTCACTCAAAACCCACCAAATAACTCCTCCCACCTAATTATGATGTTGTCCAAGTTTTGGAATCAATCCGAAAGCAATAGGTGTAAGATATTGGACAATTCAAGTTCGCACCTAGTTCGTTCCTTACATGGAGTGGTTGGTGTTTTCAATAGTTCTAGCAATTCGATTTCACTCAAAACTCACCAAATGACTCCTCTCACCTTATTATGATGTTGCCCAAGTTTTGGAATCGATCCGAAATCAATAGGTGTAAGAAATTAGACAATTCAAGTTCGCACCCAGTTCGTACCTTACATGGAGTGGTTGGTGTTTTGCTTAGTTCTAGCGATTGGATTTCCATCAAAACTCACCAAATGACTCCTTCCACCTTATTATGACGTTGCCCAAGTTTTGGAATCGAATCCGAAATCAATACGTGTAAGAAATTGGACAATTCAAGTTCGTACCCAGTTCGTTCCTTACATGGAGTGGTTGGTGTTTTCAATAGTTCTATCGATTGGATTTCACTCAAAACTCAACAAATGACTCCGCCCACCTTATTATGATGTTGCCCAAGTTTTGGAATCGAATCCGAAATCAATAGGTGTAAGAAATTGGACAATTCAAGTTCGCACCTAGTTCGTTCCTTACATGGAGTGGTTGGTGTTTTCAATAGTTCTAGCGATTCGATTTCACACAAAACTCACCAAATGACTCCTCTCACCTTATTATGATGTTGCCCAGGTTTTGGAATCGAATCCGAAATCAATAGGTGTAAGAAATTGGACAATTCAAGTTCGTACCCAAGTTCGTTCCTTACATGGAGTGGTTGGTGTTTTCAATAGTTCTATCGATTCGATTTCACTCCAAACTCACCAAATGATTCCCTCCACCTTATTATGATGTTGCCCAAGTTTTGGAATCGAATCCGAAAGCAATAGGTGTAAGAAATTGGACAATTCAAGTGCGCACCCAGTTCGTTCCTTACATGGAGTGGTTGGAGTTTTGCTTAGTTGTAGCGATTGGATTTCACTCAAAACCCACCAAATAACTCCTCCCACCTTATTATGATGTTGTCCAAGTTTTGGAATCGAATCCGAAAGCAATAGGTGTAAGATATTGGACAATTCAAGTTCGCACCTAGTTCGTTCCTTACATGGAGTGGTTGGTGTTTTCAATAGTTCTAGCAATTCGATTTCACTCAAAACTCACCAAATGACTCCTCTCACCTTATTATGATGTTGCCCAAGTTTTGGAATCGATCCGAAATCAATAGGTGTAAGAAATTAGACAATTCAAGTTCGCACCCAGTTCGTACCTTACATGGAGTGGTTGGTGTTTTGCTTAGTTCTAGCGATTGGATTTCCATCAAAACTCACCAAATGACTCCTTCCACCTTATTATGACGTTGCCCAAGTTTTGGAATCGAATCCGAAATCAATACGTGTAAGAAATTGGACAATTCAAGTTCGTACCCAGTTCGTTCCTTACATGGAGTGGTTGGTGTTTTCAATAGTTCTATCGATTGGATTTCACTCAAAACTCAACAAATGACTCCGCCCACCTTATTATGATGTTGCCCAAGTTTTGGAATCGAATCCGAAATCAATAGGTGTAAGAAATTGGACAATTCAAGTTCGCACCTAGTTCGTTCCTTACATGGAGTGGTTGGTGTTTTCAATAGTTCTAGCGATTCGATTTCACACAAAACTCACCAAATGACTCCTCTCACCTTATTATGATGTTGCCCAAGTTTTGGAATCGATCCGAAATCAATAGGTGTAAGAAATTGGACAATTCAAGTTCGTACCCAAGTTCGTTCCTTACATGGAGTGGTTGGTGTTTTCAATAGTTCTATCGATTCGATTTCACTCCAAACTCACCAAATGATTCCCTCCACCTTATTATGATGTTGCCCAAGTTTTGGAATCGATCCGAAAGCAATAGGTGTAAGAAATTGGACAATTCAAGTGCGCACCCAGTTCGTTCCTTACATGGAGTGGTTGGAGTTTTGCTTAGTTGTAGCGATTGGATTTCACTCAAAACCCACCAAATAACTCCTCCCACCTTATTATGATGTTGTCCAAGTTTTGGAATCGAATCCGAAAGCAATAGGTGTAAGATATTGGACAATTCAAGTTCGCACCTAGTTCGTTCCTTACATGGAGTGGTTGGTGTTTTCAATAGTTCTAGCAATTCGATTTCACTCAAAACTCACCAAATGACTCCTCTCACCTTATTATGATGTTGCCCAAGTTTTGGAATCGAATCCGAAATCAATAGGTGTAAGAAATTAGACAATTCAAGTTCGCACCCAGTTCGTACCTTACATGGAGTGGTTGGTGTTTTGCTTAGTTCTAGCGATTGGATTTCCATCAAAACTCACCAAATGACTCCTTCCACCTTATTATGACGTTGCCCAAGTTTTGGAATCGAATCCGAAATCAATACGTGTAAGAAATTGGACAATTCAAGTTCGTACCCAGTTCGTTCCTTACATGGAGTGGTTGGTGTTTTCAATAGTTCTATCGATTGGATTTCACTCAAAACTCAACAAATGACTCCGCCCACCTTATTATGATGTTGCCCAAGTTTTGGAATCGATCCGAAATCAATAGGTGTAAGAAATTGGACAATTCAAGTTCGCACCTAGTTCGTTCCTTACATGGAGTGGTTGGTGTTTTCAATAGTTCTAGCGATTCGATTTCACACAAAACTCACCAAATGACTCCTCTCACCTTATTATGATGTTGCCCAAGTTTTGGAATCGAATCCGAAATCAATAGGTGTAAGAAATTGGACAATTCAAGTTCGTACCCAGGTTCGTTCCTTACATGGAGTGGTTGGTGTTTTCAATAGTTCTATCGATTCGATTTCACTCCAAACTCACCAAATGACTCCCTCCACCTTATTATGATGTTGCCCAAGTTTTGGAATCGAATCCGAAAGCAATAGGTGTAAGAAATTGGGCAATTCAAGTGCGCACCCAGTTCGTTCCTTACATGGAGTGGTTGGAGTTTTGCTTGGTTGTAGCGATTGGATTTCACTCAAAACCCACCAAATAACTCCTCCCACCTAATTATGATGTTGTCCAAGTTTTGGAATCGAATCCGAAAGCAATAGGTGTAAGATATTGGACAATTCAAGTTCGCACCTAGTTCGTTCCTTACATGGAGTGGTTGGTGTTTTCAATAGTTCTAGCAATTCGATTTCACTCAAAACTCACCAAATGACTCCTCTCACCTTATTATGATGTTGCCCAAGTTTTGGAATCGATCCGAAATCAATAGGTGTAAGAAATTAGACAATTCAAGTTCGCACCCAGTTCGTACCTTACATGGAGTGGTTGGTGTTTTGCTTAGTTCTAGCGATTGGATTTCCATCAAAACTCACCAAATGACTCCTTCCACCTTATTATGACGTTGCCCAAGTTTTGGAATCGAATCCGAAATCAATACGTGTAAGAAATTGGACAATTCAAGTTCGTACCCAAGTTCGTTCCTTACATGGAGTGGTTGGTGTTTTCAATAGTTCTATCGATTGGATTTCACTCCAAACTCACCAAATGACTCCTTCCACCTTATTATGATGTTGCCCAAGTTTTGGAATCGAATCCGAAAGCAATAGGTGTAAGAAATTTGACAATTCAAGTTCGCACCCAAGTTCGTTCCTTACATGGAGTGGTTGGTGTTTTCAATGGTTCTATCGATTGGAGTTCACTCTAAACTCACCAAATGACTCCTTCCACCTTATTGTGATGTTGCCCAAGTTTTAGAATCCATCCGAAATCAATTGGTGTAAGATATTGGACAATTCAAGTTCGCACCCAGTTCGTACTTTACATGGAGTGGTTGGTGTTTTGCTTAGTTCTAGCGATTGTATTTCACTCAAAACTCACCAAATGACTCCTCCCACCTTATTATGATGTTGCCCAAGTTTTGGAATCGAATCCGAAATCAATAGGTGTAAGAAATTGGACAATTCAAGTTCGCACCCAAGTTCGTTCCTTACATGGAGTGGTTGGTGTTTTCAATGGTTCTATCGATTGGAGTTCACTCTAAACTCACCAAATGACTCCTTCCACCTTATTGTGATGTTGCCCAAGTTTTAGAATCCATCCGAAATCAATTGGTGTAAGATATTGGACAATTCAAGTTCGCACCCAGTTCGTACTTTACATGGAGTGGTTGGTGTTTTGCTTAGTTCTAGCGATTGTATTTCACTCAAAACTCACCAAATGACTCCTCCCACCTTATTATGATGTTGCCCAAGTTTTGGAATCGAATCCGAAATCAATAGGTGTAAGAAATTGGACAATTCAAGTTCGCACCTAGTTCGTTCCTTACATGGAGTGGTTGGTGTTTTCAATAGTTCTAGCGATTCGATTTCACACAAAACTCACCAAATGACTCCTCTCACCTTATTATGATGTTGCCCAAGTTTTGGAATCGATCCGAAATCAATAGGTGTAAGAAATTGGACAATTCAAGTTCGTACCAAGTTCGTTCCTTACATGGAGTGGTTGGTGTTTTCAATAGTTCTATCGATTCGATTTCACTCCAAACTCACCAAATGACTCCCTCCACCTTATTATGATGTTGCCCAAGTTTTGGAATCGAATCCGAAAGCAATACGTGTAAGAAATTGGACAATTCAAGTGCGCACCCAGTTCGTTCCTTACATGGAGTGGTTGGAGTTTTGCTTAGTTGTAGCGATTGGATTTCACTCAAAACCCACCAAATAACTCCTCCCACCTTATTATGATGTTGTCCAAGTTTTGGAATCGAATCCGAAAGCAATAGGTGTAAGATATTGGACAATTCAAGTTCTCACCTAGTTCGTTCCTTACATGGAGTGGTTGGTGTTTTCAATAGTTCTAGCAATTCGATTTCACTCAAAACTCACCAAATGACTCCTCTCACCTTATTATGATGTTGCCCAAGTTTTGGAATCGAATCCGAAATCAATAGGTGTAAGAAATTAGACAATTCAAGTTCGCACCCAGTTCGTACCTTACATGGAGTGGTTGGTGTTTTGCTCAGTTCTAGCGATTGTATTTCACTCAAAACTCACCAAATGAATCCTCCCACCTTATTATGATGTTGCCCAAGTTTTGGAATCGAATCCGAAATCAATTGGTGTAAGATATTGGACAATTCAAGTTCGCACCCAGTTCGTACTTTACATGGAGTGGTTGGTGTTTTGCTTAGTTCTAGCGATTGTATTTCACTCAAAACTCACCAAATGACTCCTCCCACCTTATTATGATGTTGCCCAAGTTTTGGAATCAATCCGAAATCAATAGGTGTAAGAAATTGGACAATTCAAGTTCGCACCTAGTTCGTTCCTTACATGGAGTGGTTGGTGTTTTCAATAGTTCTAGCGATTCGATTTCACACAAAACTCACCAAATGACTCCTCTCACCTTATTATGATGTTGCCCAAGTTTTGGAATCGAATTAGAAATCAATACGTGTAAGAAATTGGACAATTCAAGTTCGTACCCAGTTCGTTCCTTACATGGAGTGGTTGGTGTTTTCAATAGTTCTATCGATTGGATTTCACTCCAAACTCACCAAATGACTCATTCCACCTTATTATGATGTTGCCCAAGTTTTGGAATAGATCCGAAATCAATAGGTGTAAGAAATTGGACAATACAAGTTCGCACCCAAGTTCGTTCCTTACATGGAGTGGTTGGTGTTTTCAATAGTTCTAGCGATTCGATTTCACTCAAAACTCAACAAATGACTCCGCCCACCTTAATATGATGTTGCCCAAGTTTTGGAATCGATCCGAAATCAATAGGTGTAAGAAATTGGACAATTCAAGTTCGCACCTAGTTCGTTCCTTACATGGAGTGGTTGGTGTTTTCAATAGTTCTAGCGATTCGATTTCACACAAAACTCACCAAATGACTCCTCTCACCTTATTATGATGTTGCCCAGGTTTTGGAATTCGAATCCGAAATCAATAGGTGTAAGAAATTGGACAATTCAAGTTCGTACCCAGTTCGTTCCTTACATGGAGTGGTTGGTGTTTTCAATAGTTCTATCGATTCGATTTCACTCCAAACTCACCAAATGACTCCCTCCACCTTATTATGATGTTGCCCAAGTTTTGGAATCGAATCCGAAAGCAATACGTGTAAGAAATTGGACAATTCAAGTGCGCACCCAGTTCGTTCCTTACATGGAGTGGTTGGAGTTTTGCTTAGTTGTAGCGATTGGATTTCACTCAAAACCCACCAAATAACTCCTCCCACCTTATTATGATGTTGTCCAAGTTTTGGAATCGAACCGAAAGCAATAGGTGTAAGATATTGGACAATTCAAGTTCGCACCTAGTTCGTTCCTTACATGGAGTGGTTGGTGTTTTCAATAGTTCTAGCAATTCGATTTCACTCAAAACTCACCAAATGACTCCTCTCACCTTATTATGATGTTGCCCAAGTTTTGGAATCGAATCCGAAATCAATAGGTGTAAGAAATTAGACAATTCAAGTTCGCACCCAGTTCGTACCTTACATGGAGTGGTTGGTGTTTTGCTTAGTTCTAGCGATTGTATTTCACTCAAAACTCACCAAATGACTCCTCCCACCTTATTATGATGTCGCCCAAGTTTTGGAATCGATCCGAAATCAATTGGTGTAAGATATTGGACAATTCAAGTTCGCACCCAGTTCGTACTTTACATGGAGTGGTTGGTGTTTTGCTTAGTTCTAGCGATTGTATTTCACTCAAAACTCACCAAATGACTCCTCCCACCTTATTATGATGTTGCCCAAGTTTTGGAATCGAATCCGAAATCAATAGGTGTAAGAAATTGGACAATTCAAGTTCGCACCTAGTTCGTTCCTTACATGGAGTGGTTGGTGTTTTCAATAGTTCTAGCGATTCGATTTCACACAAAACTCACCAAATGACTCCTCTCCCCTTATTATGATGTTGCCCAAGTTTTGGAATCGAATCCGAAATCAATACGTGTAAGAAATTGGACAATTCAAGTTCGTACCCAAGTTCGTTCCTTACATGGAGTGGTTGGTGTTTTCAATAGTTCTATCGATTGGATTTCACTCCAAACTCACCAAATGACTCATTCCACCTTATTATGATGTTGCCCAAGTTTTGGAATAGATCCGAAATCAATAGGTGTAAGAAATTGGACAATACAAGTTCGCACCCAAGTTCGTTCCTTACATGGAGTGGTTGGTGTTTTCAATAGTTCTAGCGATTCGATTTCACTCAAAACTCAACAAATGACTCCGCCCACCTTATTATGATGTTGCCCAAGTTTTGGAATCGAATCCGAAATCAATAGGTGTAAGAAATTGGACAATTCAAGTTCGCACCTAGTTCGTTCCTTACATGGAGTGGTTGGTGTTTTCAATAGTTCTAGCGATTCGATTTCACACAAAACTCACCAAATGACTCCTCTCACCTTATTATGATGTTGCCCAGGTTTTGGAATCGATCCGAAATCAATAGGTGTAAGAAATTGGACAATTCAAGTTCGTACCCAGTTCGTTCCTTACATGGAGTGGTTGGTGTTTTCAATAGTTCTATCGATTCGATTTCACTCCAAACTGACCAAATGATTCCCTCCACCTTATTATGATGTTGCCCAAGTTTTGGAATCGAATCCGAAAGCAATAGGTGTAAGAAATTGGACAATTCAAGTGCGCACCCAGTTCGTTCCTTACATGGAGTGGTTGGAGTTTTGCTTAGTTGTAGCGATTGGATTTCAGTCAAAACCCACCAAATAACTCCTCCCACCTTATTATGATGTTGTCCAAGTTTTGGAATCGAATCCGAAAGCAATAGGTGTAAGATATTGGACAATTCAAGTTCGCACCTAGTTCATTCCTTACATGGAGTGGTTGGTGTTTTCAATAGTTCTAGCAATTCGATTTCACTCAAAACTCACCAAATGACTCCTCTCACCTTATTATGATGTTGCCCAAGTTTTGGAATCGAATCCGAAATCAATAGGTGTAAGAAATTAGACAATTCAAGTTCGCACCCAGTTCGTACCTTACATGGAGTGGTTGGTGTTTTGCTTAGTTCTAGCGATTGGATTTCCATCAAAACTCACCAAATGACTCCTTCCACCTTATTATGACGTTGCCCAAGTTTTGGAATCGAATCCGAAATCAATACGTGTAAGAAATTGGACAATTCAAGTTCGTACCCAGTTCGTTCCTTACATGGAGTGGTTGGTGTTTTCAATAGTTCTATCGATTGGATTTCACTCAAAACTCAACAAATGACTCCGCCCACCTTATTATGATGTTGCCCAAGTTTTGGAATCGAATCCGAAATCAATAGGTGTAAGAAATTGGACAATTCAAGTTCGCACCTAGTTCGTTCCTTACATGGAGTGGTTGGTGTTTTCAATAGTTCTAGCGATTCGATTTCACACAAAACTCACCAAATGACTCCTCTCACCTTATTATGATGTTGCCCAAGTTTTGGAATCGATCCGAAATCAATAGGTGTAAGAAATTGGACAATTCAAGTTCGTACCCAGTTCGTTCCTTACATGGAGTGGTTGGTGTTTTCAATAGTTCTATCGATTCGATTTCACTCCAAACTCACCAAATGACTCCCTCCACCTTATTATGATGTTGCCCAAGTTTTGGAATCGATCCGAAAGCAATAGGTGTAAGAAATTGGGCAATTCAAGTGCGCACCCAGTTCGTTCCTTACATGGAGTGGTTGGAGTTTTGCTTAGTTGTAGCGATTGGATTTCACTCAAAACCCACCAAATAACTCCTCCCACCTAATTATGATGTTGTCCATGTTTTGGAATTCAATCCGTAAGCAATAGGTGTAAGATATTGGACAATTCAAGTTCGCACCTAGTTCGTTCCTTACATGGAGTGGTTGGTGTTTTCAATAGTTCTAGCAATTCGATTTCACTCAAAACTCACCAAATGACTCATCTCACCTTATTATGATGTTGCCCAAGTTTTGGAATCGAATCCGAAATCAATAGGTGTAAGAAATTAGACAATTCAAGTTCGCACCCAGTTCGTACCTTACATGGAGTGGTTCGTGTTTTGCTTAGTTCTAGCGATTGGATTTCCATCAAAACTCACCAAATGACTCCTTCCACCTTATTATGACGTTGCCCAAGTTTTGGAATCGAATCCGAAATCAATACGTGTAAGAAATTGGACAATTCAAGTTCGTACCCAGTTCGTTCCTTACATGGAGTGGTTGGTGTTTTCAATAGTTCTATCGATTGGATTTCACTCCAAACTCACCAAATGACTCCTTCCACCTTATTATGATGTTGCCCAAGTTTTGGAATCGAATCCGAAAGCAATAGGTGTAAGAAATTGGACAATTCAAGTTCGCACCCAGTTCGTACTTTACATGGAGTGGTTGGTGTTTTCAATGGTTCTATCGATTGGAGTTCACTCTAAACTCACCAAATGACTCCTTCCACCTTATTGTGATGTTGCCCAAGTTTTAGAATCCATCCGAAATCAATTGGTGTAAGATATTGGACAATTCAAGTTCGCACCCAGTTCGTACTTTACATGGAGTGGTTGGTGTTTTGCTTAGTTCTAGCGATTGTATTTCACTCAAAACTCACCAAATGACTCCTCCCACCTTATTTTGATGTTGCCCAAGTTTTGGAATCGAATCCGAAATCAATAGGTGTAAGAAATTGGACAATTCAAGTTCGCACCTAGTTCGTTCCTTACATGGAGTGGTTGGTGTTTTCAATAGTTCTAGCGATTCGATTTCACACAAAACTCACCAAATGACTCCTCTCACCTTATTATGATGTTGCCCAAGTTTTGGAATCGAATCCGAAATCAATAGGTGTAAGAAATTGGACAATTCAAGTTCGTACCCAGTTCGTTCCTTACATGGAGTGGTTGGTGTTTTCAATAGTTCTATCGATTCGATTTCACTCCAAACTCACCAAATGACTCCCTCCACCTTATTATGATGTTGCCCAAGTTTTGGAATCGAATCCGAAAGCAATATGTGTAAGAAATTGGACAATTCAAGTGCGCACCCAGTTCGTTCCTTACATGGAATGGTTGGAGTTTTGCTTAGTTGTAGCGATTGGATTTCACTCAAAACCCACCAAATAACTCCTCCCACCTTATTATGATGTTGTCCAAGTTTTGGAATCGAATCCGAAAGCAATAGGTGTAAGATATTGGACAATTCAAGTTCGCACCTAGTTCGTTCCTTACATGGAGTGGTTGGTGTTTTCAATAGTTCTAGCAATTCGATTTCACTCAAAACTCACCAAATGACTCCTCTCACCTTATTATGATGTTGCCCAAGTTTTGGAATCGAATCCGAAATCAATACGTGTAAGAAATTGGACAATTCAAGTTCGTACCCAGTTCGTTCCTTACATGGAGTGGTTGGAGTTTTGCTTAGTTGTAGCGATTGGATTTCACTCAAAACCCACCAAATAACTCCTCCCACCTTATTATGATGTTGTCCAAGTTTTGGAATCGAACCGAAAGCAATAGGTGTAAGATATTGGACAATTCAAGTTCGCACCTAGCTCGTTCCTTACATGGAGTGGTTGGTGTTTTCAATAGTTCTAGCGATTCGATTTCACACAAAACTCACCAAATGACTCCTCTCACCTTATTATGATGTTGCCCAAGTTTTGGAATCGAATCCGAAATCAATAGGTGTAAGAAATTGGACAATTCAAGTTCGCACCCAGTTCGTACTTTACATGGAGTGGTTGGTGTTTTGCTTAGTTCTAGCGATTGGATTTCCATCAAAACTCACCAAATGACTCCTTCCACCTTATTATGACGTTGCCCAAGTTTTGGAATCAATCCGAAATCAATACGTGTAAGAAATTGGACAATTCAAGTTCGTACCCAGTTCGTTCCTTACATGGAGTGGTTGGTGTTTTCAATAGTTCTATCGATTGGATTTCACTCCAAACTCACCAAATGACTCCTTCCACCTTATTATGATGTTGCCCAAGTTTTGGAATAGATCCGAAATCAATAGGTGTAAGAAATTGGACAATTCAAGTTCGCACCCAAGTTCGTTCCTTACATGGAGTGGTTGGTGTTTTCAATGGTTCTATCGATTGGAGTTCACTCTAAACTCACCAAATGACTCCTTCCACCTTATTGTGATGTTGCCCAAGTTTTGGAATCGATCCGAAATCAATTGGTGTAAGATATTGGACAATTCAAGTTCGCACCCAGTTCGTACTTTACATGGAGTGGTTGGTGTTTTGCTTAGTTCTAGCGATTGGATTTCCATCAAAACTCACCAAATGACTCCTTCCACCTTATTATGACGTTGCCCAAGTTTTGGAATCGATCCGAAATCAATACGTGTAAGAAATTGGACAATTCAAGTTCGTACCCAGTTCGTTCCTTACATGGAGTGGTTGGTGTTTTCAATAGTTCTATCGATTGGATTTCACTCCAAACTCACCAAATGACTCCTTCCACCTTATTATGATGTTGCCCAAGTTTTGGAATAGATCCGAAATCAATAGGTGTAAGAAATTGGACAATACAAGTTCGCACCCAGTTCGTTCCTTACATGGAGTGGTTGGTGTTTTCAATAGTTCTAGCAATTCGATTTCACTCAAAACTCAACAAATGACTCCGCCCACCTTATTATGATGTTGCCCAAGTTTTGGAATCGAATCCGAAATCAATAGGTGTAAGAAATTGGACAATTCAAGTTCGCACCTAGTTCGTTCCTTACATGGAGTGGTTGGTGTTTTCAATAGTTCTAGCGATTCGATTTCACGCAAAACTCACCAAATGACTCCTCTCACCTTATTATGATGTTGCCCAAGTTTTGGAATCGAACCGAAATCAATAGGTGTAAGAAATTGGACAATTCAAGTTCGTACCCAGTTCGTTCCTTACATGGAGTGGTTGGTGTTTTCAATAGTTCTATCGATTCGATTTCACTCCAAACTCACCAAATGACTCCCTCCACCTTATTATGATGTTGCCCAAGTTTTGGAATCGAATCCGAAAGCAATAGGTGTAAGAAATTGGACAATTCAAGTGCGCACCCAGTTCGTTCCTTACATGGAGTGGTTGGAGTTTTGCTTAGTTGTAGCGATTGGATTTCACTCAAAACCCACCAAATAACTCCTCCCACCTTATTATGATGTTGTCCAAGTTTTGGAATTCGAAATCCGAAAGCAATAGGTGTAAGAAATTGGACAATTCAAGTTCGCACCCAAGTTCGTTCCTTACATGGAGTGGTTGGTGTTTTCAATAGTTCTAGCGATTCGATTTCACTCAAAACTCAACAAATGACTCCGCCCACCTTATTATGATTTTGCCCAAGTTTTGGAATCGATCCGAAATCAATAGGTGTAAGAAATTGGACAATTCAAGTTCGCACCCAGTTCGTTCCTTACATGGAGTGGTTGGTGTTTTCAATGGTTCTATCGATTGGAGTTCACTCTAAACTCACCAAATGACTCCTTCCACCTTATTGTGATGTTGCCCAAGTTTTAGAATCCATCCGAAATCAATTGGTGTAAGAAATTGGACAATACAAGTTCGCACCCAGTTCGTTCCTTACATGGAGTGGTTGGTGTTTTCAATAGTTCTAGCGATTCGATTTCACTCAAAACTGAACAAATGACTCCGCCCACCTTATTATGATGTTGCCCAAGTTTTGGAATCGAATCCGAAATCAATAGGTGTAAGAAATTGGACAATTCAAGTTCGCACCTAGTTCGTTCCTTACATGGAGTGGTTGGTGTTTTCAATAGTTCTAGCGATTCGATTTCACACAAAACTCACCAAATGACTCCTCTCACCTTATTATGATGTTGCCCAAGTTTTGGAATCGAATCCGAAATCAATAGGTGTAAGAAATTGGACAATTCAAGTTCGTACCCAGTTCGTTCCTTACATGGAGTGGTTGGTGTTTTCAATAGTTCTATCGATTCGATTTCACTCCAAACTCACCAAATGACTCCCTCCACCTTATTATGATGTTGCCCAAGTTTTGGAATCGAATCCGAAAGCAATAGGTGTAAGAAATTGGACAATTCAAGTGCGCACCCAGTTCGTTCCTTACATGGAGTGGTTGGAGTTTTGCTTAGTTGTAGCGATTGGATTTCACTCAAAACCCACCAAATAACTCCTCCCACCTTATTATGATGTTGTCCAAGTTTTGGAATCGAATCCGAAAGCAATAGGTGTAAGAAATTGGACAATTCAAGTTCGCACCTAGTTCGTTCCTTACATGGAGTGGTTGGAGTTTTGCTTAGTTCTAGCGATTGTATTTCACTCAAAACTCACCAAATGACTCCTCTCACCTTATTATGATGTTGCCCAAGTTTTGGAATCGAATCCGAAATCAATAGGTGTAAGAAATTAGACAATTCAAGTTCGCACCCAGTTCGTACCTTACATGGAGTGGTTGGTGTTTTGCTTAGTTCTAGCGATTGGATTTCCATCAAAACTCACCAAATGACTCCTTCCACCTTATTATGACGTTGCCCAAGTTTTGGAATCGAATCCGAAATCAATACGTGTAAGAAATTGGACAATTCAAGTTCGTACCCAGTTCGTTCCTTACATGGAGTGGTTGGTGTTTTCAATAGTTCTATCGATTGGATTTCACTCCAAACTCACCAAATGACTCCTTCCACCTTATTATGATGTTGCCCAAGTTTTGGAATAGATCCGAAATCAATAGGTGTAAGAAATTGGACAATACAAGTTCGCACCCAAGTTCGTTCCTTACATGGAGTGGTTGGTGTTTTCAATAGTTCTAGCAATTCGATTTCACTCAAAACTCAACAAATGACTCCGCCCACCTTATTATGATGTTGCCCAAGTTTTGGAATCGAATCCGAAATCAATAGGTGTAAGAAATTGGACAATTCAAGTTCGCACCTAGTTCGTTCCTTACATGGAGTGGTTGGTGTTTTCAATAGTTCTAGCGATTCAATTTCACGCAAAACTCACCAAATGACTCCTCTCACCTTATTATGATGTTGCCCAAGTTTTGGAATCGAATCCGAAATCAATAGGTGTAAGAAATTGGACAATTCAAGTTCGTACCCAGTTCGTTCCTTACATGGAGTGGTTGGTGTTTTCAATAGTTCTATCGATTGGATTTCACTCCAAACTCACCAAATGACTCCTCTCACCTTATTATGATGTTGCCCAAGTTTTGGAATCGAAACCGAAATCAATACGTGTAAGAAATTGGACAATTCAAGTTCGCACCTAGTTCGTTCCTTACATGGAGTGGTTGGTGTTTTCAATAGTTCTAGCGATTCGATTTCACTCAAAACTCACAAAATGACTCCTCCCACCTTATTATGATGTTGCCCAAGTTTTGGAATCGAATCCGAAATCAATTGGTGTAAGATATTGGACAATTCAAGTTCGCACCCAGTTCGTACTTTACATGGAGTGGTTGGTGTTTTGCTTAGTTCTAGCGATTGGATTTCCATCAAAACTCACCAAATGACTCCTTCCACCTTATTATGACGTTGCCCAAGTTTTGGAATCGAACCGAAATCAATACGTGTAAGAAATTGGACAATTCAAGTTCGTACCCAGTTCGTTCCTTACATGGAGTGGTTGGTGTTTTCAATAGTTCTAGCGATTCGATTTCACTCAAAACTCAACAAATGACTCCGCCCACCTTATTATGATTTTGCCCAAGTTTTGGAATCGATCCGAAATCAATAGGTGTAAGAAATTGGACAATTCAAGTTCGCACCTAGTTCGTTCCTTACATGGAGTGGTTGGTGTTTTCAATAGTTCTAGCGATTCGATTTCACTCAAAACTCACCAAATGACTCCTCCCACCTTATTATGATGTTGCCCAAGTTTTGGAATCGAATCCGAAATCAATACGTGTAAGAAATTGGACAATTCAAGTTCGTACCCAGTTCGTTCCTTACATGGAGTGGTTGGTGTTTTCAATAGTTCTATCGATTGGATTTCACTCCAAACTCACCAAATGACTCCTCTCACCTTATTATGATGTTGCCCAAGTTTTGGAATCGAATCCGAAATCAATACGTGTAAGAAATTGGACAATTCAAGTTCGCACCTAGTTCGTTCCTTACATGGAGTGGTTGGTGTTTTCAATAGTTCTAGCGATTCGATTTCACTCAAAACTCACCAAATGACTTCTCCCACCTTATTATGATGTTGCCCAAGTTTTGGAATCGAATCCGAAATCAATAGGTGTAAGAAATTGGACAATACAAGTTCGCACCCAGTTCGTTCCTTACATGGAGTGGTTGGTGTTTTCAATAGTTCTAGCGATTCGATTTCACTCAAAACTCACCAAATGACTTCTCCCACCTTATTATGATGTTGCCCAAGTTTTGGAATCGAATCCGAAATCAATAGGTGTAAGAAATTGGACAATTCAAGTTCGCACCTAGTTCGTTCCTTACATGGAGTGGTTGGTGTTTTCAATAGTTCTAGCGATTCGATTTCACTCAAAACTCACCAAATGACTCCTCCCACCTTATTATGATGTTGCCCAAGTTTTGGAATCGATCCGAAATCAATACGTGTAAGAAATTGGACAATTCAAGTTCGTACCCAAGTTCGTTCCTTACATGGAGTGGTTGGTGTTTTCAATAGTTCTATCGATTGGATTTCACTCCAAACTCACCAAATGACTCCTCTCACCTTATTATGATGTTGCCCAAGTTTTGGAATCGAATTCGAAATCAATACGTGTAAGAAATTGGACAATTCAAGTTCGCACCTAGTTCGTTCCTTACATGGAGTGGTTGGTGTTTTCAATAGTTCTAGCGATTCGATTTCACTCAAAACTCACAAAATGACTCCTCCCACCTTATTATGATGTTGCCCAAGTTTTGGAATCGATCCGAAATCAATTGGTGTAAGATATTGGACAATTCAAGTTCGCACCCAGTTCGTACTTTACATGGAGTGGTTGGTGTTTTGCTTAGTTCTAGCGATTGGATTTCCATCAAAACTCACCAAATGACTCCTTCCACCTTATTATGACGTTGCCCAAGTTTTGGAATCGAATCCGAAATCAATACGTGTAAGAAATTGGACAATTCAAGTTCGTACCCAGTTCGTTCCTTACATGGAGTGGTTGGTGTTTTCAATAGTTCTAGCGATTCGATTTCACTCAAAACTCAACAAATGACTCCGCCCACCTTATTATGATTTTGCCCAAGTTTTGGAATCGAATCCGAAATCAATAGGTGTAAGAAATTGGACAATTCAAGTTCGCACCTAGTTCGTTCCTTACATGGAGTGGTTGGTGTTTTCAATAGTTCTAGCGATTCGATTTCACTCAAAACTCACCAAATGACTCCTCCCACCTTATTATGATGTTGCCCAAGTTTTGGAATCGATCCGAAATCAATACGTGTAAGAAATTGGACAATTCAAGTTCGTACCCAGTTCGTTCCTTACATGGAGTGGTTGGTGTTTTCAATAGTTCTATCGATTGGATTTCACTCCAAACTCACCAAATGACTCCTCTCACCTTATTATGATGTTGCCCAAGTTTTGGAATCGAATCCGAAATCAATACGTGTAAGAAATTGGACAATTCAAGTTCGCACCTAGTTCGTTCCTTACATGGAGTGGTTGGTGTTTTCAATAGTTCTAGCGATTCGATTTCACTCAAAACTCACCAAATGACTTCTCCCACCTTATTATGATGTTGCCCAAGTTTTGGAATCGAATCCGAAATCAATAGGTGTAAGAAATTGGACAATACAAGTTCGCACCCAGTTCGTTCCTTACATGGAGTGGTTGGTGTTTTCAATAGTTCTAGCGATTCGATTTCACTCAAAACTCAACAAATGACTCCGCCCACCTTATTATGATTTTGCCCAAGTTTTGGAATCGATCCGAAATCAATAGGTGTAAGAAATTGGACAATTCAAGTTCGCACCTAGTTCGTTCCTTACATGGAGTGGTTGGTGTTTTCAATAGTTCTAGCGATTCGATTTCACTCAAAACTCACCAAATGACTCCTCCCACCTTATTATGATGTTGCCCAAGTTTTGGAATCGATCCGAAATCAATACGTGTAAGAAATTGGACAATTCAAGTTCGTACCCAGTTCGTTCCTTACATGGAGTGGTTGGTGTTTTCAATAGTTCTATCGATTGGATTTCACTCCAAACTCACCAAATGACTCCTCTCACCTTATTATGATGTTGCCCAAGTTTTGGAATCGAATCCGAAATCAATACGTGTAAGAAATTGGACAATTCAAGTTCGCACCTAGTTCGTTCCTTACATGGAGTGGTTGGTGTTTTCAATAGTTCTAGCGATTCGATTTCACTCAAAACTCACCAAATGACTCCTCCCACCTTATTATGATGTTGCCCAAGTTTTGGAATCGAATCCGAAATCAATTGGTGTAAGATATTGGACAATTCAAGTTCGCACCCAGTTCGTACTTTACATGGAGTGGTTGGTGTTTTGCTTAGTTCTAGCGATTGGATTTCCATCAAAACTCACCAAATGACTCCTTCCACCTTATTATGACGTTGCCCAAGTTTTGGAATCGAATCCGAAATCAATACGTGTAAGAAATTGGACAATTCAAGTTCGTACCCAGTTCGTTCCTTACATGGAGTGGTTGGTGTTTTCAATAGTTCTAGCGATTCGATTTCACTCAAAACTCAACAAATGACTCCGCCCACCTTATTATGATTTTGCCCAAGTTTTGGAATTCGAATCCGAAATCAATAGGTGTAAGAAATTGGACAATTCAAGTTCGCACCTAGTTCGTTCCTTACATGGAGTGGTTGGTGTTTTCAATAGTTCTAGCGATTCGATTTCACTCAAAACTCACCAAATGACTCCTCCCACCTTATTATGATGTTGCCCAAGTTTTGGAATCGAATCCGAAATCAATACGTGTAAGAAATTGGACAATTCAAGTTCGCACCTAGTTCGTTCCTTACATGGAGTGGTTGGTGTTTTCAATAGTTCTAGCGATTCGATTTCACTCAAAACTCACCAAATGACTCCTCCCACCTTATTATGATGTTGCCCAAGTTTTGGAATCGAATCCGAAATCAATAGGTGTAAGAAATTGGACAATACAAGTTCGCACCTAGTTCGTTCCTTACATGGAGTGGTTGGTGTTTTCAATAGTTCTAGCGATTCGATTTCACTCAAAACTCAACAAATGACTCCGCCCACCTTATTATGATATTGCCCAAGTTTTGGAATCGAATCCGAAATCAATACGTGTAAGAAATTGGACAATTCAAGTTCGCACCTAGTTCGTTCCTTACATGGAGTGGTTGGTGTTTTCAATAGTTCTAGCGATTCGATTTCACTCAAAACTCACAAAATGACTCCTCCCACCTTATTATGATGTTGCCCAAGTTTTGGAATCGAATCCGAAATCAATTGGTGTAAGATATTGGACAATTCAAGTTCGCACCCAGTTCGTACTTTACATGGAGTGGTTGGTGTTTTGCTTAGTTCTAGCGATTGGATTTCCATCAAAACTCACCAAATGACTCCTTCCACCTTATTATGACGTTGCCCAAGTTTTGGAATCGAATCCGAAATCAATACGTGTAAGAAATTGGACAATTCAAGTTCGTACCCAGTTCGTTCCTTACATGGAGTGGTTGGTGTTTTCAATAGTTCTAGCGATTCGATTTCACTCAAAACTCAACAAATGACTCCGCCCACCTTATTATGATTTTGCCCAAGTTTTGGAATCGAATCCGAAATCAATAGGTGTAAGAAATTGGACAATTCAAGTTCGCACCTAGTTCGTTCCTTACATGGAGTGGTTGGTGTTTTCAATAGTTCTAGCGATTCGATTTCACTCAAAACTCAACAAATGACTCCGCCCACCTTATTATGATTTTGCCCAAGTTTTGGAATCGAATCCGAAATCAATAGGTGTAAGAAATTGGACAATTCAAGTTCGCACCCAAGTTCGTTCCTTACATGGAGTGGTTGGTGTTTTCAATGGTTCTATCGATTGGAGTTCACTCTAAACTCACCAAATGACTCCTTCCACCTTATTGTGATGTTGCCCAAGTTTTGGAATCGAATCCGAAATCAATTGGTGTAAGATATTGGACAATTCAAGTTCGCACCCAGGTTCGTACTTTACATGGAGTGGTTGGTGTTTTGCTTAGTTCTAGCGATTGGATTTCCATCAAAACTCACCAAATGACTCCTTCCACCTTATTATGACGTTGCCCAAGTTTTGGAATCGAATCCGAAATCAATACGTGTAAGAAATTGGACAATTCAAGTTCATACCCAGTTCGTTCCTTACATGGAGTGGTTGGTGTTTTCAATAGTTCTAGCGATTCGATTTCACTCAAAACTCACCAAATGACTCCTCCCACCTTATTATGATGTTGCCCAAGTTTTGGAATCGAATCCGAAATCAATAGGTGTAAGAAATTGGACAATACAAGTTCGCACCCAGTTCGTTCCTTACATGGAGTGGTTGGTGTTTTCAATAGTTCTAGCGATTCGATTTCACTCAAAACTCAACAAATGACTCCGCCCACCTTATGATGATTTTGCCCAAGTTTTGGAATCGATCCGAAATCAATAGGTGTAAGAAATTGGACAATTCAAGTTCGCACCTAGTTCGTTCCTTACATGGAGTGGTTGGTGTTTTCAATAGTTCTAGCGATTCGATTTCACTCAAAACTCACCAAATGACTCCTCCCACCTTATTATGATGTTGCCCAAGTTTTGGAATCGAATCCGAAATCAATACGTGTAAGAAATTGGACAATTCAAGTTCGTACCCAGTTCGTTCCTTACATGGAGTGGTTGGTGTTTTCAATAGTTCTATCGATTGGATTTCACTCCAAACTCACCAAATGACTCCTCTCACCTTATTATGATGTTGCCCAAGTTTTGGAATCGATCCGAAATCAATACGTGTAAGAAATTGGACAATTCAAGTTCGCACCTAGTTCGTTCCTTACATGGAGTGGTTGGTGTTTTCAATAGTTCTAGCGATTCGATTTCACTCAAAACTCACAAAATGACTCCTCCCACCTTATTATGATGTTGCCCAAGTTTTGGAATCGATCCGAAATCAATTGGTGTAAGATATTGGACAATTCAAGTTCGCACCCAAGTTCGTACTTTACATGGAGTGGTTGGTGTTTTGCTTAGTTCTAGCGATTGGATTTCCATCAAAACTCACCAAATGACTCCTTCCACCTTATTATGACGTTGCCCAAGTTTTGGAATCGAATCCGAAATCAATACGTGTAAGAAATTGGACAATTCAAGTTCGTACCCAGTTCGTTCCTTACATGGAGTGGTTGGTGTTTTCAATAGTTCTAGCGATTCGATTTCATTCAAAACTCAACAAATGACTCCGCCCACCTTATTATGATTTTGCCCAAGTTTTGGAATCGATCCGAAATCAATAGGTGTAAGAAATTGGACAATTCAAGTTCGCACCTAGTTCGTTCCTTACATGGAGTGGTTGGTGTTTTCAATAGTTCTAGCGATTCGATTTCACTCAAAACTCACCAAATGACTCCTCCCACCTTATTATGATGTTGCCCAAGTTTTGGAATCGAATCCGAAATCAATACGTGTAAGAAATTGGACAATTCAAGTTCGTACCCAAGTTCGTTCCTTACATGGAGTGGTTGGTGTTTTCAATAGTTCTATCGATTGGATTTCACTCCAAACTCACCAAATGACTCCTCTCACCTTATTATGATGTTGCCCAAGTTTTGGAATCGAATCCGAAATCAATACGTGTAAGAAATTGGACAATTCAAGTTCGCACCTAGTTCGTTCCTTACATGGAGTGGTTGGTGTTTTCAATAGTTCTAGCGATTCGATTTCACTCAAAACTCACCAAATGACTTCTCCCACCTTATTATGATGTTGCCCAAGTTTTGGAATCGATCCGAAATCAATAGGTGTAAGAAATTGGACAATACAAGTTCGCACCCTAGTTCGTTCCTTACATGGAGTGGTTGGTGTTTTCAATAGTTCTAGCGATTCGATTTCACTCAAAACTCAACAAATGACTCCGCCCACCTTATTATGATTTTGCCCAAGTTTTGGAATCGATCCGAAATCAATAGGTGTAAGAAATTGGACAATTCAAGTTCGCACCTAGTTCGTTCCTTACATGGAGTGGTTGGTGTTTTCAATAGTTCTAGCGATTCGATTTCACTCAAAACTCACCAAATGACTCCTCCCACCTTATTATGATGTTGCCCAAGTTTTGGAATCGAATCCGAAATCAATACGTGTAAGAAATTGGACAATTCAAGTTCGTACCCAGTTCGTTCCTTACATGGAGTGGTTGGTGTTTTCAATAGTTCTATCGATTGGATTTCACTCCAAACTCACCAAATGACTCCTCTCACCTTATTATGATGTTGCCCAAGTTTTGGAATCGAATCCGAAATCAATACGTGTAAGAAATTGGACAATTCAAGTTCGCACCTAGTTCGTTCCTTACATGGAGTGGTTGGTGTTTTCAATAGTTCTAGCGATTCGATTTCACTCAAAACTCACCAAATGACTCCTCCCACCTTATTATGATGTTGCCCAAGTTTTGGAATCGATCCGAAATCAATTGGTGTAAGATATTGGACAATTCAAGTTCGCACCCAGTTCGTACTTTACATGGAGTGGTTGGTGTTTTGCTTAGTTCTAGCGATTGGATTTCCATCAAAACTCACCAAATGACTCCTTCCACCTTATTATGACGTTGCCCAAGTTTTGGAATCGAATCCGAAATCAATACGTGTAAGAAATTGGACAATTCAAGTTCGTACCCAGTTCGTTCCTTACATGGAGTGGTTGGTGTTTTCAATAGTTCTAGCGATTCGATTTCACTCAAAACTCAACAAATGACTCCGCCCACCTTATTATGATTTTGCCCAAGTTTTGGAATCGAATCCGAAATCAATAGGTGTAAGAAATTGGACAATTCAAGTTCGCACCTAGTTCGTTCCTTACATGGAGTGGTTGGTGTTTTCAATAGTTCTAGCGATTCGATTTCACTCAAAACTCACCAAATGACTCCTCCCACCTTATTATGATGTTGCCCAAGTTTTGGAATCGAATCCGAAATCAATACGTGTAAGAAATTGGACAATTCAAGTTCGTACCCAGCTTCGTTCCTTACATGGAGTGGTTGGTGTTTTCAATAGTTCTATCGATTGGATTTCACTCCAAACTCACCAAATGACTCCTCTCACCTTATTATGATGTTGCCCAAGTTTTGGAATCGAATCCGAAATCAATACGTGTAAGAAATTGGACAATTCAAGTTCGCACCTAGTTCGTTCCTTACATGGAGTGGTTGGTGTTTTCAATAGTTCTAGCGATTCGATTTCACTCAAAACTCACCAAATGACTCCTCCCACCTTATTATGATGTTGCCCAAGTTTTGGAATCCAATCCGAAATCAATAGGTGTAAGAAATTGGACAATACAAGTTCGCACCCAGTTCGTTCCTTACATGGAGTGGTTGGTGTTTTCAATAGTTCTAGCGATTCGATTTCACTCAAAACTCAACAAATGACTCCGCCCACCTTATTATGATTTTGCCCAAGTTTTGGAATCGATCCGAAATCAATACGTGTAAGAAATTGGACAATTCAAGTTCGTACCCAGTTCGTTCCTTACATGGAGTGGTTGGTGTTTTCAATAGTTCTATCGATTGGATTTCACTCCAAACTCACCAAATGACTCCTCTCACCTTATTATGATGTTGCCCAAGTTTTGGAATCGAATCCGAAATCAATACGTGTAAGAAATTGGACAATTCAAGTTCGCACCTAGTTCGTTCCTTACATGGAGTGGTTGGTGTTTTCAATAGTTCTAGCGATTCGATTTCACTCAAAACTCACCAAATGACTCCTCCCACCTTATTATGATGTTGCCCAAGTTTTGGAATCGATCCGAAATCAATACGTGTAAGAAATTGGACAATTCAAGTTCGTACCCAGTTCGTTCCTTACATGGAGTGGTTGGTGTTTTCAATAGTTCTATCGATTGGATTTCACTCCAAACTCACCAAATGACTCCTCTCACCTTATTATGATGTTGCCCAAGTTTTGGAATCGAATCCGAAATCAATACGTGTAAGAAATTGGACAATTCAAGTTCGCACCTAGTTCGTTCCTTACATGGAGTGGTTGGTGTTTTCAATAGTTCTAGCGATTCGATTTCACTCAAAACTCACCAAATGACTCCTCCCACCTTATTATGATGTTGCCCAAGTTTTGGAATCGAATCCGAAATCAATAGGTGTAAGAAATTGGACAATACAAGTTCGCACCCTAGTTCGTTCCTTACATGGAGTGGTTGGTGTTTTCAATAGTTCTAGCGATTCGATTTCACTCAAAACTCAACAAATGACTCCGCCCACCTTATTATGATTTTGCCCAAGTTTTGGAATCGAATCCGAAATCAATACGTGTAAGAAATTGGACAATTCAAGTTCGTACCCAGTTCGTTCCTTACATGGAGTGGTTGACGTTTTCAATAGTTCTATCGATTGGATTTCACTCCAAACTCACCAAATGACTCCTCTCACCTTATTATGATGTTGCCCAAGTTTTGGAATCGAATCCGAAATCAATAGGTGTAAGAAATTGGACAATTCAAGTTCGCACCTAGTTCGTTCCTTACATGGAGTGGTTGGTGTTTTCAATAGTTCTAGCGATTCGATTTCACTCAAAACTCACCAAATGACTCCTCCCACCTTATTATGATGTTGCCCAAGTTTTGGAATCGAATCCGAAATCAATTGGTGTAAGATATTGGACAATTCAAGTTCGCACCCAGTTCGTACTTTACATGGAGTGGTTGGTGTTTTGCTTAGTTCTAGCGATTCGATTTCACTCAAAACTCACCAAATGACTCCTCCCACCTTATTATGATGTTGCCCAAGTTTTGGAATCGATCCGAAATCAATAGGTGTAAGAAATTGGACAATTCAAGTTCGCACCCAAGTTCGTTCCTTACATGGAGTGGTTGGTGTTTTCAATGGTTCTATCGATTGGAGTTCACTCTAAACTCACCAAATGACTCCTTCCACCTTATTGTGATGTTGCCCAAGTTTTGGAATCGATCCGAAATCAATTGGTGTAAGATATTGGCCAATTCAAGTTCGCACCCAGTTCGTTCCTTACAAGGAGTGGTTGGTGTTTTCAATAGTTCTACAAATTCGATTTCACTCAAAACTCACCAAATGACTCCTCCCACCTTAATATGATGTTGCCCAAGTTTTGGAATCGAATCCGAAATCAATACGTGTAAGAAATTGGACAATTCAAGTTCGCACCTAGTTCGTTCCTTACATGGAGTGGTTGGTGTTTTCAATAGTTCTAGCGATTCGATTTCACTCAAAACTCACCAAATGACTCCTCCCACCTTATTATGATGTTGCCCAAGTTTTGGAATCGATCCGAAATCAATAGGTGTAAGAAATTGGACAATACAAGTTCGCACCCAGTTCGTTCCTTACATGGAGTGGTTGGTGTTTTCAATAGTTCTAGCGATTCGATTTCACTCAAAACTCAACAAATGACTCCGCCCACCTTATTATGATTTTGCCCAAGTTTTGGAATCGAATCCGAAATCAATAGGTGTAAGAAATTGGACAATTCAAGTTCGCACCTAGTTCGTTCCTTACATGGAGTGGTTGGTGTTTTCAATAGTTCTAGCGATTCGATTTCACTCAAAACTCACCAAATGACTCCTCCCACCTTATTATGATGTTGCCCAAGTTTTGGAATCGATCCGAAATCAATACGTGTAAGAAATTGGACAATTCAAGTTCGCACCCAAGTTCGTTCCTTACATGGAGTGGTTGGTGTTTTCAATAGTTCTATCGATTGGATTTCACTCCAAACTCACCAAATGACTCCTCTCACCTTATTATGATGTTGCCCAAGTTTTGGAATCGATCCGAAATCAATAGGTGTAAGAAATTAGACAATTCAAGTTCGCACCCAGTTCGTACTTTACATGGAGTGGTTGGTGTTTTGCTTAGTTCTAGCGATTGGATTTCCATCAAAACTCACCAAATGACTCCTTCCACCTTATTATGACGTTGCCCAAGTTTTGGAATCGAATCCGAAATCAATACGTGTAAGAAATTGGACAATTCAAGTTCGTACCCAGTTCGTTCCTTACATGGAGTGGTTGGTGTTTTCAATAGTTCTAGCGATTCGATTTCACTCAAAACTCACCAAATGACTCCTCCCACCATATTATGATGTTGCCCAAGTTTTGGAATCGATCCGAAATCCATAGGTGTAAGAAATTGGACAATTCAAGTTCGCACCCTAGTTCGTTCCTTACATGGAGTGGTTGGTGTTTTCAATAGTTCTAGCGATTCGATTTCACTCAAAACTCACCAAATGACTCCTCCCACCTTATTATGATGTTGTCCAAGTTTTGGAATCGATCCGAAATCAATAGGTGTAAGAAATTGGACAATTCAAGTTCGTACCCAGTTCGTTCCTTACATGGAGTGGTTGGTGTTTTCAATAGTTCTATCGATTGGATTTCACTCCAAACTCACCAAATGACTCCTCTCACCTTATTATGATGTTGCCCAAGTTTTGGAATCGAATCCGAAATCAATAGGTGTAAGAAATTAGACAATTCAAGTTCGCACCCAGCTTCGTACTTTACATGGAGTGGTTGGTGTTTTGCTTAGTTCTAGCGATTGGATTTCCATCAAAACTCACCAAATGAATCCTTCCACCTTATTATGACGTTGCCCAAGTTTTGGAATCGAATCCGAAATCAATACGTGTAAGAAATTGGACAATTCAAGTTCGTACCCAAGTTCGTTCCTTACATGGAGTGGTTGGTGTTTTCAATGGTTCTATCGATTGGAGTTCACTCTAAACTCACCAAATGACTCCTTCCACCTTATTGTGATGTTGCCCAAGTTTTGGAATCGATCCGAAATCAATTGGTGTACGATATTGGACAATTCAAGTTCGCACCCAGTTCGTTCCTTACAAGGAGTGGTTGGTGTTTTCAATAGTTCTACAAATTCGATTTCACTCAAAACTCACCAAATGACTCCTCCCACCTTAATATGGTGTTGCCCAAGTTTTGGAATCGAATCCGAAATCAATACGTGTAAGAAATTGGACAATTCAAGTTCGCACCTAGTTCGTTCCTTACATGGAGTGGTTGGTGTTTTCAATAGTTCTAGCGATTCGATTTCACTCAAAACTCACCAAATGACTCTTCCCACCTTATTATGATGTTGCCCAAGTTTTGGAATCGATCCGAAATCAATAGGTGTAAGAAATTGGACAATACAAGTTCGCACCCAGTTCGTTCCTTACATGGAGTGGTTGGTGTTTTCAATAGTTCTAGCGATTGGATTTCACTCCAAACTCACCAAATGACTCCTCTCACCTTATTATGATGTTGCCCAAGTTTTGGAATCGAATCCGAAATCAATAGGTGTAAGAAATTAGACAATTTAAGTTCGCACCCAGTTCGTACTTTACATGGAGTGGTTGGTGTTTTGCTTAGTTCTAGCGATTGGATTTCCATCAAAACTCACCAAATGAATCCTTCCACCTTATTATGACGTTGCCCAAGTTTTGGAATCGAATCCGAAATCAATACGTGTAAGAAATTGGACAATTCAAGTTCGTACCCAGTTCGTTCCTTACATGGAGTGGTTGGTGTTTTCGATGGTTCTATCGATTGGAGTTCACTCTAAACTCACCAAATGACTCCTTCCACCTTATTGTGATGTTGCCCAAGTTTTGGAATCGAATCCGAAATCAATTGGTGTACGAAATTGGACAATTCAAGTTCGCACCCAGCTTCGTTCCTTACAAGGAGTGGTTGGTGTTTTCAATAGTTCTACAAATTCGATTTCACTCAAAACTCACCAAATGACTCCTCCCACCTTAATATGGTGTTGCCCAAGTTTTGGAATCGAATCCGAAATCAATACGTGTAAGAAATTGGACAATTCAAGTTCGCACCTAGTTCGTTCCTTACATGGAGTGGTTGGTGTTTTCAATAGTTCTAGCGATTCGATTTCACTCAAAACTCACCAAATGACTCTTCCCACCTTATTATGATGTTGCCCAAGTTTTGGAATCGAATCCGAAATCAATAGGTGTAAGAAATTGGACAATACAAGTTCGCACCCTAGTTCGTTCCTTACATGGAGTGGTTGGTGTTTTCAATAGTTCTAGCGATTGGATTTCACTCCAAACTCACCAAATGACTCCTCTCACCTTATTATGATGTTGCCCAAGTTTTGGAATCGAATCCGAAATCAATAGGTGTAAGAAATTAGACAATTTAAGTTCGCACCCAGCTTCGTACTTTACATGGAGTGGTTGGTGTTTTGCTTAGTTCTAGCGATTGGATTTCCATCAAAACTCACCAAATGACTCTTTCCACCTTATTATGACGTTGCCCAAGTTTTGGAATCGAATCCGAAATCAATACGTGTAAGAAATTGGACAATTCAAGTTCGTACCCAGTTCGTTCCTTACATGGAGTGGTTGGTGTTTCAATAGTTCTAGCGATTCGATTTCACTCAAAACTCACCAAATGACTCCTCCCACCATATTATGATGTTGCCCAAGTTTTGGAATCGAATCCGAAATCCATAGGTGTAAGAAATTGGACAATTCAAGTTCGCACCCAGTTCGTTCCTTACATGGAGTGGTTGGTGTTTTCAATAGTTCTAGCGATTCGATTTCACTCAAAACTCACCAAATGACTCCTCCCACCTTATTATGATGTTGCCCAAGTTTTGGAATTGATCCGAAATCAATAGGTGTAAGAAATTGGACAATTCAAGTTCGTACCCAGTTCGTTCCTTACATGGAGTGGTTGGTGTTTTCAATAGTTCTATCGATTGGATTTCACTCCAAACTCACCAAATGACTCCTCCCACGTTATTATGATGTTGCCCAAGTTTTGGAATCGAATCCGAAATCAATACGTGTAAGAAATTGGACAATTCAAGTTCGTACCCAGTTCGTTCCTTACATGGAGTGGTTGGTGTTTTCAATGGTTCTATCGATTGGAGTTCACTCTAAACTCACCAAATGACTCCTTCCACCTTATTGTGATGTTGCCCAAGTTTTGGAATCGATCCGAAATCAATTGGTGTACGATATTGGACAATTCAAGTTCGCACCCAGTTCGTTCCTTACAAGGAGTGGTTGGTGTTTTCAATAGTTCTACAAATTCGATTTCACTCAAAACTCACCAAATGACTCCTCCCACCTTAATATGGTGTTGCCCAAGTTTTGGAATCGAATCCGAAATCAATACGTGTAAGAAATTGGACAATTCAAGTTCGCACCTAGTTCGTTCCTTACATGGAGTGGTTGGTGTTTTCAATAGTTCTAGCGATTCGATTTCACTCAAAACTCACCAAATGACTCTTCCCACCTTATTATGATGTTGCCCAAGTTTTGGAATCGAATCCGAAATCAATAGGTGTAAGAAATTGGACAATACAAGTTCGCACCTAGTTCGTTCCTTACATGGAGTGGTTGGTGTTTTCAATAGTTCTAGCGATTGGATTTCACTCCAAACTCACCAAATGACTCCTCTCACCTTATTATGATGTTGCCCAAGTTTTGGAATCGATCCGAAATCAATAGGTGTAAGAAATTAGACAATTTAAGTTCGCACCCAGCTTCGTACTTTACATGGAGTGGTTGGTGTTTTGCTTAGTTCTAGCGATTGGATTTCCATCAAAACTCACCAAATGACTCTTTCCACCTTATTATGACGTTGCCCAAGTTTTGGAATCGATCCGAAATCAATACGTGTAAGAAATTGGACAATTCAAGTTCGTACCCAGTTCGTTCCTTACATGGAGTGGTTGGTGTTTCAATAGTTCTAGCGATTCGATTTCACTCAAAACTCACCAAATGACTCCTCCCACCATATTATGATGTTGCCCAAGTTTTGGAATCGATCCGAAATCCATAGGTGTAAGAAATTGGACAATTCAAGTTCGCACCCAGCTTCGTTCCTTACATGGAGTGGTTGGTGTTTTCAATAGTTCTAGCGATTCGATTTCACTCAAAACTCACCAAATGACTCCTCCCACCTTATTATGATGTTGCCCAAGTTTTGGAATTGATCCGAAATCAATAGGTGTAAGAAATTGGACAATTCAAGTTCGTACCCAAGTTCGTTCCTTACATGGAGTGGTTGGTGTTTTCAATAGTTCTATCGATTGGATTTCACTCCAAACTCACCAAATGACTCCTCTCACCTTATTATGATGTTGCCCAAGTTTTGGAATCGAATCCGAAATCAATAGGTGTAAGAAATTAGACAATTCAAGTTCGCACCCAGTTCGTACTTTACATGGAGTGGTTGGTGTTTTGCTTAGTTCTAGCGATTGGATTTCCATCAAAACTCACCAAATGACTCCTTCCACCTTATTATGACGTTGCCCAAGTTTTGGAATCGAATCCGAAATCAATACGTGTAAGAAATTGGACAATTCAAGTTCGCACCCAGTTCGTTCCTTACATGGAGTGGTTGGTGTTTTCAATGGTTCTATCGATTGGAGTTCACTCTAAACTCACCAAATGACTCCTTCCACCTTATTGTGATGTTGCCCAAGTTTTGGAATCGATCCGAAATCAATACGTGTAAGAAATTGGACAATTCAAGTTCGCACCTAGTTCGTTCCTTACATGGAGTGGTTGGTGTTTTGCTTAGTTCTAGCGATTGGATTTCCATCAAAACTCACCAAATGACTCCTTCCACCTTATTATGACGTTGCCCAAGTTTTGGAATCGAATCCGAAATCAATACGTGTAAGAAATTGGACAATTCAAGTTCGTACCCAGTTCGTTCCTTACATGGAGTGGTTGGTGTTTCAATAGTTCTAGCGATTCGATTTCACTCAAAACTCACCAAATGACTCCTCCCACCATATTATGATGTTGCCCAAGTTTTGGAATCGATCCGAAATCCATAGGTGTAAGAAATTGGACAATTCAAGTTCGCACCCAGTTCGTTCCTTACATGGAGTGGTTGGTGTTTTCAATAGTTCTAGCGATTCGATTTCACTCAAAACTCACCAAATGACTCCTCCCACCTTATTATGATGTTGCCCAAGTTTTGGAATTGATCCGAAATCAATAGGTGTAAGAAATTGGACAATTCAAGTTCGTACCCAGTTCGTTCCTTACATGGAGTGGTTGGTGTTTTCAATAGTTCTATCGATTGGATTTCACTCCAAACTCACCAAATGACTCCTCCCACGTTATTATGATGTTGCCCAAGTTTTGGAATCGAATCCGAAATCAATACGTGTAAGAAATTGGACAATTCAAGTTCGTACCCAGTTCGTTCCTTACATGGAGTGGTTGGTGTTTACAATGGTTCTATCGATTGGAGTTCACTCTAAACTCACCAAATGACTCCTTCCACCTTATTGTGATGTTGCCCAAGTTTTGGAATCGAATCCGAAATCAATTGGTGTACGATATTGGACAATTCAAGTTCGCACCCGGTTCGTTCCTTACAAGGAGTGGTTGGTGTTTTCAATAGTTCTACAAATTCGATTTCACTCAAAACTCACCAAATGACTCCTCCCACCTTAATATGGTGTTGCCCAAGTTTTGGAATCGAATCCGAAATCAATACGTGTAAGAAATTGGACAATTCAAGTTCGCACCTAGTTCGTTCCTTACATGGAGTGGTTGGTGTTTTCAATAGTTCTAGCGATTCGATTTCACTCAAAACTCACCAAATGACTCTTCCCACCTTATTATGATGTTGCCCAAGTTTTGGAATCGAATCCGAAATCAATAGGTGTAAGAAATTGGACAATACAAGTTCGCACCCAGTTCGTTCCTTACATGGAGTGGTTGGTGTTTTCAATAGTTCTAGCGATTGGATTTCACTCCAAACTCACCAAATGACTCCTCTCACCTTATTATGATGTTGCCCAAGTTTTGGAATCGAATCCGAAATCAATAGGTGTAAGAAATTAGACAATTTAAGTTCCCACCCATGTTCGTACTTTACATGGAGTGGTTGGTGTTTTGCTTAGTTCTAGCGATTGGATTTCCATCAAAACTCACCAAATGACTCTTTCCACCTTATTATGACGTTGCCCAAGTTTTGGAATCGAAATCCGAAATCAATACGTGTAAGAAATTGGACAATTCAAGTTCGTACCCAAGTTCGTTCCTTACATGGAGTGGTTGGTGTTTCAATAGTTCTAGCGATTCGAATTTCACTCAAAACTCACCAAATGACTCCTCCCACCATATTATGATGTTGCCCAAGTTTTGGAATCGATCCGAAATCCATAGGTGTAAGAAATTGGACAATTCAAGTTCGCACCCAGTTCGTTCCTTACATGGAGTGGTTGGTGTTTTCAATAGTTCTAGCGATTCGATTTCACTCAAAACTCACCAAATGACTCCTCCCACCTTATTATGATGTTGCCCAAGTTTTGGAATTGATCCGAAATCAATAGGTGTAAGAAATTGGACAATTCAAGTTCGTACCCAGTTCGTTCCTTACATGGAGTGGTTGGTGTTTTCAATAGTTCTATCGATTGGATTTCACTCCAAACTCACCAAATGACTCCTCTCACCTTATTATGATGTTGCCCAAGTTTTGGAATCGAATCCGAAATCAATAGGTGTAAGAAATTAGACAATTCAAGTTCGCACCCAGTTCGTACTTTACATGGAGTGGTTGGTGTTTTGCTTAGTTCTAGCGATTGGATTTCCATCAAAACTCACCAAATGACTCCTTCCACCTTATTATGACGTTGCCCAAGTTTTGGAATCGAATCCGAAATCAATACGTGTAAGAAATTGGACAATTCAAGTTCGCACCCAGTTCGTTCCTTACATGGAGTGGTTGGTGTTTTCAATGGTTCTATCGATTGGAGTTCACTCTAAACTCACCAAATGACTCCTTCCACCTTATTGTGATGTTGCCCAAGTTTTGGAATCGAATCCGAAATCAATACGTGTAAGAAATTGGACAATTCAAGTTCGCACCTAGTTCGTTCCTTACATGGAGTGGTTGGTGTTTTGCTTAGTTCTAGCGATTGGATTTCCATCAAAACTCACCAAATGACTCCTTCCACCTTATTATGACGTTGCCCAAGTTTTGGAATCGAATCCGAAATCAATACGTGTAAGAAATTGGACAATTCAAGTTCGTACCCAGTTCGTTCCTTACATGGAGTGGTTGGTGTTTTCAATAGTTCTAGCGATTCGATTTCACTCAAAACTCAACAAATGACTCCGCCCACCTTATTATGATTTTGCCCAAGTTTTGGAATCGAATCCGAAATCAATAGGTGTAAGAAATTGGACAATTCAAGTTCGCACCTAGTTCGTTCCTTACATGGAGTGGTTAGTGTTTTCAATAGTTCTAGCGATTCGATTTCACTCAAAACTCACCAAATGACTCCTCCCACCTTATTATGATGTTGCCCAAGTTTTGGAATCGATCCGAAATCAATACGTGGAAGAAATTGGACAATTAAAGTTCGTACCCAGTTCGTTCCTTACATGGAGTGGTTGGTGTTTTCAATAGTTCTATCGATTGGATTTCACTCCAAACTCACCAAATGACTCCTCTCACCTTATTATGATGTTGCCCAAGTTTTGGAATCGAATCCGAAATCAATAGGTGTAAGAAATTAGACAATTTAAGTTCGCACCCAGTTCGTACTTTACATGGAGTGGTTGGTGTTTTGCTTAGTTCTAGCGATTGGATTTCCATCAAAACTCACCAAATGACTCTTTCCACCTTATTATGACGTTGCCCAAGTTTTGGAATCGATCCGAAATCAATACGTGTAAGAAATTGGACAATTCAAGTTCGTACCCAAGTTCGTTCCTTACATGGAGTGGTTGGTGTTTTCAATAGTTCTAGCGATTCGATTTCACTCAAAACTCACCAAATGACTCCTCCCACCATATTATGATGTTGCCCAAGTTTTGGAATCGATCCGAAATCCATAGGTGTAAGAAATTGGACAATTCAAGTTCGCACCCAGTTCGTTCCTTACATGGAGTGGTTGGTGTTTTCAATAGTTCTAGCGATTCGATTTCACTCAAAACTCACCAAATGACTCCTCCCACCTTATTATGATGTTGCCCAAGTTTTGGAATTGATCCGAAATCAATAGGTGTAAGAAATTGGACAATTCAAGTTCGTACTCAGTTCGTTCCTTACATGGAGTGGTTGGTATTTTCAATAGTTCTATCGATTGGATTTCACTCCAAACTCACCAAATGACTCCTCTCACCTTATTATGATGTTGCCCAAGTTTTGGAATCGAATCCGAAATCAATAGGTGTAAGAAATTAGACAATTCAAGTTCGCACCCAGTTCGTACTTTACATGGAGTGGTTGGTGTTTTGCTTAGTTCTAGCGATTGGATTTCCATCAAAACTCACCAAATGACTCCTTCCACCTTATTATGACGTTGCCCAAGTTTTGGAATCGATCCGAAATCAATACGTGTAAGAAATTGGACAATTCAAGTTCGCACCCAGTTCGTTCCTTACATGGAGTGGTTGGTGTTTTCAATGGTTCTATCGATTGGAGTTCACTCTAAACTCAGCAAATGACTCCTTCCACCTTATTGTGATGTTGCCCAAGTTTTGGAATCGATCCGAAATCAATACGTGTAAGAAATTGGACAATTCAAGTTCGCACCTAGTTCGTTCCTTACATGGAGTGGTTGGTGTTTTGCTTAGTTCTAGCGATTGGATTTCCATCAAAACTCACCAAATGACTCCTTCCACCTTATTATGACGTTGCCCAAGTTTTGGAATCGAATCCGAAATCAATACGTGTAAGAAATTGGACAATTCAAGTTCGTACCCAAGTTCGTTCCTTACATGGAGTGGTTGGTGTTTTCAATAGTTCTAGCGATTCGATTTCACTCAAAACTCAACAAATGACTCCGCCCACCTTATTATGATTTTGCCCAAGTTTTGGAATCGAATCCGAAATCAATAGGTGTAAGAAATTGGACAATTCAAGTTCGCACCTAGTTCGTTCCTTACATGGAGTGGTTGGTGTTTTCAATAGTTCTAGCGATTCGATTTCACTCAAAACTCACCAAATGACTCCTCCCACCTTATTATGATGTTGCCCAAGTTTTGGAATCGAATAGAAATCAATACGTGTAAGAAATTGGACAATTCAAGTTCGTCAAAGTTCGTTCCTTACATGGAGTGGTTGGTGTTTTCAATAGTTCTCTCGATTCGATTTCACTCAAAACTCACCAAATGACTCCTCCCACCTTATTATGATGTTGCCCAAGTTTTGGAATCGAATCCGAAATCAATACGTGTAAGAAATTAGACAATTCAAGTTCGCACCCAGTTCGTACTTTACATGGAGTGGTTGGTGTTTTGCTTAGTTCTAGCGATTGGATTTCCATCAAAACTCACCAAATGACTCTTTCCACCTTATTATGACGTTGCCCAATTTTTGGAATCGATCCGAAATTAATACGTGTAAGAAATTGGACAATTCAAGTTCGTACCCAGTTCGTTCCTTACATGGAGTGGTTGATGTTCTCAATAGTTCTAGCGATTCGATTTCACTCAAAACTCACCAAATGACTCCTCCCACCATATTATGATGTTGCCCAAGTTTTGGAGTCGATCCGAAATCCATAGGTGTAAGAAATTGGACAATTCAAGTTCGCACCCAGTTCGTTCCTTACATGGAGTGGTTGGTGTTTTCAATAGTTCTAGCGATTCGATTTCACTCAAAACTCACCAAATGACTCCTCCCACGTTATTATGATGTTGCCCAAGTTTTGGAATCGAATCCGAAATCAATAGGTGTAAGAAATTGGACAATTCAAGTTCGTACCAAGCTTCGTTCCTAACATGGAGTGGTTGGTGTTTTCAATAGTTCTATCGATTGGATTTCACTCCAAACTCACCAAATGACTCCTCTCACCTTATTATGATGTTGCCCAAGTTTTGGAATCGAATCCGAAATCAATAGGTGTAAGAAATTAGACAATTCAAGTTCGCACCTAGTTCGTTCCTTACATGGAGTGGTTGGTGTTTTGCTTAGTTCTAGCGATTGGATTTCCATCAAAACTCACCAAATGACTCCTTCCACCTTATTATGACGTTGCCCAAGTTTTGGAATCGAATCCGAAATCAATACGTGTAAGAAATTGGACAATTCAAGTTCGTACCCAGTTCGTTCCTTACATGGAGTGGTTGGTGTTTTCAATAGTTCTAGCGATTCGATTTCACTCAAAACTCAACAAATGACTCCACCCACCTTATTATGATTTTGCCCAAGTTTTGGAATCGATCCGAAATCAATAGGTGTAAGAAATTGGACAATTCAAGTTCGCACCTAGTTCGTTCCTTACATGGAGTGGTTAGTGTTTTCAATAGTTCTAGCGATTCGATTTCACTCAAAACTCACCAAATGACTCTTTCCACCTTATTATGACGTTGCCCAATTTTTGGAATCGAATCCGAAATTAATACGTGTAAGAAATTGGACAATTCAAGTTCGTACAGTTCGTTCCTTACATGGAGTGGTTGATGTTCTCAATAGTTCTAGCGATTCGATTTCACTCAAAACTCACCAAATGACTCCTCCCACCATATTATGATGTTGCCCAAGTTTTGGAGTCGAATCCGAAATCCATAGGTGTAAGAAATTGGACAATTCAAGTTCGCACCCAGTTCGTTCCTTACATGGAGTGGTTGGTGTTTTCAATAGTTCTAGCGATTCGATTTCACTCAAAACTCACCAAATGACTCCTCCCACCTTATTATGATGTTGCCCAAGTTTTGGAATCGAATCCGAAATCAATACGTGTAAGAAATTGGACAATTCAAGTTCATACCCAGTTCGTTCCTTACATGGAGTGGTTGGTGTTTTCAATAGTTCTATCGATTGGATTTCACTCCAAACTCACCAAATGACTCCTCTCACCTTATTATGATGTTGCCCAAGTTTTGGAATCGATCCGAAATCAATAGGTGTAAGAAATTAGACAATTTAAGTTCGCACCCAGTTCGTACTTTACATGGAGTGGTTGGTGTTTTGCTTAGTTCTAGCGATTGGATTTCCATCAAAACTCACCAAATGACTCTTTCCACCTTATTATGACGTTGCCCAATTTTTGGAATCGATCCGAAATCAATACGTGTAAGAAATTGGACAATTCAAGTTCGTACCCAAGTTCGTTCCTTACATGGAGTGGTTGATGTTCTCAATAGTTCTAGCGATTCGATTTCACTCAAAACTCACCAAATGACTCCTCCCACCATATTATGATGTTGCCCAAGTTTTGGAATCGATCCGAAATCCATAGGTGTAAGAAATTGGACAATTCAAGTTCGCACCCAGTTCGTTCCTTACATGGAGTGGTTGGTGTTTTCAATAGTTCTAGCGATTCGATTTCACTCAAAACTCAACAAATGACTCCGCCCACCTTATTATGATTTTGCCCAAGTTTTGGAATCGATCCGAAATCAATAGGTGTAAGAAATTGGACAATTCAAGTTCGCACCTAGTTCGTTCCTTACATGGAGTGGTTGGTGTTTTCAATAGTTCTAGCGATTCGATTTCACTCAAAACTCACCAAATGACTCCTCCCACCTTATTATGATGTTGCCCAAGTTTTGGAATCGATCCGAAATCAATAGGTGTAAGAAATTGGACAATTCAAGTTCGCACCTAGTTCGTTCCTTACATGGAGTGGTTGGTGTTTTCAATAGTTCTAGCGATTCGATTTCACTCAAAACTCACCAAATGACTCCTCCCACCTTATTATGATGTTGCCCAAGTTTTGGAATCGAATCCGAAATCAATACGTGTAAGAAATTGGACAATTCAAGTTCGTACCCAGTTCGTTCCTTACATGGAGTGGTTGGTGTTTTCAATAGTTCTAGCGATTCGATTTCACTCAAAACTCAACAAATGACTCCACCCACCTTATTATGATTTTGCCCAAGTTTTGGAATCGATCCGAAATCAATAGGTGTAAGAAATTGGACAATTCAAGTTCGCACCTAGTTCGTTCCTTACATGGAGTGGTTAGTGTTTTCAATAGTTCTAGCGATTCGATTTCACTCAAAACTCACCAAATGACTCTTTCCACCTTATTATGACGTTGCCCAATTTTTGGAATCGAATCCGAAATTAATACGTGTAAGAAATTGGACAATTCAAGTTCGTACCCAGTTCGTTCCTTACATGGAGTGGTTGATGTTCTCAATAGTTCTAGCGATTCGATTTCACTCAAAACTCACCAAATGACTCCTCCCACCATATTATGATGTTGCCCAAGTTTTGGAGTCGATCCGAAATCCATAGGTGTAAGAAATTGGACAATTCAAGTTCGCACCCAGTTCGTTCCTTACATGGAGTGGTTGGTGTTTTCAATAGTTCTAGCGATTCGATTTCACTCAAAACTCACCAAATGACTCCTCCCACCTTATTATGATGTTGCCCAAGTTTTGGAATCGATCCGAAATCAATACGTGTAAGAAATTGGACAATTCAAGTTCATACCCAGTTCGTTCCTTACATGGAGTGGTTGGTGTTTTCAATAGTTCTATCGATTGGATTTCACTCCAAACTCACCAAATGACTCCTCTCACCTTATTATGATGTTGCCCAAGTTTTGGAATCGAATCCGAAATCAATAGGTGTAAGAAATTAGACAATTTAAGTTCGCACCAGTTCGTACTTTACATGGAGTGGTTGGTGTTTTGCTTAGTTCTAGCGATTGGATTTCCATCAAAACTCACCAAATGACTCTTTCCACCTTATTATGACGTTGCCCAATTTTTGGAATCCGAAATCAATACGTGTAAGAAATTGGACAATTCAAGTTCGTACAGTTCGTTCCTTACATGGAGTGGTTGATGTTCTCAATAGTTCTAGCGATTCGATTTCACTCAAAACTCACCAAATGACTCCTCCCACCATATTATGATGTTGCCCAAGTTTTGGAATCGAATCCGAAATCCATAGGTGTAAGAAATTGGACAATTCAAGTTCGCACCCAGTTCGTTCCTTACATGGAGTGGTTGGTGTTTTCAATAGTTCTAGCGATTCGATTTCACTCAAAACTCAACAAATGACTCCGCCCACCTTATTATGATTTTGCCCAAGTTTTGGAATCGATCCGAAATCAATAGGTGTAAGAAATTGGACAATTCAAGTTCGCACCTAGTTCGTTCCTTACATGGAGTGGTTGGTGTTTTCAATAGTTCTAGCGATTCGATTTCACTCAAAACTCACCAAATGACTCCTCCCACCTTATTATGATGTTGCCCAAGTTTTGGAATCGATCCGAAATCAATAGGTGTAAGAAATTGGACAATTCAAGTTCGCACCTAGTTCGTTCCTTACATGGAGTGGTTGGTGTTTTCAATAGTTCTAGCGATTCGATTTCACTCAAAACTCACCAAATGACTCCTCCCACCTTATTATGATGTTGCCCAAGTTTTGGAATCGAATCCGAAATCAATACGTGTAAGAAATTGGACAATTCAAGTTCGTACCCAAGTTCGTTCCTTACATGGAGTGGTTGGTGTTTTCAATAGTTCTCTCGATTCGATTTCACTCAAAACTCACCAAATGACTCCTCCCACCTTATTATGATGTTGCCCAAGTTTTGGAATCGAATCCGAAATCAATACGTGTAAGAAATTAGACAATTCAAGTTCGCACCCAGTTCGTACTTTACATGGAGTGGTTGGTGTTTTGCTTAGTTCTAGCGATTGGATTTCCATCAAAACTCACCAAATGACTCTTTCCACCTTATTATGACGTTGCCCAATTTTTGGAATCGAATCCGAAATTAATACGTGTAAGAAATTGGACAATTCAAGTTCGTACCCAGTTCGTTCCTTACATGGAGTGGTTGATGTTCTCAATAGTTCTAGCGATTCGATTTCACTCAAAACTCACCAAATGACTCCTCCCACCATATTATGATGTTGCCCAAGTTTTGGAGTCGATCCGAAATCCATAGGTGTAAGAAATTGGACAATTCAAGTTCGCACCCACAGTTCGTTCCTTACATGGAGTGGTTGGTGTTTTCAATAGTTCTAGCGATTCGATTTCACTCAAAACTCACCAAATGACTCCTCCCACCTTATTATGATGTTGCCCAAGTTTTGGAATCGAATCCGAAATCAATAGGTGTAAGAAATTGGACAATTCAAGTTCGTACCCAAGTTCGTTCCTAACATGGAGTGGTTGGTGTTTTCAATAGTTCTATCGATTGGATTTCACTCCAAACTCACCAAATGACTCCTCTCACCTTATTATGATGTTGCCCAAGTTTTGGAATCGAATCCGAAATCAATAGGTGTAAGAAATTAGACAATTCAAGTTCGCACCTAGTTCGTTCCTTACATGGAGTGGTTGGTGTTTTGCTTAGTTCTAGCGATTGGATTTCCATCAAAACTCACCAAATGACTCCTTCCACCTTATTATGACGTTGCCCAAGTTTTGGAATCGAATCCGAAATCAATACGTGTAAGAAATTGGACAATTCAAGTTCGTACCAGTTCGTTCCTTACATGGAGTGGTTGGTGTTTTCAATAGTTCTAGCGATTCGATTTCACTCAAAACTCAACAAATGACTCCGCCCACCTTATTATGATTTTGCCCAAGTTTTGGAATCGAATCCGAAATCAATAGGTGTAAGAAATTGGACAATTCAAGTTCGCACCTAGTTCGTTCCTTACATGGAGTGGTTAGTGTTTTCAATAGTTCTAGCGATTCGATTTCACTCAAAACTCACCAAATGACTCCTCCCACCTTATTATGATGTTGCCCAAGTTTTGGAATCGATCCGAAATCAATACGTGTAAGAAATTGGACAATTCAAGTTCATACCCAGTTCGTTCCTTACATGGAGTGGTTGGTGTTTTCAATAGTTCTATCGATTGGATTTCACTCCAAACTCACCAAATGACTCCTCTCACCTTATTATGATGTTGCCCAAGTTTTGGAATCGAATCCGAAATCAATAGGTGTAAGAAATTAGACAATTTAAGTTCGCACCCAGTTCGTACTTTACATGGAGTGGTTGGTGTTTTGCTTAGTTCTAGCGATTGGATTTCCATCAAAACTCACCAAATGACTCTTTCCACCTTATTATGACGTTGCCCAATTTTTGGAATCGAATCCGAAATCAATACGTGTAAGAAATTGGACAATTCAAGTTCGAGTTCGTTCCTTACATGGAGTGGTTGATGTTCTCAATAGTTCTAGCGATTCGATTTCACTCAAAACTCACCAAATGACTCCTCCCACCATATTATGATGTTGCCCAAGTTTTGGAATCGAATCCGAAATCCATAGGTGTAAGAAATTGGACAATTCAAGTTCGCACCCAAGTTCGTTCCTTACATGGAGTGGTTGGTGTTTTCAATAGTTCTAGCGATTCGATTTCACTCAAAACTCAACAAATGACTCCGCCCACCTTATTATGATTTTGCCCAAGTTTTGGAATCGAATCCGAAATCAATAGGTGTAAGAAATTGGACAATTCAAGTTCGCACCTAGTTCGTTCCTTACATGGAGTGGTTGGTGTTTTCAATAGTTCTAGCGATTCGATTTCACTCAAAACTCACCAAATGACTCCTCCCACCTTATTATGATGTTGCCCAAGTTTTGGAATCGAATCCGAAATCAATAGGTGTAAGAAATTGGACAATTCAAGTTCGCACCTAGTTCGTTCCTTACATGGAGTGGTTGGTGTTTTCAATAGTTCTAGCGATTCGATTTCACTCAAAACTCACCAAATGACTCCTCCCACCTTATTATGATGTTGCCCAAGTTTTGGAATCGAATCCGAAATCAATACGTGTAAGAAATTGGACAATTCAAGTTCGTACCCAAGTTCGTTCCTTACATGGAGTGGTTGGTGTTTTCAATAGTTCTCTCGATTCGATTTCACTCAAAACTCACCAAATGACTCCTCCCACCTTATTATGATGTTGCCCAAGTTTTGGAATCGAATCCGAAATCAATACGTGTAAGAAATTAGACAATTCAAGTTCGCACCCAGTTCGTACTTTACATGGAGTGGTTGGTGTTTTGCTTAGTTCTAGCGATTGGATTTCCATCAAAACTCACCAAATGACTCTTTCCACCTTATTATGACGTTGCCCAATTTTTGGAATCGAATCCGAAATCAATACGTGTAAGAAATTGGACAATTCAAGTTCGTACCCAAGTTCGTTCCTTACATGGAGTGGTTGATGTTCTCAATAGTTCTAGCGATTCGATTTCACTCAAAACTCACCAAATGACTCCTCCCACCATATTATGATGTTGCCCAAGTTTTGGAATCGAATCCGAAATCCATAGGTGTAAGAAATTGGACAATTCAAGTTCGCACCCAGTTCGTTCCTTACATGGAGTGGTTGGTGTTTTCAATAGTTCTAGCGATTCGATTTCACTCAAAACTCACCAAATGACTCCTCCCACCTTATTATGATGTTGCCCAAGTTTTGGAATCGATCCGAAATCAATAGGTGTAAGAAATTGGACAATTCAAGTTCGTACCCAAGTTCGTTCCTAACATGGAGTGGTTGGTGTTTTCAATAGTTCTATCGATTGGATTTCACTCCAAACTCACCAAATGACTCCTCTCACCTTATTATGATGTTGCCCAAGTTTTGGAATCGAATCCGAAATCAATAGGTGTAAGAAATTAGACAATTCAAGTTCGCACCCAAGTTCGTACTTTACATGGAGTGGTTGGTGTTTTGCTTAGTTCTAGCGATTGGATTTCCATCAAAACTCACCAAATGACTCCTTCCACCTTATTATGACGTTGCCCAAGTTTTGGAATCGAATCCGAAATCAATACGTGTAAGAAATTGGACAATTCAAGTTCGCACCCAGTTCGTTCCTTACATGGAGTGGTTGGTGTTTTTAATGGTTCTATCGATTGGAGTTCACTCTAAACTCAGCAAATGACTCCTTCCACCTTATTGTGATGTTGCCCAAGTTTTGGAATCGAATCCGAAATCAATACGTGTAAGAAATTGGACAATTCAAGTTCGCACCTAGTTCGTTCCTTACATGGAGTGGTTGGTGTTTTGCTTAGTTCTAGCGATTGGATTTCCATCAAAACTCACCAAATGACTCCTTCCACCTTATTATGACGTTGCCCAAGTTTTGGAATCGAATCCGAAATCAATACGTGTAAGAAATTGGACAATTCAAGTTCGTACCCAGTTCGTTCCTTACATGGAGTGGTTGGTGTTTTCAATAGTTCTAGCGATTCGATTTCACTCAAAACTCAACAAATGACTCCGCCCACCTTATTATGATTTTGCCCAAGTTTTGGAATCGAATCCGAAATCAATAGGTGTAAGAAATTGGACAATTCAAGTTCGCACCTAGTTCGTTCCTTACATGGAGTGGTTAGTGTTTTCAATAGTTCTAGCGATTCGATTTCACTCAAAACTCACCAAATGACTCCTCCCACCTTATTATGATGTTGCCCAAGTTTTGGAATCGAATCCGAAATCAATACGTGTAAGAAATTGGACAATTCAAGTTCGTTCCTTACATGGAGTGGTTGGTGTTTTCAATAGTTCTATCGATTGGATTTCACTCCAAACTCACCAAATGACTCCTCTCACCTTATTATGATGTTGCCCAAGTTTTGGAATCGAATCCGAAATCAATAGGTGTAAGAAATTAGACAATTTAAGTTCGCACCCAGTTCGTACTTTACATGGAGTGGTTGGTGTTTTGCTTAGTTCTAGCGATTGGATTTCCATCAAAACTCACCAAATGACTCTTTCCACCTTATTATGACGTTGCCCAAGTTTTGGAATCGAATCCGAAATCAATACGTGTAAGAAATTGGACAATTCAAGTTCGTACCCAGTTCGTTCCTTACATGGAGTGGTTGGTGTTTTCAATAGTTCTAGCGATTCGATTTCACTCAAAACTCACCAAATGACTCCTCCCACCATATTATGATGTTGCCCAAGTTTTGGAATCGAATCCGAAATCCATAGGTGTAAGAAATTGGACAATTCAAGTTCGCACCCAGTTCGTTCCTTACATGGAGTGGTTGGTGTTTTCAATAGTTCTAGCGATTCGATTTCACTCAAAACTCACCAAATGACTCCTCCCACCTTATTATGATGTTGCCCAAGTTTTGGAATCGAATCCGAAATCAATAGGTGTAAGAAATTGGACAATTCAATTTCGTACCCAGTTCGTTCCTTACATGGAGTGGTTGGTGTTTTCAATAGTTCTATCGATTGGATTTCACTCCAAACTCACCAAATGACTCCTCTCACCTTATTATGATGTTGCCCAAGTTTTGGAATCGAATCCGAAATCAATAGGTGTAAGAAATTAGACAATTCAAGTTCGCACCCAGTTCGTACTTTACATGGAGTGGTTGGTGTTTTGCTTAGTTCTAGCGATTGGATTTCCATCAAAACTCACCAAATGACTCCTTCCACCTTATTATGACGTTGCCCAAGTTTTGGAATCGATCCGAAATCAATACGTGTAAGAAATTGGACAATTCAAGTTCGCACCCAAGTTCGTTCCTTACATGGAGTGGTTGGTGTTTTCAATAGTTCTATCGATTCGATTTCACTCAAAACTCACCAAATGACTCCTCCCACCTTATTATGATGTTGCCCAAGTTTTGGAATCGAATCCGAAATCAATAGGTGTAAGAAATTGGACAATTCAAGTTCGTACCTAGTTCGTTCCTAACATGGAGTGGTTGGTGTTTTCAATAGTTCTAGCGATTCGATTTCACTCAAAACTCACCAAATGACTCCTCCCACCTTATTATGATGTTGCCCAAGTTTTGGAATCGAATCCGAAATCAATACGTGTAAGAAATTGGACAATTCAAGTTCGTTCCTTACATGGAGTGGTTGGTGTTTTCAATAGTTCTATCGATTGGATTTCACTCCAAACTCACCAAATGACTCCTCTCACCTTATTATGATGTTGCCCAAGTTTTGGAATCGAATCCGAAATCAATAGGTGTAAGAAATTAGACAATTTAAGTTCGCACCCAGTTCGTACTTTACATGGAGTGGTTGGTGTTTTGCTTAGTTCTAGCGATTGGATTTCCATCAAAACTCACCAAATGACTCTTTCCACCTTATTATGACGTTGCCCAAGTTTTGGAATCGAATCCGAAATCAATACGTGTAAGAAATTGGACAATTCAAGTTCGTACCCAGTTCGTTCCTTACATGGAGTGGTTGGTGTTTTCAATAGTTCTAGCGATTCGATTTCACTCAAAACTCACCAAATGACTCCTCCCACCATATTATGATGTTGCCCAAGTTTTGGAATCGATCCGAAATCCATAGGTGTAAGAAATTGGACAATTCAAGTTCGCACCCAAGTTCGTTCCTTACATGGAGTGGTTGGTGTTTTCAATAGTTCTAGCGATTCGATTTCACTCAAAACTCACCAAATGACTCCTCCCACCTTATTATGATGTTGCCCAAGTTTTGGAATCGAATCCGAAATCAATAGGTGTAAGAAATTGGACAATTCAATTTCGTACCCAGTTCGTTCCTTACATGGAGTGGTTGGTGTTTTCAATAGTTCTATCAATTGGATTTCACTCCAAACTCACCAAATGACTCCTCTCACCTTATTATGATGTTGCCCAAGTTTTGGAATCGAATCCGAAATCAATAGGTGTAAGAAATTAGACAATTCAAGTTCGCACCCAGTTCGTACTTTACATGGAGTGGTTGGTGTTTTGCTTAGTTCTAGCGATTGGATTTCCATCAAAACTCACCAAATGACTCCTTCCACCTTATTATGACGTTGCCCAAGTTTTGGAATCGAATCCGAAATCAATACGTGTAAGAAATTGGACAATTCAAGTTCGCACCCAGTTCGTTCCTTACATGGAGTGGTTGGTGTTTTCAATAGTTCTATCGATTCGATTTCACTCAAAACTCACCAAATGACTCCTCCCACCTTATTATGATGTTGCCCAAGTTTTGGAATCGATCCGAAATCAATAGGTGTAAGAAATTGGACAATTCAAGTTCGTACCCAAGTTCGTTCCTAACATGGAGTGGTTGGTGTTTTCAATAGTTCTATCGATTGGATTTCACTCCAAACTCACCAAATGACTCCTCTCACCTTATTATGATGTTGCCCAAGTTTTGGAATCGAATCCGAAATCAATAGGTGTAAGAAATTAGACAATTCAAGTTCGCACCCAGTTCGTACTTTACATGGAGTGGTTGGTGTTTTGCTTAGTTCTAGCGATTGGATTTCCATCAAAACTCACCAAATGACTCCTTCCACCTTATTATGACGTTGCCCAAGTTTTGGAATCGAATCCGAAATCAATACGTGTAAGAAATTGGACAATTCAAGTTCGCACCCAGTTCGTTCCTTACATGTAGTGGTTGGTGTTTTCAATGGTTCTATCGATTGGAGTTCACTCTAAACTCAGCAAATGACTCCTTCCACCTTATTGTGATGTTGCCCAAGTTTTGGAATCGAATCCGAAATCAATACGTGTAAGAAATTGGACAATTCAAGTCCGCACCTAGTTCGTTCCTTACATGGAGTGGTTGGTGTTTTGCTTAGTTCTAGCGATTGGATTTCCATCAAAACTCACCAAATGACTCCTTCCAACTTATTATGACGTTGCCCAAGTTTTGGAATCGATCCGAAATCAATACGTGTAAGAAATTGGACAATTCAAGTTCGTACCCAGTTCGTTCCTTACATGGAGTGGTTGGTGTTTTCAATAGTTCTACAAATTCGATTTCACTCAAAACTCACCAAATGACTCCTCCCACCTTAATATGATGTTGCCCAAGTTTTGGAATCGAATCCGAAATCAATACGTGTAAGAAATTGGACAATTCAAGTTCGTACCCAGTTCGTTCCTTACATGGAGTGGTTGGTGTTTTCAATAGTTCTATCGATTGGATTTCACTCCAAACTCACCAAATGACTCCTCTCAACTTATTATGATGTTGCCCAAGTTTTGGAATCGAATCCGAAATCAATAGGTGTAAGAAATTAGACCATTCAAGTTCGCACCCAGTTCGTACTTTACATGGAGTGGTTGGTGTTTTGCTTAGTTCTAGCGATTGGATTTCCATCAAAACTCACCAAATGACTCTTTCCACCTTATTATGACGTTGCCCAAGTTTTGGAATCGAATCCGAAATCAATACGTGTAAGAAATTGGACAATTCAAGTTCGTACCCCAGTTCGTTCCTTACAAGGAGTGGTTGGTGTTTTCAATAGTTCTACAAATTCGATTTCACTCAAAACTCTCCAAACGACTCCTCCCACCTTAATATGATGTTGCCCAAGTTTTGGAATCGAATCTGAAATCAATACGTGTAAGAAATTGGACAATTCAAGTTCGCACCTAGTTCGTTCCTTACATGGAGTGGTTGGTGTTTTCAATAGTTCTAGCGATTCGATTTCACTCAAAACTCACCAAATGACTCCTCCCACCTTATTATGATGTTGCCCAAGTTTTGGAATCGATCCGAAATCAATACGTGTAAGAAATTGGACAATTCAAGTTCGTACCCAGTTCGTTCCTTACATGGAGTGGTTGGTGTTTTCAATAGTTCTATCGATTGGATTTCACTCCAAACTCACCAAATGACTCCTCTCACCTTAATATGATGTTGCCCAAGTTTTGGAATCGATCCGAAATCAATAGGTGTAAGAAATTAGACAATTCAAGTTGGCACCCAGTTCGTACTTTACATGGAGTGGTTGGTGTTTTGCTTAGTTCTAGCGATTGGATTTCCATCAAAACTCACCAAATGACTCCTTCCACCTTATTATGACGTTGCCCAAGTTTTGGAATCGATCCGAAATCAATACGTGTAAGAAATTGGACAATTCAAGTTCGCACCCAGTTCGTTCCTTACATGTAGTGGTTGGTGTTTTCAATGGTTCTATCGATTGGAGTTCACTCTAAACTCAGCAAATGACTCCTTCCACCTTATTGTGATGTTGCCCAAGTTTTGGAATCGATCCGAAATCAATACGTGTAAGAAATTGGACAATTCAAGTCTTCATGACCGCCCAAACTTCGTTCCTTACATGGAGTGGTTGGTGTTTTCAATAGTTCTAGCGATTCGATTTCACTCAAAACTCACCAAATGACTCCTCCCACCTTAATATGATGTTGCCCAAGTTTTGGAATCGAATCCGAAATCAATACGTGTAAGAAATTGGACAATTCAAGTTCGTACCCAGTTCGTTCCTTACATGGAGTGGTTGGTGTTTTCAATAGTTCTATCGATTGGATTTCACTCCAAACTCACCAAATGACTCCTCTCACCTTATTATGATGTTGCCCAAGTTTTGGAATCGAATCCGAAATCAATAGGTGTAAGAAATTAGACAATTCAAGTTGGCACCCAGTTCGTACTTTACATGGAGTGGTTGGTGTTTTGCTTAGTTCTAGCGATTGGATTTCCATCAAAACTCACCAAATGACTCCTTCCACCTTATTATGACGTTGCCCAAGTTTTGGAATCGATCCGAAATCAATACGTGTAAGAAATTGGACAATTCAAGTTCGCACCCAGTTCGTCCCTTACATGGAGTGGTTGGTGTTTTCAATGGTTCTATCGATTGGAGTTCACTCTAAACTCAGCAAATGACTCCTTCCACCTTATTGTGATGTTGCCCAAGTTTTGGAATCGAATCCGAAATCAATTGGTGTAAGATATTGGACAATTCAAGTTCGCACCCAAGTTCGTTCCTTACATGGAGTGGTCGGTGTTTTCAATAGTTCTACAAATTCGATTTCACTCAAAACTCACCAAATGACTCGTCCCACCTTAATATGATGTTGCCCAAGTTTTGGAATCGAATCCGAAATCAATACGTGTAAGAAATTGGACAATTCAAGTTCGCACCCAAGTTCGTTCCTTACATGGGCTGGTTGGTGTTTTCAATGGTTCTATCGATTGGAGTTCACTCTAAACTCACCAAATGACTCCTTCCACCTTATTGTGATGTTGCCCAAGTTTTGGAATCGATCCGAAATCAATTGGTGTAAGATATTGGACAATTCAAGTTCGCACCCAGTTCGTACTTTACATGGAGTGGTTGGTGTTTTGCTTAGTTCTAGCGATTGGATTTCCATCAAAACTCACCAAATGACTCCTTCCACCTTATTATGACGTTGCCCAAGTTTTGGAATCGATCCGAAATCAATACGTGTAAGAAATTGGACAATTCAAGTTCGCACCCAGTTCGTCCCTTACATGGAGTGGTTGGTGTTTTCAATAGTTCTATCGATTGGAGTTCACTCTAAACTCAGCAAATGACTCCTTCCACCTTATTGTGATGTTGCCCAAGTTTTGGAATCGAATCCGAAATCAATTGGTGTAAGATATTGGACAATTCAAGTTCGCACCCAAGTTCGTTCCTTACATGGAGTGGTCGGTGTTTTCAATAGTTCTACAAATTCGATTTCACTCAAAACTCACCAAATGACTCCTCCCACCTTAATATGATGTTGCCCAAGTTTTGGAATCGGAATCCGAAATCAATACGTGTAAGAAATTGGACAATTCAAGTTCGCACCCAAGTTTCGTTCCTTACATGGAGTGGTTGGTGTTTTCAATGGTTCTATCGATTGGAGTTCACTCTAAACTCACCAAATGACTCCTTCCACCTTATTGTGATGTTGCCCAAGTTTTGGAATCGATGATTAAAAAGGACCGAAATCAATTTGTGTAAGATATTGGACAATTCAAGTTCGGAATCCGAAAATCAATTCTTCGTACTTTACATGGAGTGGTTGGTGTTTTGCTTAGTTCTAGCGATTGGATTTCCATCAAAACTCACCAAATGACTCCTTCCACCTTATTATGACGTTGCCCAAGTTTTGGAATCGACACGAAATCAATACGTGTAAGAAATTGGACAATTCAAGTTCGCACCCAGTTCGTCCCTTACATGGAGTGGTTGGTGTTTTCAATGGTTCTATCGATTGGAGTTCACTCTAAACTCAGCAAATGACTCCTTCCACCTTATTGTGATGTTGCCCAAGTTTTGGAATCGAATCCGAAATCAATTGGTGTAAGATATTGGACAATTCAAGTTCGCACCCAGTTCGTTCCTTACATGGAGTGGTCGGTGTTTTCAATAGTTCTACAAATTCGATTTCACTCAAAACTCACCAAATGACTCGTCCCACCTTAATATGATGTTGCCCAAGTTTTGGAATCGAATCCGAAATCAATACGTGTAAGAAATTGGACAATTCAAGTTCGCACCCAGTTCGTTCCTTACATGGACTGGTTGGTGTTTTCAATGGTTCTATCGATTGGAGTTCACTCTAAACTCACCAAATGACTCCTTCCACCTTATTGTGATGTTGCCCAAGTTTTGGAATCGATCCGAAATCAATTTGTGTAAGATATTGGACAATTCAAGTTCGCACCTAGTTCGTACTTTACATGGAGTGGTTGGTGTTTTGCTTAGTTCTAGCGATTGGATTTCCATCAAAACTCACCAAATGACTCCTTCCACCTTATTATGACGTTGCCCAAGTTTTGGAATCGATCTGAAATCAATACGTGTAAGAAATTGGACAATTCAAGTTAATACCCAGTTTGTTCCTTACATGGAGTGGTTGGTGTTTTCAATAGTTCTATCGATTGGAGTTCACTCTAAACTCAGCAAATGACTCCTTCCACCTTATTGTGATGTTGCCCAAGTTTTGGAATCGAATCCGAAATCAATTGGTGTAAGATATTGGACAATTCAAGTTCGCACCTAGTTCGTTCCTTACATGGAGTGGTTGGTGTTTTCAATAGTTCTACAAATTCGATTTCACTCAAAACTCACCAAATGACTCCTTCCACCTTATTATGACGTTGCCCAAGTTTTGGAATCGAATCCGAAATCAATACGTGTAAGAAATTGGACAATTCAAGTTCGCACCTAGTTCGTTCCTTACATGGAGTGGTTGGTGTTTTCAATAGTTCTAGCAAATTCGATTTCACTCAAAACTCACCAAATGACTACTCCCACCTTAATATGATGTTGCCCAAGTTTTGGAATCGAATCCGAAATCAATTGGTGTAAGATATTGGACAATTCAAGTTCGCACCCAGCTTCGTACTTTACATGGAGTGGTTGGTGTTTTGCTTAGTTTTAGCGATTGGATTTCACTCAAAACTCACCAAAAGACTCCTTCCACCTTATTATGACGTTGCCCAAGTTTTGGAATCGATCCGAAATCAATACGTGTAAGAAATTGGACAATTCAAGTTCGTACCCAGTTCGTTCCTTACATGGAGTGGTTGGTGTTTTCAATAGTTCTAGCGATTCGATTTCACTCAAAACTCACCAAATGACTCCTCCCACCTTAATATGATGTTGCCCAAGTTTTGGAATCGAATCCGAAATCAATTGGTGTAAGATATTGGACAATTCAAGTTCGCACCCAGTTCGTACTTTACATGGAGTGGTTGGTGTTTTGCTTAGTTCTAGCGATTGGATTTCCATCAAAACTCACCAAAAGACTCCTTCCACCTTATTATGACGTTGCCCAAGTTTTGGAATCGAATCCGAAATCAATACGTGTAAGAAATTGGACAATTCAAGTTCGTACCCAGTTCGTTCCTTACATGGAGTGGTTGGTGTTTTCAATAGTTCTAGCGATTCGATTTCACTCAAAACTCACCAAATGACTCCTCCCACCTTAATATGATGTTGCCCAAGTTTTGGAATCGAATCCGAAATCAATTGGTGTAAGATATTGGACAATTCAAGTTCGCACCCAGTTCGTACTTTACATGGAGTGGTTGGTGTTTTGCTTAGTTCTACAGATTGGATTTCCATCAAAACTCACCAAAAGACTCCTTCCACCTTATTATGACGTTGCCCAAGTTTTGGAATCGATAACCGAAATCAATACGTGTAAGAAATTGGACAATTCAAGTTCGCACCTAGTTCGTTCCTTACATGGAGTGGTTGGTGTTTTCAATAGTTCTAGCGATTCGATTTCACTCAAAACTCACCAAATGACTCCTCCCACGTTATTATGATGTTGCCCAAGTTTTGGAATCGAATCCGAAATCAATAGGTGTAAGAAATTGGACAATTCAAGTTCGCACCTAGTTCGTTCCTTACATGGAGTGGTTGGTGTTTTCAATGGTTCTATCGATTGGAGTTCACTCTAAACTCACCAAATGACTCCTTCCACCTTATTGTGATGTTTCCCAAGTTTTCATAAAAATCAATTGGTGTAAGATACTGGACAATTCAAGTTCGTAGTTCTTCCTTACAAGGAGTGGTTGGTGTTTTCAATAGTTCTACAAATTCGATTTCACTCAAAACTCACCAAACGACTCCTCCCTCCTTAATATGATGTTGCCCAAGTTTTGGAATCGATCTGAAAATCAATACGTGTAAGAAATTGGACAATTCAAGTTCGCACCCAGTTCGTCTCCTTACATGGAGTGGTTGGTGTTTTCAATAGTTCTATCGATTGGATTTCACTCCAAACTCACCAAATGACTCCTCTCACCTTATTATGATGTTGCCCAACTTTTGGAATCGAATCCGAAATCAATAGGTGTAAGAAATTAGACAATTCAAGTTCGCACCCAGTTCGTACTTTACATGGAGTGGTTGGTGTTTTGCTTAGTTCAAGCGATTGGATTTCCATCAAAACTCACCAAATGACTCCTTCCACCTTATTATGACGTTGCCCAAGTTTTGGAATCGAATCCGAAATCAATACGTGTAAGAAATTGGACAATTCAAGTTCGCACCCAGTTCGTCCCTTACATGGAGTGGTTGGTGTTTTCAATGGTTCTATCGATTGGAGTTCACTCTAAACTCAGCAAATGACTCCTTCCACCTTATTGTGATGTTGCCCAAGTTTTGGAATCGAATCCGAAATCAATTGGTGTAAGATATTGGACAATTCAAGTTCGCACCCAGTTCGTTCCTTACATGGAGTGGTTGGTGTTTTCAATAGTTCTACAAATTCGATTTCACTCAAAACTCACCAAATGACTCCTCCCACCTTAATATGATGTTGCCCAAGTTTTGGAATCGAATCCGAAATCAATACGTGTAAGAAATTGGACAATTCAAGTTCGCACCTAGTTCGTTCCTTACATGGAGTGGTTGGTGTTTTCAATAGTTCTAGCGATTCGATTTCACTCAAAACTCACCAAATGACTACTCCCACCTTAATATAATGTTGCCCAAGTTTTGGAATCGAATCCGAAATCAATTGGTGTAAGATATTGGACAATTCAAGTTCGCACCCAGTTCGTACTTTACATGGAGTGGTTGGTGTTTTGCTTAGTTCTAGCGATTGGATTTCCGTCAAAACTCACCAAAAGACTCCTTCCACCTTATTATGACGTTGCCCAAGTTTTGGAATCGAATCCGAAATCAATACGTGTAAGAAATTGGACAATTCAAGTTCGTAACCCAGTTTCGTTCCTTACATGGAGTGGTTGGTGTTTTCAATAGTTCTAGCGATTCGATTTCACTCAAAACTCACCAAATGACTCCTCCCACCTTAATATGATGTTGTCCAAGTTTTGGAATCGAATCCGAAATCAATTGGTGTAAGATATTGGACAATTCAAGTTCGCACCCAGTTCGTACTTTACATGGAGTGGTTGGTGTTTTGCTTAGTTCTAGCGATTGGATTTCCATCAAAACTCACCAAAAGACTCCTTCCACCTTATTATGACGTTGCCCAAGTTTTAGAATCGATCCGAAATCAATACGTGTAAGAAATTGGACAATTCAAGTTCGTACCCAGTTCGTTCCTTACATGGAGTGGTTGGTGTTTTCAATAGTTCTAGCGATTCGATTTCACTCAAAACTCACCAAATGACTCCTCCCACCTTAATATGATGTTGCCCAAGTTTTGGAATGGATCCGAAATCAATTGGTGTAAGATATTGGACAATTCAAGTTCGCACCCAGTTCGTACTTTACATGGAGTGGTTGGTGTTTTCAATAGTTCTATGTATTGGATTTCACTCCAAACTCACCAAATGACTCCTCTCACCTTATTATGATGTTGCCCAAGTTTTGGAATCGATCCGAAATCAATAGGTGTAAGAAATTAGACAATTCAAGTTCGTACCCAGTTCGTTCCTTACATGGAGTGGTTGGTGTTTTCAATAGTTCTACAAATTCGATTTCACTCAAAACTCACCAAACGACTCCTCCCTCCTTAATATGATGTTGCCCAAGTTTTGGAATCGATCTGAAATCAATACGTGTAAGAAATTGGACAATTCAAGTTCGTACCCAGTTCGTTCCTTACATGGAGTGGTTGGTGTTTTCAATAGTTCTAGCGATTCGATTTCACTCAAAACTCACCAAATGACTCCTCCCACGTTATTATGATGTTGCCCAAGTTTTGGAATTGAATCCGAAATCAATAGGTGTAAGAAATTGGACAATTCAAGTTCGCACCCAGTTCGTTCCTTACATGGAGTGGTTGGTGTTTTCAATGGTTCTATCGATTGGAGTTCACTCTAAACTCACCAAATGACTCCTTCCACCTTATTGTGATGTTTCCCAAGTTTTGGAATCGAATCCGAAATCAATAGGTGTAAGAAATTGGACAATTCAAGTTCGCACCCAGTTCGTTCCTTACATGGAGTGGTTGGTGTTTTCAATAGTTCTAGCGATTCGATTTCACTCAAAACTCACCAAATGACTCCTCCCACCTTATTATGATGTTGCCCAAGTTTTGGAATCGATCCGAAATCAATAGGTGTAAGAAATTGGACAATTCAAGTTCGCACCCAGTTCGTTCCTTACATGGAGTGGTTGGTGTTTTCAATGGTTCTATCGATTGGAGTTCACTCTAAACTCACCAAATGACTCCTTCCACCTTATTGTGATGTTGCCCAAGTTTTGGAATCGATCCGAAATCAATTGGTGTAAGATATTGGACAATTCAAGTTCGCACCCAGTTCGTTCCTTACAAGGAGTGGTTGGTGTTTTCAATAGTTCTACAAATTCGATTTCACTCAAAACTCACCAAACGACTCCTTCCCTCCTTAATATGATGTTGCCCAAGTTTTGGAATCGATCTGAAATCAATACGTGTAAGAAATTGGACAATTCAAGTTCGCACCTAGTTCGTTCCTTACATGGAGTGGTTGGTGTTTTCAATAGTTCTAGCGATTCGATTTCACTCAAAACTCACCAAATGACTCCTCCCACCTTATTATGATGTTTTCCAAGTTTTGGAATCGAATCCGAAATCAATAGGTGTAAGAAATTGGACAATTCAAGTTCGCACCCAGTTCGTTCCTTACATGGAGTGGTTGGTGTTTTCAATAGTTCTAGCGATTCGATTTCACTCAAAACTCACCAAATGACTCCTCCCACCTTATTATGATGTTGCCCAAGTTTTGGAATCGAATCCGAAATCAATACGTGTAAGAAATTGGACAATTCAAGTTCGTACCCAGTTCGTTCCTTACATGGAGTGGTTGGTGTTTTCAATAGTTCTAGCGATTCGATTTCACTCAAAACTCACCAAATGACTCCTCCCACCTTAATATGATGTTGCCCAAGTTTTGGAATCGAATCCGAAATCAATTGGTGTAAGATATTGGACAATTCAAGTTCGCACCCAGTTCGTACTTTACATGGAGTGGTTGGTGTTTTGCTTAGTTCTAGCGATTGGATTTCCATCAAAACTCACCAAAAGACTCCTTCCACCTTATTATGACGTTGCCCAAGTTTTGGAATCGAATCCGAAATCAATACGTGTAAGAAATTGGACAATTCAAGTTCGTACCCAGTTCGTTCCTTACATGGAGTGGTTGGTGTTTTCAATAGTTCTAGCGATTCGATTTCACTCAAAACTCACCAAATGACTCCTCCCACCTTATTATGATGTTGCCCAAGTTTTGGAATCGAATCCGAAATCAATACGTGTAAGAAATTGGACAATTCAAGTTCGCACCTAGTTCGTTCCTTACATGGAGTGGTTGGTGTTTTCAATAGTTCTAGCGATTGGATTTCACTCAAAACTCACCAAATGACTCCTCCCACCTTATTATGATGTTTTCCAAGTTTTGGAATCGAATCCGAAATCAATAGGTGTAAGAAATTGGACAATTCAAGTTCGCACCCAGTTCGTTCCTTACATGGAGTGGTTGGTGTTTTCAATAGTTCTAGCGATTCGATTTCACTCAAAACTCACCAAATGACTCCTCCCACCTTATTATGTTGTTGCCCAAGTTTTGGAATCGAATCCGAAATCAATAGGTGTAAGAAATTGGACAATTCAAGTTCGTACCCAGTTCGTTCCTTACATGGAGTGGTTGGTGTTTTCAATAGTTCTATCTATTGGATTTCACTCCAAACTCACCAAATGACTCCTCTCACCTTATTATGATGTTGCCCAAGTTTTGGAATCGAATCCGAAATCAATAGGTGTAAGAAATTAGACAATTCAAGTTCGCACCCAGTTCGTACTTTACATGGAGTGGTTGGTGTTTTGCTTAGTTCTAGAGATTGGATTTCCATCAAAACTCACCAAATGACTCCTTCCACCTTATTATGACGTTGCCCAAGTTTTGGAATCGAATCCGAAATCAATACGTGCAAGAAATTGGACAATTCAAGTTCGCACCCAGTTCGTCCCTTACATGGAGTGGTTGGTGTTTTCAATGGTTCTATCGATTGGAGTTCACTCTAAACTCAGCAAATGACTCCTTCCACCTTATTGTGATGTTGCCCAAGTTTTGGAATCGAATCCGAAATCAATTGGTGTAAGATATTGGACAATTCAAGTTCGCACCCAGTTCGTTCCTTACAAGGAGTGGTTGGTGTTTTCAATAGTTCTACAAATTCGATTTCACTCAAAACTCACCAAACGACTCCTCCCTCCTTAATATGATGTTGCCCAAGTTTTGGAATCGATCTGAAATCAATACGTGTAAGAAATTGGACAATTCAAGTTCGCACCTAGTTCGTTCCTTACATGGAGTGGTTGGTGTTTTCAATAGTTCTAGCGATTCGATTTCACTCAAAACTCACCAAATGACTCCTCCCACCTTATTATGATGTTTTCCAAGTTTTGGAAGTTCCAGAAATCAATAGGTGTAAGAAATTGGACAATTCAAGTTCGCACTTAGTTCATTCCTTACATGGAGTGGTTGGTGTTTTCAATAGTTCTATCGATTCGATTTCACTCAAAACTCACCAAATGACTCCTCCCACCTTATTATGATGTTGCCCAAGTTTTGGAATCCGAAATCAATAGGTGTAAGAAATTGGACAATTCAAGTTTCACCCAGTTCGTTCCTTACATGGAGTGGTTGGTGTTTTCAATAGTTCTATCGATTGGATTTCACTCCAAACTCACCAAATGACTCCTCTCACCTTATTATGATGTTGCCCAAGTTTTGGAATTGGAATCCGAAATCAATAGGTGTAAGAAATTAGACAATTCAAGTTCGCACCCAGTTCGTACTTTACATGGAGTGGTTGGTGTTTTGCTTAGTTCTAGAGATTGGATTTCCATCAAAACTCACCAAATGACTCCTTCCACCTTATTATGACGTTGCCCAAGTTTTGGAATCGAATCCGAAATCAATACGTGCAAGAAATTGGACAATTCAAGTTCGCACCCAGTTCTTCCCTTACATGGAGTGGTTGGTGTTTTCAATGGTTCTATCGATTGGAGTTCACTCTAAACTCACCAAATGACTCCTTCCACCTTATTGTGATGTTGCCCAAGTTTTGGAATCGATCCGAAATCAATTAGGTGTAAGAAATTGGACAATTCAAGTTCGCACCCAGTTCGTTCCTTACATGGAGTGGTTGGTGTTTTCAATAGTTCTAGCGATTCGATTTCACTCAAAACTCACCAAATGACTCCTCCCACCTTATTATGATGTTGCCCAAGTTTTGGAATCGAATCAGAAATCAATACGTGTAAGAAATTGGACAATTCAAGTTCGCACCTAGTTCGTTCCTTACATGGAGTGGTTGGTGTTTTCAATAGTTCTAGCGATTCGATTTCACTCAAAACTCACCAAATGACTCCTCCCACCTTATTATGATGTTTTCCAAGTTTTGGAATCGAATCCGAAATCAATAGGTGTAAGAAATTGGACAATTCAAGTTCGCACCAGTTCGTTCCTTACATGGAGTGGTTGGTGTTTTCAATAGTTCTAGCGATTCGATTTCACTCAAAACTCACCAAATGACTCCTCCCACCTTATTATGATGTTGCCCAAGTTTTGGAATCGAATCCGAAATCAATACGTGTAAGAAATTGGACAATTCAAGTTCGCACCTAGTTCGTTCCTTACATGGAGTGGTTGGTGTTTTCAATAGTTCTAGCGATTCGATTTCACTCAAAACTCACCAAATGACTCCTCCCACCTTATTATGATGTTTTCCAAGTTTTGGAATCGAATCCGAAATCAATAGGTGTAAGAAATTGGACAATTCAAGTTCGCACCCAGTTCGTTCCTTACATGGAGTGGTTGGTGTTTTCAATAGTTCTAGCGATTCGATTTCACTCAAAACTCACCAAATGACTCCTCCCACCTTATTATGATGTTGCCCAAGTTTTGGAATCGAATCCGAAATCAATAGGTGTAAGAAATTGGACAATTCAAGTTCGTACCCAGTTCGTACTTTACATGGAGTGGTTGGTGTTTTGCTTAGTTCTAGAGATTGGATTTCCATCAAAACTCACCAAATGACTCCTTCCACCTTATTATGACGTTGCCCAAGTTTTGGAATCGAATCCGAAATCAATACGTGCAAGAAATTGGACAATTCAAGTTCGCACCCAGTTCTTCCCTTACATGGAGTGGTTGGTGTTTTCAATGGTTCTATCGATTGGAGTTCACTCTAAACTCAGCAAATGACTCCTTCCACCTTATTGTGATGTTGCCCAAGTTTTGGAATCGAATCCGAAATCAATACGTGTAAGAAATTGGACAATTCAAGTTCGTACCCAGTTCGTTCCTTACATGGAGTGGTTGGTGTTTTCAATAGTTCTAGCGATTCGATTTCACTCAAAACTCACCAAATGACTCCTCCCACCTTATTATGATGTTGCCCAAGTTTTGGAATCGAATCCGAAATCAATACGTGTAAGAAATTGGACAATTCAAGTTCGCACCTAGTTCGTTCCTTACATGGAGTGGTTGGTGTTTTCAATAGTTCTAGCGATTCGATTTCACTCAAAACTCACCAAATGACTCCTCCCACCTTATTATGATGTTTTCCAAGTTTTGGAATCGAATCCGAAATCAATAGGTGTAAGAAATTGGACAATTCAAGTTCGCACCCAGTTCGTTCCTTACATGGAGTGGTTGGTGTTTTCAATAGTTCTAGCGATTCGATTTCACTCAAAACTCACCAAATGACTCCTCCCACCTTATTATGATGTTGCCCAAGTTTTGGAATCGAATCCGAAATCAATACGTGTAAGAAATTAATAAGAAATTGGACAATTCAAGTTCGCACCTAGTTCGTTCCTTACATGGAGTGGTTGGTGTTTTCAATAGTTCTAGCGATTCGATTTCACTCAAAACTCACCAAATGACTCCTCCCACCTTATTATGATGTTTTCCAAGTTTTGGAATCGAAATCCGAAATCAATAGGTGTAAGAAATTGGACAATTCAAGTTCGCACCCAGTTCGTTCCTTACATGGAGTGGTTGGTGTTTTCAATAGTTCTAGCGATTCGATTTCACTCAAAACTCACCAAATGACTCCTCCCACCTTATTATGATGTTGCCCAAGTTTTGGAATCGAATCCGAAATCAATAGGTGTAAGAAATTGGACAATTCAAGTTCGTACCCAGTTCGTTCCTTACATGGAGTGGTTGGTGTTTTCAATAGTTCTATCTATTGGATTTCACTCCAAACTCACCAAATGACTCCTCTCACCTTATTATGATGTTGCCCAAGTTTTGGAATCGAATCCGAAATCAATAGGTGTAAGAAATTGGACAATTCAAGTTCGCACCCAAGTTCGTACTTTACATGGAGTGGTTGGTGTTTTGCTTAGTTCTAGAGATTGGATTTCCATCAAAACTCACCAAATGACTCCTTCCACCTTATTATGACGTTGCCCAAGTTTTGGGAATCCAGAAATCAATACGTGCAAGAAATTGGACAATTCAAGTTCGCACCTAGTTCGTCCCTTACATGGAGTGGTTGGTGTTTTCAATGGTTCTATCGATTGGAGTTCACTCTAAACTCAGCAAATGACTCCTTCCACCTTATTGTGATGTTGCCCAAGTTTTGGAATCGAATCCGAAATCAATTGGTGTAAGATATTGGACAATTCAAGTTCGCACCCAGTTCGTTCCTTACAAGGAGTGGTTGGTGTTTTCAATAGTTCTACAAATTCGATTTCACTCAAAACTCACCAAACGACTCCTCCCTCCTTAATATGATGTTGCCCAAGTTTTGGAATCGAATCTGAAATCAATACGTGTAAGAAATTGGACAATTCAAGTTCGCACCTAGTTCGTTCCTTACATGGAGTGGTTGGTGTTTTCAATAGTTCTAGCGATTCGATTTCACTCAAAACTCACCAAATGACTCCTCCCACCTTATTATGATGTTTTCCAAGTTTTGGAATCGAATCCGAAATCAATAGGTGTAAGAAATTGGACAATTCAAGTTCGCACCCAGTTCATTCCTTACATGGAGTGGTTGGTGTTTTCAATAGTTCTATCGATTCGATTTCACTCAAAACTCACCAAATGACTCCTCCCACCTTATTATGATGTTGCCCAAGTTTTGGAATCGAATCCGAAATCAATAGGTGTAAGAAATTGGACAATTCAAGTTCGTACCCAAGTTCGTTCCTTACATGGAGTGGTTGGTGTTTTCAATAGTTCTATCGATTGGATTTCACTCCAAACTCACCAAATGACTCCTCTCACCTTATTATGATGTTGCCCAAGTTTTGGAATCGATCCGAAATCAATAGGTGTAAGAAATTAGACAATTCAAGTTCGCACCCAGTTCGTACTTTACATGGAGTGGTTGGTGTTTTGCTTAGTTCTAGAGATTGGATTTCCATCAAAACTCACCAAATGACTCCTTCCACCTTATTATGACGTTGCCCAAGTTTTGGAATGGATCCGAAATCAATACGTGCAAGAAATTGGACAATTCAAGTTCGCACCCAGTTCGTCCCTTACATGGAGTGGTTGGTGTTTTCAATGGTTCTATCGATTGGAGTTCACTCTAAACTCAGCAAATGACTCCTTCCACCTTATTGTGATGTTGCCCAAGTTTTGGAATCGAATCCGAAATCAATTGGTGTAAGATATTGGACAATTCAAGTTCGCACCCAGTTCGTTCCTTACATGGAGTGGTTGGTGTTTTCAATAGTTCTACAAATTTCACTCAAAACTCACCAAATGACTCCTCCCACCTTAATATGATGTTGCCCAAGTTTTGGAATCGAATCCGAAATCAATACGTGTAAGAAATTGGACAATTCAAGTTCGCACCTAGTTCGTTCCTTACATGGAGTGGTTGGTGTTTTCCATAGTTCTAGCGATTCGATTTCACTCAAAACTCACCAAATGACTCCTCCCACCTTATTATGATGTTGCCCAAGTTTTGGAATCGATCCGAAATCAATAGGTGTAAGAAATTGGACAATTCAAGTTCGTACCCAGTTCGTTCCTTACATGGAGTGGTTGGTGTTTTCAATAGTTCTATCGATTGGATTTCACTCCAAACTCACCAAATGACTCCTCTCACCTTATTATGATGTTGCCCAAGTTTTGGAATCGAATCCGAAATCAATAGGTGTAAGAAATTAGACAATTCAAGTTCGCACCCAGTTCGTACTTTACATGGAGTGGTTGGTGTTTTGCTTAGTTCTAGAGATTGGATTTCCATCAAAACTCACCAAATGACTCCTTCCACCTTATTATGACGTTGCCCAAGTTTTGGAATCGAATCCGAAATCAATACGTGCAAGAAATTGGACAATTCAAGTTCGCACCCAGTTCGTCCCTTACATGGAGTGGTTGGTGTTTTCAATGGTTCTATCGATTGGAGTTCACTCTAAACTCAGCAAATGACTCCTTCCACCTTATTGTGATGTTGCCAAGTTTTGGAATTGAATCCGAAATCAATTGGTGTAAGATATTGGACAATTCAAGTTCGCACCCAGTTCGTTCCTTACATGGAGTGGTTGGTGTTTTCAATAGTTCTACAAATTTCACTCAAAACTCACCAAATGACTCCTCCCACCTTAATATGATGTTGCCCAAGTTTTGGAATCAATCCGAAATCAATACGTGTAAGAAATTGGACAATTCAAGTTCGTACCCTAGTTCGTTCCTTACATGGAGTGGTTGGTGTTTTCCATAGTTCTAGCGATTCGATTTCACTCAAAACTCACCAAATGACTCCTCCCACCTTATTATGATGTTGCCCAAGTTTTGGAATCGAATCCGAAATCAATAGGTGTAAGAAATTGGACAATTCAAGTTCGTACCAGTTCGTTCCTTACATGGAGTGGTTGGTGTTTTCAATAGTTCTATCGATTGGATTTCACTCCAAACTCACCAAATGACTCCTCTCACCTTATTATGATGTTGCCCAAGTTTTGGAATCGAATCCGAAATCAATAGGTGTAAGAAATTAGACAATTCAAGTTCGCACCCAGTTCGTACTTTACATGGAGTGGTTGGTGTTTTGCTTAGTTCTAGAGATTGGATTTCCATCAAAACTCACCAAATGACTCCTTCCACCTTATTATGACGTTGCCCAAGTTTTGGAATCGAATCCGAAATCAATACGTGCAAGAAATTGGACAATTCAAGTTCGCACCCAGTTCGTCCCTTACATGGAGTGGTTGGTGTTTTCAATGGTTCTATCGATTGGAGTTCACTCTAAACTCAGCAAATGACTCCTTCCACCTTATTGTGATGTTGCCCAAGTTTTGGAATCGAATCCGAAATCAATTGGTGTAAGATATTGGACAATTCAAGTTCGCACCCAGTTCGTTCCTTACATGGAGTGGTTGGTGTTTTCAATAGTTCTACAAATTCGATTTCACTCAAAACTCACCAAATGACTCCTCCCACCTTAATATGATGTTGCCCAAGTTTTGGAATCGAATCCGAAATCAATACGTGTAAGAAATTGGACAATTCAAGTTCGTACCCAGTTCGTTCCTTACATGGAGTGGTTGGTGTTTTCCATAGTTCTAGCGATTCGATTTCACTCAAAACTCACCAAATGACTCCTCCCACGTTATTATGATGTTGCCCAAGTTTTGGAATCGATCCGAAATCAATAGGTGTAAGAAATTGGACAATTCAAGTTCGCACCCAGTTCGTTCCTTACATGGAGTGGTTGGTGTTTTCAATGGTTCTATCGATTGGAGTTCACTCTAAACTCACCAAATGACTCCTTCCACCTTATTGTGATGTTGCCCAAGTTTTGGAATCGAATCCGAAATCAATTGGTGTAAGATATTGGACAATTCAAGTTCGCACCCAGTTCGTTCCTTACATGGAGTGGATGGTGTTTTCCATAGTTCTAGCGATTGGATTTCCATCAAAACTCACCAAATGACTCCTTCCACCTTATTATGACGTTGCCCAAGTTTTGGAATCGAATCCGAAATCAATACATGTAAGAAATTGGACAATTCAAGTTCGCACCCAAGTTCGTTCCTTACATGGAGTCGTTGGTGTTTTCAATGGTTCTATCGATTAGAGTTCACTCTAAACTCACCAAATGACTCCTTCCACCTTATTGTGATGTTGCCCAAGTTTTGGAATCGAATCCGAAATCAATTGGTGTAAGATATTGGACAATTCAAGTTCGCACCCAGTTCGTTCCTTACATGGAGTGGTTGGTGTTTTCAATAGTTCTACAAATTCGATTTCACTCAAAACTCACCAAATGACTCCTCCCACCTTAATATGATGTTGCCCAAGTTTTGGAATCGAATCCGAAATCAATACGTGTAAGAAATTGGACAATTCAAGTTCGCACCTAGTTCGTTCCTTACGTGGAGTGGTTGGTGTTTTCAATAGTTCTAGCGATTCGATTTCACTCAAAACTCACCAAATGACTCCTCCCACCTTAATATGATGTTGCCCAAGTTTTGGAATCGAATCCGAAATCAATACGTGTAAGAAATTGGACAATTCAAGTTCGCACCTAGTTCATTCCTTACATGGAGTGGTTTGTGTTTTGCTTAGTTCTAGCGATTGGATTTCCATCAAAACTCACCAAATGACTCCTTCCACCTTATTATGACGTTGCCCAAGTTTTGGAATCGAATCCGAAATCAATACGTGTAAGAAATTGGACAATTCAAGTTCGTACCCAGTTCGTTCCTTACATGAAGTGGTTGGTGTTTTCAATAGTTCTATCGATTGGATTTCACTCCAAACTCACCAAATGACTCCTCTCACCTTATTATGATGTTGCCCAAGTTTTGGAATCGAATCCGAAATCAATAGGTGTAAGAAATTAGACAATTCAAGTTCGCACCCAGTTCGTACTTTACATGGAGTGGTTGGTGTTTTGCTTAGTTCTAGCGATTGGATTTCCATCAAAACTCACCAAATGACTCTTTCCACCTTATTATGACGTTGCCCAAGTTTTGGAATCGAATCCGAAATCAATACGTGTAAGAAATTGGACAATTCAAGTTCGTACCCAGTTCGTTCCTTACATGGAGTGGTTGGTGTTTTCAATAGTTCTAGCGATTCGATTTCACTCAAAACTCACCAAATGACTCCTCCCACCTTATTATGATGTTGCCCAAGTTTTGGAATCGAATCCGAAATCAATAGGTGTAAGAAATTGGACAATTCAAGTTCCCACCAGCTTCGTTCCTTACATGGAGTGGTTGGTGTTTTCAATAGTTCTAGCGATTCGATTTCACTCAAAACTCACCAAATGACTCCTTCCACCTTATTGTGATGTTGCCCAAGTTTTGGAATCGAAATCCGTGATCAGTTTATAATTGTATATCATTTTGTACCCCTCTAGCTTATGATTTGGTTATGTTGTTAAGTTAAACTTGTGCTTTTAATCCCTTTTTCTGTTTGTCATTCAGTTCTTTGGGCCTTAGGTAGCAATTGTGGCTTTGGATAAGAAGAGTTGAACAGGGGTGCAAAACGAGAAGACTGAGTTAGCAATTCATTTCGGACTTATCTTTTTCATCTGAGCTTGGATTGGGCCGAATCACTTGTGGTTCGAAATAGGAGAATCTGAACTGCAGGATGGACTACTCAAACATATCAATTGATGAAGCTAAGCCCAATTCGTGAGCCCATCAAGTTGCACCATGCTCAGGATGGCAGCTGCCAGCTGATGAGCTGTCACCTCCTTTAAGCCATGTGCCTCACCCCAGCTGTAACTGACTTTGGCAGCCAAAAGAGGACCACATGACTTTGGCAGCAAAAGAAGACCACATGGGTTGGCAGCCACAACTGATCACCTTTCAACCCATGTGAAGAAAGCTGGAGGTGCAGCAGCCAAAGAAGTATGGGATGAAAGTGATTCCAACCCCACTACCATAGACAAGATGAAGTGGGAGTTATGGGTTGTGTTAAAGAAGGAATGGTGCTGTTGGAATTCATCATGATGTTCCCCCCTCTTAGCCCTATAAATAGAGAAGTTCACAACCCCAAAACACATCCACCCCATACACTCTAGGTATACAACCAGATACTCTAAACTGCCCCAAAACACCAAAACAGCTCCAGAAAACCTCCCTTCCATTTCCTACGAATTTCCTCTCTCTCAACCATCACCACTCACTCAAACTCATCCCAAATCACCTCCATATCCTTCATACATCCTTCTAGACGTGGAGAAGCTCTTGAAGAAGCATTGGACACCACAAGAACTTCAAGAAAAGGGTTTTTCTACTCTTATGGCATTCATTATGTTTTCCCATTTCTGTTTTAGTTTCTTTTCCATTATGAGTAGCTAAATCCATAACTAGGGTTTCGATGTAACCTAACATGAATATTCTGGGTTTATAAGTTTGAAGTTTGGAGTTTCAAGTTTAATTCATGATTAATGTTTTTATTCATTTTGCCTACTTGACTATATGCTGATCGGAATGCTTAGCTACCATTTTGATTTGTATATCTTGGTTTGAATTAAGAGTAGACACCATGCTTTAATTCGAATTGAACTATGAATAGGAAGAGTATGTATGGACATTCGACAACAGGGATTAGATACATGCTTGGTTGTTTAAATTGTTCTTCTATGCTTAATGGGTTCCTAATGCTTAATTTTAGGTTAGACAACAAATGATCAAATTAGGGAATTAGGAACACAAGGTTAGGACCAAACACCATGGCCTAATCATACATTAGCTAGAATCAATCTTTGAATCTGAATTAGACTTGTTACTTGACTCCTTATAACCCAGAATTGAATTGTTATGGTGAATCGAATGCTCTAGTCTCCAAATCCATTTTCCAGCCCTTCAAAATCACTCTTTGTTACACTTGTTTATTTGCTTTCATTTGCACTTTCAGTTTGCTCACTTCCTTTCACAATCACAATCACTCTCACTTAATTTCTGTTTTAGACTTAACTTCCTAACTTCTTGAATTCGGTAATCTACGTACATAACTAATTTGAACTTCTCAGTCTTCGTGGGTACGACCTCGTACTTGTCTTGCTATACTACTAATTGCCCCGTACAATTGCGAGTTAACATAATATTAACAACAAACCGAAATCAATTGGTGTAAGATATTGGACAATTCAAGTTCGCACCTAGTTCGTTCCTTACATGGAGTGGTTGGTGTTTTCAATAGTTCTACAAATTCTATTTCACTCAAAACTCACCAAATGACTCCTCCCACCTTAATATGATGTTGCCCAAGTTTTGGAATCAATCCGAAATCAATACGTGTAAGAAATTGGACAATTCAAGTTCGCACCTAGTTCGTTCCTTACATGGAGTGGTTGGTGTTTTCAATAGTTCTAGCGATTCGATTTCACTCAAAACTCACCAAATGACTCCTCCCACCTTAATATGATGTTGCCCAAGTTTTGGAATCGAATCCGAAATCAATACGTGTAAGAAATTGGACAATTCAAGTTCGCACCTAGTTCGTTCCTTACATGGAGTGGTTGGTGTTTTGCTTAGTTCTAGCGATTGGATTTCCATCAAAACTCACCAAATGACTCCTTCCACCTTATTATGACGTTGCCCAAGTTTTGGAATCGAATCCGAAATCAATACGTGTAAGAAATTGGACAATTCAAGTTCGTACCCAGTTCGTTCCTTACATGGAGTGGTTGGTGTTTTCAATAGTTCTAGCGATTCGATTTCACTCAAAACTCACCAAATGACTCCTCCCACCTTATTATGATGTTGCCCAAGTTTTGGAATCGAATCTGAAATCAATAGGTGTAAGAAATTGGACAATTCAAGTTCGCACCCAAGTTCGTTCCTTACATGGAGTGGTTGGTGTTTTCAATAGTTCTAGCGATTCGATTTCACTCAAAACTCACCAAATGACTCCTCCCACCTTATTATGATGTTGCCCAAGTTTTGGAATCCAATCCGAAATCAATACGTGTAAGAAATTGGACAATTCAAGTTCGCACCCAGTTCGTTCCTTACATGGAGTGGTTGGTGTTTTCAATAGTTCTAGCGACTCGATTTCACTCAAAACTCAACAAATGACTCCACCCACCTTATTATGATGTTGCCCAAGTTTTGGAATCGAATCCGAAATCAATAGGTGTAAGAAATTGGACAATTCAAGTTCGCACCCAGTTCGTTCCTTACATGGAGTGGTTGGTGTTTTCAATAGTTCTACAAATTCGATTTCACTCAAAACTCACCAAATGACTCCTCCCACCTTAATATGATGTTGCCCAAGTTTTGGAATCGAATCCGAAATCAATACGTGTAAGAAATTGGACAATTCAAGTTCGCACCTTGTTCGTTCCTTACATGGAGTGGTTGGTGTTTTCAATAGTTCTAGCGATTCGATTTCACTCAAAACTCACCAAATGACTCCTCCCATGTTAATATGATGTTGCCCAAGTTTTGGAATCAATCCGAAATCAATACGTGTAAGAAATTGGACAATTCAAGTTTGCACCTAGTTCGTTCCTTACATGGAGTGGTTGGTGTTTTCAATAATTCTAGCGATTCGATTTCACTCAAAACTCACCAAATGACTCCTCCCACCTTATTATGATGTTGCCCAAGTTTTGGAATCGAATCCGAAATCAATACGTGTAAGAAATTGGACAATTCAAGTTCGCACCTAGTTCGTTCCTTACATGGAGTGGTTGGTGTTTTGCTTAGTTCTAGCGATTGGATTTCCATCAAAACTCACCAAATGACTCCTTCCACCTTATTATGACGTTGCCCAAGTTTTGGAATCGAATCCGAAATCAATACGTGTAAGAAATTTGACAATTCAAGTTCGTACCCAGTTCGTTCCTTACATGGAGTGGTTGGTGTTTTCAATAGTTCTAGCGATTCGATTTCACTCAAAACTCACCAAATGACTCCTCCCACCTTATTATGATGTTGCCCAAGTTTTGGAATCGAATCCGAAATCAATAGGTGTAAGAAATTGGACAATTCAAGTTCGCACCAGTTCGTTCCTTACAAGGAGTGGTTGGTGTTTTCAATAGTTCTAGCGATTCGGTTTCACTCAAAACTCACCAAATGACTCCTCCCACCTTATTATGATGTTGCCCAAGTTTTGGAATCGATCTGAAATCAATAGGTGTAAGAAATTGGACAATTCAAGTTCGCACCCAGTTCGTTCCTTACATGGAGTGGTTGGTGTTTTCAATAGTTCTAGCGATTCGATTTCACTCAAAACTCACCAAATGACTCCTCCCACCTTATTATGATGTTGCCCAAGTTTTGGAATCGATCCGAAATCAATAGGTGTAAGAAATTGGACAATTCAAGTTCGCACCAGTTCGTTCCTTACATGGAGTGGTTGGTGTTTTCAATGGTTCTATCGATTGGAGTTCACTCTAAACTCACCAAATGACTCCTTCCACCTTATTGTGATGTTGCCCAAGTTTTGGAATCGATCCGAAATCAATTGGTGTAAGATATTGGACAATTCAAGTTCGCACCCAGTTCGTTCCTTACATGGAGTGGTTGGTGTTTTCAATAGTTCTAGCGATTCGATTTCACTCAAAACTCACCAAATGACTCCTCCCACCTTATTATGATGTTGCCCAAGTTTTGGAATCGATCCGAAATCAATAGGTGTAAGAAATTGGACAATTCAAATTCCCACCCAGTTCGTTCCTTACATGGAGTGGTTGGTGTTTTCAATGGTTCTATCGATTGGAGTTCACTCTAAACTCACCAAATGACTCCTTCCACCTTATTGTGATGTTGCCCAAGTTTTGGAATCGATCCGAAATCAATTGGTGTAAGATATTGGACAATTCAAGTTCGCACCCAAGTTCGTTCCTTACATAGAGTGGTTGGTGTTTTCAATAGTTCTACAAATTCGATTTCACTCAAAACTCACCAAATGACTCATCCCACCTTAATATGATGTTGCCCAAGTTTTGGAATCGATCCGAAATCAATACGTGTAAGAAATTGGACAATTCAAGTTCGCACCTTGTTCGTTCCTTACATGGAGTGGTTGGTGTTTTCAATAGTTCTAGCGATTCGATTTCACTCAAAACTCACCAAATGACTCCTCCCATCTTAATATGATGTTGCCCAAGTTTTGGAATCGAAATCGAAATCAATACGTGTAAGAAATTGGACAATTCAAGTTTGCACCTAGTTCGTTCCTTACATGGAGTGGTTGGTGTTTTCAATAATTCTAGCGATTCGATTTCACTCAAAACTCACCAAATGACTCCTCCCACCTTATTATGATGTTGCCCAAGTTTTGGTATCAATCCGAAATCAATAGGTGTAAGAAATTGGACAATACAAGTTCGCACCCAGTTCGTTCCTTACATGGAGTGGTTGGTGTTTTCAATAGTTCTAGCGACTCGATTTCACTCAAAACTCAACAAATGACTCCACCCACCTTATTATGATGTTGCCCAAGTTTTGGAATCGAATCCGAAATCAATAGGTGTAAGAAATTGGACAATACAAGTTCGCACCCAGTTCGTTCCTTACATGGAGTGGTTGGTGTTTTCAATAGTTCTAGCGACTCGATTTCACTCAAAACTCAACAAATGACTCCACCCACCTTATTATGATGTTGCCCAAGTTTTGGAATCGAATCCGAAATCAATAGGTGTAAGAAATTGGACAATTCAAGTTCGCACCTAGTTCGTTCCTTACATGGAGTGGTTGGTGTTTTCAATAGTTCTACAAATTCGATTTCACTCAAAACTCACCAAATGACTCCTCCCACCTTAATATGATGTTGCCCAAGTTTTGGAATCAATCCGAAATCAATACGTGTAAGAAATTGGACAATTCAAGTTCGCACCTAGTTCGTTCCTTACATGGAGTGGTTGGTGTTTTCAATAGTTCTAGCGATTCGATTTCACTCAAAACTCACCAAATGACTCCTCCCACCTTAATATGATGTTGCCCAAGTTTTGGAATCGAATCCGAAATCAATACGTGTAAGAAATTGGACAATTCAAGTTCGCACCTAGTTCGTTCCTTACATGGAGTGGTTGGTGTTTTGCTTAGTTCTAGCGATTGGATTTCCATCAAAACTCACCAAATGACTCCTTCCACCTTATTATGACGTTGCCCAAGTTTTGGAATCGAATCCGAAATCAATACGTGTAAGAAATTGGACAATTCAAGTTCGTACCCAGTTCGTTCCTTACATGGAGTGGTTGGTGTTTTCAATAGTTCTAGCGATTCGATTTCACTCAAAACTCACCAAATGACTCCTCCCACCTTATTATGATGTTGCCCAAGTTTTGGAATCGATCCGAAATCAATAGGTGTAAGAAATTGGACAATTCAAGTTCGCACCCTAGTTCGTTCCTTACATGGAGTGGTTGGTGTTTTCAATAGTTCTAGCGATTCGATTTCACTCAAAACTCACCAAATGACTCCTCCCACCTTATTATGATGTTGCCCAAGTTTTGGAATCGAATCCGAAATCAATAGGTGTAAGAAATTGGACAATTCAAGTTCGCACCCAGTTCGTTCCTTAATGGCGTTCCTTACATGGCGTGGTTGGTGTTTTCAATGGTTCTATCGATTGGAGTTCACTCTAAACTCACCAAATGACTCCTTCCACCTTATTGTGATGTTGCCCAAGTTTTGGAATCGATCCGAAATCAATTGGTGTAAGATATTGGACAATTCAAGTTCGCACCCAGTTCGTTCCTTACATGGAGTGGTTGGTGTTTTCAATAGTTCTAGCGATTCGATTTCACTCAAAACTCACCAAATGACTCCTCCCACCTTATTATGATGTTGCCCAAGTTTTGGAATCGATCCGAAATCAATAGGTGTAAGAAATTGGACAATTCAAATTCGCACCCAAGTTCGTTCCTTACATGGAGTGGTTGGTGTTTTCAATGGTTCTATCGATTGGAGTTCACTCTAAACTCACCAAATGACTCCTTCCACCTTATTGTGATGTTGCCCAAGTTTTGGAATCGAATCCGAAATCAATTGGTGTAAGATATTGGACAATTCAAGTTCGCACCCAGTTCGTTCCTTACATGGAGTGGTTGGTGTTTTCAATAGTTCTACAAATTCGATTTCACTCAAAACTCACCAAATGACTCATCCCACCTTAATATGATGTTGCCCAAGTTTTGGAATCGATCCGAAATCAATACGTGTAAGAAATTGGACAATTCAAGTTCGCACCTTGTTCGTTCCTTACATGGAGTGGTTGGTGTTTTCAATAGTTCTAGCGATTCGATTTCACTCAAAACTCACCAAATGACTCCTCCCATCTTAATATGATGTTGCCCAAGTTTTGGAATCGAATCCGAAATCAATACGTGTAAGACATTGGACAATTCAAGTTCGCACCTAGTTCGTTCCTTACATGGAGTGGTCGGTGTTTTCAATAGTTCTAGCGATTCGATTTCACTCAAAACTCACCAAATGACTCCTCCCACCTTATTATGATGTTGCCCAAGTTTTGGAATCGAATCCGAAATCAATAGGTGTAAGAAATTGGACAATTCAAGTTCGCACCCAAGTTCGTTCCTTACATGGAGTGGTTGGTGTTTTCAATGGTTCTATCGATTGGATTTCACTCTAAACTCACCAAATGACTCCTTCCACCTTATTGTGATGTTGCCCAAGTTTTGGAATCGAATCCGAAATCAATTGGTGTAAGAAATTGGACAATTCAAGTTCGCACCCAAGTTCGTTCCTTACATGGAGTGGTTGGTGTTTTCAATAGTTCTAGCGATTCGATTTCACTCAAAACTCACCAAATGACTCCTCCCACCTTATTATGATGTTGCCCAAGTTTTGGAATCGATCCCAAATCAATAGGTGTAAGAAATTGGACAATTCAAGTTCGCACCTAGTTCGTTCCTTACATGGAGTGGTTGGTGTTTTCAATGGTTCTATCGATTGGAGTTCACTCTAAACTCACCAAATGACTCCTTCCACCTTATTGTGATGTTGCCCAAGTTTTGGAATCGAATCCGAAATCAATTGGTGTAAGAAATTGGACAATTCAAGTTCGCACCTAGTTCGTTCCTTACATGGAGTGGTTGGTGTTTTCAATAGTTCTACAAATTCGATTTCACTCAAAACTCACCAAATGACTCATCCCACCTTAATATGATGTTGCCCAAGTTTTGGAATCGAATCCGAAATCAATACGTGTAAGAAATTGGACAATTCAAGTTCGCACCTTGTTCGTTCCTTACATGGAGTGGTTGGTGTTTTCAATAGTTCTAGCGATTCGATTTCACTCAAAACTCACCAAATGACTCCTCCCACCTTATTATGATGTTGCCCAAGTTTTGGAATCGAATCCGAAATCAATACGTGTAAGAAATTGGACAATTCAAGTTCGTACCCAGTTCGTTCCTTACATGGAGTGGTTGGTGTTTTCAATAGTTCTAGCGATTCGATTTCACTCAAAACTCACCAAATGACTCCTCCCACCTTATTATGATGTTGCCCAAGTTTTGGAATCGAATCCGAAATCAATAGGTGTAAGAAATTGGACAATTCAAGTTCGCACCCTAGTTCGTTCCTTACATGGAGTGGTTGGTGTTTTCAATGGTTCTATCGATTGGAGTTCACTCTAAACTCACCAAATGACTCCTTCCACCTTATTGTGATGTTGCCCAAGTTTTGGAATCAATCCGAAATCAATTGGTGTAAGATATTGGACAATTCAAGTTCGCACCTAGTTCGTTCCTTACATGGAGTGGTTGGTGTTTTCAATAGTTCTACAAATTCGATTTCACTCAAAACTCACCAAATGACTCCTCCCACCTTAATATGATGTTGCCCATGTTTTGGAATCGAATCCGAAATCAATACGTGTAAGAAATTGGACAATTCAAGTTCGCACCTAGTTCGTTCCTTACATGGAGTGGTTGGTGTTTTCAATAGTTCTAGCGATTCGATTTCACTCAAAACTCACCAAATGACTCCTCCCACCTTATTATGATGTTGCCCAAGTTTTGGAATCGAATCCGAAATCAATAGGTGTAAGAAATTGGACAATACAAGTTCGCACCCAGTTCGTTCCTTACATGGAGTGGTTGGTGTTTTCAATAGTTCTAGCGATTCGATTTCACTCAAAACTCAACAAATGACTCCTCCCACCTTATTATGATGTTGCCCAAGTTTTGGAATCGAATCCCAAATCAATAGGTGTAAGAAATTGGACAATTCAAGTTCGCACCTAGTTCGTTCCTTACATGGAGTGGTTGGTGTTTTAAATAGTTCTAGCGATTCGATTTCACTCAAAACTCACCAAATGACTCCTCCCACCTTGTTATGATGTTGCCCAAGTTTTGGAATCGAATCCGAAATCAATACGTGTAAGAAATTGGACAATTCAAGTACGTACCCAGTTCGTTCCTTACATGGAGTGGTTGGTGTTTTCAATAGTTCTATCGATTGGATTTCACTCCAAACTCACCAAATGACTCCTTCCACCTTATTATGATGTTGCCCAAGTTTTGGAATCGAATCCGAAAGCAATAGGTATAAGAAATTGGACAATTCATGTTCGCACCCAGTTCGTTCCTTACATGGAGTGGTTGGAGTTTGGCTTAGTTCTAGCGATTGGATTTCACTCAAAACTCACCAAATAACTCCTCCCACCTTATTATGATGTTGCCCAAGTTTTGGAATCGAATCCGAAATCAATAGGTGTAAGAAATTGGACAATTCAAGTTCGCACCCAGTTCGTTCCTTACATGGAGTGGTTGGTGTTTTGCTTAGTTCTAGCGATTGGATTTCCATCAAAACTCACCAAATGACTCCTTCCACCTTATTATGATGTTGCCCAAGTTTTGGAATCGAATCCGAAATCAATACGTGTAAGAAATTGGACAATTCAAGTTCGTACCCAGTTCGTTCCTTACATGGAGTGGTTGGTGTTTTCAATAGTTCTAGCGATTCGATTTCACTCAAAACTCACCAAATGACTCCTCCCACCTTATTATGATGTTGCCCAAGTTTTGGAATCGAATCCGAAATCAATAGGTGTAAGAAATTGGACAATTCAAGTTCGCACCCAAGTTCGTTCCTTACATGGAGTGGTTGGTGTTTTCAATAGTTCTATCGATTGGATTTCACTCCAAACTCACCAAATGACTCCTTCCACCTTATTATGATGTTGCCCAAGTTTTGGAATCGAATCCGGAAAGCAATAGGTGTAAGAAATTGGACAATTCATGTTCGCACCCAGTTCGTTCCTTACATGGAGTGGTTGGAGTTTGGCTTAGTTCTAGCGATTGGATTTCACTCAAAACTCACCAAATAACTCCTCCCACCTTATTATGATGTTGCCCAAGTTTTGGAATCGATCCGAAATCAATAGGTGTAAGAAATTGGACAATTCAAGTTCGCACCCAGTTCGTTCCTTACATGGAGTGGTTGGTGTTTTGCTTAGTTCTAGCGATTGGATTTCCATCAAAACTCACCAAATGACTCCTTCCACCTTATTATGACGTTGCCCAAGTTTTGGAATCGAATCCGAAATCAATACGTGTAAGAAATTGGACAATTCAAGTTCGTACCCAGTTCGTTCCTTACATGGAGTGGTCGGTGTTTTCAATAGTTCTATCGATTGGATTTCACTCAAAACTCACCAAATGACTCCTTCCACCTTATTATGATGTTGCCCAAGTTTTGGAATCGAATCCGAAATCAATAGGTGTAAGAAATTGGACAATTCATGTTCGCACCTAGTTCGTTCCTTACATGGAGTGGTTGGTGTTTTCAATAGTTCTATCGATTGGATTTCACTCCAAACTCACCAAATGACTCCTTCCACCTTATTATGATGTTGCCCAAGTTTTGGAATCGAATCCGAAAGCAATAGGTGTAAGAAATTGGACAATTCATGTTCGCACCCAGTTCGTTCCTTACATGGATTGGTTGGAGTTTGGCTTAGTTCTAGCGATTGGATTTCACTCAAAACTCACCAAATGACTCCTCCCACCTTATTATGATGTTGCCCAAGTTTTGGAATCGAATCCGAAATCAATAGGTGTAAGAAATTGGACAATTCAAGTTCGCACCCTAGTTCGTTCCTTACATGGAGTGGTTGGTGTTTTCAATGGTTCTATCGATTGGAGTTCACTCTAAACTCACCAAATGACTCCTTCCACCTTATTGTGATGTTGCCCAAGTTTTGGAATTGATCCGAAATCAATTGGTGTAAGATATTGGACAATTCAAGTTCGCACCCAGTTCGTTCCTTACATGGAGTGGTTGGTGTTTTCAATAGTTCTACAAATTCGATTTCACTCAAAACTCACCAAATGACTCCTCCCACCTTAATATGATGTTGCCCATGTTTTGGAATCGAATCCGAAATCAATACGTGTAAGAAATTGGACAATTCAAGTTCGCACCTAGTTCGTTCCTTACATGGAGTGGTTGGTGTTTTCAATAGTTCTAGCGATTCGATTTCACTCAAAACTCACCAAATGACTCCTCCCACCTTATTATGATGTTGCCCAAGTTTTGGTATCGAATCCGAAATCAATAGGTGTAAGAAATTGGACAATACAAGTTCGCACCCAGTTCGTTCCTTACATGGAGTGGTTGGTGTTTTCAATAGTTCTAGCGACTCGATTTCACTCAAAACTCAACAAATGACTCCACCCACCTTATTATGATGTTGCCCAAGTTTTGGAATCGAATCCGAAATCAATAGGTGTAAGAAATTGGACAATTCAAGTTCGCACCTAGTTCGTTCCTTACATGGAGTGGTTGGTGTTTTAAATAGTTCTAGCGATTCGATTTCACTCAAAACTAACCAAATGACTCCTCCCACCTTGTTATGATGTTGCCCAAGTTTTGGAATCGAATCCGAAATCAATACGTGTAAGAAATTGGACAATTCAAGTACGTACCCAGTTCGTTCCTTACATGGAGTGGTTGGTGTTTTCAATAGTTCTATCGATTGGATTTCACTCCAAACTCACCAAATGACTCCTTCCACCTTATTATGATGTTGCCCAAGTTTTGGAATTGATCCGAAATCAATTGGTGTAAGATATTGGACAATTCAAGTTCGCACCCAAGTTCGTTCCTTACATGGAGTGGTTGGTGTTTTCAATAGTTCTACAAATTGGATTTCACTCAAAACTCACCAAATGACTCCTCCCACCTTAATATGATGTTGCCCATGTTTTGGAATCGAATCCGAAATCAATACGTGTAAGAAATTGGACAATTCAAGTTCGCACCTAGTTCGTTCCTTACATGGAGTGGTTGGTGTTTTCAATAGTTCTAGCGATTCGATTTCACTCAAAACTCACCAAATGACTCCTCCCACCTTATTATGATGTTGCCCAAGTTTTGGTATCGAATCCGAAATCAATAGGTGTAAGAAATTGGACAATACAAGTTCGCACCCTAGTTCGTTCCTTACATGGAGTGGTTGGTGTTTTCAATAGTTCTAGCGATTCGATTTCACTCAAAACTCAACAAATGACTCCTCCCACCTTATTATGATGTTGCCCAAGTTTTGGAATCGATCCGAAATCAATAGGTGTAAGAAATTGGACAATTCAAGTTCGCACCTAGTTCGTTCCTTACATGGAGTGGTTGGTGTTTTAAATAGTTCTAGCGATTCGATTTCACTCAAAACTCACCAAATGACTCCTCCCACCTTGTTATGATGTTGCCCAAGTTTTGGAATCGAATCCGAAATCAATACGTGTAAGAAATTGGACAATTCAAGTACGTACCCAAGTTCGTTCCTTACATGGAGTGGTTGGTGTTTTCAATAGTTCTATCGATTGGATTTCACTCCAAACTCACCAAATGACTCCTTCCACCTTATTATGATGTTGCCCAAGTTTTGGAATCGAATCCGAAAGCAATAGGTGTAAGAAATTGGACAATTCATGTTCGCACCCAGTTCGTTCCTTACATGGAGTGGTTGGAGTTTGGCTTAGTTCTAGCGATTGGATTTCACTCAAAACTCACCAAATAACTCCTCCCACCTTATTATGATGTTGCCCAAGTTTTGGAATCGAATCCGAAATCAATAGGTGTAAGAAATTGGACAATTGAAGTTCGCACCCAGTTCGTTCCTTACATGGAGTGGTTGGTGTTTTGCTTAGTTCTAGCGATTGGATTTCCATCAAAACTCACCAAATGACTCCTTCCACCTTATTATGACGTTGCCCAAGTTTTGGAATCGAATCCGAAATCAATACGTGTAAGAAATTGGACAATTCAAGTTCGTACCCAGTTCGTTCCTTACATGGAGTGGTCGGTGTTTTCAATAGTTCTAGCGATTCGATTTCACTCAAAACTCACCAAATGACTCCTCCCACCTTATTATGATGTTGCCCAAGTTTTGGAATCGAATCCGAAATCAATAGGTGTAAGAAATTGGACAATTCAAGTTCGCACCCAGTTCGTTCCTTACATGGAGTGGTTGGTGTTTTCAATGGTTCTATCGATTGGAGTTCACTCTAAACTCACCAAATGACTCCTTCCACCTTATTGTGATGTTGCCCAAGTTTTGGAATCGAATCCGAAATCAATTGGTGTAAGATATTGGACAATTCAAGTTCGCACCCAGTTCGTTCCTTACATGGAGTGGTTGGTGTTTTCAATAGTTCTACAAATTCGATTTCACTCAAAACTCACCAAATGACTCCGCCCACCGTAATATGATGTTGCCCAAGTTTTGGAATCGAATCCGAAATCAATACGTGTAAGAAATTGGACAATTCAAGTTCGCACCTAGTTCGTTCCTTACATGGAGTGGTTGGTGTTTTCAATAGTTCTAGCGATTCGATTTCACTCAAAACTCACCAAATGACTCCTCCCACCTTATTATGATGTTGCCCAAGTTTTGGAATCGAATCCGAAATCAATAGGTGTAAGAAATTGGACAATACAAGTTCGCACCCAAGTTCGTTCCTTACATGGAGTTGTTGGTGTTTTCAATAGTTCTAGCGATTCGATTTCACTCAAAACTCACCAAATGACTCCTCCCACCTTATTATGATGTTGCCCAAGTTTTGCAATCGAATCCGAAATCAATACGTGTAAGAAATTGGACAATTCAAGTTCGTACCCAGTTCGTTCCTTACATGGAGTGCTTGGTGTTTTCAATAGTTCTATCGATTGGATTTCACTCCAAACTCACCAAATGACTCCTTCCACCTTATTATGATGTTGCCCAAGTTTTGGAATCGAATCCGAAAGCAATAGGTGTAAGAAATTGGACAATTCAAGTTCGCACCCAGTTCGTTCCTTACATGGAGTGGTTGGAGTTTGGCTTAGTTCTAGCGATTGGATTTCACTCAAAACTCACCAAATAACTTCTCCCACCTTATTATGATGTTGCCCAAGTTTTGGAATCGAATCCGAAATCAATAGGTGTAAGAAATTGGACAATTCAAGTTCGCACCCAGTTCGTTCCTTACATGGAGTGGTTGGTGTTTTGCTTAGTTCTAGCGATTGGATTTCCATCAAAACTCACCAAATGACTACTTCCACCTTATTATGACGTTGCCCAAGTTTTGGAATCGAATCCGAAATCAATACGTGTAAGAAATTGGACAATTCAAGTTCGTACCCAGTTCGTTCCTTACATGGAGTGGTCGGTGTTTTCAATAGTTCTAGCGATTCGATTTCACTCAAAACTCACCAAATGACTCCTCCCACCTTATTATGATGTTGCCCAAGTTTTGGAATCGATCCGAAATCAATAGGTGTAAGAAATTGGACAATTCAAGTTCGCACCCAGTTCGTTCCTTACATGGAGTGGTTGGTGTTTTCAATGGTTCTATCGATTGGAGTTCACTCTAAACTCACCAAATGACTCCTTCCACCTTATTGTGATGTTGCCCAAGTTTTGGAATCGAATCCGAAATCAATTGGTGTAAGATATTGGACAATTCAAGTTCGCACCCAGTTCGTTCCTTACATGGAGTGGTTGGTGTTTTCAATGGTTCTATCGATTGGAGTTCACTCTAAACTCACCAAATGACTCCTTCCACCTTATTGTGATGTTGCCCAAGTTTTGGAATCGAAATCCGAAATCAATTGGTGTAAGAAATTGGACAATACAAGTTCGCACCCTAGTTCGTTCCTTACATGGAGTGGTTGGTGTTTTCAATAATTCTAGCGATTCGATTTCACTCAAAACTCACCAAATGACTCCTCCCACCTTATTATGATGTTGCCCAAGTTTTGGAATCTATCCGAAATCAATACGTGTAAGAAATTGGACAATTCAAGTTCGTACCCAGTTCGTTCCTTACATGGAGTGGTTGGTGTTTTCAATAGTTCTATCGATTGGATTTCACTCCAAACTCACCAAATGACTCATTCCACCTTATTATGATGTTGCCCAAGTTTTGGACTCGGAATCCGAAAGCAATAGGTGTAAGAAATTGGACAATTCAAGTTCGCACCCAGTTCGTTCCTTACATGGAGTGGTTGGAGTTTGGCTTAGTTCTAGCGATTGGATTTCACTCAAAACTCACCAAATAACTCCTCCCACTTTATTATGATGTTGCCCAAGTTTTGGAATCGAATCCGAAAGCAATAGGTGTAAGAAATTGGACAATTCAAGTTCGCACCCAGTTCGTTCCTTACATGGAGTGGTTGGAGTTTGGCTTAGTTCTAGCGATTGGATTTCACTCAAAACTCACCAAATAACTCCTCCCACCTTATTATGATGTTGCCCAAGTTTTGGAATCGAATCCGAAATCAATAGGTGTAAGAAATTGGACAATTCAAGTTCGCACCCAAGTTCGTTCCTTACATGGAGTGGTTGGTGTTTTGCTTAGTTCTAGCGATTGGATTTCCATCAAAACTCACCAAATGACTCCTTCCACCTTATTATGACGTTGCCCAAGTTTTGGAATCGATCCGAAATCAATACGTGTAAGAAATTGGACAATTCAAGTTCGTACCCAGTTCGTTCCTTACATGGAGTGGTCGGTGTTTTCAATAGTTCTAGCGATTCGATTTCACTCAAAACTCACCAAATGACTCCTCCCACCTTATTATGATGTTGCCCAAGTTTTGGAATCGAATCCGAAATCAATAGGTGTAAGAAATTGGACAATTCAAGTTCGCACCCAAGTTCGTTCCTTACATGGAGTGGTTGGTGTTTTCAATGGTTCTATCGATTGGAGTTCACTCTAAACTCACCAAATGACTCCTTCCACCTTATTGTGATGTTGCCCAAGTTTTGGAATCAATCCGAAATCAATTGGTGTAAGATATTGGACAATTCAAGTTCGCACCCAGTTCGTTCCTTACATGGAGTGGTTGGTGTTTTCAATAGTTCTACAAATTCGATTTCACTCAAAACTCACCAAATGACTCCGCCCACCTTAATATGATGTTGCCCAAGTTTTGGAATCGAATCCGAAATCAATACGTGTAAGAAATTGGACAATTCAAGTTCGCACCTAGTTCGTTCCTTACATGGAGTGGTTGGTGTTTTCAATAGTTCTAGCGATTCGATTTCACTCAAAACTCACCAAATGACTCCTCCCACCTTATTATGATGTTGCCCAAGTTTTGGAATCGAATCCGAAATCAATAGGTGTAAGAAATTGGACAATACAAGTTCGCACCCAGTTCGTTCCTTACATGGAGTGGTTGGTGTTTTCAATAGTTCTAGCGATTCGATTTCACTCAAAACTCACCAAATGACTCCTCCCACCTTATTATGATGTTGCCCAAGTTTTGCAATCGAATCCGAAATCAATACGTGTAAGAAATTGGACAATTCAAGTTCGTACCCTAAGTTCGTTCCTTACATGGAGTGCTTGGTGTTTTCAATAGTTCTATCGATTGGATTTCACTCCAAACTCACCAAATGACTCCTTCCACCTTATTATGATGTTGCCCAAGTTTTGGAATCGAATCCGAAAGCAATAGGTGTAAGAAATTGGACAATTCAAGTTCGCACCCAGTTCGTTCCTTACATGGAGTGGTTGGAGTTTGGCTTAGTTCTAGCGATTGGATTTCACTCAAAACTCACCAAATAACTCCTCCCACCTTATTATGATGTTGCCCAAGTTTTGGAATCGAATCCGAAATCAATAGGTGTAAGAAATTGGACAATTCAAGTTCGCACCCAGTTCGTTCCTTACATGGAGTGGTTGGTGTTTTGCTTAGTTCTAGCGATTGGATTTCCATCAAAACTCACCAAATGACTACTTCCACCTTATTATGACGTTGCCCAAGTTTTGGAATCGAATCCGAAATCAATACGTGTAAGAAATTGGACAATTCAAAGTTCGTACCCAGTTCGTTCCTTACATGGAGTGGTCGGTGTTTTCAATAGTTCTAGCGATTCGATTTCACTCAAAACTCACCAAATGACTCCTCCCACCTTATTATGATGTTGCCCAAGTTTTGGAATCGAATCCGAAATCAATAGGTGTAAGAAATTGGACAATTCAAGTTCGCACCCAAGTTCGTTCCTTACATGGAGTGGTTGGTGTTTTCAATGGTTCTATCGATTGGAGTTCACTCTAAACTCACCAAATGACTCCTTCCACCTTATTGTGATGTTGCCCAAGTTTTGGAATCGAAATCCGAAATCAATTGGTGTAAGATATTGGACAATTCATGTTCGCACCCAAGTTCGTTCCTTACATGGAGTGGTTGGTGTTTTCAATAGTTCTATCGATTGGATTTCACTCCAAACTCACCAAATGACTCATTCCACCTTATTATGATGTTGCCCAAGTTTTGGACTGAATCCGAAAGCAATAGGTGTAAGAAATTGGACAATTCAAGTTCGCACCCTAGTTCGTTCCTTACATGGAGTGGTTGGAGTTTGGCTTAGTTCTAGCGATTGGATTTCACTCAAAACTCACCAAATAACTCCTCCCACTTTATTATGATGTTGCCCAAGTTTTGGAATCGAATCCGAAAGCAATAGGTGTAAGAAATTGGACAATTCAAGTTCGCACCCAGTTCGTTCCTTACATGGAGTGGTTGGAGTTTTGGCATAGTTCTAGCGATTGGATTTCCCTCAAAACTCACCAAATGACTCCTCCCACCTTATTATGATGTTGCCCAAGTTTTGGAATCGATCTGAAATCAATAGGTGTAAGAAATTGGACAATTCAAGTTCGCACCCAGTTCGTTCCTTACATGGAGTGGTTGGTGTTTTCAATAGTTCTACCAATTGGATTTCACTCAAAACTCACCAAATGACTCCTTCCACCTTATTATGATGTTGCCCAAGTTTTGGAATCGAATCCGAAATCAATAGGTGTAAGAAATTGGACAATTCAAGTTCACACCAAGTTTGTTCCTTACATGGAGTGGTTGGTGTTTTGCAAGGTTCTAGCGATTGGATTTCACTCAAAACTCACCAAATGACTCCTCCCACCTTATTATGATGTTGACCAAGTTTTGGAATCGAATCCGAAATCAATAGGTGTAAGAAATTGGACAATACAAGTTCGCACCCAGTTCGTTCCTTACATGGAGTGGTTGGTGTTTTCAATAGTTCTAGGGATTGGATTTCACTCAAAACTCACCAAATGACTCCTCCCACCTTATTATGATGTTGCCCAAGTTTTGGAATCGAATCCGAAATCAATAGGTGTAAGAAATTGGACAATTCAAGTTCGCACCTAGTTCGTTCCTTACATGGAGTGGTTGGTGTTTTCAATAGTTCTAGCGATTGGATTTCACTCAAAACTCACCAAATGACTCCTCCCACCTTATTATGATGTTGCCCAAGTTTTGGAATCGAATCCGAAATCAATAGGTGTAAGAAATTGGACAATTCAAGTTCGCACCCAGTTCGTTCCTTACATGGAGTGGTCGGTGTTTGGCAATAGTTCTAGCGATTGGATTTCACTCCAAACTCACCAAATGACTCCTTCCACCTTATTATGATGTTGCCCAAGTTTTGGAATCGAATCGAAAGCAATAGGTGTAAGAAATTGGACAATTCAAGTTCGCACCCAGTTCGTTCCTTACATGGAGTGGTTGGTGTTTTCAATGGTTCTATCAAATTGGATTTCACTCAAAACTCACCAAATGACTCCTTCCACCTTATTGTGATGTTGCCCAAGTTTTGGAATCGAATCCGAAATCAATAGGTGTAAGAAATTGGACAATTCAAGTTCACACCAAGTTCGTTCCTTACATGGAGTGGTTGGTGTTTTGCAATGGTTCTATCGATTGGAGTTCACTCTAAACTCACCAAATGACTCCTTCCACCTTATTGTGATGTTGCCCAAGTTTTGGAATCGAATCCGAAATCAATTGGTGTAAGAAATTGGACAATACAAGTTCGCACCCAGTTCGTTCCTTACATGGAGTGGTTGGTGTTTTCAATAGTTCTAGCGATTCGATTTCACTCAAAACTCACCAAATGACTCCTCCCACCTTATTATGATGTTGCCCAAGTTTTGGAAGCGATCGGAAATCAATAGGTGTAAGAAATTGGACAATTCAAGTTCGCACCTAGTTCGTTCCTTACATGGAGTGGTTGGTGTTTTCAATAGTTCTAGCGATTCGATTTCACTCAAAACTCACCAAATGACTCCTCCCACCTTATTATGATGTTGCCCAAGTTTTGGAATCGAATCCGAAATCAATACGTGTAAGAAATTGGACAATTCAAGTTCGTACCCAGTTCGTTCCTTACATGGAGTGGTTGGTGTTTTCAATAGTTCTATCGATTGGATTTCACTCCAAACTCACCAAATGACTCCTTCCACCTTATTATGATGTTGCCCAAGTTTTGGAATCGAATCCGAAAGCAATAGGTGTAAGAAATTGGACAATTCAAGTTCGCACCCAGTTCGTTCCTTACATGGAGTGGTTGGTGTTTTCAATGGTTCTATCGATTGGAGTTCACTCTAAACTCACCAAATGACTCCTTCCACCTTATTGTGATGTTGCCCAAGTTTTGGAATCGAATCCGAAATCAATTGGTGTAAGATATTGGACAATTCAAGTTCGCACCCAGTTCGTTCCTTACATGGAGTGGTTGGTGTTTTCAATGGTTCTATCGATTGGAGTTCACTCTAAACTCACCAAATGACTCCTTCCACCTTATTGTGATGTTGCCCAAGTTTTGGAATCGAATCCGAAATCAATTGGTGTAAGAAATTGGACAATACAAGTTCGCACCCAGTTCGTTCCTTACATGGAGTGGTTGGTGTTTTCAATAATTCTAGCGATTCGATTTCACTCAAAACTCACCAAATGACTCCTCCCACCTTATTATGATGTTGCCCAAGTTTTGGAATCTATGCGAAATCAATACGTGTAAGAAATTGGACAATTCAAGTTCGTACCCAGTTCGTTCCTTACATGGAGTGGTTGGTGTTTTCAATAGTTCTATCGATTGGATTTCACTCCAAACTCACCAAATGACTCATTCCACCTTATTATGATGTTGCCCAAGTTTTGGACTCGAATCCGAAAGCAATAGGTGTAAGAAATTGGACAATTCAAGTTCGCACCCAGTTCGTTCCTTACATGGAGTGGTTGGAGTTTGGCTTAGTTCTAGCGATTGGATTTCACTCAAAACTCACCAAATAACTCCTCCCACTTTATTATGATGTTGCCCAAGTTTTGGAATCGAATCCGAAAGCAATAGGTGTAAGAAATTGGACAATTCAAGTTCGCACCCAGTTCGTTCCTTACATGGAGTGGTTGGAGTTTGGCTTAGTTCTAGCGATTGGATTTCACTCAAAACTCACCAAATAACTCCTCCCACCTTATTATGATGTTACCCAAGTTTTGGAATCGATCTGAAATCAATAGGTGTAAGAAATTGGACAATTCAAGTTCGCACCCAGTTCGTTCCTTACATGGAGTGGTTGGTGTTTTCAATAGTTCTACAAATTCGATTTCACTCAAAACTCACCAAATGACTCCTCCCACCTTATTATGATGTTGCCCGAGTTTTGGAATCGAATCCGAAATCAATAGGTGTAAGAAATTGGACAATTCAAGTTCACACCAAGTTTGTTCCTTACATGGAGTGGTTGGTGTTTTGCAAGGTTCTCGCGATTGGATTTCACTCAAAACTCACCAAATGACTCCTCCCACCTTATTATGATGTTGACCAAGTTTTGGAATCGAATCCGAAATCAATAGGTCTAAGAAATTGGACAATACAAGTTCGCACCCAGTTCGTTCCTTACATGGAGTGGTTGGTGTTTTCAATAGTTCTAGGGATTCGATTTCACTCAAAACTCACCAAATGACTCCGCCCACCTTATTATGATGTTGCCCAAGTTTTGGAATCGAATCCGAAATCAATAGGTGTAAGAAATTGGACAATTCAAGTTCGCACCTAGTTCGTTCCTTACATGGAGTGGTTGGTGTTTTCAATAGTTCTAGCGATTCGATTTCACTCAAAACTCACCAAATGACTCCTCCCACCTTATTATGATGTTGCCCAAGTTTTGGAATCGAATCCGAAATCAATACGTGTAAGAAATTGGACAATTCAAGTTCGTACCCAGTTCGTTCCTTACATGGAGTGGTTGGTGTTTTCAATAGTTCTATCGATTGGATTTCACTCCAAACTCACCAAATGACTCCTTCCACCTTATTATGATGTTGCCCAAGTTTTGGAATCGAATCCGAAAGCAATAGGTGTAAGAAATTGGACAATTCAAGTTCGCACCCAGTTCGTTCCTTACATGGAGTGGTTGGAGTTTTGCTTAGTTCTAGCGATTGGATTTCACTCAAAACTCACCAAATAACTCCTCCCACCTTATTATGATGTTGCCCAAGTTTTGGAATCGAATCCGAAATCAATAGGTGTAAGAAATTGGACAATTCAAGTTCGCACCCAGTTCGTTCCTTACATGGAGTGGTTGGTGTTTTCAATAGTTCTATCGATTGGATTTCACTCTAAACTCACCAAATGACTCATTCCACCTTATTGTGATGTTGCCCAAGTTTTGGAATCGAATCCGAAATCAATAGGTGTAAGATATTGGACAATTCAAGTTCGCACCCAGTTCGTTCCTTACATGGAGTGGTTGATGTTTTCAATAGTTCTACCAATTCGATTTCACTCAAAACTCACCAAATGACTACTCTGTTAAGCTCATAATTTCATACATATACATGCCCAATTTCCTTACTTCTTTTGCTTAGCTTCCTATAATTCTGAGTTTTTTTGCCTCTCTTTGTGTGTTTTGTAGGCCAAAAGAGCAAGAGAGCATAATTCATGCAATTCAAGCATGTTAAGGCCTAATTTGGATGAATGGATGAAGAGCTTAAAGACAAACTCATTTTGGCTACAGCCAGTTGCCAGCCCAGTTTCGTAGGTCATATTGCAAGCTTTGTTTCAGCAACCTACACAGCTCGAATGAGGCCGAATTCTTCATGAAAGTTGTTCCAATGGGTGTGTACTATAACATATCCAAAATTCAGCCCCATTGGATAAATCTGGAGTTCGTCACCTAGCAAACACAGAACCATGCTCAGGATGGATTTTATCAGCGCGCAAAATGAGTTAGCAATTTGTTTCGGCCTTAACTTCCTCCTCCGACCTTGGATTGGCCCAAATGATATATGGCTGGAAAGAAGACATTCTGAACTTCAAGTTTGAGTGCTTAAAGTCTTAATTTGCTTAAGGAAAGCCCAACTCGTAAGCCCTTGAAGTTTCTGGTCATGCTGACCTAAGGATGAGCTATGTGTGCTTGGTCATGATGGCATAAGCATGATGTGTTATTGATTGTGGGGAAGTTAGGTGAAGCAGATGCATTTCTTATATTTTGGGTGGAATTTTACAGCAGCCAAATGAAGTAAAATAATATGAAGTGGATGCTGCAACACTAAGCTGTTGTGTAGATACAGCTTCACCAAAATGGGTTCAATTGCATCCTCAACTTGTGATACTCGCAAGTGCACGAACCGTTCGGTAGTATAGCATATGTAAGTGCGAGGTCGATCCCACGAGGATTGGTGATTGAATGATCCAATTCATTTCCCTACAAAAAAAACAGAAATGGAAAAGAAAATAAATAAAACAAGAAAAAGGAAATAACTCAAGCAAATAAGTTCCCAAGTTCAATTAGATTAACGGATTGATTCTAGCTAAAGTATGATTAAGCCATGGTGTCTGGTTCTAACCTTGTGTTCCTAATTCCCTAATTTAATCATTTGTTGTCTAACCTAAAACTAAGCATTAGGAACCCATTAAGCATAGAAGAAAAATTTAAACAACCAAGCATGTATCTAATCCCTGTTGTCGAATGTCCATACATACTCTTCCTATTCATAGTTCAATTCGAATTAAAGCATGATGTCTACTCTTAATTCAAACCAAGATAGCTAACATGCAAGCCTAAATGGTGATCAATCATTCAAATTAGCATATTAACTTATAAGCATAATGAATAAGAACAAAAACCATAACTGAAACTTGGAAACTAATTAAACTTGAATACTAAAGAAAAGAATTTACATAAGGAAAAGTAAAGTAGAACTTGGAAAGACTTAAAGAAAATTTCAGCAAACTCATTTTATTACAACAATTGAAAACTTGAAAGGAAACTAAGAGAATTTGAGGGAGAGAAGGGAAGGGAGCTCTAGAGAAGTGTTTGAGAGCTCCCCCCTTGGGGTGTGTTTACAAGCTTAGAGAACTTCCCTATTTATAGGCCTAGGGGAAGTGAAAATCTGAATTCAATATGGCTAATGCATACAACACTTGAATTATAAAATCTGAAATTGTTGATGCACTTGTATTAGAAAATCTTTAATGGTTGATGCACTTCCCCAATAAATCCCACCAGCAGCCCTAGCTCATCATCATGTCAGCATGACCAAGCTTCCAACCAGAAATGATAGCTCATGCCTAGCTCACCATGACCAAGCATCCAACCAGCACATCCTGAGGTCAGCATGACCAGAAACTTCAAGGGCTTACAACTTGGGATTCTCTTTATCAAATTAGGACTTTAAGCACTCGAAATTGAAGTTCAGAATGTCTTCTTTCCAGCCATATGTTATTTGGGCCAATCCAAGGTCGGAGGAAGAAGTTAAGGCCGAAACAATTTTCTAACTCATTTTCCACGCTGAAACAATCCATCCTGAGCATGGCTCTGTGTTTGCTAGGTAACGGACTCCAGATTTATCCAATGGGGCTGAAATTTGGATATGTTATAGTACACACCCATTGGAAGAACTTTAATGAAGAATTTGGCCTCATTCGAGCTATGTAGGTGGCTGAAACAAAGCTTGCAATATGACCTACGAAACTGGGCTGGGAAGGGGCTGTAGCCAAAATGAGTTTGTCTTTAAGCTCTTCATCAATTCATCCAAATTAGGCCTTAACATGCTTGAATTGCATGAATTATGTTCTCCAAAGCCATCATTGTTACCTAAAGCTCAATTAACTGAAAGATGAACACAAAAAGGATTAAAAGCACAAGTTTAACTCAAAAACATAACCAAATCATAAGCTAGAAGGGTAAGAAATTAGCTAGACCACTTTCGTAGGTAACTCGATTGCATTGAGCATATGCAACAAGCCTTGAAACCTCTAGGCATCCCTAGTAGGAGGAGTTTTGTCTCCTGAGGGTTTAACAAATACGAATACCCACAAACGTTTTTCCTGACTCTATAAAACAAAGCGGTTAGAAAACTTAAAAGATTGTTAGTCCTTAAGCAAAACCAAAAACAAAAACAAACATAAATACATTAATTAACAAAAACAAAACAAAAACAAACACAAAAAAGACAATTACAAAAATAAAAAGAACTCAAAACAATCTTTCCGAACATTTTCTGAAGAGAAATGACTCATGCACATGACTCAAAAGTTTTTAAAAATAAAAACTCAATTTTAGACATTATTTACAAAGCGGCAAAGTTCAAAACATAATATGCTCAAAGTGTAGTAGTGTGATAGCCAAATGCAACAAATTCTCCAATCTTAGTTTTCACACAATTTCAAAAATCATACAAAGCATAAGTTCAACTTCAAATCTCACCAAAGTTGTCCTCTCACAAATGAATCACTCAGAAGAAAGCTACAATGCAACACTCAGTTATAAACATGAGATTAGAGTTAAATCATAAGGAACTTAACTCAAAAATAGGAAGATGAAGAACTTGCATTAATATGATCTCAAGAAAGATGCCAAACACTTAAAAGTAAGAAAATGCATGCAATTCAACCATATGACATTTAAGATCAATTTAGGTCTTTATTATAGGTTGTAATGGGGCCAAGGGTGTAAGGTGAGTGTTAAGCTCATATTTTCATACATATACATGCCCAATTTACTTACTCATTTTGCTTAGTTTCTTAGATTTCTAAGTTATTTGCCTCTCTTTGTGTGTTTTGTAGGCCAAGAGAGCAAAAGAGCATAATTCATGCAATCCATGCATATTAAGGGCTGATTGGCATGAGAGGAATACACTTGAGGCATTTGAAGCAAAATGGTGCAAACGTGCAAAAACTGGAGCCTGAGTTAGAAGTTCATTTTGGACTTATCTTCTTCATCCGAACTTGGATTGGGCCAATACTTGTGTGGTTGGATCAATGACATTCTGAACTTCAAAATGGACATCTTAAAGTCATCATTTGATTCAGCCCAACCCAATTCGTGAGCCCATGGAAATACACATCATGCTGACAGGAAGATGAGCTCATTGCATGCTTGGTCATGATGAGCTAGGCATGAGCTATTGGTTTCTGAATGGAAGCTTGGTCATGCTGACATGAGGATGAGCTAGGGCTGCTAGTGGGATTTAATGGAGCAACCATTTCTGATTTTCTAATGCAAGTGTTGAGTCCATTAGCCATATTCAATTCAGATTTCCCACTCCCCTCTCCCTATAAATACCACTTCCATTCCACATTCAATTCACATCCTGAGATCCATCATTTACATTTCCATTGTACACAAAGAGAGGGAAAGTTGAGAGTCACAAAGGGAGAGAAGGGAGAAGGCAGCAGCTGGGAGGCTTTGGCTTCCTGGCAGCCATGGAGATGAATCTTTTCCATCTCTAGCATGCTGTCCTTATCTTCTTCTCCACCCTTTGTATTTTATTTTCTTCTTGTATTTTCTTTGTTTTACTTTGTTTTTCTGTTATTAGTTGTAATAAACATCTTGCTAGTCTTGTATCATGGTTTGAGTTTATAAAGTTTGATTTCATTCATGAATTCTTCTTCACTATTTTAATGGAGCTGTTTTTGCATCCTTTGATTGATCATCTGAGGTTTCATGCATTTTGCTCTTGTTGGGAAGGTTTGGGGATCATCTTCATTCCATCCATTAGCAACTCACGTGATTTGGTTTCTAGGTCGCCTAATGTAAACACCATGCTTGGGGTCCTTGTGATGTTCAATGCAATTTGATCCAAACACCATGGACTTATTTGTGAGCATATTCATGAGTGAATCAATTTGTTTACTTGCTGCCATAACATGATTATAACAATTAGGGTGGATTCTAAAACCTCACCATCTTGTCTTAGTTCTTTTCTTTCTTCCTGTTTTGTTTCTTTTGCTTTCATTTTTGTTTTGTGTAGGAAAACTGAGTTGGGTCATTCAATCACCAATCCCTGTGGAATCGACCTCGCACTTACATATGCTAAACTATCAACGGCTCGTGCACTTGCGAGTATCACAAGTTGAGGATGCAGTTGAACCCTTTTTGGTGCAGCTGTAAACCGACGCAACAAGTTTTTGGCGCCGTTGCCGGGGATTGGTAACATCGCTTGATTCTATTTGGTTTTCCTACTTTTTATTTTTATTTTTTATAACTGGACAGTTTCATGTTTTAAAGTTAATGAGGTTAATTGATAAGTTGTGTTTGTAGTCCAACGGACAAGGACAATTGCCTGACAAGCAAGAGAACTGGGTTTGAGTCCCAGCTTACACAACACCCAAAAAACAAAAAGGTTCAAGTAGCATGTTGATTATTTCTGGTTTCTGGTTTCATTCACTTGTTCTTAATTAAATATCTTGTCCAAGTTTACATAAACACCATATGACTCTTGGACTGATTAGTGAATGGATGGGTAGATATTGAAGACAAACACCATGTTTAAATTCTACTTGGTTCTTTATTGTTCTTCTTGTTCTTAATGGGTTTGGAATTTGTGTTTAGACTAAACACCATAGCTAAATACTTGTTCTGAATACTTGATTACAACCACACACCAAATGGATAATCATATTTGAGAAGGAACGAACTCCATAAGCTAGTTTGATTTACTTTGATGCTTGTTACTTTGAAGCATGGAATTAGATGTTTGTGGTGAAGTTGAATCCCTAATCTTGATGTTTTAGTTTAGTTTATCCTTTTCATTTATGTTATGGTTTCCTAATCAAACAAATCTGAAAATCTGTTTCAAGTTTCCTTGTCTTTGTTTAAACATTTCTGAAGTAGCTTAATAAGAAAGAGGGAAAGAGAGGAGACAACCCAATCCATAGAAACATGGAGTATGGAGTAGCGGAGAAGTCGACCTCCAGCTGCTATGGCCAACCACTCTCCAGCTAATCACTTCAAAGGGAGCATTCCAATCATATCTCTTTCATTTGTATAACTGCTACTCATTCTTAGTTGTGTCTCATTTTCTGTTTTGTTTTTGTTAGGGTTTTCTTTTCCTTGATGTGGGAGAAACATGATGAGCAGCTGACCCAAATACTCAAAGAAGAACATGTGCTGCCATACTATGTGCATTACCCCTCTCATTGTCTTCAAGGGGTAGTTCTAAACTCTCTTTCTTTTATTTCTTTCATTTCATTCATTTACCCTGGATTTCTTGTGCATTGCATGCTTTTCATGTATTCATACATTGACGGCAATGCTTCATTTAAGTTTGGGGGTGAGGAAAGTTTTTTTTTTAGTTTTTGTGTTTGTGTCTGAAAACGTAGGCTTCTTCATTGCTACAACTTTTATTTTCTGCTACTGTTTTGAAAGTTTGGTCCGCATTGTGATCTTCATTTTTTCATGCTGAATCCAACAACATTAAGAACGTTAAATTTGACCAAGTGGTTTGAAAGTTACATGTCAAAATAGATTATATGTTGAAATTGAGCAGAACAGCAATTTGAAACCTCACGTTTTTCTTTTTCTGTTTCTTTTCTTTGAGTCATTTTCAGTTTTCCTTCCCACACCAATGATAAATCATGAGTCTAACTTCTAATATGGCTCTTAGGAATTTGATAAGCATTGTGTTAGGTCTGAATCTTATTCTTTTGCTAGCTAAGTCTCACATAATTATGTTTGAGCTTTCTATGCACTTTAGCCATGATTATACAACTCTTGCATGTCTTACCCAATTGTATGCATTTTTGCTTGTGTGATTCACTGGAATGTCAAGTTATAACTAAGATATGATTTAGGCCATCTTTGTTAAGCCTCTTTCTTTTTCCTCCATCAACCCATACAATATATATTCCATTGTAAACCCTTTTGTGCTCAAACACTTAGCCATTTCTTTCTATCACCTTATCATCCATTAAACATCCTATCATCTAGGGGACATGTAGAGTATGATTGTATTTGAGATTGTCATGTATTCAAGGCAATGAATGAACTAAAAAGAGAAAATTAAAAGAAAAAGAGAAAAGAAGTGTGGCCAATGTAGTCACGACCCTAGGGTGATATAAGGAGAAATCAAGGTGATCTAGGGTGAAGAGCCGCAAAATTGGGCCAACTATTATACAAAGTGTGTAAATGTCAAATTCAAATTGTGAAGTGATTCAATTGCAAAATCTGGTGTTGTGAGCTCTTCAATTTTTGTGCCTTACATGTCAAATGTCAATGATCTTGTTTACAAGATATGCTCTACTTTGTTCCTTAGACTTTGTGTTTCAATATCCATTACTTTTCTAACCATTACATTACATCCATGAGTAAAGTCCTATTGATTTTGGTTTAGCTTGGCAAACTTGTGTTCATTCTTGCAGGAATTCATATCGTTGTTTGAGAAGCATGAGTTGTATCTTCATGGCTATTTCACACACACACCTTGAGCATGATTTTTGTGAGATTGTGGTAGCACTTGAATAATGTTTAGAACTTCCTTAGTGCTTGTTTTGTTCCTTGTTGAGCCATGTCTATGAAGTTTAAAATTTCTGTCGGTTGGAAGGTTAACGTTTTTGTTTTTGTTTTGTTTTGTTTTTGTTTTTTGTTTTGTTTAGCCTAACAAATCTATTAAGTTTTTGACTACTTTGTTTTGTAGAGTCAGTAAAACGTTTGTGGGTATTGATATCTGTTAAACCCTCAGGAGACACAACTCCTCCTACTAGGGATGCCTAGAGGTTTAAAGGCTTGTTGCATACGCTCAATGCAATCGAGTTACCTACGAAAGTGGTCTAGTTAACTTCTTATTTTGTTTTGTTTTTCTTTGTTTTTCTTTTGTTTTGCTCGAGGACTAGCAAAATCTAAGTTTGGGGGTGTGTTAAGCTCATATTTTCATACATATACATGCCCAATTTACTTACTCATTTTGCTTAGTTTCTTAGATTTCTAAGTTATTTGCCTCTCTTTGTGTGTTTTGTAGGCCAAGAGAGCAAAAGAGCATAATTCATGCAATCCATGCATATTAAGGGCTGATTGGCATGAGAGGAATACACTTGAGGCATTTGAAGCAAAATGGTGCAAACGTGCAAAAACTGGAGCCTGAGTTAGAAGTTCATTTCGGACTTATCTTCTTCATCCGAACTTGGATTGGGCCAATACTTGTGTGGTTGGATCAATGACATTCTGAACTTCAAAATGGACATCTTAAAGTCATCATTTGATTCAGCCCAACCCAATTCGTGAGCCCATGGAAATACACATCATGCTGACAGGAAGATGAGCTCATTGCATGCTTGGTCATGATGAGCTAGGCATGAGCTATTGGTTTCTGAATGGAAGCTTGGTCATGCTGACATGAGGATGAGCTAGGGCTGCTAGTGGGATTTAGTGGAGCAACCATTTTTGATTTTCTAATGCAAGTGTTGAGTCCATTAGCCATATTCAATTCAGATTTCCCACTCCCCTCTCCCTATAAATACCACTTCCATTCCACATTCAATTCACATCCTGAGATCCATCATTTACATTTCCATTGTACACAAAGAGAGGGAAAGTTGAGAGTCACAAAGGGAGAGAAGGGAGAAGGCAGCAGCTGGGAGGCTTTGGCCTCCTGGCAGCCATGGAGATGAATCTTTTCCATCTCTAGCATGTTGTCCTTATCTTCTTCTCCACCCTTTGTATTTTATTTTCTTCTTGTATTTTCTTTGTTTTACTTTGTTTTTCTGTTATTAGTTGTAATAAACATCTTGCTAGTCTTGTATCATGGTTTGAGTTTATAAAGTTTGATTTCATTCATGAATTCTTCTTCACTATTTTAATGGAGCTGTTTTTGCATCCTTTGATTGATCACCTGAGGTTTCATGCATTTTGCTCTTGTTGGGAAGGTTTGGGGATCATCTTCATTCCATCCATTAGCAACTCACGTGATTTGGTTTCTAGGTCTCCTAATGTAAACACCATGCTTGGGGTCCTTGTGATGTTCAATGCAATTTGATCCAAACACCATGGACTTATTTGTGAGCATCTTCATGAGTGAATCAATTTGTTTACTTGCTGCCATAACATGATTAGAACAATTAGGGTGGATTCTAAAACCTCACCATCTTGTCTTAGTTCTTTTCTTTCTTCCTGTTTTGTTTCTTTTGTTTTCATTTTTGTTTTGTGTAGGAAAACTGAGTTGGGTCATTCAATCACCAATCCCTGTGGAATCGACCTCGCACTTACATATGCTAAACTATCAACGGCTCGTGCACTTGCGAGTATCACAAGTTGAGGATGCAGTTGAACCCATTTTGGTGCAGCTGTAAACCGACGCAACAGTGAGTGAGAAATGAAAGGTATGGATAAAACAAAGTCCAAGGAACTCAAAATATAAGAGCATAAAACAATTGTTTACAAGACTTCGAATCATCACGATTAGATTTTTTCTTTTACATGATCAAAACTCCTTATACCTTCATTTACATTGGTTTACACTCCTTTCCAAACAACAATTATTTTTGAAGGCCCAAAAATGAATTCAATCAACCACCATTTAATCATAACATTTTTTTTTTCTTTTCACCAATTGTGTGAATTTTTTTTTCTCTTTTTTTTTTTTTTCGAAATGTAACACCTCTTCCCAAACTTAGCATGAAAAACACATCCCAATTAAAGCTCATGAGTTCCTCAGAAAGGTAAATATTTGTTTTTTCGGGATAAGGCAAGGAAATAAAATTGGTAAATGAAAGAAAAGGTTTACATGTAGGCTCAAAATGGTTAACAATGGAAAATCATGCTTAAGCATGCATAAGGTTAGCTTGAAAGGCACAAACAATCCAAAGAAGGCCTTAATATCATTTCTTTAAATGTCATGAAGTCAAATTGCACAAGAATGAATGACTTTTAAGTGTTCAACCAAATCAATGAATAATGAGATCAAACAACAACTTTGATGACAAGAAAATAAGAGTACATGTATAACACTCATGAATTGAAGGACAAGGCTCAAAAGCTCACTTTATATGGTTATATAAGTCTAATTTATGCTTGATACAATTCTTTGGGTCATGCAAATCCTTTAATTGGAAAATTATGAAACAAATGGGAAGTGCAAAGAAGGTTTCAAACATATCATGCTAGAACGATGCCAAATTAATTTTTTTTTTTTCAATAAAAATTTACAAGGAAAAAAAATATAAATAATAAATAAATAAAATTCAATTTTCATTTAAGTCATGCAAACATTTATCACAATCTCATCATAAGTGTTCGGAAAGTGACTCAATACAAAACAAGACTCAAAATATATAGAAAAAAAGAAAAACAAGCAAGAAATTAATTAATTAATTATTTTTAAATTTTAAGAAAAACCAAATTTACTTGCTAAATTTCAATACCCCCAAACCTAGAAATGAACATTGTCCTCAATGTTTAAAATTTAGGCACAAGCAATGGCAAAAATAACAAATGAAGGTATTAAAGCAAATAAACAAAATCACAAAACACACAAGAATTAAAATACAAAAATAAAATAATTACAAAACAAACAAACAAATTAAAAAACGAAATAGTAAAACACTCGAAACAGAAAGCCTTAAACAAACAGTCTTACGCAAACCAAAACCCAAACGATTAAAAGCCCAACCCAAAAGAAGCTAACACACTTTGAAACCTAACAACGGTGAAAACCCGACCCGCAAAGAAATCCGAAGCCCACACGTTTGTTATTATTATTTTTTTATTATTATTTTTTTAAATTTAATGAAACGTGAAGTGGGAGTGCAAAGGCGGGTTTTATGGAAAGAAAGAGTGTGGTCCCTGCTGCCTTGGTTCCTAGGAAGTGACAGGCAAAAGGAGTGAGGGACGTGTCGCGCGCAGAGGCTGCTTTCACATCCCCCAAGCCAGAATTATTGGCCTCTTGGGTGAAGCGGAATGACTTTTTCACTTTGAAGGTGGTGAAAGGTGAAAATGAAATTAAGGGGAGTTGGGGAATGGGTGCGGCGACATATAGAGATAAGCCGTAAGGGCCGCACAGAACTCAGAATCGCAACAGCTGAGGGTTTAGCAGACTAAGTCAATAAAAGGTAAAAAGAAAGGGTAAAACAAAACACAAACTCAGAAACACACAAAAGAGAAAATAAAAACGAGTGAGAAATCAAATGGCCTCTAACTACCCATTTTCGTTGGATCTTAACCTAGCTCCACCGACTCAGACATGGTGTCAAGCGGCGGCACCAGGTATGGATGCCCTACTTTGCCTCCGCAAGGGGGCCTGTGACTGTAGCTGACTCAATACTCCTGGACAACGATGTTTCCATTGGAGTGGGCAGAAATTTAGTGACTCCTAAAGATATACGTGTGTTTGGCACAAGGGATGACAACCGGGTCACGAGTGATGCCCTGGCACTGAGCGTGCAGAGTCCAGCATGTGTCGCAAGTTTGGGACATCGCCTACTGCGAAGTCCCATGAGGTAGAGGTGCTGAAAGGTCAGTTGGCGGCGGAGCGAAGTATGGTTGAAGAGTGTCAGACTGCTATAAAAAGCTTGAAAAGGGAGAGGTCAAGGATAGTGGAGGTGAATCGACACCAGCTAGAGGTATTGCGGGACGAGAATAAAAACCTATCAAAAATGGTAGAGTTGTACTCTCGCGACATGCGAAAACAGCTGGAGGACCTAGACCGACCGGGTAAACGCAAGCAACCAGATCGCGAGAGTAGTTACGCTCAAGCTAAGATTGCGATCTTTGGGAGCTCAAGTGGTGAGCCCCAAGAGGCTGTGCAAGAAGCCCAGGAAGAGGACAGCCAGAGGGCCAAACTCAAAGCTCCAATGGTCGAGACACCGAGCACTGTGAAGAAATGATTTCTACTGCTAATTGTTGATTTTATTTGATTTTTGTTGTTTTTTCTTTTTGGTTATTTTGTTTCGGAAATAAAATAGTAAAGTTGCAGAAGGAAAAAGAAAACGGAAAAGAAATCGCACTTCCCAAACTTCAATCAAACGAAGACGACAAACGGAAAAGAAAGCACAGTTCCCTAACTAAAATAAAATAAAGAAGAAAGCCGAAAGGTGAAGGCAAAAAAAACACAAGGCTCTAGAAAATGAAAGTAACGGGCAAAACAAAAAAAACACCAGAAAACACGGAAAAAAGAAAAGTAAAGTGAAAGTAAAGGTGCTCCCCCTTGAAGCGATTAGGTCGCGCATGCCCGGGAAATCCGAAGTGGTGTTGGCTCTCTCTCATCAGCATATGTCTATTTAAACCACGCCTCTGCAACGGATGATACCCAGCATTTCTTCCTGCAAACTCAAAGAAAAGCATCAAAAAATTCAGAAGCAAAACAAATGGCATCCTCATGCACTCACCTTGATGATCTCAACCTCGAGCTGTCCCTTGCACCACCAAATGCCCAGAAAAGGGCTCCTCCAAGCAACGTCTTCCCAAACTCTTCATATCATCACGGCACGGCCTCAAACTTTGTTGAGGCAATACCGAACCTTCTCGAGGCAATGCCGAACAGGTCAGTGCTGCCTGGGAACATTGATTGGCAGTAAACTCACTCCAGCGGGTCATCTGCATGTGGCACGTAGGTCTCGCAGGATGGCGGTGGATGAGTCCCACAATCTAACTGTGCTCCAGGCGGTCTCGTCTACCAATCTGGGCATGCGACTCCTGGCGAGGACACGGGAGTGTGCCGCTCTGAGCGATGAAGTGGCTTCCTTGAAGGCTATGGTGGCGGACTTCCAGAAGCGGCTCTCCTGTGCCACTCAGCATGTGGAAGCACTGGAGAGGAAAAATGATGACCATGTAGAACTGCTGCAGATTCTACAAGTGCGAGACAATAGAGGCAAGCCTTGATGAAGATGAAGATGAAGAAGGTGAAGGAGAAGATGATGATGATGAATGATGAAGTTGTTTTTTATTTTATTTTATTTTATTTTTTTTTTTTTTTTTTGCTTTGAAATAAAATAATAAAATGTGTTTTAAAACTCAGAAATAAACTAACTAACCAAACCACGTAAATAAATAAATAAACTAACTTAAGAAAACAAAAAGAAAAACAAAACAAAAACAAAGACTATAATAAAAAGAAACAAAAACAAAGACTATACAGAAAAAGAAAACAAAGAAAATAATTAAAAAAAATTTAATTTAAAAACACACGAATATACAAGCAACTCACGGATGACCAGTTAAGGGCCTCAGAAAACACAGCCAGGGGATCCGGGAAGGTTGGAGGGGTCACAATGGTCCCGCTTAAAACCCAAACTTCTTAGACACCGAAGGTGTCGCCTATAGAACTCCTAGACACTGTATTGACGGAAGTGCTCATCTGGGGTTACCATAAGTTAGCTCATATGAAAAATCTTTTTTGAATTTAAGATAAGAAACAAAAACAAATTAAGATAGAATGAAACAACAAACCATAAACGAAAATGAACTAAGTACTCTAAACAAACTCAAACAAACGAAATAAAATGTTGTACTAAAACAAACAAACCAAGAAACCAAAGAAAAACACAAACAGCACTTTCTATCACCTATTTATCACCCTTTTATCACTATTTGGACAGAATCGTTTCTCTGTTTTCCAGCTTCGACCTATGTTCGGTTTTTAGCCTATAACTTTCAAACCGTAAGTCCAAATTTCACGTTCTTTATATGGTTGGATTCAGCACAGAAAACCAAAGAACTCAACGAGGACCAAAAGGTAAAAACAATGACGGAAATAAACAGAATTCAAAGAAGAGAAAGGATTGAAATGATCCCGGCAACGGCGCCAAAAACTTGTTGTGTAGATACAGCTTCACCAAAATGGGTTCAATTGCATCCTCAACTTGTGATACTCGCAAGTGCACGAACCGTTCGGTAGTATAGCATATGTAAGTGCGAGGTCGATCCCACGAGGATTGGTGATTGAATGATCCAATTCATTTCCCTACAAAAAAAACAGAAATGGAAAAGAAAATAAATAAAACAAGAAAAAGGAAATAACTCAAGCAAATAAGTTCCCAAGTTCAATTAGATTAACGGATTGATTCTAGCTAAAGTATGATTAGGCCATGGTGTCTGGTTCTAACCTTGTGTTCCTAATTCCCTAATTTAATCATTTGTTGTCTAACCTAAAACTAAGCATTAGGAACCCATTAAGCATAGAAGAAAAATTTAAACAACCAAGCATGTATCTAATCCCTGTTGTCGAATGTCCATACATACTCTTCCTATTCATTGTTCAATTCGAATTAAAGCATGGTGTCTACTCTTAATTCAAACCAAGATAGCTAACATGCAAGCCTAAATGGTGATCAATCATTCAAACTAGCATATTAACTTATAAGCATAATGAATAAGAACAAAAACCATAACTGAAACTTGGAAACTAATTAAACTTGAATACTTAAGAAAGAATGTACATTACAAATAAAATTAAAGAAGAACTTGAAAACTTGAAGAAAAATTCAGTAAACTCATTTTATTACAACAATTGAAAACTTGAAAGGAAACTAAGAGAATTTGAGGGAGAGAAGGGAAGGGAGCTCTAGAGAAGTGTTTGAGAGCTCCCCCCTTGGGGTGTGTTTACAAGCTTAGAGAACTTCCCTATTTATAGGCCTAGGGGAAGTGAAAATCTGAATTCAATATGGCTAATGCATACAACACTTGAATTATAAAATCTGAAATTGTTGATGCACTTGTATTAGAAAATCTTTAATGGTTGATGCACTTCCCCAATAAATCCCACCAGCAGCCCTAGCTCATCATCATGTCAGCATGACCAAGCTTCCAACCAGAAATGATAGCTCATGCCTAGCTCACCATGACCAAGCATCCAACCAGCACATGCTGAGGTCAGCATGACCAGCAACTTCAAGGGCTTACAACTTGGGCTTCTCTTTATCAAATTAGGACTTTAAGCACTCGAAATTGAAGTTCAGAATGTCTTCTTTCCAGCCATATGTTATTTGGGCCAATCCAAGGTCGGAGGAAGAAGTTAAGGCCGAAACAATTTTCTAACTCATTTTCCACGCTGAAACAATCCATCCTGAGCATGGCTCTGTGTTTGGTAGGTAACGGACTCCAGATTTATCCAATGGGGCTGAAATTTGGATATGTTATAGTACACACCTATTGGAAGAACTTTAATGAAGAATTTGGCCTCATTCGAGCTATGTAGGTGGCTGAAACAAAGCTTGCAATATGACCTACGAAACTGGGCTGGGAAGGGGCTGTAGCCAAAATGAGTTTGTCTTTAAGCTCTTCATCAATTCATCCAAATTAGGCCTTAACATGCTTGAATTGCACGAATTATGTTCTCCAAAGCCATCATTGTTACCTAAAGCTCAATTAACTGAAAGATGAACACAAAAAGGATTAAAAGCACAAGTTTAACTAAAAAACATAACCAAATCATAAGCTAGAAAGGTAAGAAATAATATACAATTATTAACCGATCATAAGCCTAAAGACAAGAAGAATTGTTTTCAAATGTAATTGTGTGTTAGGTGAAATAGGTGTGGTTAGTGAATTTAATTGTATAATCTGATTCACTTAACCCTTGTGCCTATAAATAGGGAGTCTCTAGAGTCAGAAAGGCAGTTCCATCAATTACACTTCCATTGTACACAAAGAGAGGGAAAGTTGAGAGTCACAAAGGGAGAGAAGGGAGAAGGCAGCAGCTGGGAGGCTTTGGCCTCCTGGCAGCCATGGAGATGAATCTTTTCCATCTCTAGCATGCTGTCCTTATCTTCTTCTCCTCCCTTTGTCTTTTATTTTCTTCTTGTATTTCCTTTGTTTTACCTTGTTTTTCTGTTATTAGTTTTAATAAACATCTTGCTAGTCTTGTATCATGGTTTGAGTTTATAAAGTTTGATTTCATTCATGAATTCTTCTTCACTGTTTTAATGGAGCTGTTTTTGCATCCTTTGATTGATCACCTAAGGTTTTATGCATTTTGCTCTTGTTGGGAAGGTTTGGGGATCATCTTCATTCCATCCATTAGCAACTTATGTGATTTGGTTTCTAGGTCTCCTAATGTAAACACCATGCTTGGGGTCCTTGTTAAGCTCATAATTTCATACATATACATGCCCTATTTACTTACTTCTTTTGCTTAGTTTCCTATAATTCTAAGTTATTTGCCTCCCTTTGTGTGTTTTGTAGGCAAATAGAGCAAGAGAGCATAATTCATGCAATTCAAGCATGTTAAGGCCTAATATGGATGAAGGGAAGAAGAGCTTAAAGACAAACTCATTTTGGCTACAGCCCCTTGCCAGTCCAGTTCCGTAGGTCACATTGCAAGATTTGTTTCAGCAACCTACACAGCTCGGATGAGGCCGCATTCTTCATGAAAGTTGTTCCAATGGGTGTGTACTATAACATATCCAAAAGTCAGCCCCATTGGATAAATATGGAGTCTGTTACCTAGCAAACACAGAGCCATGCTCAGGATGGATTTTATCAGCGCGGAAAATGAGTTAGCAATTTGTTTCGGCCTTAACTTCCTCCTCCGACCTTGGATTGGCCCAAATAACATATGGCTGGAAAGAAGACATTCTGAACTTCACGTTTGAGTGCTTAAAGTCCTAATTTGCTTAAGGGAAGCCCAATTCGTAAGCCCTTGAAGTTGCTGGTCATGCTGACCTCAGGATGAGCTATGATCGGTGCATAAATTACATATCATTTTGTACCCTTTTAGCTTATGATTTGGTTATGTTTTTGAGTTAAACTTGTGCTTTTAATTTGTTTTGTGTTTGTTTCAGTGTTTTAAGTTTGAGACTCAATAAATGCATTTTGGAGACAAATTAGCTCAAAACAGTGTCTGCAGATCAGTCAACTTCACGGATTGGACTGTACTTACTCAAGAAGAACCAGATGATGAGCCATACATCATTGGAAAGATACGGAAGTCTAGTTTCTGTAGAATTTTACGGTTCATGATTCCGAGTCTTCTAGAGAAAGTTATACATGTTTTCGCAACTTAAGGTCAAATTCGGCAGCATCTGCGTTACTGGGCCAAAAATCACATTTGAAGGCCTTTCCGATTTTTCCTTGAGCTGGGCTGCATATGCTTGGAAAGATAAGACACATAGCTTGAAGATCCATATTTTTGCAGATGTTTCAGAATGGATGAACAAGCCCAAAACGGGCCCACAAGCTGGCTGCAATGCATTGTCATGCATGACATATGCATGATGAATTGTTGTTGATTGTGGGAAAGTTTGGTGAAGCATATTCAATACCTTTATTTGAGTGGAATTTTGCAGCAGCCAAATGAGCCAAAAGATGATGAAGTGGGAGTTGCAACACTAAGCCTAAAGACAAGAGGAATTGTTTTCAAATGCAATAGTGTGTTAGGTGAATTAAGTGTTGAAGTTAGTGTGTTTAGAAAATTCAATTGTATAATTCAGATTTTCACTTCCCCTAGGCCTATAAATAGGGAAGTTCTCTAAGCTTGTAATCACACCCCAAGGGGGGGAGCTCTCAAACACTTCTCTAGAGCTCCCTTCCCTTCTCTCCCTCAAATTCTCTTAGTTTCCTTTCAAGTTTTCAATTGTTGTAATAAAATGAGTTTACTGAATTTTTCTTCAAGTTTTCAAGTTCTTCTTTAATTTTATTTGTAATGTACATTCTTTCTTAAGTATTCAAGTTTAATTAGTTTCCAAGTTTCAGTTATGGTTTTTGTTCTTATTCATTATGCTTATAAGTTAATATGCTAGTTTGAATGATTGATCACCATTTAGGCTTGCATGTTAGCTATCTTGGTTTGAATTAAGAGTAGACACCATGCTTTAATTCGAATTGAACTATGAATAGGAAGAGTATGTATGGACATTCGACAACAGGGATTAGATACATGCTTGGTTGTTTAAATTGTTCTTCTATGCTTAATGAGTTCCTAATGCTTAGTTTTAGGTTAGACAACAAATGATCAAATTAGGGAATTAGGAACACAAGGTTAGAACCAGACACCATGGCCTAATCATACTTTAGTTAGAATCAATCCGTTAATCTAATTGAACTTGGGAACTTATTTGCTTGAGTTATTTCCTTTTTCTTGTTTTATTTATTTTCTTTTCCATTTTTTTTTTTTTGTAGGGAAATGAATTGGATCATTCAATCACCAATCTTCGTGGGATCGACCTCGCACTTACATATGCTATACTACCGAACGGCTCGTGCACTTGCGAGTATCACAAGTTGAGGATGCAGCTGAATCCATTTTGGTGAAGCTGAATCTACACAACAAGCTTTTGGCGCCGTTGCCGGGGATTGGCAACATAGTTTGGTTCTATTTCTTTTCCCTACTTGTTTTATTTTTATTTTTCATTTTCATGTTTTTCTAGACAATTTCTTGTTTTAAAGTTAATGACGTTAATGGACCAGTTGTGTTTGTAGTCCAACAGAAAAGGACAATTGCCCAACAAGCAAGAGAACTGGGTTTAAGTCCCAGCTTACACAACCCATTGGTGCTTGTTGCTTTGAAGCAAGGAATTGGATGTGTGTTGATTTTCCTTTTCCTTTTAGTTTTTATTTCCTAATCCTTTTAATTCCATTTCAAGTTTGTGTGTTTGTTTTAGCAATTTATGATAGCTTAATAAAAATGGAGAGAGATAGAACCTCAATCATAAGAATGGGTAGTGTGGAGCAATGGGAGAAGTCATGACCTCCAAATGCATCATGCTCGACCTAATCCCTTCAAGGGGGAGTATTCCAATCCTTTCTCCTTAGTTGTTTTGTTATTATTTCAGTAATTTTAATTTTCTACTTCTTTTATTAAAAAAAAAAAAATTACAAAGATTTTTTATATGAGCTGACTCGTGGTAACTCCAGATGAGCGTCTCCGTCAATACAGTGTCTAGGAGTTCTTTAGGCGACACCTTCGGTGTCTAAGAAATTTGGGTTTTAAGTGGGACCTTTGTGAGCTCCCTTCTCTCCCTCAAATTCTCTTAGTTTCATTTTCTAGTTTTCAATTGTAGTAATGAAATATTTGTGCTGAAATTCTGCTTAAGTATTTCTTAGTTCTACTTTACTTTTCCTTATGTACATTCTTTCTTAAGTATTCAAGTTTAATTAGTTTCCAAGTTTCAATTATGGTTTTTGTTCTTATTCATTATGCTTATAAGTTAATATGCTAGTTTGAATGATTGATCACCATTTAGGCTTGCATGTTAGCTATCTTGGTTTGAATTAAGAGTATACACCATGCTTTAATTCGAATTGAACTATGAATAGGAAGAGTATGTATGGACATTCGACAACAGGGATTAGATACATGCTTGGTTGTTTAAATTGTTCTTCTATGCTTAATGGGTTCCTAATGCTTAATTTTAGGTTAGACAACAAATGATCAAATTAGGGAATTAGGAACACAAGGTTATGACCACACACCATGGCTTAATCATACTTTAGCTAGAATCAATCCATTAATCTAATTGAACTTGGGAACTTATTTGCTTGAGGTATTTCCTTTTTCTTGTTTTATTTATTTCTTTTTTTCATTTCTGTTTTGTGTAGGAGAAATGAATGGGATCATTCAATCACCAATCCTCGCGGGATCGACCTCGCACTTACATACGCTATACTACAGAACGGCTCGTGCACTTGCGAGTATCACAAGTTGAGGATGCAACTGAATCCATTCTGGTGAAGCTGTATCTACGCAACAGTCCTTGTGATGTTCATGCTATTTGATCCAAACACCATGGACTTATTTGTGAGCATCTTCATGAGTGAATCAATTTGTTTACTTGCTGCCATAACATGATTAGAACAATTATGGTGGATTCTAAAACAACACCATCTTGTCCTAGTTCCTTTCTTTCTTCTTGTTTTGTTTCTTTTGTTTTCATTTTTGTTTTGTGTAGGAAAACTAAGTTGGATGATTCAATCACCAATCCCTGTGGAATCGACCTCGCACTTACATACGCTAAACTACCAACGGTTCGTGCACTTGCGAGTATCACAAGTTGAGGATGCAGCTGAATCCATTTTGGTGCAGCTGAATCTACGCAACATACTCCCACCTTATTATGATGTTGCCCAAGTTTTGGAATCGAATCCGAAATCAATAGGTGTAAGAAATTGGACAATTCAAGTTCGCACCCAGTTCGTTCCTTACATGGAGTGGTTGGGGTTTTCAATAGTTCTACCAATTCGATTTCACTCAAAACTCACCAAATGACTCCTCCCACCTTATTATGATGTTGCCCAAGTTTTGGAATCGAATCCGAAATCAATAGGTGTAAGAAATTGGACAATTCAAGTTCGCACCTAGTTCGTTCCTTACATGGAGTGGTTGGTGTTTTCAATAGTTCTAGCGATTCGATTTCACTCAAAACTCACCAAATGACTCCTCCCACCTTATTATGATGTTGCCCAAGTTTTGGAATCGAATCCGAAATCAATAGGAGTAAGAAATTGGACAATACAAGTTCGCACCCAGTTCGTTCCTTACATGGAGTGGTTGGGGTTTTCAATAGTTCTACCAATTCGATTTCACTCAAAACTCACCAAATGACTCCTCCCACCTTATTATGATGTTGCCCAAGTTTTGGAATCGAATCCGAAATCAATAGGAGTAAGAAATTGGAACAATACAAGTTCGCACCCAGTTCATTCCTTACATGGAGTGGTTGGTGTTTTCAATAGTTCTAGCGATTCGATTTCACCCAAAACTCACCAAATGACTCCTCCCACCTTATTATGATGTTGCCCAAGTTTTGGAATCGAATCCGAAATCAATACGTGTAAGAAATTGGACAATTCAAGTTCGCACCTAGTTCGTTCCTTACATGGAGTGGTTGGTGTTTTCAATAGTTCTAGCGATTCGATTTCACTCAAAACTCACCAAATGACTCCTCCCACCTTATTATGATGTTGCCCAAGTTTTGGAATCGAATCCGAAATCAATACGTGTAAGAAATTGGACAATTCAAGTTCGTACCCAGTTCGTTCCTTACATGGAGTGGTTGGTGTTTTCAATAGTTCTATCGATTGGATTTCACTCCAAACTCACCAAATGACTCCTTCCACCTTATTATGATGTTGCCCAAGTTTTGGAATCGAATCCGAAAGCAATAGGTGTAAGAAATTGGACAATTCAAGTTCGCACCCAGTTCGTTCCTTACATGGAGTGGTTGGAGTTTTGCTTAGTTGTAGCGATTGGATTTCACTCAAAACTCACCAAATAACTCCTCCCACCTTATTATGATGTTGTCCAAGTTTTGGAATCGAATCCGAAATCAATAGGTGTAAGAAATTAGACAATTCAAGTTCGCACCCAGTTCGTTCCTTACATGGAGTGGTTGGTGTTTTCAATAGTTCTATCGATTGGATTTCACTCTAAACTCACTAAATGACTCCTTACACCTTATTGTGATGTTGCCCAAGTTTTGGAATCGAATCCGAAATCAATACGTGTAAGAAATTGGACAATTCAAGTTCGTACCCAGTTCGTTCCTTACATGGAGTGGTTGGTGTTTTCAATAGTTCTATCGATTGGATTTCACTCCAAACTCACCAGATGACCTCCTTCCACCTTATTATGATGTTGCCCAAGTTTTGGAATCGAATCCGAAAGCAATAGGTGTAAGAAATTGGACAATACAAGTTCGCACCCAGTTTGTTCCTTACATGGAGTGGTTGGTGTTTTCAATAGTTCTAGCGATTCGATTTCACCCAAAACTCACCAAATGACTCCTCCCACCTTATTATGATGTTGCCCAAGTTTTGGAATCGAATCCGAAATCAATACGTGTAAGAAATTGGACAATTCAAGTTCGCACCTAGTTCGTTCCTTACATGGAGTGGTTGGTGTTTTCAATAGTTCTATCGATTGGATTTCACTCCAAACTCACCAAATGACTCCTTCCACCTTATTATGATGTTGCCCAAGTTTTGGAATCGATCTGAAATCAATAGGTGTAAGAAACTGGACAATTCAAGTTTGCACCCAGTTCGTTCCTTACATGGAGTGGTTGGTGTTTTCAATGGTTCTATCGATTGGAGTTCACTCTAAACTCACCAAATGACTCCTTCCACCTTATTGTGATGTTGCCCAAGTTTTGGAATCGAATCCGAAATCAATTGGTGTAAGATATTGGACAATTCAAGTTCGCACCCAGTTCGTTCCTTACATGGAGTGGTTGTTGTTTTCAATAGTTCTACCAATTCGAGTTCACTCAAAACTCACCAAATGACTCCTCCCACCGTATTATGATGTTGTCCAAGTTTTGCAATCGATCCGAAATCAATAAGTGTAAGAAATTGGACAATTGAAGTTCGCACCTAGTTCGTTCCTTACATGGAGTGGTTCGTGTTTTAAATAGTTCTAGCGATTCGATTTCACAGAAAACTCACCAAATGACTCCTCCCCCCTTATTATGATGTTGCCCAAGTTTTGGAATCGAATCCGAAATCAATACGTGTAAGAAATTGGACAATTCAAGTTCGTACCCAGTTCGTTCCTTACATGGAGTGGTTGGTGTTTTCAATAGTTCTATCGATTGGATTTCACTCCAAACTCACCAAATGACTCCTTCCACCTTATTATGATGTTGCCCAAGTTTTGGAATCGAATCCGAAAGCAATAGGTGTAAGAAATTGGACAATTCAAGTGATCGGTGCATATTTACATATCATTTTGTACCCTTCTAATTTATGATTTGGTTATGTTTTTGATAAGTTTTGTGTTTGTTTCAGTGTAATAAGCTTAAGGACTCACTAATTGCATTTTGGAGACAAGTTAGCTCAAAACGGTGTCTGCAGATCAGTCAACTTCACGGATTGGACTGTACTTGCTCAAGAAGAACCAGATGATGAGCCATACATCATTGGAAAGATACGGAAGTCTAGTTTCTGTAGAATTTTACGGTTCATGATTCCGAGTCTTCTAGAGAAAGTTATACATGTTTTCGCAACTTAAGGTCAAATTCGGCAGCATCTGCGTTACTGGGCCAAATATCACATTTGAGGGCCTTCCCGATTTTTCCTTCAGTTGGGCTGCATATGCTTGGAAAGATAAGACAAAGAGCTTCAAGATTCATATTTTTCCAGATTTTTCAGATTGAAGCCACAAGCCGAAAACGAGCCCACAAGCTGGCTGCAATGCATTGTCATGCATGACATATGCATGATGAATTGTTGTTGATTGTGGGAAAGTTTGGTGAAGCATATTCAATACCTATTTTTGAGTGGAATTTTGTAGCAGCCAAAAGATGATGAAGTGGGAGTGCAACACTAAGCCTAAAGACAAGAGGAATTGTTTTCAAATGCAATAGTGTGTTAGGTGAATTAAGTGTTGTAAGTTGGTGAAGTTAGTGTGTTTAGAAAATTCAATTGTATAATTCAGATTTTCACTTCCCCTAGGCCTATAAATAGGGAAGTTCTCTAAGTTTGTAAGAACACCCCAAGGGGGGGAGCTCTCAAACACTTCTCTAGAGCTCCCTTCCCTTCTCTCCCTCAAATTCTCTTAGTTTCCCTTTGTAGTTCTCAATTGTTGTAATAAGATCATTCTACTAAATTTTCTTTGTACCAAATCTCAAACACTTTTCCTTTCTCTTCTTCTAAATTCTTCAAACACTCTCTTCTCCAAACACTTCCCAAACACTTCTCCCATTTCCTTCATCAAATTCTCTAAAGCTTTCAAACACATGTTCTTCCAAAATCCACAAAGTTCTCAAACATCTCTCTACTTTCTTCTCTAAAAGTCTCCATGTCTCAAACACTTCACAAACACCTTTCTCTTCCTTCCCTAAGTTCTCAAATTCTCCAAGTTCACAAACATCCTCCAAGTTCTTAACCGCTCTCTTCCAAATTCTCAAAGCTCTCAAACACTTCTCCCTTCTCTTCCTCCAAATCTCTCAAACACCACTTTCTTCCCTTCCAAAATCCTCAAAACTCTCAAACACATGTTCTTCCACAATTCTCTAAAGTTGTCAAACACTTTCCTCTCCCTCCTCCAAGCTCTCAAACACTTTCCTTTCTTCCTCAAGTTCTCTTAATTTCTTTAATGTTCTCTTAGTTGTAATTTATTTTTCTTGTAATGTACATTCTTTCTTCTTGTTTTGTTTCTTTTGTTTTCATTTTTGTTTTGTGTAGGAAAATTGAATTGGATCATTCAATCACCAATCCTTGTGGAATCGACCTCGCACTTACATATGCTATACTACCGAACGGCTCGTGCACTTGCGAGTATCACAAGTTGAGGATGCAGTTGAACCCATTTTGGTGCAGCTGAATCTACGCAACAAGTTTTTGGCGCCGTTGCCGGGATCGGTAACATTGTTTGATTCTATTTGGTTTTCCTACTTTTTATTTATTTTTATCTTTTTCATAACTGCATAGTTTCATGTTTTAAAGTTAATGAGGTTAATTGATAAGTTGTGTTTGTAGTCCAACTGACAAGGACAATTGCCTGACAAGCAAGAGAACTGGGTTTGAGTCCCAGCTTACACAACACCCAAAAACAAAAAGGTTCAAGTAGCATGTTGATTATTTCTAGTTTATGGTTTCATTCACTTGTTCTTAATTAATTATCTTGTTCAAGTTTACATAAACACCATATGACTCTTGGACTGATTAGTGAATGAATGGGTAGATATTGAAGACAAACACCATGTTTAAATTCTACTTAGTTCTCTATTGTTCTTCTTGTTCTTAATGGGTTCGGAATTTGTGTTTAGACTAAACACCATAGCTAAATGCTTTTTCTGAATACTTGATTAAAACCACACACCATATGGATAATCATATTTGAGAAAGAACGAACTTCATAAGCTAGTTTGATTACTTTGTTGCTTGTTACTTTGAAGCATGAAATTGGATGTGTGTTGATTTTCCTTTCCATTTTAGTTTTTATCTCCTAATCCTTTAATTCTGTTTCAAGTTTTCTATGTTTGTTTTTAGCAAGTAATGTCAGCTTAATAAAAATGGAGAGAGATGGTAACCTCAATCATAAGAATGGGGAGTGTGGAGTAGTGGGAGAAGTCGCGACCTCCAAATGCATCACGCTCGACCTAATCGCTTCAAGGGGGAGTATTCCAATCCTTTCTCTTTAGTTGTTTTGTTCTTATTTCAGTAATTTTAATTTTCTATTTCTTTTATAAAAAAATTAAAAAATTAAAAAGATTTTTTATATGAGCTGACTTGTGGTAACTCCAGTGAGCGTCTCCGTCAATACAGTGTCTAGGAGTTCTTTAGGCGGCACCTTCGGTGTCTAAGAAGTTTGGGTTTTAAGTGGGACCTTTGTGACCCCTCCAACCTTCCCGGATCCCCTGGCTGTGTTTTCTGAGGCCCTTAACTGGTCATCCATGAGTTGCTTATATATTTGTGTGTTTAAAAAAAAAACAAACAAACAAAAAAACAAAAAAAAAACATTTTAAAAAAAAATTGAAATTTGAGTTTTTATTTATTTTCCTTGTAAATTGCAATTTGGAACTTCTTTGTTTTTTTTTTCTTTGTGTGGTCAATTAGTTGTAAATAATAATAAATTTTTTAAAAAAAATCAATTTGGAATTTTTTTTGTTTTCTTTTTTTGGTTTGTTAAGTTAGTTTATGTATTTATTTACGTGGTGTGGTTAGTTAGTTTATTTCTGAGTGTTAAAAACACATTTTTATTTCAATTCAAACGCTCATTACAAAGAAAAAAAAAGTAAATAAGTAAATAAAAAAAAAACAAAAAAAAAACAAACAACAACTTCTTCTTCTTCTTCTTCATTTTCATCTTCATCTCTATGGCATGCCTCTATTCTCTCTTACTTGCAGAATTTGCAGCAGCTCCACATGGTCCTCATTTTTTCTCTCCAGTGCTTCCACGTGCTGATTGGCAAGGAGAGCCGCTTCTCCGAGTCCGCCACCATAGCCTTCAAGGAAGCAACTTCCTCGCTCAGCGCGGCACACTCCCGTGTTCTCGCCAACAATCGCATGCCTAAATTGGTAGCCGAGACCGCGTGGAGCACAGTTAAGTTGTTGGACTCCTCCACCGCTGCCTTGTCAGACCTCTGCGCCACATGCAGATGATCCGTCGGTGTGAGTTTGCTGCCAATCATGCCTTCTAGCAGCACTGCTCTGTTCGACACGCCTTAGAAAAGTTCGGTATTACCTCAGCAAAGTTTGAGGCCGTACCATGATGATATGTGGAGTTTGGGAAGACATGGTTTTGAGGAGCCCTTATCTGCGCATTCGGTGGCGCAAGGGACAATTCAAGGTTTAGATCATCAAGGTGAGTGCATGAAGATGCCATTGTTTTGTTTCTGGATTTTTTGATGTTTTTCTTTGAATTTGCAGGAAGAAATGCGGGGTGCTCTTCTACTTCACCGAGAAGTGTTTAAATAGACTTATGCAGACGAGGTAGCCGAAAGCACTTCGGATCTCGAGGGTGCTATCCTGTGCTCTTTTTCTCGGATCCCTTCATTTCTTCCGCAAATTGCGAGCACGTTTTTTTAAAAGGGAGCATGTCTACACTTTCACTTACTTTTGCCTCCATGTTTTCTGATGTTTGTGTTTTTGCTTTTTCAATTGTTATTTTATTTTATTTTATTTTCAATTGTTTTCTTCTTGTTTTTCAGGTTTCTCAAGAACGTAATTGGAAGAAGAGACAAAATTAAAGATGCGTCTTGGACACCTGGTGCAAGAATCTCATCTCTTCTTTTAAATTCTTGTTTGAATTCCGTGTTTATTTCAGTTTTTATTTATTTATTTTGTTTTTTTATTTAATTAGGTAGTATAATTTAAAACTCATAGGATATTCTTTGAAGGAGCTAAATTTTTGGTAACTCCAGTGAGCAACCGCAAGGTATCCCAGTGTCTAGGAGTTCTTTAAGGCGACACCTTCGGTGTCTAAGAAGTTAGGGTTTTAAGCGGGACCATTGTGACCCCTCCAACCTTCCCGGATCCCCTGGCTGTGTTTTTCTGAGGCCCTTAACTAGTCATCCTTAAGTTTTTCTCTTAAAAGAAAAAAGCAGTTACTTGTGTGTTTACTTAACTAAAAATAAAAATGCATGTTTGGGTTTTCATGTTTTTTTGTTTGATTGTCATTTTTTAAAAATTAGAGCCATTCGTCTCTTTGAGATAACATAACGTTTTTATTTCCCAATTAAAAAGAAAATAAAAACGTATACACTTTAAATAAATAAATAAAAACTGAAATCATTTCTTCTTGGCGCTCGGTGTCTCGACCATAGGAGCTTTTAGTTTGGCCCTCTGGCTGTCCTCTTCGGGGCTTCACGCACAGCCTCTTGGGGCTCATCACTTGAGCTCCCAAAGATCGCAATCTTAGCTTCAGGATAACTACTCTCGCGATCTGGTTTCTTGCGTTTACCCGGTCGGTCTAGGTCCTCCAGCTGTTTTCGCATGTCGCAAGAGTACAACTCTACCATCTTTGATAGGCTTTTATTCTCGTCCCGCAACACTTCTAGCTGGTGTCGATTCACCTCCACTATCCTGGCCCTCTCCCTTTTCAAGCTTTTTATAGCACTCTGATACTCTTCAACCATACTTCGCTCCGCCGCTAACTGACCTTTCAGCACCTCTACCTCATGGGACTTCGCAAGTAGACGATGACTGTTGGACAGATTTTACTCTATCTATTTCTCGCAAGTGCACGAACCAATTATAGTATAGGAATGCAAGCACGAGGTCGTTCCACTGAGACTTGGATGAAAGACACTTATTACTACTACTTAGACTCACAAGTAATCCTAAGACTAAACAGAATTTAAATGAGGTTGTGTTGAGTTTGTTTTGAGTAACAACTACAAAAAGGAAAAGCATATAGCAAGTGATTGAAAACTTCTAAAGGAAATGCAAAATAGCAAGTAACCAGCAAGTAGATGTTTAGAAAATGTAGAGACAAAGGAGACAAGCACTAGGGTTTCAACTTCACCATGACAATCCAATTTCAAGCAACAAGTTAACAATCACCTAAGTTGATTACAATTTCTGGAGTTCGTTCTTTCTTATGTATGATTATCCATATGGTGTTTGGTTTTAATCAAGTACTCAGAAACACAACTTAGCTATGGTGTTTAGTCTAGGCTATGAATCTGAATCCATTAAGCTTAAGAAGAACACAAAAGAACCAAGTAAACATTTAAACATGGTGTTTGTCCTAAATGCATTACCCACTCATTCACTAATCGGTTCAAGAGTCATATGGTGTTTATGTAAACTTGAACTAGATAACCAACATGCATGTGTTCATAGTGGCCAGTTATTTAAACATGCATAAAGATTCAACTAAGAACAAGTGAATGAGACCAGAAAATTAGGAGTAATCAACAAAGGATAAAATTAACTTGAAACATGAAATTGTCTTGTCAGGTTACATTGAAACCCTAGCTATGGAAATTAGCTGCTCATAATGGGAAATAAACTAAGACAGAAAATGAGAAAACATAATGAATGCAATAAGAGTAGAAAAACCCTTTTTTGAAGTTCTTGTCCAAGGCTTCTCCAAGTGCTTCTCCACGTCTAATGCTTCTCCAAATGCTTCCCCATATCTAGAAGGATGTATGACAGTCAAGGAGATGATTTGGGATGAGTTTGGGTGAGTTGTGATGGTAGGGAAAGAGGAAATTCGTAGGGAAATGGAAGGAAGGTTTGCTGGAGCTGTTTTGGTGATTTGAGGCAGTTTGGAGTGTTGGGTTGATTTCTGGAGTGTTTAGGTTTGTGGGAGTGTTTGAGGATGGCTGGAGTGAATTGTGGGGTTGTGAATCCCAGGAATTGTTGTGATCTGAATGTGGAATGGGAGTGGTATTTATAGGGAGAGAGGAGTGAGAAATCTGAATTGAATATGGCAATGACCTAACACACTTGCATTAGATAATCAGAAATGGTTACTCCACTAAATCCCACCAGCAGCCCTAGCTCATCCTCATGTCAGCATGACCAAGCTTCCATTCAGCAGCCCTAGCTCATGCCTAGCTCACCATGACTAAGCATGCAATGAGCTCATCTTCCTGTCAGCATGATGAACAACTTCTTGGGCTTACGAATTGGGCTAGGCTGAATCAAATGACGACTTTAAGATGTCCATGGTGAAGTTCAGAATGTGTCTGATCCAACCACACAGGTATTGGCCCAATCCAAGCTCGGATGAAGAAGATAAGTCCGAAATGAATTTCTAACTCAGTCTCCAGTTTTTGCATGTTTTTGCACCATTTTCCATCATTTTGCTTCAAATGCCTCAAGTGGTACCTAGAGCTCAATGAACTGAATAACAAACACAAAATGGATTAAAAGCACAAGTTTTACCTAAAAACATAACCAAACAATAGGGTAGAGTGTTACAAAATGATACAAAATTATGCATTTATCAATGACCCAAACTTGCGACACATGATGTACTCTGCACGCTCAGGTACCAGGGCATCGCTCGTGACCCCGGTTGTCATCCCTTGTCCCGAACACACGTATATCTTTGGGAGTCACTAAATTTCTGCCAACTCCAATGGCAACATCGTTGTCCAGGAGTATTGAGTCAGCTACTGTCACAGGCCCCCTTGCGGAGGCAAAGTAGGGCATCCATACTGGTGCTCCTGCTTGGCCTCGTGTTTGAGTCGGTGGAGCTAGGTTGAGATCCAACGAAAAGGGGTAGGAAGAAGCCATTTGATTTCTCAGTTTTTTTTTTTTTTTCTTGCTTGTGTTTCTGAGTTTGTGTTTTTTGTTTTCCCCCCTTCTTTTTCCTTCTTATAGAGTCATTCACAAAACCCTAGCCAGTGCCAGCGTGAGCATTTTCTTGAATCCCCAGCATTCCTCCGAGTCCCACAAACCTTCTCACTTTCCAACCACACCCAACTCATTTATCTCGACATGTCTTTTCTGAACGGACGCGTTCAGTAAAGTCTTCGCGCCTTTCCATGAGCCCGTAATTTCCGCTTTTGAAATCTCCGGCGCTTCTATCTGTCGACACGTGTCTCGCTCAGTCTGCCCGTGACTAACCATGAGACGACATCAGGGACCACATTCCCTCTTTTCAGAAATCCCGCTTTGCGCTCATAATTCACGTTTTATGTATTTAAAAAAAATTAAAATTAAAATGTGTGGGCTTCGGATTTCATTTTGGGTCGGTTTTTTTTCACTTTAGTTTGGGTTTCAAAGTGGGTTAAATTCACTGTGGTTTGTGTTTCAAAATTGTGGGCTTTGGGCTTCAAAATATTTTTGGGTTTCAGAATTGTGTGATTATGGTTTACTGTTTCATTTTTTTGTTTGTTTGTTTGTTTTGTAATTTTTATTTTGTAATTATTTTATTTTATTTTGTTTTTGTGTTTTTGTGATTTTTCTTATTTGCTTTAATACCTTTCATTTCTTGTTATAACATTGCTTGTTGCTAATTTTTAAACATTGAGGACAATGTTCATTTCTGGGTTTGGGGGTATTAGAGTTTAGTATTTAAATTTGGTTTTTCCTTAATTTAAGTTTAGCATTTAAATTTGGGTTTTCCTTAATTTAATTTTTTTTTATTTGCTTGTTTTTATTTTTATTTTATTTTGTTTGAGTCTTGCTTTTATTTTTATTTTGATTTTATTCACTTTCCGAACACATTTGATGAGATTGTGATAAATGTTTGCATGACTTAAATGAAAATTGGATTTCATTTTATTTTATTTTATAAAATAAATAAAAAAAGTAAAAATTTAAATTGTTTATAAAAATAAAAAATAAAAAATTTTAAATTGGCATTGTTCTAACATGATATGTTCGAAACCTTTGCACTTGCCATTTGTTTCATAATTTTCCAATTAAAGGATTTGCATGATCTAAAGAATTGTATGAAGCATAAATTAGACTTATATAACCAACCATATAAAGTGAGCTTTTGAGCCTTGTACTTCAATTCATGAGTGTTATACATGTACTCTTATTTTCTTGTCATCAAAGTTGTTGTTTGATCTCATTATTCATTGATTTGGTTGAACACTTAAAAGTCATTCATTCTTGTGTAATTTGATTTCATGACATTTAAAGAAATGATATTAAGGCATTCTTTGGATCGTTTGTGCCTTTCAAGCTAACCTTGTGCATGCTTAAGCATGATTTTCCATTGTTAACCATTTTGAGCCTACATGTAAATCTTTTCTTTCATTTACCAATTTTATTTCCTCGCCTTAGCCCGAAAAACAAATATTTACCTTTCTAAGGAACTCATGAGCTTTAATTTGGATGTGTTTTTCATGCTAAGTTTGGGAAGAGGTGTTACATATCGAAAAAAAAAAAATTCACACAATTGGTGAAAGAAAAGAGAAAAGTTAAGTGGTGGTTGGTAGAAATTTCATTTTTGGGCCTTCAAAATAAATTGGTGTTTGTTCAATTAAAGGAAAGGAGTATGAATCAATGTAAATGAAGGTATAAGGAGTTTTGATCATGTAAAAGAAAAAATCTAATCGTGATGATTCGAAGTCTTGTAAACAATTGTTTTATGCTCTTACATTGCGAGTTCCTTGGACTTTGTATTATCCATACCCTTCATTTCTTACTCACCTTACACCATTGGCCCCATTACAACCTATGTTAAAGACCTAAATTGATCTTAAATGTCATGTGGTTGAATTGCATCCATTTTCTTACTTTTAAGTGTTTGGCATCCTTCTTGAGATCATATTAATGCAAGTTCTTCATCTTTCTATTTCAAGTTAAGTCCTTTATGGTTTAACTCTAATCTCATGTTTATAACTGAGTGTTGCATTATAGCCCTCTTCTGAGTGATTCATTTGTGAGAGGACAACTTTGGTGAGATTTGAAGTTGACCTTATGCTTTGTATGATTTTTGAAATTGTGTGAAAACTAAGATTGGAGAATTTGTTGCATTTGGCTATCACACTACTACACTTTGAGCATATTATGTTTTGAACTTTGCCGCTTTCTAAATAATGTCTAAAATTGAGTTTTTATTGTTAAAAACTTTTGAGTCATGTGCATAAGTCATTTCTCTTCAGAAAATGTTCGGAAAGATTGTTTTGAGTTCGTTTTATTTTTGTAATTGTTTTTTTTTATTTTTGTTTTTTTGTTTTTATTTTTGCTAATGTAATTATGTTTGTTTTTGTTTTTGGTTTTGGTTTTGCTTAAAGACTAACAATCTTTTAAGTTTTCTAACCATTTTGTTTTGTAGAGTTAGAAAAACGTTTGTGGGTATTGATATCTGTTAAACCCTCAGGAGACACAACTCCTCCTACTAGGGATGCCTAGAGGTTTAAAGGCTTGTTGCATATGCTCAATGCAATCGAGTTACCTACGAAAGTGGTCTAGTTAACTTCTTGTTTGTTTTTATCTTTGTTTTCCTTTTGTTTTGCTCGAGGACTAGCAAAATCTAGGTTTGGGGGTATTTGATCGGTGCATATTTACATATCATTTTGTACCCTTCTAATTTATGATTTGGTTATGTTTTTGAGTTAAACTTGTGCTTTTAATAAGTTTTGTGTTTGTTTCAGTGTAATAAGCTTAAGGACTCACTAATTGCATTTTGGAGACAAGTTAGCTCAAAACGGTGTCTGCAGATCAGTCAACTTCACGGATTGGACTGTACTTGCTCAAGAAGAACCAGATGATGAGCCATACATCATTGGAAAGATACGGAAGTCTAGTTTCTGTAGAATTTTACGGTTCATGATTCCGAGTCTTCTAGAGAAAGTTATACATATTTTGGCAACTTAAAGTCAAATTCGGCAGCATCTGCGTTACTGGGCCAAATATCACATTTGAGGGCCTTCCCGATTTTTCCTTTAGTTGGGCTGCATATGCTTGGAAAGATAAGACAAAGAGCTTCAAGATCCATATTTTTCCAGATTTTTCAGATTGAAGCCACAAGCCGAAAACGAGCCCACAAGCTGGCTGCAATGCATTGTCATGCATGACATATGCATGATGAATTGTTGTTGATTGTGGGAAAGTTTGATGAAGCATATTCAATACCTATTTTTGAGTGGAATTTTGCAGCAGCCAAAAGATGATGAAGTGGGAGTGCAACACTAAGCCTAAAGACAAGAGGAATTGTTTTCAAATGCAATAGTGTGTTAGGTGAATTAAGTGTTGTAAGTTGGTGAAGTTAGTGTGTTTAGAAAATTCAATTGTATAATTCAGATTTTCACTTCCCCTAGGCCTATAAATAGGGAAGTTCTCTAAGTTTGTAAGAACACCCCAAGGGGGGGAGCTCTCAAACACTTCTCTAGAGCTCCCTTCCCTTCTCTCCCTCAAATTCTCTTAGTTTCCCTTTGTAGTTCTCAATTGTTGTAATAAGATCATTCTACTAAATTTTCTTTGTACCAAATCTCAAACACTTTTCCTTTCTCTTCTTCTAAATTCTTCAAACACTCTCTTCTCCAAACACTTCCCAAACACTTCTCCCATTTCCTTCATCAAATTCTCTAAAGCTTTCAAACACATGTTCTTCCAAAATCCACAAAGTTCTCAAACATCTCTCTACTTTCTTCTCTAAAAGTCTCCATGTCTCAAACACTTCACAAACACCTTTCTCTTCCTTCCCTAAGTTCTCAAATTCTCCAAGTTCACAAACATCCTCCAAGTTCTTAACCGCTCTCTTCCAAATTCTCAAAGCTCTCAAACACTTCTCCCTTCTCTTCCTCCAAATCTCTCAAACACCACTTTCTTCCCTTCCAAAATCCTCAAAACTCTCAAACACATGTTCTTCCACAATTCTCTAAAGTTGTCAAACACTTTCCTCTCCCTCCTCCAAGCTCTCAAACACTTTCCTTTCTTCCTCAAGTTCTCTTAATTTCTTTAATGTTCTCTTAGTTGTAATTTATTTTTCTTGTAATGTACATTCTTTCTTCTTGTTTTGTTTCTTTTCTTCATTCATTTTTGTTTTGTGTAGGAAAATTGAATTGGATCATTCAATCACCAATCCCTGTGGAATCGACCTCGCACTTACATATGCTATACTACCGAACGGCTCGTGCACTTGCGAGTATCACAAGTTGAGGATGCAGTTGAACCCATTTTGGTGCAGCTGAATCTATGCAACATCAAGTTCGACTAGTTCGTTCCTTACATGGAGTGGTTGGAGTTTTGCTTAGTTCTAGCGATTGGATTTCACTCAAAACTCACCAAATAACTCCTCCCACCTTATTATGATGTTGCCCAAGTTTTGGAATCGAATCCGAAATCAATAGGTGTAAGAAATTGGACAATTCAAGTTCGCACCCAGTTCGTTCCTTACATGGAGTGGTTGGTGTTTTCAATGGTTCTATCGATTGGAGTTCACTCTAAACTCACCAAATGACTCCTTCCACCTTATTGTGATGTTGCCCAAGTTTTGGAATCGAATCCGAAATCAATTGGTGTAAGATATTGGACAATTCAAGTTCGCACCCAGTTCGTTCCTTACATGGAGTGGTTGGTGTTTTCAATAGTTCTAGCGATTCGATTTCACTCAAAACTCACCAAATGACTCCTCCCACCTTATTATGATGTTTCCCAAGTTTTGGAATCGAATCCGAAATCAATAGGTGTAAGAAATTGGACAATTCAAGTTCGCACCTAGTTCGTTCCTTACATGGAGTGGTTGGTGTTTTCAATAGTTCTAGCGATTCGATTTCACTCAAAACTCACCAAATGACTCCTCCCACCTTATTATGATGTTGCCCAAGTTTTGGAATCGATCTGAAATCAATAGGTGTAAGAAATTGGACAATACAAGTTCGCACCCAGTTCGTTCCTTACATGGAGTGGTTGGTGTTTACAATAGTTCAAGCGATTCGATTTCACTCAAAACTCACCAAATGACTCCTCCCACCTTATTATGATGTTGCCCAAGTTTTGGAATCGAATCCGAAATCAATAGGTGTAAGAAATTGGACAATTCAAGTTCGCACCTAGTTCGTTCCTTACATGGAGTGGTTGGTGTTTTCAATAGTTCTAGAGATTCTATTTCACTCAAAACTCACCAAATGACTCCTCCCACCTTATTATGATGTTGCCCAAGTTTTGGAATCGATCCGAAATCAGTAGGTGTAAGAAATTGGACAATTCAAGTTCGCACCCAAGTTCGTTCCTTACATGGAGTGGTTGGTGTTTTCAATAGTTCTAGAGATTCGATTTCACTCAAAACTCACCAAATGACTCCTCCCACCTTATTATGATGTTGCCCAAGTTTTGGAATCGAATCCGAAATCAATAGGTGTAAGAAATTGGACAATTCAAGTTCGCACCCAGTTCGTTCCTTACGTGGAGTGGTTGGTGTTTTCAATAGTTCTAGCGATTCGATTTCACTCAAAACTCACCAAATGACTCCTCCCACCTTATTATGATGTTGCCCAAGTTTTGGAATCGATCCGAAATCAATACGTGTAAGAAATTAGACAATTCAAGTTCGTACCCAATTCGTTCCTTACATGGAGTGGTTGGTGTTTTCAATAGTTCTATCGATTCTATTTCACTCAAAACACACCAAATGACTCCTCCCACCTTATTATGATGTTGCCCAAGTTTTGGAATTGGAATCTGAAATCAATAGGTGTAAGAAATTGGACAATACAAGTTCGCACCCTAGTTCGTTCCTTACATGGAGTGGTTGGTGTTTTCAATAGTTCTAGCGATTCGATTTCACTCAAAACTCACCAAATGACTCCTCCCACCTTATTATGATGTTGCCCAAGTTTTGGAATCGAATTCGAAATCAATACGTGTAAGAAATTGGACAATTCAAGTTCGTACCCAGTTCGTTCCTTACATGGAGTGGTTGGTGTTTTCAATGGTTCTATCGATTGGAGTTCACTCTAAACTCACCAAATGACTCCTTCCACCCTATTGTGATGTTGCCCAAGTTTTGGAATCGAATCCGAAATCAATTGGTGTAAGATATTGGACAATTCAAGTTCGCACACAGTTCGTTCCTTACATGGAGTGGTTGGTGTTTTCAATAGTTCTAGCGATTCGATTTCACTCAAAACTCACCAAATGACTCCTCCCACCTTATTATGATGTTGCCCAAGTTTTGGAATCGAATCCGAAATCAATACGTGTAAGAAATTGGACAATTCAAGTTCGCACCTAGTTGGTTCCTTACATGGAGTGGTTGGTGTTTTCAATAGTTCTAGCGATTCGATTTCACTCAAAACTCACCAAATGACTCCTCCCACCTTATTATGATGTTGCCCAAGTTTTGGAATCGATCCGATTACAATAGGTGTAAGAAATTGGACAATTCAAGTTCGCACCCAGTTCGTTCCTTACATGGAGTGGTTGGTGTTTTCAATGGTTCTATCGATTGGAGTTCACTCTAAACTCACCAAATGACTCCTTCCACCCTATTGTGATGTTGCCCAAGTTTTGGAATCGAATCCGAAATCAATAGGTGTAAGAAATTGGACAATACAAGTTCGCACCTAGTTCGTTCCTTACATGGAGTGGTTGGTGTTTTCAATAGTTCTAGCGATTCGATTTCACTCAAAACTCACCAAATGACTCCTCCCACCTTATTATGATGTTGCCCAAGTTTTGGAATCGATCCGAAATCAATAGGTGTAAGAAATTGGACAATTCAAGTTCGCACCTAGTTCGTTCCTTACATGGAGTGGTTGGTGTTTTCAATAGTTCTAGCGATTCGATTTCACTCATAACTCACCAAATGACTCCTCCCACCTTATTATGATGTTGCCCAAGTTTTGGAATCGATTCGAAATGAATACGTGTAAGAAATTGGACAGTTCAAGTTCGTACCCAGTTCGTTCCTTACATGGAGTGGTTGGTGTTTTCAATAGTTCAATCGATTGGATTTCACTCCAAACTCACCAAATGACTCCTTCCACCTTATTATGATGTTGCCCGAGTTTTGGAATCGAATCTGAAAGCAATAGGTGTAAGAAATTGGACAATTCAAATTCGCACCCAAGTTCGTTCCTTACATGGAGTGGTTGGAGTTTTGCTTAGTTGTAGCGATTGGATTTCACTCAAAACTCACCAAATAACTCATCCCACCTTATTATGATGTTGCCCAAGTTTTGGAATCGAATCCGAAATCAATAGGTGTAAGAAATTAGACAATTCAAGTTCGCACCCAGTTCGTTCCTTACATGGAGTGGTTGGAGTTTTCAATAGTTCTATCGATTGGATTTCACTCTAAACTCACCAAATGACTCCTTCCACCTTATTGTGATGTTGCCCAAGTTTTGGAATCGATCCGAAATCAATAGGTGTAAGAAATTGGACAATTCAAGTTCGCACCTAGTTCGTTCCTTACATGGAGTGGATGGTGTTTTCAATAGTTCTAGCGATTCGATTTCACTCAAAACTCACCAAATGACTCCTCCCACCGTATTATGATGTTGCCCAAGTTTTGGAATCGAAATCCGAAATCAATAGGTGTAAGAAATTGGAAAATTCAAGTTCGCACCCAGTTCGTTCCTTACATGGAGTGGTTGGTGTTTTCAATGGTTCTATCGATTGGAGTTCACTCTAAACTCACCTAATGACTACTTTCACCTTATTGTGATGTTGCCCAAGTTTTGGAATCGAATCCGAAATCAATAGGTGTAAGAAATTGGACAATTCAAGTTCGCACCTAGTTCGTTCCTTACATGGAGTGGATGGTGTTTTCAATAGTTCTAGCGATTCGATTTCACTCAAAACTCACCAAATGACTCCTCCCACCTTATTATGATGTTGCCCAAGTTTTGGAATCGAATCCGAAATCAATAGGTGTAAGAAATTGGACAATTCAAGTTCGCACCCAATTCGTTCCTTACATGGAGTGGTTGGTGTTTTCAATGGTTCTATCGATTGGAGTTCACTCTAAACTCACCTAATGACTCCTTCCACCTTATTGTGATGTTGCCCAAGGTTTGGAATCGAATCCGAAATCAATTGGTGTAAGATATTGGACAATTCAAGTTCGCACCCAGTTCGTTCCTTACATGGAGTGGTTGGTGTTTTCAATAGTTCTATAATGATTTCACTCCAAACTCACCAAATGACTCCTTCCACCTTATTATGATGTTGCCCAAGTTTTGGAATCGAATCCGAAATCAATACGTGTAAGAAATTGGACAATTCAAGTTCGTACCCAATTCGTTCCTTACATGGAGTGGTTGGTGTTTTCAATAGTTCTATCGATTCGATTTCACTCAAAACACACCAAATGACTCCTCCCACCTTATTATGATGTTGCCCAAGTTTTGGAATCGAATCCGAAATCAATAGGTGTAAGAAATTGGACAATTCAAGTTCGTACCCAGTTCGTTCCTTACATGGAGTGGTTGGTGTTTTCAATAGTTCTATCGAATGGATTTCACTCCAAACTCACCAAATGACTCCTTCCACCTTATTATGATGTTGCCCAAGTTTTGGAATCGAATCCGAAATCAATAGGTGTAAGAAATTGGACAATACAAGTTCGCACCTAGTTCGTTCCTTACATGGAGTGGTTGGTGTTTTCAATAGTTCTAGCGATTCGATTTCACTCAAAACTCACCAAATGACTCCTCCCACCTTATTATGATGTTGCCCAAGTTTTGGAATCGAATCCGAAATCAATAGGTGTAAGAAATTGGACAATTCAAGTTCGCACCTAGTTCGTTCCTTGCATTGAGTGGTTGGTGTTTTCAATAGTTCTAGAGATTCGATTTCACTCAAAACTCACCAAATGACTCCTCCCACCTTATTATGATGTTGCCCAAGTTTTGGAATCGAATCTGAAATCAATAGGTGTAAGAAATTGGACAATACAAGTTCGCACCTAGTTCGTTCCTTACATGGAGTGGTTGGTGTATTCAATAGTTCAAGCGATTCGATTTCACTCAAAACTCACCAAATGACTCCTCCCACCTTATTATGATGTTGCCCAAGTTTTGGAATCGATCCGAAATCAATACGTGTAAGAAATTGGACAATTCAAGTTCGTACCCAGTTCGTTCCTTACATGGAGTGGTTGGTGTTTTCAATAGTTCTATCGATTCGATTTCACTCAAAACTCACCAAATGACTCCTCCCACCTTATTATGATGTTGCCCAAGTTTTGGAATCGATCTGAAATCAATAGGTGTAAGAAATTGGACAATACAAGTTCGCACCCAGTTCGTTCCTTACATGGAGTGGTTGGTGTTTACAATAGTTCAAGCGATTCGATTTCACTCCAAAACTCACCAAATGACTCCTCCCACCTTATTATGATGTTGCCCAAGTTTTGGAATCGAATCCGAAATCAATAGGTGTAAGAAATTGGACAATTCAAGTTCGCACCTAGTTCGTTCCTTACATGGAGTGGTTGGTGTTTTCAATAGTTCTAGAGATTCTATTTCACTCAAAACTCACCAAATGACTCCTCCCACCTTATTATGATGTTGCCCAAGTTTTGGAATCGAATCCGAAATCAATAGGTGTAAGAAATTGGACAATTCAAGTTCGACACCAAGTTCGTTCCTTACATGGAGTGGTTGGTGTTTTCAATAGTTCTAGAGATTCGATTTCACTCAAAACTCACCAAATGACTCCTCCCACCTTATTATGATGTTGCCCAAGTTTTGGAATCGAATCCGAAATCAATAGGTGTAAGAAATTGGACAATTCAAGTTCGCACCCTAGTTCGTTCCTTACGTGGAGTGGTTGGTGTTTTCAATAGTTCTAGCGATTCGATTTCACTCAAAACTCACCAAATGACTCCTCCCACCTTATTATGATGTTGCCCAAGTTTTGGAATCGAATCCGAAATCAATACGTGTAAGAAATTAGACAATTCAAGTTCGTACCCAATTCGTTCCTTACATGGAGTGGTTGGTGTTTTCAATAGTTCTATCGATTCTATTTCACTCAAAACACACCAAATGACTCCTCCCACCTTATTATGATGTTGCCCAAGTTTTGGAATCGAATCTGAAATCAATAGGTGTAAGAAATTGGACAATACAAGTTCGCACCCAGTTCGTTCCTTACATAGAGTGGTTGGTGTTTTCAATAGTTCTAGCGATTCGATTTCACTCAAAACTCACCAAATGACTCCTCCCACCTTATTATGATGTTGCCCAAGTTTTGGAATCGAATCCGAAATCAATACGTGTAAGAAATTGGACAATTCAAGTTCGTACCCAGTTCGTTCCTTACATGGAGTGGTTGGTGTTTTCAATGGTTCTATCGATTGGAGTTCACTCTAAACTCACCAAATGACTCCTTCCACCCTATTGTGATGTTGCCCAAGTTTTGGAATCGAATCCGAAATCAATTGGTGTAAGATATTGGACAATTCAAGTTCGCACCCAGTTCGTTCCTTACATGGAGTGGTTGGTGTTTTCAATAGTTCTAGCGATTCGATTTCACTCAAAACTCACCAAATGACTCCTCCCACCTTATTATGATGTTGCCCAAGTTTTGGAATCGAATCCGAAATCAATACGTGTAAGAAATTGGACAATTCAAGTTCGCACCTAGTTCGTTCCTTACATGGAGTGGTTGGTGTTTTCAATAGTTCTAGCGATTCGATTTCACTCAAAACTCACCAAATGACTCCTCCCACCTTATTATGATGTTGCCCAAGTTTTGGAATCGAATCCGAAATTACAATAGGTGTAAGAAATTGGACAATTCAAGTTCGCACCCAGTTCGTTCCTTACATGGAGTGGTTGGTGTTTTCAATGGTTCTATCGATTGGATTTCACTCTAAACTCACCAAATGACTCCTTCCACCTTATTGTGATGTTGCCCAAGTTTTGGAATCGAATCCGAAATCAATAGGTGTAAGAAATTGGACAATACAAGTTCGCACCCAGTTCGTTCCTTACATGGAGTGGTTGGTGTTTTCAATAGTTCTAGCGATTCGATTTCACTCAAAACTCACCAAATGACTCCTCCCACCTTATTATGATGTTGCCCAAGTTTTGGAATCAATCCGAAATCAATAGGTGTAAGAAATTGGACAATTCAAGTTCGCACCTAGTTCGTTCCTTACATGGAGTGGTTGGTGTTTTCAATAGTTCTAGCGATTCGATTTCACTCAAAACTCACCAAATGACTCCTCCCACCTTATTATGATGTTGCCCAAGTTTTGGAATCAATTCGAAATGAATACGTGTAAGAAATTGGACAATTCAAGTTCGTACCCAGTTCGTTCCTTACATGGAGTGGTTGGTGTTTTCAATAGTTCAATCGATTGGATTTCACTCCAAACTCACCAAATGACTCCTTCCACCTTATTATGATGTTGCCCAAGTTTTGGAATCGATCTGAAAGCAATAGGTGTAAGAAATTGGACAATTCAAATTCGCACCCAGTTCGTTCCTTACATGGAGTGGTTGGAGTTTTGCTTAGTTGTAGCGATTGGATTTCACTCAAAACTCACCAAATGACTCATCCCACCTTATTATGATGTTGCCCAAGTTTTGGAATCGAATCCGAAATCAATAGGTGTAAGAAATTAGACAATTCAAGTTCGCACCCTAGTTCGTTCCTTACATGGAGTGGTTGGAGTTTTCAATAGTTCTATCGATTGGATTTCACTCTAAACTCACCAAATGACTCCTTCCACCTTATTGTGATGTTGCCCAAGTTTTGGAATCGAATCCGAAATCAATAGGTGTAAGAAATTGGACAATTCAAGTTCGCACCTAGTTCGTTCCTTACATGGAGTGGATGGTGTTTTCAATAGTTCTAGCGATTCGATTTCACTCAAAACTCACCAAATGACTCCTCCCACCTTATTATGATGTTGCCCAAGTTTTGGAATCGAATCCGAAATCAATAGGTGTAAGAAATTGGAAAATTCAAGTTCGCACCCAGTTCGTTCCTTACATGGAGTGGTTGGTGTTTTCAATGGTTCTATCGATTGGAGTTCACTCTAAACTCACCTAATGACTACTTTCACCTTATTGTGATGTTGCCCAAGTTTTGGAATCGAATCCGAAATCAATAGGTGTAAGAAATTGGACAATTCAAGTTCGCACCTAGTTCGTTCCTTACATGGAGTGGATGGTGTTTTCAATAGTTCTAGCGATTCGATTTCACTCAAAACTCACCAAATGACTCCTCCCACCTTATTATGATGTTGCCCAAGTTTTGGAATCGAATCCGAAATCAATAGGTGTAAGAAATTGGACAATTCAAGTTCGCACCCAATTCGTTCCTTACATGGAGTGGTTGGTGTTTTCAATGGTTCTATCGATTGGAGTTCACTCTAAACTCACCAAATGACTCCTTCCACCTTATTGTGATGTTGCCCAAGGTTTGGAATCGAATCCGAAATCAATTGGTGTAAGATATTGGACAATTCAAGTTCGCACACAGTTCGTTCCTTACATGGAGTGGTTGGTGTTTTCAATAGTTCTATAATCGATTTCACTCCAAACTCACCAAATGACTCCTTCCACCTTATTATGATGTTGCCCAAGTTTTGGAATTAAATCCGAAATCAATACGTGTAAGAAATTGGACAATTCAAGTTCGTACCCAATTCGTTCCTTACATGGAGTGGTTGGTGTTTTCAATAGTTCTATCGATTCGATTTCACTCAAAACACACCAAATGACTCCTCCCACCTTATTATGATGTTGCCCAAGTTTTGGAATCGAATCCGAAATCAATAGGTGTAAGAAATTGGACAATTCAAGTTCGTACCCAGTTCGTTCCTTACATGGAGTGGTTGGTGTTTTCAATAGTTCTATCAATGGATTTCACTCCAAACTCACCAAATGACTCCTTCCACCTTATTATGATGTTGCCCAAGTTTTGGAATCGAATCCGAAATCAATAGGTGTAAGAAATTGGACAATACAAGTTCGCACCTAGTTCGTTCCTTACATGGAGTGGTTGGTGTTTTCAATAGTTCTAGCGATTCGATTTCACTCAAAACTCACCAAATGACTCCTCCCACCTTATTATGATGTTGCCCAAGTTTTGGAATCGAATCCGAAATCAATAGGTGTAAGAAATTGGACAATTCAAGTTCGCACCTAGTTCGTTCCTTGCATTGAGTGGTTGGTGTTTTCAATAGTTCTAGAGATTCGATTTCACTCAAAACTCACCAAATGACTCCTCCCACCTTATTATGATGTTGCCCAAGTTTTGGAATCGAATCTGAAATCAATAGGTGTAAGAAATTGGACAATACAAGTTCGCACAGTTCGTTCCTTACATGGAGTGGTTGGTGTATTCAATAGTTCAAGCGATTCGATTTCACTCAAAACTCACCAAATGACTCCTCCCACCTTATTATGATGTTGCCCAAGTTTTGGAATCGAATCCGAAATCAATACGTGTAAGAAATTGGACAATTCAAGTTCGTACCCAGTTCGTTCCTTACATGGAGTGGTTGGTGTTTTCAATAGTTCTATCGATTCGATTTCACTCAAAACTCACCAAATGACTCCTCCCACCTTATTATGATGTTGCCCAAGTTTTGGAATCGAATCCGAAATCAATAGGTGTAAGAAATTGGACAATACAAGTTCGCACCCTAGTTCGTTCCTTACATGGAGTGGTTGGTGTTTTCCATAGTTCTAGCGATTCGATTTCACTCAAAACTCACCAAATGACTCCTCCCACCTTATTATGATGTTGCCCAAGTTTTGGAATCCAATCCGAAATCAATAGGTGTAAGAAATTGGACAATTCAAGTTCGCACCTAGTTCGTTCCTTACATGGAGTGGTTGGTGTTTTCAATAGTTCTAGCGATTCGATTTCACTCAAAACTCACCAAATGACTCCTCCCACCTTATTATGATGTTGCCCAAGTTTTGGAATCGAATCCGAAATGAATACGTGTAAGAAATTGGACAATTCAAGTTCGTACCCAGTTCGTTCCTTACATGGAGTGGTTGGTGTTTTCAATAGTTCTATAATGATTTCACTCAAAACTCACCAAATGACTCCTTCCACCTTATTATGATGTTGCCCAAGTTTTGGAATCGATCTGAAATCAATAGGTGTAAGAAATTGGACAATACAAGTTCGCACCCTAGTTCGTTCCTTACATGGAGTGGTTGGTGTATTCAATAGTTCAAGCGATTCGATTTCACTCAAAACTCACCAAATGACTCCTCCCACCTTATTATGATGTTGCCCAAGTTTTGGAATCGAATCCGAAATCAATACGTGTAAGAAATTGGACAATTCAAGTTCGCACCTAGTTCGTTCCTTACATGGAGTGGTTGGTGTTTTCAATAGTTCTATCGATTCGATTTCACTCAAAACTCACCAAATGACTCCTCCCACCTTATTATGATGTTGCCCAAGTTTTGGAATCGATCCGAAATCAATAGGTGTAAGAAATTGGACAATACAAGTTCGCACCCAAGTTCGTTCCTTACATGGAGTGGTTGGTGTTTTCCATAGTTCTAGCGATTCGATTTCACTCAAAACTCACCAAATGACTCCTCCCACCTTATTATGATGTTGCCCAAGTTTTGGAATCGAATCCGAAATCAATAGGTGTAAGAAATTGGACAATTCAAGTTCGCACCTAGTTCGTTCCTTACATGGAGTGGTTGGTGTTTTCAATAGTTCTAGCGATTCGATTTCACTCAAAACTCACCAAATGACTCCTCCCACCTTATTATGATGTTGCCCAAGTTTTGGAATCGAATCCGAAATGAATACGTGTAAGAAATTGGACAATTCAAGTTCGTACCCAAGTTCGTTCCTTACATGGAGTGGTTGGTGTTTTCAATAGTTCTATAATGATTTCACTCCAAACTCACCAAATGACTCCTTCCACCTTATTATGATGTTGCCCAAGTTTTGGAATCGATCTGAAATCAATAGGTGTAAGAAATTGGACAATACAAGTTCGCACCCAAGTTCGTTCCTTACATGGAGTGGTTGGTGTATTCAATAGTTCAAGCGATTCGATTTCACTCAAAACTCACCAAATGACTCCTCCCACCTTATTATGATGTTGCCCAAGTTTTGGAATCGATCCGAAATCAATACGTGTAAGAAATTGGACAATTCAAGTTCGTACCCAGTTCGTTCCTTACATGGAGTGGTTGGTGTTTTCAATAGTTCTATCGATTCGATTTCACTCAAAACTCACCAAATGACTCCTCCCACCTTATTATGATGTTGCCCAAGTTTTGGAATCGAATCCGAAATCAATAGGTGTAAGAAATTGGACAATACAAGTTCGCACCCAGTTCGTTCCTTACATGGAGTGGTTGGTGTTTTCCATAGTTCTAGCGATTCGATTTCACTCAAAACTCACCAAATGACTCCTCCCACCTTATTATGATGTTGCCCAAGTTTTGGAATCGATCCGAAATCAATAGGTGTAAGAAATTGGACAATTCAAGTTCGCACCTAGTTCGTTCCTTACATGGAGTGGTTGGTGTTTTCAATAGTTCTAGCGATTGGATTTCACTCAAAACTCACCAAATGACTCCTCCCACCTTATTATGATGTTGCCCAAGTTTTGGAATCGAATCCGAAATCAATAGGTGTAAGAAATTGGACAATTCAAGTTCGCACCTAGTTCGTTCCTTACATGGAGTGGTTGGTGTTTTCAATAGTTCTATCAATTGATTTCACTCCAAACTCACCAAATGACTCCTTCCACCTTATTATGATGTTGCCCAAGTTTTGGAATCGAATCTGAAATCAATAGGTGTAAGAAATTGGACAATACAAGTTCGCACCTAGTTCGTTCCTTACATGGAGTGGTTGGTGTATTCAATAGTTCAAGCGATTCGATTTCACTCAAAACTCACCAAATGACTCCTCCCACCTTATTATGGTGTTGCCCAAGTTTTGGAATCGAATCCGAAATCAATAGGTGTAAGAAATTGGACAATTCAAGTTCGCACCCAAGTTCGTTCCTTACATGGAGTGGTTGGTGTTTTCAATAGTTCTATCGATTCGATTTCACTCAAAACTCACCAAATGACTCCTCCCACCTTATTATGATGTTGCCCAAGTTTTGGAATCGAATCCGAAATCAATAGGTGTAAGAAATTGGACAATACAAGTTCGCACCCAGTTCGTTCCTTACATGGAGTGGTTGGTGTTTTCCATAGTTCTAGCGATTCGATTTCACTCAAAACTCACCAAATGACTCCTCCCACCTTATTATGATGTTGCCCAAGTTTTGGAATCGAATCCGAAATCAATAGGTGTAAGAAATTGGACAATTCAAGTTCGCACCTAGTTCGTTCCTTACATGGAGTGGTTGGTGTTTTCAATAGTTCTAGCGATTCGATTTCACTCAAAACTCACCAAATGACTCCTCCCACCTTATTATGATGTTGCCCAAGTTTTGGAATCGAATCCGAAATGAATAGGTGTAAGAAATTGGACAATTCAAGTTCGCACCCAGTTCGTTCCTTACATGGAGTGGTTGGTGTTTTCAATAGTTCTATAATGATTTCACTCCAAACTCACCAAATGACTCCTTCCACCTTATTATGATGTTGCCCAAGTGTTGGAATCGATCCGAAAGCAATAGGTGTAAGAAATTGGACAATTCAAGTTCGCACACAGTTCGTTCCTTACATGGAGTGGTTGGAGTTTTCAATAGTTCTAGAGATTCGATTTCACTCAAAACTCACCAAATGACTCCTCCCACCTTATTATGATGTTGCCCAAGTTTTGGAATCGAATCCGAAATCAATAGGTGTAAGAAATTGGACAATTCAAGTTCGCACCTAGTTCGTTCCTTACATTGAGTGGTTGGTGTTTTCAATAGTTCTAGAGATTCGATTTCACTCAAAACTCACCAAATGACTCCTCCCACCTTATTATGATGTTGCCCAAGTTTTGGAATCGAATCTGAAATCAATAGGTGTAAGAAATTGGACAATACAAGTTCGCACCCAGTTCGTTCCTTACATGGAGTGGTTGGTGTTTTCAATAGTTCTAGCGATTCGATTTCACTCAAAACTCACCAAATGACTCCTCCCACCTTATTATGATGTTGCCCAAGTTTTGGAATCGAATCCGAAATCAATACGTGTAAGAAATTGGACAATTCAAGTTCGCACCTAGTTCGTTCCTTACATGGAGTGGTTGGTGTTTTCAATAGTTCTAGCGATTCGATTTCACTCAAAACTCACCAAATGACTCCTCCCACCTTATTATGATGTTGCCCAAGTTTTGGAATCGATCCGAAATCAATAGGTGTAAGAAATTGGACAATTCAAGTTCGCACCTAGTTCGTTCCTTACATGGAGTGGTTGGCGTTTTCAATAGTTCTAGCGATTCGATTTCACTCAAAACTCACCAAATGACTCCTCCCACCTTATTATGATGTTGCCCAAGTTTTGGAATCGATCCGAAATCAATAGGTGTAAGAAATTGGACAATTCAAGTTCGCACCTAGTTCGTTCCTTACATGGAGTGGTTGGAGTTTTCAATAGTTCTATCGATTGGATTTCACTCAAAACTCACCAAATGACTCCTCCCACCTTATTATGATGTTGCCCAAGTTTTGGAATCGAATCCGAAATCAATAGGTGTAAGAAATTGGACAATACAAGTTCGCACCCAGTTCGTTCCTTACATGGAGTGGTTGGTGTTTTCAATAGTTCTAGCGATTCGATTTCACTCAAAACTCACCAAATGACTCCTCCCACCTTATTATGATGTTGCCCAAGTTTTGGAATCGAATCCGAAATCAATACGTGTAAGAAATTGGACAATTCAAGTTCGCACCTAGTTCGTTCCGTACATGGAGTGGTTGGTGTTTTCAATAGTTCTAGCGATTCGATTTCACTCAAAACTCACCAAATGACTCCTCCCACCTTATTATGATGTTGCCCAAGTTTTGGAATCGAATCCGAAATCAATAGGTGTAAGAAATTGGACAATACAAGTTCGCACCCAGTTCGTTCCTTACATGGAGTGGTTGGTGTTTTCAATAGTTCTAGCGATTCGATTTCACTCAAAACTCACCAAATGACTCCTCCCACCTTATTATGATGTTACCCAAGTTTTGGAATCGAATCCGAAAGAAATAGGTGTAAGAAATTGGACAATTCAAATTCGCACCCAGTTCGTTCCTTACATGGAGTGGTTGGAGTTTTACTTAGTTGTAGCGATTGGATTTCACTCAAAACTCACCAAATAACTCCTCACACCTTAATATGATGTTGCCCAAGTTTTGGAATCGATCCGAAAGCAATAGGTGTAAGAAATTGGACAATTCAAATTCGCACCAAGTTCGTTCCTTACATGGAGTGGTTGGAGTTTTGCTTAGTTGTAGCGATTGGATTTCACTCAAAACTCACCAAATAACTCCTCCCACCTTATTATGATGTTGCCCAAGTTTTGGAATCGAATCCGAAATCAATAGGTGTAAGAAATTAGACAATTCAAGTTCTCACCCAAGTTCGTTCCTTACATGGAGTGGTTGGAGTTTTCAATAGTTCTATCGATTGGATTTCACTCAAAACTCACCAAATGACTCCTCCCACCTTATTATGATGTTGCCCAAGTTTTGGAATCGAACCGAAATCAATAGGTGTAAGAAATTGGACAATTCAAGTTCGCACCTAGTTCGTTCCTTACATGGAGTGGTTGGTGTTTTCAATAGTTCTAGCGATTCGATTTCACTCAAAACTCACCAAATGACTCCTCCCACCTTATTATGATGTTGCCCAAGTTTTGGAATCGATCCGAAATCAATAGGTGTAAGAAATTGGACAATTCAAGTTCGCACCTAGTTCGTTCCTTACATTGAGTGGTTGGTGTTTTCAATAGTTCTAGAGATTCGATTTCACTCAAAACTCACCAAATGACTCCTACCACCTTATTATGATGTTGCCCAAGTTTTGGAATCGATCTGAAATCAATAGGTGTAAGAAATTGGACAATACAAGTTCGCACCCAGTTCGTTCCTTACATGGAGTGGTTGGTGTTTTCAATAGTTCTAGCGATTCGATTTCACTCAAAACTCACCAAATGACTCCTCCCACCTTATTATGATGTTGCCCAAGTTTTGGAATCGAATCCGAAATCAATACGTGTAAGAAATTGGACAATTCAAGTTCGCACCTAGTTCGTTCCTTACATGGAGTGGTTGGTGTTTTCAATAGTTCTAGCGATTCGATTTCACTCAAAACTCACCAAATGACTCCTCCCACCTTATTATGATGTTGCCCAAGTTTTGGAATCGAATCCGAAATCAATAGGTGTAAGAAATTGGACAATTCAAGTTCGCACCTAGTTCGTTCCTTACATGGAGTGGTTGGAGTTTTCAATAGTTCTATCGATTGGATTTCACTCTAATCTCACCAAATGACTCCTTCCACCTTATTGTGATGTTGCCCAAGTTTTGGAATCGATCTGAAATCAATAGGTGTAAGAAATTGGACAATACAAGTTCGCACCCAAGTTCGTTCCTTACATGGAGTGGTTGGTGTTTTCAATAGTTCTAGCGATTCGATTTCACTCAAAACTCACCAAATGACTCCTCCCACCTTATTATGATGTTACCCAAGTTTTGGAATCGAATCCAAAATCAATACGTGTAAGAAATTGGACAATTCAAGTTCGTACCCAGTTCGTTCCTTACATGGAGTGGTTGGTGTTTTCAATAGTTCTATCGATTGGATTTCACTCCAAACTCACCAAATGACTCCTTCCACCTTATTATGATGTTGCCCAAGTTTTGGAATCGAATCCGAAAGCAATAGGTGTAAGAAATTGGACAATTCAAATTCGCACCCAGTTCGTTCCTTACATGGAGTGGTTGGACTTTTGCTTAGTTGTAGCGATTGGATTTCACTCAAAACTCACCAAATAACTCCTCCCACCTTATTATGATGTTGCCCAAGTTTTGGAATCGAATCCGAAATCAATAGGTGTAAGAAATTAGACAATTCAAGTTCGCACCCAGTTCGTTCCTTACATGGAGTGGTTGGAGTTTTCAATAGTTCTATCGATTGGATTTCACTCAAAACTCACCAAATGACTCCTCCCACCTTATTATGATGTTGCCCAAGTTTTGGAATCGAACCGAAATCAATAGGTGTAAGAAATTGGACAATTCAAGTTCGCACCTAGTTCGTTCCTTACATGGAGTGGTTGGTGTTTTCAATAGTTCTAGCGATTCGATTTCACTCAAAACTCACCAAATGACTCCTCCCACCTTATTATGATGTTGCCCAAGTTTTGGAATCGATCCGAAATCAATAGGTGTAAGAAATTGGACAATTCAAGTTCGCACCTAGTTCGTTCCTTACATTGAGTGGTTGGTGTTTTCAATAGTTCTAGAGATTCGATTTCACTCAAAACTCACCAAATGACTCCTACCACCTTATTATGATGTTGCCCAAGTTTTGGAATCGATCTGAAATCAATAGGTGTAAGAAATTGGACAATACAAGTTCGCACCCAGTTCGTTCCTTACATGGAGTGGTTGGTGTTTTCAATAGTTCTAGCGATTCGATTTCACTCAAAACTCACCAAATGACTCCTCCCACCTTATTATGATGTTGCCCAAGTTTTGGAATCGATCCGAAATCAATACGTGTAAGAAATTGGACAATTCAAGTTCGCACCTAGTTCGTTCCTTACATGGAGTGGTTGGTGTTTTCAATAGTTCTAGCGATTCGATTTCACTCAAAACTCACCAAATGACTCCTCCCACCTTATTATGATGTTGCCCAAGTTTTGGAATCGAATCCGAAATCAATAGGTGTAAGAAATTGGACAATTCAAGTTCGCACCTAGTTCGTTCCTTACATGGAGTGGTTGGAGTTTTCAATAGTTCTATCGATTGGATTTCACTCTAATCTCACCAAATGACTCCTTCCACCTTATTGTGATGTTGCCCAAGTTTTGGAATCGATCTGAAATCAATAGGTGTAAGAAATTGGACAATACAAGTTCGCACCCAGTTCGTTCCTTACATGGAGTGGTTGGTGTTTTCAATAGTTCTAGCGATTCGATTTCACTCAAAACTCACCAAATGACTCCTCCCACCTTATTATGATGTTACCCAAGTTTTGGAATCGATCCAAAATCAATACGTGTAAGAAATTGGACAATTCAAGTTCGTACCCAGTTCGTTCCTTACATGGAGTGGTTGGTGTTTTCAATAGTTCTATCGATTGGATTTCACTCCAAACTCACCAAATGACTCCTTCCACCTTATTATGATGTTGCCCAAGTTTTGGAATCGAATCCGAAAGCAATAGGTGTAAGAAATTGGACAATTCAAATTCGCACCCAGTTCGTTCCTAACATGGAGTGGTTGGACTTTTGCTTAGTTGTAGCGATTGGATTTCACTCAAAACTCACCAAATAACTCCTCCCACCTTATTATGATGTTGCCCAAGTTTTGGAATCGAATCCAAGAAATCAATAGGTGTAAGAAATTAGACAATTCAAGTTCGCACCCAAGTTCGTTCCTTACATGGAGTGGTTGGAGTTTTCAATAGTTCTATCGATTGGATTTCACTCAAAACTCACCAAATGACTCCTCCCACCTTATTATGATGTTGCCCAAGTTTTGGAATCGAACCGAAATCAATAGGTGTAAGAAATTGGACAATTCAAGTTCGCACCTAGTTCGTTCCTTACATTGAGTGGTTGGTGTTTTCAATAGTTCTAGAGATTCGATTTCACTCAAAACTCACCAAATGACTCCTCCCACCTTATTATGATGTTGCCCAAGTTTTGGAATAAATCAATTCGAAATCAATAGGTGTAAGAAATTGGACAATACAAGTTCGCACCCAGTTCGTTCCTTACATGGAGTGGTTGGTGTTTTCAATAGTTCTAGCGATTCGATTTCACTCAAAACTCACCAAATGACTCCTCCCACCTTATTATGATGTTGCCCAAGTTTTGGAATCGATCCGAAATCAATACGTGTAAGAAATTGGACAATTCAAGTTCGCACCTAGTTCGTTCCTTACATGGAGTGGTTGGTGTTTTCAATAGTTCTATCGATTGGATTTCACTCCAAACTCACCAAATGACTCCTTCCACCTTATTATGATGTTGCCCAAGTTTTGGAATCGAATCCGAAAGCAATAGGTGTAAGAAATTGGACAATTCAAATTCGCACCCAGTTCGTTCCTTACATGGAGTGGTTGGACTTTTGCTTAGTTGTAGCGATTGGATTTCACTCAAAACTCACCAAATAACTCCTCCCACCTTATTATGATGTTGCCCAAGTTTTGGAATCGATCCGAAATCAATAGGTGTAAGAAATTAGACAATTCAAGTTCGCACCCAAGTTCGTTCCTTACATGGAGTGGTTGGAGTTTTCAATAGTTCTATCGATTGGATTTCACTCAAAACTCACCAAATGACTCCTCCCACCTTATTATGATGTTGCCCAAGTTTTGGAATCGAACCGAAATCAATAGGTGTAAGAAATTGGACAATTCAAGTTCGCACCTAGTTCGTTCCTTACATTGAGTGGTTGGTGTTTTCAATAGTTCTAGAGATTCGATTTCACTCAAAACTCACCAAATGACTCCTCCCACCTTATTATGATGTTGCCCAAGTTTTGGAATCGATCTGAAATCAATAGGTGTAAGAAATTGGACAATACAAGTTCGCACCCAGTTCGTTCCTTACATGGAGTGGTTGGTGTTTTCAATAGTTCTAGCGATTCGATTTCACTCAAAACTCACCAAATGACTCCTCCCACCTTATTATGATGTTGCCCAAGTTTTGGAATCGAATCCGAAATCAATACGTGTAAGAAATTGGACAATTCAAGTTCGCACCTAGTTCGTTCCTTACATGGAGTGGTTGGTGTTTTCAATAGTTCTAGCGATTCGATTTCACTCAAAACTCACCAAATGACTCCTCCCACCTTATTATGATGTTGCCCAAGTTTTGGAATCGAATCCGAAATCAATAGGTGTAAGAAATTGGACAATTCAAGTTCGCACCTAGTTCGTTCCTTACATGGAGTGGTTGGAGTTTTCAATAGTTCTATCGATTGGATTTCACTCTAATCTCACCAAATGACTCCTTCCACCTTATTGTGATGTTGCCCAAGTTTTGGAATCGAATCCGAAATCAATAGGTGTAAGAAATTGGACAATACAAGTTCGCACCCAGTTCGTTCCTTACATGGAGTGGTTGGTGTTTTCAATAGTTCTAGCGATTTGGAATTTCACTCAAAACTCACCAAATGACTCCTCCCACCTTATTATGATGTTACCCAAGTTTTGGAATCGATCCAAAATCAATACGTGTAAGAAATTGGACAATTCAAGTTCGTACCCAGTTCGTTCCTTACATGGAGTGGTTGGTGTTTTCAATAGTTCTATCGATTGGATTTCACTCCAAACTCACCAAATGACTCCTTCCACCTTATTATGATGTTGCCCAAGTTTTGGAATCGAATCCGAAAGCAATAGGTGTAAGAAATTGGACAATTCAAATTCGCACCCAGTTCGTTCCTTACATGGAGTGGTTGGAGTTTTGCTTAGTTGTAGCGATTGGATTTCACTCAAAACTCACCAAATAACTCCTCCCACCTTATTATGATGTTGCCCAAGTTTTGGAATCGAATCCGAAATCAATAGGTGTAAGAAATTAGACAATTCAAGTTCGCACCCAGTTCGTTCCTTACATGGAGTGGTTGGAGTTTTCAATAGTTCTATCGATTGGATTTCACTCAAAACTCACCAAATGACTCCTCCCACCTTATTATGATGTTGCCCAAGTTTTGGAATCGAACCGAAATCAATAGGTGTAAGAAATTGGACAATTCAAGTTCGCACCTAGTTCGTTCCTTACATGGAGTGGTTGGTGTTTTCAATAGTTCTAGCGATTCGATTTCACTCAAAACTCACCAAATGACTCCTCCCACCTTATTATGATGTTGCCCAAGTTTTGGAATCGAATCCGAAATCAATAGGTGTAAGAAATTGGACAATTCAAGTTCGCACCTAGTTCGTTCCTTACATTGAGTGGTTGGTGTTTTCAATAGTTCTAGAGATTCGATTTCACTCAAAACTCACCAAATGACTCCTCCCACCTTATTATGATGTTGCCCAAGTTTTGGAATCGATATGAAATCAATAGGAGTAAGAAATTGGACAATACAAGTTCGCACCCAGTTCGTTCCTTACATGGAGTGGTTGGTGTTTTCAATAGTTCAAGCGATTCGATTTCACTCAAAACTCACCAAATGACTCCTCCCACCTTATTATGATGTTGCCCAAGTTTTGGAATCGAATCCGAAATCAATACGTGTAAGAAATTGGACAATTCAAGTTCGCACCTAGTTCGTTCCTTACATGGAGTGGTTGGTGTTTTCAATAGTTCTATCGATTCGATTTCACTCAAAACTCACCAAATGACTCCTCCCACCTTATTATGATGTTGCCCAAGTTTTGGAATCGATCCGAAATCAATAGGTGTAAGAAATTGGACAATACAAGTTCGCACCTAGTTCGTTCCTTACATGGAGTGGTTGGTGTTTTCAATAGTTCTAGCGATTCGATTTCACTCAAAACTCACCAAATGACTCCTCCCACCTTATTATGATGTTGCCCAAGTTTTGGAATCGATCCGAAATCAATAGGTGTAAGAAATTGGACAATTCAAGTTCGCACCTAGTTCGTTCCTTACATGGAGTGGTTGGTGTTTTCAATAGTTCTAGCGATTCGATTTCACTCAAAACTCACCAAATGACTCCTCCCACCTTATTATGATGTTGCCCAAGTTTTGGAATCGAATCCGAAATCAATAGGTGTAAGAAATTGGACAATTCAAATTCGCACCCAAGTTCGTTCCTTACATGGAGTGGTTGGAGTTTTGCTTAGTTGTAGCGATTGGATTTCACTCAAAACTCACCAAATAACTCCTCCCACCTTATTATGATGTTGCCCAAGTTTTGGAATCGATCCGAAATCAATAGGTGTAAGAAATTAGACAATTCAAGTTCGCACCCAGTTCGTTCCTTACATGGAGTGGTTGGAGTTTTCAATAGTTCTATCGATTGGATTTCACTCAAAACTCACCAAATGACTCCTCCCACCTTATTATGATGTTGCCCAAGTTTTGGAATCGAACCGAAATCAATAGGTGTAAGAAATTGGACAATTCAAGTTCGCACCTAGTTCGTTCCTTACATGGAGTGGTTGGTGTTTTCAATAGTTCTAGCGATTCGATTTCACTCAAAACTCACCAAATGACTCCTCCCACCTTATTATGATGTTGCCCAAGTTTTGGAATCGATCCGAAATCAATAGGTGTAAGAAATTGGACAATTCAAGTTCGCACCTAGTTCGTTCCTTACATTGAGTGGTTGGTGTTTTCAATAGTTCTAGAGATTCGATTTCACTCAAAACTCACCAAATGACTCCTCCCACCTTATTATGATGTTGCCCAAGTTTTGGAATCGATATGAAATCAATAGGAGTAAGAAATTGGACAATACAAGTTCGCACCCAAGTTCGTGCCTTACATGGAGTGGTTGGTGTTTTCAATAGTTCAAGCGATTCGATTTCACTCAAAACTCACCAAATGACTCCTCCCACCTTATTATGATGTTGCCCAAGTTTTGGAATCGAATCCGAAATCAATAGGTGTAAGAAATTGGACAATTCAAGTTCGCACCTAGTTCGTTCCTTACATGGAGTGGTTGGTGTTTTCAATAGTTCTAGCGATTCGATTTCACTCAAAACTCACCAAATGACTCCTCCCACCTTATTATGATGTTGCCCAAGTTTTGGAATCGAATCCGAAATCAATACGTGTAAGAAATTGGACAATTCAAATTCGCACCCAGTTCGTTCCTTACATGGAGTGGTTGGAGTTTTGCTTAGTTCTAGCGATTGGATTTCACTCAAAACTCACCAAATAACTCCTCCCACCTTATTATGATGTTGCCCAAGTTTTGGAATCGATCCGAAATCAATAGGTGTAAGAAATTAGACAATTCAAGTTCGCACCCAGTTCGTTCCTTACATGGAGTGGTTGGTGTTTTCAATAGTTCTATCGATTGGATTTCACTCAAAACTCACCAAATGACTCCTCCCACCTTATTATGATGTTGCCCAAGTTTTGGAATCGAATCCGAAATCAATAGGTGTAAGAAATTGGACAATTCAAGTTCGCACCTAGTTCGTTCCTTACATGGAGTGGTTGGTGTTTTCAATAGTTCTAGCGATTCGATTTCACTCAAAACTCACCAAATGACTCCTCCCACCTTATTATGATGTTGCCCAAGTTTTGGAATCGAATCCGAAATCAATAGGTGTAAGAAATTGGACAATACAAGTTCGCACCTAGTTCGTTCCTTACATGGAGTGGTTGGTGTTTTCAATAGTTCTAGCGATTCGATTTCACTCAAAACTCACCAAATGACTCCTCCCACCTTATTATGATGTTGCCCAAGTTTTGGAATCGATCCGAAATCAATACGTGTAAGAAATTGGACAATTCAAGTTCGTACCCAAGTTCGTTCCTTACATGGAGTGGTTGGTGTTTTCAATAGTTCTATCGATTGGATTTCACTCAAAACTCACCAAATGACTCCTCCCACCTTATTATGATGTTGCCCAAGTTTTGGAATCGATCCGAAATCAATAGGTGTAAGAAATTGGACAATTCAAGTTCGCACCCAAGTTCGTTCCTTACATGGAGTGGTTGGTGTTTTCAATAGTTCTAGCGATTCGATTTCACTCAAAACTCACCAAATGACTCCTCCCACCTTATTATGATGTTGCCCAAGTTTTGGAATCGATCCGAAATCAATAGGTGTAAGAAATTGGACAATTCAAGTTCGCACCCAGTTCGTTCCTTACATGGAGTGGTTGGTGTTTTCAATAGTTCTAGCGATTCGATTTCACTCAAAACTCACCAAATGACTCCTCCCACCTTATTATGATGTTGCCCAAGTTTTGGAATCGAATCCGAAATCAATAGGTGTAAGAAATTGGACAATTCAAGTTCGCACCTAGTTCGTTCCTTACATGGAGTGGTTGGTGTTTTCAATAGTTCTAGCGATTCGATTTCACTCAAAACTCACCAAATGACTCCTCCAACCTTATTATGATGTTGCCCAAGCTTTGGAATCGAAATCCGAAATCAATACGTGTAAGAAATTGGACAATTCAAGTTCGCACCTAGTTCGTTCCTTACATGGAGTGGTTGGTGTTTTCAATAGTTCTATCGATTGGATTTCACTCCAAACTCACCAAATGACTCCTTCCACCTTATTATGATGTTGCCCAAGTTTTGGAATCGAATCCGAAATGCAATAGGTGTAAGAAATTGGACAATTCAAATTCGCACCCAGTTCGTTCCTTACATGGAGTGGTTGGAGTTTTCACTAGTTGTAGCGATTGGATTTCACTCAAAACTCACCAAATAACTCCTCACACCTTATTATGATGTTGCCCAAGTTTTGGAATCGAATCCGAAATCAATAGGTGTAAGAAATTGGACAATTCAAGTTCGCACCCTAGTTCGTTCCTTACATGGAGTGGTTGGTGTTTTCAATAGTTCAAGCGATTCGATTTCACTCAAAACTCACCAAATGACTCCTCCCACCTTATTATGATGTTGCCCAAGTTTTGGAATCGAATCCGAAATCAATACGTGTAAGAAATTGGACAATTCAAGTTCGTACCTAGTTCGTTCCTTACATGGAGTGGTTGGTGTTTTCAATAGTTCTATCGATTGGATTTCACTCCAAACTCACCAAATGACTCCTTCCACCTTATTATGATGTTGCCCAAGTTTTGGAATCGATCCGAAAGCAATAGGTGTAAGAAATTGGACAATTCAAATTCGCACCTAGTTCGTTCCTTACATGGAGTGGTTGGTGTTTTGCATTAGTTGTAGCGATTGGATTTCACTCAAAACTCACCAAATGACTCCTCCCACCTTATTATGATGTTGCCCAAGTTTTGGAATCGAATCCGAAATCAATAGGTGTAAGAAATTGGACAATTCAAGTTCGCACCCAGTTCGTTCCTTACATGGAGTGGTTGGTGTTTTCAATAGTTCTATCGATTGGATTTCACTCAAAACTCACCAAATGACTCCTCCCACCTTATTATGATGTTGCCCAAGTTTTGGAATCGAACCGAAATCAATAGGTGTAAGAAATTGGACAATTCAAGTTCGCACCTAGTTCGTTCCTTACATGGAGTGGTTGGTGTTTTCAATAGTTCTAGCGATTCGATTTCACTCAAAACTCACCAAATGACTCCTCCCACCTTATTATGATGTTGCCCAAGTTTTGGAATCGAATCCGAAATCAATAGGTGTAAGAAATTGGACAATTCAAGTTCGCACCTAGTTCGTTCCTTACATGGAGTGGTTGGTGTTTTCAATAGTTCTAGAGATTCGATTTCACTCAAAACTCACCAAATGACTCCTCCCACCTTATTATGATGTTGCCCAAGTTTTGGAATCGATATGAAATCAATAGGTGTAAGAAATTGGACAATACAAGTTCGCACCCTAGTTCGTTCCTTACATGGAGTGGTTGGTGTTTTCAATAGTTCAAGCGATTCGATTTCACTCAAAACTCACCAAATGACTCCTCCCACCTTATTATGATGTTGCCCAAGTTTTGGAATCGAATCCGAAATCAATACGTGTAAGAAATTGGACAATTCAAGTTCGTAACCTAGTTCGTTCCTTACATGGAGTGGTTGGTGTTTTCAATAGTTCTATCGATTCGATTTCACTCAAAACTCACCAAATGACTCCTCCCACCTTATTATGATGTTGCCCAAGTTTTGGAATCGAATCCGAAATCAATAGGTGTAAGAAATTGGACAATACAAGTTCGCACCCAGTTCGTTCCTTACATGGAGTGGTTGGTGTTTTCAATAGTTCTAGCGATTCGATTTCACTCAAAACTCACCAAATGACTCCTCCCACCTTATTATGATGTTGCCCAAGTTTTGGAATCGATCCGAAATCAATAGGTGTAAGAAATTGGACAATTCAAGTTCGCACCTAGTTCGTTCCTTACATGGAGTGGTTGGTGTTTTCAATAGTTCTAGCGATTCGATTTCACTCAAAACTCACCAAATGACTCCTCCCACCTTATTATGATGTTGCCCAAGTTTTGGAATCGATCCGAAATCAATACGTGTAAGAAATTGGACAATTCAAATTCGCACCCAGTTCGTTCCTTACATGGAGTGGTTGGAGTTTTGCTTAGTTGTAGCGATTGGATTTCACTCAAAACTCACCAAATGACTCCTCCCACCTTATTATGATGTTGCCCAAGTTTTGGAATCGAATCCGAAATCAATAGGTGTAAGAAATTGGACAATTCAAGTTCGCACCCAGTTCGTTCCTTACATGGAGTGGTTGGAGTTTTCAATAGTTCTATCGATTGGATTTCACTCAAAACTCACCAAATGACTCCTCCCACCTTATTATGATGTTGCCCAAGTTTTGGAATCGAACCGAAATCAATAGGTGTAAGAAATTGGACAATTCAAGTTCGCACCTAGTTCGTTCCTTACATGGAGTGGTTGGTGTTTTCAATAGTTCTAGCGATTCGATTTCACTCAAAACTCACCAAATGACTCCTCCCACCTTATTATGATGTTGCCCAAGTTTTGGAATCGAATCCGAAATCAATAGGTGTAAGAAATTGGACAATTCAAGTTCGCACCTAGTTCGTTCCTTACATGGAGTGGTTGGTGTTTTCAATAGTTCTAGCGATTCGATTTCACTCAAAACTCACCAAATGACTCCTCCCACCTTATTATGATGTTGCCCAAGTTTTGGAATCGAATCCGAAATCAATAGGTGTAAGAAATTGGACAATTCAAGTTCGCACCTAGTTCGTTCCTTACATGGAGTGGTTGGTGTTTTCAATAGTTCTAGCGATTCGATTTCACTCAAAACTCACCAAATGACTCCTCCCACCTTATTATGATGTTGCCCAAGTTTTGGAATCGATCTGAAATCAATAGGTGTAAGAAATTGGACAATACAAGTTCGCACCCAGTTCGTTCCTTACATGGAGTGGTTGGTGTTTTCAATAGTTCAAGCGATTCGATTTCACTCAAAACTCACCAAATGACTCCTCCCACCTTATTATGATGTTGCCCAAGTTTTGGAATCGAATCCGAAATCAATACGTGTAAGAAATTGGACAATTCAAGTTCGCACCCAGTTCGTTCCTTACATGGAGTGGTTGGTGTTTTCAATAGTTCTATCGATTCGATTTCACTCAAAACTCACCAAATGACTCCTCCCACCTTATTATGATGTTGCCCAAGTTTTGGAATCGAATCCGAAATCAATAGGTGTAAGAAATTGGACAATTCAAGTTCGCACCCAGTTCGTTCCTTACATGGAGTGGTTGGTGTTTTCAATAGTTCTAGCGATTCGATTTCACTCAAAACTCACCAAATGACTCCTCCCACCTTATTATGATGTTGCCCAAGTTTTGGAATCGAATCCGAAATCAATAGGTGTAAGAAATTGGACAATTCAAGTTCGCACCCAAGTTCGTTCCTTACATGGAGTGGTTGGTGTTTTCAATAGTTCTATCGATTCGATTTCACTCAAAACTCACCAAATGACTCCTCCCACCTTATTATGATGTTGCCCAAGTTTTGGAATCGAATCCGAAATCAATAGGTGTAAGAAATTGGACAATTCAAGTTCGCACCTAGTTCGTTCCTTACATGGAGTGGTTGGTGTTTTCAATAGTTCTAGCGATTCGATTTCACTCAAAACTCACCAAATGACTCCTTCCACCTTATTATGATGTTGCCCAAGTTTTGGAATCGATCCGAAATCAATAGGTGTAAGAAATTGGACAATTCAAGTTCGCACCCAGTTCGTTCCTTACATGGAGTGGTTGGTGTTTTCAATAGTTCTATCGATTGGATTTCACTCCAAACTCACCAAATGACTCCTTCCACCTTATTATGATGTTGCCCAAGTTTTGGAATCGATCCGAATGCAATAGGTGTAAGAAATTGGACAATTCAAATTCGCACCATAGTTCGTTCCTTACATGGAGTGGTTGGAGTTTTCAACTAGTTCTAGCGATTGGATTTCACTCAAAACTCACCAAATGACTCCTCCCACCTTATTATGATGTTGCCCAAGTTTTGGAATCGAATCCGAAATCAATAGGTGTAAGAAATTGGACAATTCAAGTTCGCACCCAGTTCGTTCCTTACATGGAGTGGTTGGTGTTTTCAATAGTTCAAGCGATTCGATTTCACTCAAAACTCACCAAATGACTCCTCCCACCTTATTATGATGTTGCCCAAGTTTTGGAATCGATCCGAAATCAATAGGTGTAAGAAATTGGACAATTCAAGTTCGCACCTAGTTCGTTCCTTACATGGAGTGGTTGGTGTTTTCAATAGTTCTATCGATTCGATTTCACTCAAAACTCACCAAATGACTCCTCCCACCTTATTATGATGTTGCCCAAGTTTTGGAATCGAATCCGAAATCAATAGGTGTAAGAAATTGGACAATTCAAGTTCGCACCTAGTTCGTTCCTTACATGGAGTGGTTGGTGTTTTCAATAGTTCTAGCGATTCGATTTCACTCAAAACTCACCAAATGACTCCTCCCACCTTATTATGATGTTGCCCAAGTTTTGGAATCGAATCCGAAATCAATAGGTGTAAGAAATTGGACAATTCAAGTTCGCACCTAGTTCGTTCCTTACATGGAGTGGTTGGTGTTTTCAATAGTTCTAGCGATTCGATTTCACTCAAAACTCACCAAATGACTCCTCCCACCTTATTATGATGTTGCCCAAGTTTTGGAATCGATCCGAAATCAATACGTGTAAGAAATTGGACAATTCAAGTTCGTACCCAAGTTCGTTCCTTACATGGAGTGGTTGGTGTTTTCAATAGTTCTATCGATTGGATTTCACTCCAAACTCACCAAATGACTCCTTCCACCTTATTATGATGTTGCCCAAGTTTTGGAATCGAATCCGAAAGCAATAGGTGTAAGAAATTGGACAATTCAAATTCGCACCCAAGTTCGTTCCTTACATGGAGTGGTTGGAGTTTTACTTAGTTGTAGCGATTGGATTTCACTCAAAACTCACCAAATAACTCCTCACACCTTATTATGATGTTGCCCAAGTTTTGGAATCGAATCCGAAATCAATAGGTGTAAGAAATTAGACAATTCAAGTTCGCACCCAGTTCGTTCCTTACATGGAGTGGTTGGTGTTTTCAATAGTTCTATCGATTGGATTTCACTCCAAACTCACCAAATGACTCCTTCCACCTTATTATGATGTTGCCCAAGTTTTGGAATCGAATCCGAAAGCAATAGGTGTAAGAAATTGGACAATACAAGTTCGCACCCAGTTCGTTCCTTACATGGAGTGGTTGGTGTTTTCAATAGTTCAAGCGATTCGATTTCACTCAAAACTCACCAAATGACTCCTCCCACCTTATTATGATGTTGCCCAAGTTTTGGAATCGAATCCGAAATCAATACGTGTAAGAAATTGGACAATTCAAGTTCGTACCCAGTTCGTTCCTTACATGGAGTGGTTGGTGTTTTCAATAGTTCTATCGATTCGATTTCACTCAAAACTCACCAAATGACTCCTCCCACCTTATTATGATGTTGCCCAAGTTTTGGAATCGAATCCGAAATCAATAGGTGTAAGAAATTGGACAATACAAGTTCGCACCCTAGTTCGTTCCTTACATGGAGTGGTTGGTGTTTTCAATAGTTCTAGCGATTCGATTTCACTCAAAACTCACCAAATGACTCCTCCCACCTTATTATGATGTTGCCCAAGTTTTGGAATCGAATCCGAAATCAATAGGTGTAAGAAATTGGACAATTCAAGTTCGCACCTAGTTCGTTCCTTACATGGAGTGGTTGGTGTTTTCAATAGTTCTAGCGATTCGATTTCACTCAAAACTCACCAAATGACTCCTCCCACCTTATTATGATGTTGCCCAAGTTTTGGAATCGAATCCGAAATCAATAGGTGTAAGAAATTGGACAATTCAAGTTCGTACCCAGTTCGTTCCTTACATGGAGTGGTTGGTGTTTTCAATAGTTCTATCGATTGGATTTCACTCCAAACTCACCAAATGACTCCTTCCACCTTATTATGATGTTGCCCAAGTTTTGGAATCGAATCCGAAAGCAATAGGTGTAAGAAATTGGACAATTCAAGTTCGCACCCAGTTCGTTCCTTACATGGAGTGGTTGGTGTTTTCAATAGTTCTATCGATTGGATTTCACTCCAAACTCACCAAATGACTCCTTCCACCTTATTATGATGTTGCCCAAGTTTTGGAATCGATCCGAAAGCAATAGGTGTAAGAAATTGGACAATACAAGTTCGCACCCAAGTTCGTTCCTTACATGGAGTGGTTGGTGTTTTCAATAGTTCTAGCGATTCGATTTCACTCAAAACTCACCAAATGACTCCTCCCACCTTATTATGATGTTGCCCAAGTTTTGGAATCGATCCGAAATCAATAGGTGTAAGAAATTGGACAATTCAAGTTCGCACCCAGTTCGTTCCTTACATGGAGTGGTTGGTGTTTTCAATAGTTCTATCGATTCGATTTCACTCAAAACTCACCAAATGACTCCTCCCACCTTATTATGATGTTGCCCAAGTTTTGGAATCGATCCGAAATCAATAGGTGTAAGAAATTGGACAATTCAAGTTCGCACCCAGTTCGTTCCTTACATGGAGTGGTTGGTGTTTTCAATAGTTCTAGCGATTCGATTTCACTCAAAACTCACCAAATGACTCCTCCCACCTTATTATGATGTTGCCCAAGTTTTGGAATCGAATCCGAAATCAATAGGTGTAAGAAATTGGACAATTCAAGTTCGCACCCAGTTCGTTCCTTACATGGAGTGGTTGGTGTTTTCAATAGTTCTATCGATTCGATTTCACTCAAAACTCACCAAATGACTCCTCCCACCTTATTATGATGTTGCCCAAGTTTTGGAATCGAATCCGAAATCAATAGGTGTAAGAAATTGGACAATTCAAGTTCGCACCTAGTTCGTTCCTTACATGGAGTGGTTGGTGTTTTCAATAGTTCTAGCGATTCGATTTCACTCAAAACTCACCAAATGACTCCTCCCACCTTATTATGATGTTGCCCAAGTTTTGGAATCGATCCGAAATCAATAGGTGTAAGAAATTGGACAATTCAAGTTCGCACCCCAGTTCGTTCCTTACATGGAGTGGTTGGTGTTTTCAATAGTTCTAGCGATTCGATTTCACTCAAAACTCACCAAATGACTCCTCCCACCTTATTATGATGTTGCCCAAGTTTTGGAATCGAATCCGAAATCAATAGGTGTAAGAAATTGGACAATTCAAGTTCGCACCTAGTTCGTTCCTTACATGGAGTGGTTGGTGTTTTCAATAGTTCTAGCGATTCGATTTCACTCAAAACTCACCAAATGACTCCTCCCACCTTATTATGATGTTGCCCAAGTTTTGGAATCGAATCCGAAATCAATAGGTGTAAGAAATTGGACAATTCAAGTTCGCACCCAGTTCGTTCCTTACATGGAGTGGTTGGAGTTTTCAATAGTTCTAGCGATTTTGTGATGTTCACTCAAAACTCACCCAAATAGACTCCTCCCACCTTAATTATGATGTTGCCCAAGTTTTGGAATAGCACGAAAGCGATAGGTGTAAGAAATTGGACAATTCACAGTCTCATGCACATGCTTTCTCTTTCTCCTGTCTCCTTCACATGGAGTGCACTTGCTTTTCTTTAGTAGCTCCATCATGTGCAACTTGCTCCTTCAGAAATTCACTAAATGGAAAGCCTCCCAACTTCACTCATTATGTTGAGTCCAAATTCAATTATAGTGGGAGAGGAATGGTAAAAGGAGGACATGGCAAAAAGCTGGCAGTAAAATCTGCTGAGCAAGGTTGAGTGTTGGACGGCTGAGCACTCCACAAATGTCCAATTGGGCTGAAATTTGGATATGTTGAGTGCACCCATCGGAACAAGTTTCATGAAGATACTTCACCTCATCCAAGCCCCATAGCATGCTGATCCAAGTCCAAGAAGCTGACCTACGAAATTGGGCTGGAAATGGGATGTAGCCAAAATTAGTTTGTCTTTAAGCTCATATTCCTCATATGCCAATCAGCCATATATGCATGGTTTGCATGAAATTGCGATCTAACCTAAAAACACACAAACAAAGGTAATGACTCAAAATAAAGAGAAACTAAGCAAAATCACTAAGTAAAGAAGGCATGCAAGTGTAATAAATTATGGCAACTTATCAAAACGAAAATGGCAGTGGTTACTAGTATACCAAATCATAAGCTAGAGGGTACAAAATGATTCTGAAGCGATTGGATTTCACTCAAAACTCACCAAATGACTCCTCCCACCTTATTATGATGTTGCCCAAGTTTTGGAATCGATCCGAAATCAATAGGTGTAAGAAATTGGACAATTCAAGTTCGCACCTAGTTCGTTCCTTACATGGAGTGGTTGGTGTTTTCAATAGTTCTAGAGATTGGATTTCACTCAAAACTCACCAAATGACTCCTTCCACCTTATTATGATGTTGCCCAAGTTTTGGAATCGATCCGAAATCAATAGGTGTAAGAAATTGGACAAATCAAGTTCGCACCCAGTTCGTTCCTTACATGGAGTGGTTGGTGTTTTCAATAGTTCTACCGATTGGATTTCACTCAAAACTCACCAAATGACTCCTCCCACCTTATTATGATGTTGCCCAAGTTTTGGAATCGATCCGAAATCAATAGGTGTAAGAAATTGGACAATTCAAGTTCGCACCTAGTTCGTTCCTTACATGGAGTGGTTGGTGTTTTCAATAGTTCTAGCGATTCGATTTCACTCAAAACTCACCAAATGACTCCTCCCACCTTATTATGATGTTGCCCAAGTTTTGGAATCGATCCGAAATCAATAGGTGTAAGAAATTGGACAATTCAAGTTCGCACCCAGTTCGTTCCTTACATGGAGTGGTTGGTGTTTTCAATGGTTCTATCGATTGGAGTTCACTCCAAACTCACCAAATGACTCCTTCCACCTTATTGTGATGTTGCCCAAGTTTTGGAATCGAATCCGAAATCAATTGGTGTAAGATATTGGACAATTCGAGTTCCCAACCAAGTTCGTTCCTTACATGGAGTGGATGGTGTTTTCAATAAGTTCTACCAATTCGATTTCACTCAAAACTCACCAAATGACTCCTCCCACCTTATTATGATGTTGCCCAAGTTTTGGAATCGAATCCGAAATCAATAGGTGTAAGAAATTGGACAATTCAAGTTCGCACCCAAGTTCGTTCCTTACATGGAGTGGTTGGTGTTTTCAATGGTTCTATCGATTGGAGTTCACTCTAAACTCACCAAATGACTCCTTCCACCTTATTGTGATGTTGCCCAAGTTTTGGAATCGATCCGAAATCAATTGGTGTAAGAAATTGGACAATTCAAGTTCGCACCCAGTTCGTTCCTTACATGGAGTGGTTGGTGTTTTCAATAGTTCTACCGATTGGATTTCACTCAAAACTCACCAAATGACTCCTCCCACCTTATTATGATGTTGCCCAAGTTTTGGAATCGAATCCGAAATCAATAGGTGTAAGAAATTGGACAATTTCAAGTTCGGGCACCCACTTCGTTCCTTACATGGAGTGGTTGGTGTTTTCAATAGTTCTAGCGATTGGATTTCACTCAAAACTCACCAAATGACTCCTCCCACCTTATTATGATGTTGCCCAAGTTTTGGAATCGAATCCGAAAGCAATAGGTGTAAGAAATTGGACAATTCAAGTTCGCACCTAGTTCGTTCCTTACATGGAGTGGTTGGTGTTTTCAATAGTTCTAGCGATTCGATTTCACTCAAAACTCACCAAATGACTCCTCCCACCTTATTATGATGTTGCCCAAGTTTTGGAATCAATCCGAAAGCAATAGGTGTAAGAAATTGGACAATTCAAGTTCGCACCCAGTTCGTTCCTTACATGGAGTGGTTGGTGTTTTCAATAGTTCTAGCGATTGGATTTCACTCAAAACTCACCAAATGACTCCTCCCACCTTATTATGATGTTGCCCAAGTTTTGGAATCGAATCCGAAATCAATAGGTGTAAGAAATTGGACAATTCAAGTTCGCACCTAGTTCGTTCCTTACATGGAGTGGTTGGTGTTTTCAATAGTTCTAGAGATTCGATTTCACTCAAAACTCACCAAATGACTCCTCCCTCCTTATTATGATGTTGCCCAAGTTTTGGAATCGAATCCGAAATCAATAGGTGTAAGAAATTGGACAATTCAAGTTCGCACCCAGTTCGTTCCTTACATGGAGTGGTTGGTGTTTTCAATAGTTCTAGCGATTCGATTTCACTCAAAACTCACCAAATGACTCCTCCCACCTTATTATGATGTTGCCCAAGGTTTGGAATCGAATCCGAAATCAATAGGTGTAAGAAATTGGACAATTCAAGTTCGCACCCAATTCGTTCCTTACATGGAGTGGTTGGTGTTTTCAATAGTTCTATCGATTGGATTTCACTCCAAACTCACCAAATGACTCCTTCCACCTTATTATGATGTTGCCCAAGTTTTGGAATCGAATCCGAAAGCAATAGGTGTAAGAAATTGGACAATTCAAATTCGCACCCTAGTTCGTTCCTTACATGGAGTGGTTGGTGTTTTCAATAGTTCTAGCGATTGGATTTCACTCAAAACTCACCAAATGACTCCTCCCACCTTATTATGATGTTGCCCAAGTTTTGGAATCGATCCGAAATCAATAGGTGTAAGAAATTGGACAATTCAAGTTCGCACCTAGTTCGTTCCTTACATGGAGTGGTTGGTGTTTTCAATAGTTCTAGAGATTCGATTTCACTCAAAACTCACCAAATGACTCCTCCCACCTTATTATGATGTTGCCCAAGTTTTGGAATCGAATCCGAAATCAATAGGTGTAAGAAATTGGACAATTCAAGTTCGCACCCAGTTCGTTCCTTACATGGAGTGGTTGGTGTTTTCAATAGTTCTAGAAATTCGATTTCACTCAAAACTCACCAAATGACTCCTCCCTCCTTTTTATGATGTTGCCCAAGTTTTGGAATCGAATCCGAAATCAATAGGTGTAAGAAATTGGACAATTCAAGTTCGCACCCAAGTTCGTTCCTTACATGGAGTGGTTGGTGTTTTCAATAGTTCTAGCGATTCGATTTCACTCAAAACTCACCAAATGACTCCTCCCACCTTATTATGATGTTGCCCAAGTTTTGGAATAGATCCGAAATCAATAGGTGTAAGAAATTGGACTATTCAAGTTCGCACCTAGTTCGTTCCTTACATGGAGTGGTTGGTGTTTTCAATAGTTCTAGCGATTCGATTTCACTCAAAACTCACCAAATGACTCCTCCCACCTTATTATGATGTTGCCCAAGTTTTGGAATTGAATCCGAAATCAATACGTGTAAGAAATTGGACAATTCAAGTTCGTACACAATTCGTTCCTTACATGGAGTGGTTGGTGTTTTCAATAGTTCTATCGATTGGATTTCACTCCAAACTCACCAAATGACTCCTTCCACCTTATTATGATGTTGCCCAAGTTTTGGAATCGATCCGAAAGCAATAGGTGTAAGAAATTGGACAATTCAAATTCGCACCTAGTTCGTTCCTTACATGGAGTGGTTGGAGTTTTGCATTAGTTCTAGCGATTGGATTTCACTCCAAACTCACCAAATGACTCCTTCCACCTTATTATGATGTTGCCCAAGTTTTGGAATCAATCCGAAAGCAATAGTTGTAAGAAATTGGACAATTCAAGTTCGCACCAAGTTCGTTCCTTACATGGAGTGGTTGGTGTTTTCCATAGTTCTAGCGATTGGATTTCACTCAAAACTCACCAAATGACTCCTCCCACCTTATTATGATGTTGCCCAAGTTTTGGAATCGATCCGAAATCAATAGGTGTAAGAAATTGGACAATTCAAGTTCGCACCTAGTTCGTTCCTTACATGGAGTGGTTGGTGTTTTCAATAGTTCTAGAGATTCGATTTCACTCAAAACTCACCAAATGACTCCTCCCTCCTTATTATGATGTTGCCCAAGTTTTGGAATCGAATCCGAAATCAATAGGTGTAAGAAATTGGACAATTCAAGTTCGCACCCAGTTCGTTCCTTACATGGAGTGGTTGGTGTTTTCAATAGTTCTAGCGATTCGATTTCACTCAAAACTCACCAAATGACTCCTCCCACCTTATTATGATGTTGCCCAAGTTTTGGAATCGAATCCGAAATAAATAGGTGTAAGAAATTGGACAATTCAAGTTCGCACCCAATTCGTTCCTTACATGGAGTGGTTGGTGTTTTCAATAGTTCTATCGATTGGATTTCACTCCAAACTCACCAAATGACTCCTTCCACCTTATTATGATGTTGCCCAAGTTTTGGAATCGATCCGAAAGCAATAGGTGTAAGAAATTGGACAATTCAAATTCGCACCCAGTTCATTCCTTACATGGAGTGGTTGGAGTTTTGCTTAGTTCTAGCGATTGGATTTCACTCAAAACTCACCAAATGACTCCTCCCACCTTATTATGATGTTGCCCAAGTTTTGGAATCGATCCGAAATCAATAGGTGTAAGAAATTGGACAATTCAAGTTCGCACCTAGTTCGTTCCTTACATGGAGTGGTTGGTGTTTTCAATAGTTCTAGAAATTCGATTTCACTCAAAACTCACCAAATGACTCCTCCCTCCTTATTATGATGTTGCCCAAGTTTTGGAATCGATCCGAAATCAATAGGTGTAAGAAATTGGACAATACAAGTTCGCACCCAGTTCGTTCCTTACATGGAGTGGTTGGTGTTTTCAATAGTTCTAGAAATTCGATTTCACTCAAAACTCACCAAATGACTCCTCCCACCTTTATTATGATGTTGCCCAAGTTTTGGAATCGAATCCGAAATCAATAGGTGTAAGAAATTGGACAATACAAGTTCGCACCCAGTTCGTTCCTTACATGGAGTGGTTGGTGTTTTCAATAGTTCTAGCGATTCGATTTCACTCAAAACTCACCAAATGACTCCTCCCACCTTATTATGATGTTGCCCAAGTTTTGGAATAGATCCGAAATCAATAGGTGTAAGAAATTGGACTATTCAAATTCGCACCTAGTTCGTTCCTTACATGGAGTGGTTGGTGTTTTCAATAGTTCTAGCGATTCGATTTCACTCAAAACTCACCAAATGACTCCTCCCACCTTATTATGATGTTGCCCAAGTTTTGGAATCGAATCCGAAATCAATAGGTGTAAGAAATTGGACAATTCAAGTTCGTACACCCAGTTCGTTCCTTACATGGAGTGGTTGGTGTTTTCAATAGTTCTATCGATTGGATTTCACTCCAAACTCACCAAATGACTCCTTCCACCTTATTATGATGTTGCCCAAGTTTTGGAATCGAATCCGAAAGCAATAGGTGTAAGAAATTGGACAATTCAAATTCGCACCCAGTTCGTTCCTTACATGGAGTGGTTGGTGTTTTGCTTAGTTCTAGCGATTGGATTTCACTCCAAACTCACCAAATGACTCCTTCCACCTTATTATGATGTTGCCCAAGTTTTGGAATCGAATCCGAAAGCAATAGGTGTAAGAAATTGGACAATTCAAGTTCGCACCCAGTTCGTTCCTTACATGGAGTGGTTGGTGTTTTGCAATAGTTCTAGCGATTGGATTTCACTCAAAACTCACCAAGATGACTCCTCCCACCTTATTATGATGTTGCCCAAGTTTTGGAATCGAATCCGAAATCAATAGGTGTAAGAAATTGGACAATTCAAGTTCGCACCTAGTTCGTTCCTTACATGGAGTGGTTGGTGTTTTCAATAGTTCTAGAGATTCGATTTCACTCAAAACTCACCAAATGACTCCTCCCTCCTTATTATGATGTTGCCCAAGTTTTGGAATCGAATCCGAAATCAATAGGTGTAAGAAATTGGACAATACAAGTTCGCACCCAGTTCGTTCCTTACATGGAGTGGTTTGTATTTTCAATAGTTCTAGCGATTCGATTTCACTCAAAACTCACCAAATGACTCCTCCCACCTTATTATGATGTTGCCCAAGTTTTGGAATCGAATCCGAAATAAATACGTGTAAGAAGTTGGACAATTCAAGTTCGTACCCAATTCGTTCCTTACATGGAGTGGTTGGTGTTTTCAATAGTTCTATCGATTGGATTTCACTCCAAACTCACCAAATGACTCCTTCCACCTTATTATGATGTTGCCCAAGTTTTGGAATCGAATCCGAAAGCAATAGGTGTAAGAAATTGGACAATTCAAATTCGCACCCAGTTCATTCCTTACATGGAGTGGTTGGTGTTTTGCTAAGTTGTAGCGATTGGATTTCACTCCAAACTCACCAAATGACTCCTCCCACCTTATTATGATGTTGCCCAAGTTTTGGAATCGAATCCGAAATCAATAGGTGTAAGAAATTGGACAATTCAAGTTCGCACCTAGTTCGTTCCTTACATGGAGTGGTTGGTGTTTTCAATAGTTCTAGAAATTCGATTTCACTCAAAACTCACCAAATGACTCCTCCCTCCTTATTATGATGTTGCCCAAGTTTTGGAATCGAATCCGAAATCAATAGGTGTAAGAAATTGGACAATACAAGTTCGCACCCAGTTCGTTCCTTACATGGAGTGGTTGGTGTTTTCAATAGTTCTAGAAATTCGATTTCACTCAAAACTCACCAAATGACTCCTCCCTCCTTTTTATGATGTTGCCCAAGTTTTGGAATCGAATCCGAAATCAATAGGTGTAAGAAATTGGACAATTCAAGTTCGCACCCAAGTTCGTTCCTTACATGGAGTGGTTGGTGTTTTCAATAGTTCTAGCGATTCGATTTCACTCAAAACTCACCAAATGACTCCTCCCACCTTATTATGATGTTGCCCAAGTTTTGGAATAGATCCGAAATCAATAGGTGTAAGAAATTGGACTATTCAAATTCGCACCTAGTTCGTTCCTTACATGGAGTGGTTGGTGTTTTCAATAGTTCTAGCGATTCGATTTCACTCAAAACTCACCAAATGACTCCTCCCACCTTATTATGATGTTGCCCAAGTTTTGGAATCGAAATCCGAAATCAATACGTGTAAGAAATTGGACAATTCAAGTTCGTACACAATTCGTTCCTTACATGGAGTGGTTGGTGTTTTCAATAGTTCTATCGATTGGATTTCACTCCAAACTCACCAAATGACTCCTTCCACCTTATTATGATGTTGCCCAAGTTTTGGAATCGAATCCGAAAGCAATAGGTGTAAGAAATTGGACAATTCAAATTCGCACCCAGTTCGTTCCTTACATGGAGTGGTTGGAGTTTTGCTTAGTTGTAGCGATTGGATTTCACTCCAAACTCACCAAATGACTCCTTCCACCTTATTATGATGTTGCCCAAGTTTTGGAATCGATCCGAAAGCAATAGTTGTAAGAAATTGGACAATTCAAGTTCGCACCCAAGTTCGTTCCTTACATGGAGTGGTTGGAGTTTTGCTTAGTTCTAGCGATTGGATTTCACTCAAAACTCACCAAGATAACTCCTCCCACCTTATTATGATGTTGCCCAAGTTTTGGAATCGATCCGAAATCAATAGGTGTAAGAAATTGGACAATTCAAGTTCGCACCTAGTTCGTTCCTTACATGGAGTGGTTGGTGTTTTCAATAGTTCTAGAGATTCGATTTCACTCAAAACTCACCAAATGACTCCTCCCTCCTTATTATGATGTTGCCCAAGTTTTGGAATCGAATCCGAAATCAATAGGTGTAAGAAATTGGACAATACAAGTTCGCACCCTAGTTCGTTCCTTACATGGAGTGGTTGGTATTTTCAATAGTTCTAGCGATTCGATTTCACTCAAAACTCACCTAATGACTCCTCCCACCTTATTATGATGTTGCCCAAGTTTTGGAATCGAATCCGAAATCAATAGGTGTAAGAAATTGGACAATTCAAATTCGCACCTAGTTCGTTCCTTACATGGAGTGGTTGGTGTTTTCAATAGTTCTAGCGATTGGATTTCACTCAAAACTCACCAAATGACTCCTCCCACCTTATTATGATGTTGCCCAAGTTTTGGAATCGAATCCGAAATCAATACGTGTAAGAAATTGGACAATTCAAGTTCGTACCCAATTCGTTCCTTACATGGAGTGGTTGGTGTTTTCAATAGTTCTATCGATTGGATTTCACTCCAAACTCACCAAATGACTCCTTCCACCTTATTATGATGTTGCCCAAGTTTTGGAATCGATCCGAAATCAATAGGTGTAAGAAATTGGACAATTCAAGTTCGCACCCAGTTCGTTCCTTACATGGAGTGGTTGGAGTTTTGCTTAGTTCTAGCGATTGGATTTCACTCAAAACTCACCAAATAACTCCTCCCACCTTATTATGATGTTGCCCAAGTTTTGGAATCGAATCCGAAAGCAATAGGTGTAAGAAATTGGACAATTCAAGTTCGCACCCAGTTCGTTCCTTACATGGAGTGGTTGGAGTTTTGCTTAGTTCTAGCGATTGGATTTCACTCAAAACTCACCAAATGACTCCTCCCACCTTATTATGATGTTGCCCAAGTTTTGGAATCGAATCCGAAATCAATAGGTGTAAGATATTGGACAATTCAAGTTCGCACCTAGTTCGTTCCTTACATGGAGTGGTTGGTGTTTTCAATAGTTCTACCAATTCGATTTCACTCAAAACTCACCAAATGACTCCTCCCACCTTATCATGATGTTGCCCAAGTTTTGGAATCGATCCGAAATAAATACGTGTAAGAAGTTGGACAATTCAAGTTCGTACCCAATTCGTTCCTTACATGGAGTGGTTGGTGTTTTCAATAGTTCTATCGATTGGATTTTACTCCAAACTCACCAAATGACTCCTTCCACCTTATTATGATGTTGCCCAAGTTTTGGAATCGAATCCGAAAGCAATAGGTGTAAGAAATTGGACAATTCAAATTCGCACCCAGTTCATTCCTTACATGGAGTGGTTGGAGTTTTGCTTAGTTGTAGCGATTGGATTTCACTCCAATCTCACCAAATGACTCCTCCCACCTTATTATGATGTTGCCCAAGTTTTGGAATCGAATCCGAAATCAATAGGTGTAAGAAATTGGACAATTCAAGTTCGCACCTAGTTCGTTCCTTACATGGAGTGGTTGGTGTTTTCAATAGTTCTAGAAATTCGATTTCACTCAAAACTCACCAAATGACTCCTCCCTCCTTATTATGATGTTGCCCAAGTTTTGGAATCGATCCGAAATCAATAGGTGTAAGAAATTGGACAATACAAGTTCGCACCCAGTTCGTTCCTTACATGGAGTGGTTGGTGTTTTCAATAGTTCTAGAAATTCGATTTCACTCAAAACTCACCAAATGACTCCTCCCTCCTTTTTATGATGTTGCCCAAGTTTTGGAATCGAATCCGAAATCAATACGTGTAAGAAATTGGACAATTCAAGTTCGTACCCAATTCGTTCCTTACATGGAGTGGTTGGTGTTTTCAATAGTTCTATCGATTGGATTTCACTCCAAACTCACCAAATGACTCCTTCCACCTTATTATGATGTTGCCCAAGTTTTGGAATCGAATCCGAAATCAATAGGTGTAAGAAATTGGACAATTCAAGTTCGCACCCAGTTCGTTCCTTACATGGAGTGGTTGGAGTTTTGCTTAGTTCTAGCGATTGGATTTCACTCAAAACTCACCAGATAACTCCTCCCACCTTATTATGATGTTGCCCAAGTTTTGGAATCGAATCCGAAAGCAATAGGTGTAAGAAATTGGACAATTCAAGTTCGCACCCAGTTCGTTCCTTACATGGAGTGGTTGGAGTTTTGCTTAGTTCTAGCGATTGGATTTCACTCAAAACTCACCAAATAACTCCTCCCACCTTATTATGATGTTGCCCAAGTTTTGGAATCGAATCCGAAATCAATAGGTGTAAGATATTGGACAATTCAAGTTCGCACCCTAGTTCGTTCCTTACATGGAGTGGTTGGTGTTTTCAATAGTTCTACCAATTCGATTTCACTCAAAACTCACCAAATGACTCCTCCCACCTTATCATGATGTTGCCCAAGTTTTGGAATCGAATCCGAAATAAATACGTGTAAGAAGTTGGACAATTCAAGTTCGTACCCAATTCGTTCCTTACATGGAGTGGTTGGTGTTTTCAATAGTTCTATCGATTGGATTTTACTCCAAACTCACCAAATGACTCCTTCCACCTTATTATGATGTTGCCCAAGTTTTGGAATCGATCGAAAGCAATAGGTGTAAGAAATTGGACAATTCAAATTCGCACCCAGTTCATTCCTTACATGGAGTGGTTGGAGTTTTGCTTAGTTGTAGCGATTGGATTTCACTCCAATCTCACCAAATGACTCCTCCCACCTTATTATGATGTTGCCCAAGTTTTGGAATCGATCCGAAATCAATAGGTGTAAGAAATTGGACAATTCAAGTTCGCACCTAGTTCGTTCCTTACATGGAGTGGTTGGTGTTTTCAATAGTTCTAGAAATTCGATTTCACTCAAAACTCACCAAATGACTCCTCCCTCCTTATTATGATGTTGCCCAAGTTTTGGAATCGAATCCGAAATCAATAGGTGTAAGAAATTGGACAATACAAGTTCGCACCCAAGTTCGTTCCTTACATGGAGTGGTTGGTGTTTTCAATAGTTCTAGAAATTCGATTTCACTCAAAACTCACCAAATGACTCCTCCCTCCTTTTTATGATGTTGCCCAAGTTTTGGAATCCAATCCGAAATCAATAGGTGTAAGAAATTGGACAATTCAAATTCGCACCTAGTTCGTTCCTTACATGGAGTGGTTGGTGTTTTCAATAGTTCTAGCGATTCGATTTCACTCAAAACTCACCAAATGACTCCTCCCACCTTATTATGATGTTGCCCAAGTTTTGGAATCGATCCGAAATCAATACGTGTAAGAAATTGGACAATTCAAGTTCGTACCCAATTCGTTCCTTACATGGAGTGGTTGGTGTTTTCAATAGTTCTATCGATTGGATTTCACTCCAAACTCACCAAATGACTCCTTCCACCTTATTATGATGTTGCCCAAGTTTTGGAATCGAATCCGAAATCAATAGGTGTAAGAAATTGGACAATTCAAGTTCGCACCCAGTTCGTTCCTTACATGGAGTGGTTGGAGTTTTGCTTAGTTCTAGCGATTGGATTTCACTCAAAACTCACCAGATGACTCCTCCCACCTTATTATGATGTTGCCCAAGTTTTGGAATCGATCCGAAAGCAATAGGTGTAAGAAATTGGACAATTCAAGTTCGCACCCAGTTCGTTCCTTACATGGAGTGGTTGGAGTTTTGCTTAGTTCTAGCGATTGGATTTCACTCAAAACTCACCAGATGACTCCTCCCACCTTATTATGATGTTGCCCAAGTTTTGGAATCGAATCCGAAATCAATAGGTGTAAGATATTGGACAATTCAAGTTCGCACCCAGTTCGTTCCTTACATGGAGTGGTTGGTGTTTTCAATAGTTCTACCAATTCGATTTCACTCAAAACTCACCAAATGACTCCTCCCACCTTATCATGATGTTGCCCAAGTTTTGGAATCGAATCCGAAATAAATACGTGTAAGAAGTTGGACAATTCAAGTTCGCACCCAATTCGTTCCTTACATGGAGTGGTTGGTGTTTTCAATAGTTCTATCGATTGGATTTCACTCCAAACTCACCAAATGACTCCTTCCACCTTATTATGATGTTGCCCAAGTTTTGGAATCGAATCCGAAAGCAATAGGTGTAAGAAATTGGACAATTCAAATTCGCACCCAGTTCATTCCTTACATGGAGTGGTTGGAGTTTTGCTTAGTTCTAGCGATTGGATTTCACTCCAAACTCACCAAATGACTCCTTCCACCTTATTATGATGTTGCCCAAGTTTTGGAATCGAATCCGAAAGCAATAGGTGTAAGAAATTGGACAATTCAAATTCGCACCAGTTCATTCCTTACATGGAGTGGTTGGAGTTTTGCTTAGTTGTAGCGATTGGATTTCACTCAAAATCTCACCAAATGACTCCTCCCACCTTATTATGATGTTGCCCAAGTTTTGGAATCGATCCGAAATCAATAGGTGTAAGAAATTGGACAATTCAAGTTCGCACCTAGTTCGTTCCTTACATGGAGTGGTTGGTGTTTTCAATAGTTCTAGAAATTCGATTTCACTCAAAACTCACCAAATGACTCCTCCCTCCTTATTATGATGTTGCCCAAGTTTTGGAATCGATCCGAAATCAATAGGTGTAAGAAATTGGACAATACAAGTTCGCACCCAGTTCGTTCCTTACATGGAGTGGTTGGTGTTTTCAATAGTTCTAGAAATTCGATTTCACTCAAAACTCACCAAATGACTCCTCCCTCCTTTTTATGATGTTGCCCAAGTTTTGGAATCGAACACGAAAGCAATAGGTGTAAGAAATTGGACAATTCAAATTCGCACCTAGTTCATTCCTTACATGGAGTGGTTGGAGTTTTGCTTAGTTGTAGCGATTGGATTTCACTCCAATCTCACCAAATGACTCCTCCCACCTTATTATGATGTTGCCCAAGTTTTGGAATCGATCCGAAATCAATAGGTGTAAGAAATTGGACAATTCAAGTTCGCACCTAGTTCGTTCCTTACATGGAGTGGTTGGTGTTTTCAATAGTTCTAGAAATTCGATTTCACTCAAAACTCACCAAATGACTCCTCCCTCCTTATTATGATGTTGCCCAAGTTTTGGAATCGAATCCGAAATCAATAGGTGTAAGAAATTGGACAATACAAGTTCGCACCCAGTTCGTTCCTTACATGGAGTGGTTGGTGTTTTCAATAGTTCTAGAAATTCGATTTCACTCAAAACTCACCAAATGACTCCTCCCTCCTTTTTATGATGTTGCCCAAGTTTTGGAATCGAATCCGAAATCAATAGGTGTAAGAAATTGGACTATTCAAATTCGCACCTAGTTCGTTCCTTACATGGAGTGGTTGGTGTTTTCAATAGTTCTAGCGATTCGATTTCACTCAAAACTCACCAAATGACTCCTCCCACCTTATTATGATGTTGCCCAAGGTTTGGAATCGAATCCGAAATCAATACGTGTAAGAAATTGGACAATTCAAGTTCGTACACAATTCGTTCCTTACATGGAGTGGTTGGTGTTTTCAATAGTTCTATCGATTGGATTTCACTCCAAACTCACCAAATGACTCCTTCCACCTTATTATGATGTTGCCCAAGTTTTGGAATCGAATCCGAAAGCAATAGGTGTAAGAAATTGGACAATTCAAATTCGCACCCAGTTCGTTCCTTACATGGAGTGGTTGGAGTTTTGCTTAGTTGTAGCGATTGGATTTCACTCCAAACTCACCAAATGACTTCTTCCACCTTATTATGATGTTGCCCAAGTTTTGGAATCGAATCCGAAAGCAATAGTTCTAAGAAATTGGACAATTCAAGTTCGCACCAGTTCGTTCCTTACATGGAGTGGTTGGAGTTTTGCTTAGTTCTAGCGATTGGATTTCACTCAAAACTCACCAGATAACTCCTCCCACCTTATTATGATGTTGCCCAAGTTTTGGAATCGATCCGAAATCAATAGGTGTAAGAAATTGGACAATTCAAGTTCGCACCTAGTTCGTTCCTTACATGGAGTGGTTGGTGTTTTCAATAGTTCTAGAGATTCGATTTCACTCAAAACTCACCAAATGACTCCTCCCTCCTTATTATGATGTTGCCCAAGTTTTGGAATCGATCCGAAATCAATAGGTGTAAGAAATTGGACAATACAAGTTCGCACCCAGTTCGTTCCTTACATGGAGTGGTTGGTATTTTCAATAGTTCTAGCGATTCGATTTCACTCAAAACTCACCTAATGACTCCTCCCACCTTATTATGATGTTGCCCAAGTTTTGGAATCGAATCCGAAATCAATAGGTGTAAGAAATTGGACAATTCAAATTCGCACCTAGTTCGTTCCTTACATGGAGTGGTTGGTGTTTTCAATAGTTCTAGCGATTCGATTTCACTCAAAACTCACCAAATGACTCCTCCCACCTTATTATGATGTTGCCCAAGTTTTGGAATCGATCCGAAATCAATACGTGTAAGAAATTGGACAATTCAAGTTCGTACCCAATTCGTTCCTTACATGGAGTAGTTGGTGTTTTCAATAGTTCTATCGATTGGATTTCACTCCAAACTCACCAAATGACTCCTTCCACCTTATTATGATGTTGCCCAAGTTTTGGAATCGATCCGAAATCAATAGGTGTAAGAAATTGGACAATTCAAGTTCGCACCCAGTTCGTTCCTTACATGGAGTGGTTGGAGTTTTGCTTAGTTCTAGCGATTGGATTTCACTCAAAACTCACCAGATAACTCCTCCCACCTTATTATGATGTTGCCCAAGTTTTGGAATCGAATCGAAATAATCCGAAAGCAATAGGTGTAAGAAATTGGACAATTCAAGTTCGCACCCAAGTTCGTTCCTTACATGGAGTGGTTGGAGTTTTGCTTAGTTCTAGCGATTGGATTTCACTCAAAACTCACCAGATAACTCCTCCCACCTTATTATGATGTTGCCCAAGTTTTGGAATCGAATCCGAAATCAATAGGTGTAAGATATTGGACAATTCAAGTTCGCACCCAGTTCGTTCCTTACATGGAGTGGTTGGTGTTTTCAATAGTTCTACCAATTCGATTTCACTCAAAACTCACCAAATGACTCCTCCCACCTTATTATGATGTTGCCCAAGTTTTGGAATCGAATCCGAAATCAATAGGTGTAAGAAATTGGACAATTCAAGTTCGCACCTAGTTCGTTCCTTACATGGAGTGGTTGGTGTTTTCAATAGTTCTAGAGATTCGATTTCACTCAAAACTCACCAAATGACTCCTCCCTCCTTATTATGATGTTGCCCAAGTTTTGGAATCGGATCCGAAATCAATAGGTGTAAGAAATTGGACAATACAAGTTCGCACCCAGTTCGTTCCTTACATGGAGTGGTTGGTATTTTTAATAGTTCTAGCGATTCGATTTCACTCAAAACTCACGAAATGACTCCTCCCACCTTATTATGATGTTGCCCAAGTTTTGGAATCGAATCCGAAATCAATAGGTGTAAGAAATTAGACAATTCAAGTTCGCACCCAGTTCGTTCCTTACATGGAGTGGTTGGTGTTTTCAATAGTTCTATCGATTGGATTTCACTCTAAATTCACCAAATGACTACTTCCACCTTATTGTGATGTTGTGTTGTGCCTATTCCTAACAACTAAAATGAGTTATTAAAAATAGCAACTTTAATTCTCGCAAGTGCACGAACCATTTATAGTATAGCTTATGTAAATACGAGGTCGATCCACGGAGAATGGTAACTTGGTTGCAAGTTAAATTACTTAGAATGATGGAAAAATAGAAAACAAAGAAACAAACAAACTTACAAATGGCAAGGTCTAGGACAGAATCCTAGCACCACACACGCACTTAATGGGGGGTTTTTGTTGTTTAAATGAAAACAAGAGAATGAAATGGAAGTGCTGGAAAGTAAACAATGGCAAGAATGAACTAGTTGTGAAACAATGATTTAGAAGTGTTATAGCCTTGGAATCCACCACTAGTTTTCCTATCCAAGTTATGAATGCATAGAAATTGACTCAAGCTTCATTAACAATAGATTATCGCATACAAGCCTATGGTATCTAGGTGCAGGATGCATGATTCTCCTAAGGCATGTAATTGTGCATGGTATCTACACAACACGTGATCCCTTATATGCAACCTAAGCATGGTATCTACTTAGAATAAAGCATACAAGAGTCATTAAGTTCCTTGAGAATATGATAATCACACAAGTCCTAGAACATGGTATCTGTCCTAGTCAACCTATGGTTATTAACCCCTTGAATGATTCTTAGGCCATTCATGTGTTGCTTGTGAAAGGAGAGTAGAATTGGTGAATCTAAACCCCTTCCCAACCTGTGCTAGATGCATAAAATCCTAGTTAGCTACTCCAAGAAAACATACATCAAGCACATAATAAACTGGAGATTAACAACTTGATAATGAAAGCAAGGAAATCAATTAACTATGAAATCATCCATAACATTGAATATTCATGACTATTGCTTCATCCTAAGCCCTAACAAAATGGATTAGTTCAACATAATTATGAATACAGAAGATAAGAAATACATAGATAGAATAAAGAGAATAGAAAAACTAGCTGGTGGCAGCAAGGTAGTTTCCAGGACAGCTCATAGCTCTTCCTCCTTTGCAACTAGCTCTCTTCTCTCTTTGTGGTGAATGTGTGTATGGGAGTAATGGATGAGTGAATGTGTATTTCTGAATCTGAATGTGAATTGTTGATGAATTGAATGTGGAATGGAAGTGGTATTTATAGGGAGTTGGGAGTGAGAAATCTGAATTGAATATAGCAAATGCATACAACACTTGCAATTGGAAATCAGGCTCCAGTTTTTGCACGTTTTTGCACCATTTTGCTTCAAATGCCTCAAGTGTATTCCTCTAATCCCAATCAGCCCTTAATATGCATGGATTGAATAAAATGTGATCTCTTGCTCCCATAACCTACAGAACACACAAACATAGATAAGTGACTTGAAATAAAGAGAAACTAAACAAAATTACTAAGCAATGAAGGCAAACAAATGTGTGAAATTATGAACTTATCATGTTGCCCAAGTTTTGGAATCGATCCGAAATCAATAGGTGTAAGAAATTGGACAATTCAAGTTCGCACCTAGTTCGTTCCTTACATGGAGTGGTTGGTGTTTTCAATGGTTCTATCGATTGGAGTTCACTCTAAACTCACCAAATGACTCCTTCCACCTTATTGTGATGTTGCCCAAGTTTTGGAATCGAATCCGAAATCAATTGGTGTAAGATATTGGACAATTCAGTTTCGCACCTAGTTCTTTCCTTACATGGAGTGGATGGTGTTTTCAATAGTTCTACCAATTCGATTTCACTCAAAACTCACCAAATGACTCCTCCCACCTTACTATGATGTTGCCCAAGTTTTGGAATCGATCCGAAATCAATAGGTGTAAGAAATTGGACAATTCTAGTTCGCACCAAATTCGTTCCTTACATGGAGTGGTTGGTGTTTTGCTTAGTTCTAGGGATTCTATTTCACTCAAAAATCACCAAATGACTCCTGCCACCTTATTATGATGTTGCCCAAGTTTTGGAATTGATCCGAAATCAATAGGTGTAAGAAATTGGACAATTCAAGTTCGTACCTAGTTCGTTCCTTACATGGAGTGGTTGGTGTTTTCAATAGTTCTAGCGATTCGATTTCACTCAAAACTCACCAAATGACTCCTCCCACCTTATTATGATGTTGCCCAAGTTTTGGAATCGAATCCGAAATCAATACGTGTAAGAAATTGGACAATTCAAGTTCGTACCCAATTCGTTCCTTACATGGAGTAGTTGGTGTTTTCAATAGTTCTATCGATTGGATTTCACTCCAAACTCACCAAATGACTCCTTCCACCTTATTATGATGTTGCCCAAGTTTTGGAATCGAATCCGAAATCAATAGGTGTAAGAAATTGGACAATTCAAGTTCGCACCCAAGTTCGTTCCTTACATGGAGTGGTTGGAGTTTTGCTTAGTTCTAGCGATTGGATTTCACTCAAAACTCACCAGATAACTCCTCCCACCTTATTATGATGTTGCCCAAGTTTTGGAATCGAATCCGAAAGCAATAGGTGTAAGAAATTGGACAATTCAAGTTCGCACCCAAGTTCGTTCCTTACATGGAGTGGTTGGAGTTTTGCTTAGTTCTAGCGATTGGATTTCACTCAAAACTCACCAGATAACTCCTCCCACCTTATTATGATGTTGCCCAAGTTTTGGAATCGAATCCGAAATCAATAGGTGTAAGATATTGGACAATTCAAGTTCGCACCCAGTTCGTTCCTTACATGGAGTGGTTGGTGTTTTCAATAGTTCTACCAATTCGATTTCACTCAAAACTCACCAAATGACTCCTCCCACCTTATTATGATGTTGCCCAAGTTTTGGAATCGATCCGAAATCAATAGGTGTAAGAAATTGGACAATTCAAGTTCGCACCTAGTTCGTTCCTTACATGGAGTGGTTGGTGTTTTCAATAGTTCTAGAGATTCGATTTCACTCAAAACTCACCAAATGACTCCTCCCTCCTTATTATGATGTTGCCCAAGTTTTGGAATCGAATCCGAAATCAATAGGTGTAAGAAATTGGACAATACAAGTTCGCACCCAGTTCGTTCCTTACATGGAGTGGTTGGTATTTTTAATAGTTCTAGCGATTCGATTTCACTCAAAACTCACGAAATGACTCCTCCCACCTTATTATGATGTTGCCCAAGTTTTGGAATCGATCCGAAATCAATAGGTGTAAGAAATTAGACAATTCAAGTTCGCACCCAGTTCGTTCCTTACATGGAGTGGTTGGTGTTTTCAATAGTTCTATCGATTGGATTTCACTCTAAATTCACCAAATGACTACTTCCACCTTATTGTGATGTTGTGTTGTGCCTATTCCTAACAACTAAAATGAGTTATTAAAAATAGCAACTTTAATTCTCGCAAGTGCACGAACCATTTATAGTATAGCTTATGTAAATACGAGGTTCGATCCACGGAGAATGGTAACTTGGTTGCAAGTTAAATTACTTAGAATGATGGAAAAATAGAAAACAAAGAAACAAACAAACTTACAAATGGCAAGGTCTAGGACAGAATCCTAGCACCACACACGCACTCGAATGGGGGGTTTTTGTTGTTTAAATGAAAACAAGAGAATGAAATGGAAGTGCTGGAAAGTAAACAATGGCAAGAATGAACTAGTTGTGAAACAATGATTTAGAAGTGTTATAGCCTTGGAATCCACCACTAGTTTTCCTATCCAAGTTATGAATGCATAGAAATTGACTCAAGCTTCATTAACAATAGATTATCGCATACAAGCCTATGGTATCTAGGTGCAGGATGCATGATTCTCCTAAGGCATGTAATTGTGCATGGTATCTACACAACACGTGATCCCTTATATGCAACCTAAGCATGGTATCTACTTAGAATAAAGCATACAAGAGTCATTAAGTTCCTTGAGAATATGATAATCACACAAGTCCTAGAACATGGTATCTGTCCTAGTCAACCTATGGTTATTAACCCCTTGAATGATTCTTAGGCCATTCATGTGTTGCTTGTGAAAGGAGAGTAGAATTGGTGAATCTAAACCCCTTCCCAACCTGTGCTAGATGCATAAAATCCTAGTTAGCTACTCCAAGAAAACATACATCAAGCACATAATAAACTGGAGATTAACAACTTGATAATGAAAGCAAGGAAATCAATTAACTATGAAATCATCCATAACATTGAATATTCATGACTATTGCTTCATCCTAAGCCCTAACAAAATGGATTAGTTCAACATAATTATGAATACAGAAGATAAGAAATACATAGATAGAATAAAGAGAATAGAAAAACTAGCTGGTGGCAGCAAGGTAGTTTCCAGGACAGCTCATAGCTCTTCCTCCTTTGCAACTAGCTCTCTTCTCTCTTTGTGGTGAATGTGTGTATGGGAGTAATGGATGAGTGAATGTGTATTTCTGAATCTGAATGTGAATTGTTGATGAATTGAATGTGGAATGGAAGTGGTATTTATAGGGAGTTGGGAGTGAGAAATCTGAATTGAATATAGCAAATGCATACAACACTTGCAATTGGAAATCAGGCTCCAGTTTTTGCACGTTTTTGCACCATTTTGCTTCAAATGCCTCAAGTGTATTCCTCTAATCCCAATCAGCCCTTAATATGCATGGATTGAATAAAATGTGATCTCTTGCTCCCATAACCTACAGAACACACAAACATAGATAAGTGACTTGAAATAAAGAGAAACTAAACAAAATTACTAAGCAATGAAGGCAAACAAATGTGTGAAATTATGAACTTATCATGTTGCCCAAGTTTTGGAATCGAATCCGAAATCAATAGGTGTAAGAAATTGGACAATTCAAGTTCGCACCTAGTTCGTTCCTTACATGGAGTGGTTGGTGTTTTCAATGGTTCTATCGATTGGAGTTCACTCTAAACTCACCAAATGACTCCTTCCACCTTATTGTGATGTTGCCCAAGTTTTGGAATCAATCCGAAATCAATTGGTGTAAGATATTGGACAATTCGAGTTCGCACCCAGTTCTTTCCTTACATGGAGTGGATGGTGTTTTCAATAGTTCTACCAATTCGATTTCACTCAAAACTCACCAAATGACTCCTCCCACCTTATTATGATGTTGCCCAAGTTTTGGAATCGAATCCGAAATCAATAGGTGTAAGAAATTGGACAATTCTAGTTCGCACCAAATTCGTTCCTTACATGGAGTGGTTGGTGTTTTGCTTAGTTCTAGGGATTCTATTTCACTCAAAAATCACCAAATGACTCCTGCCACCTTATTATGATGTTGCCCAAGTTTTGGAATTGATCCGAAATCAATAGGTGTAAGAAATTGGACAATTCAAGTTCGTACCCAGTTCGTTCCTTACATGGAGTGGTTGGTGTTTTCAATAGTTCTAGCGATTCGATTTCACTCAAAACTCACCAAATGACTCCTCCCACCTTATTATGATGTTGCCCAAGTTTTGGAATCGATCCGAAATCAATACGTGTAAGAAATTGGACAATTCAAGTTCGTACCCAGTTCGTTCCTTACATGGAGTGGTTGGTGTTATCAATGGTTCTATCGATTGGAGTTCACTCTAAACTCACCAAATGACTCCTTCCACCTTATTGTGATGTTGCCCAAGTTTTGGAATCGAATCCGAAATCAATTGGTGTAAGATATTGGACAATTCAAGTTCGCACCCAGCTTCGTTCCTTACATGGAGTGGTTGGTGTTTTGCAAGGTTCTCGCGATTGGATTTCACTCAAAACTCACCAAATGACTCCTCCCACCTTATTATGATGTTGCCCAAGTTTTGGAAACGATCCGAAATCAATGGGTGTAAGAAATTGGACAATTCAAGTTCGCACCCAGTTCGTTCCTTACATGGAGTGGTTGGTGTTTTCAATGGTTCTATCGATTGGAGTTCACTCTAAACTCACCAAATGACTCCTCCCACCTTATTATGATGTTGCCCAAGTTTTGGAATCCATCCGAAATCAATTGGTATAAGATATTGGACAATTCAGTTCGCACCCAGTTCGTTCCTTACATGGAGTGGATGGTGTTTTCAATAGTTCTACCAATTGGATTTCATTCAAAACTCACCAAATGAATCCTCCCACCTTATTATGATGTAGCCCAAGTTTTAGAATCGATCCGAAATCAATAGGTGTAAGAAATTGGACAATTCAAGTTCGCACCCAGTTCGTTCCTTACATGGAGTGGTTGGTGTTTTCAATGGTTCTATCGATTGGAGTTCACTCTAAACTCACAAAATGACTCCTTCCACCTTATTGTGATGTTGCCCAAGTTTTGGAATCGAACCGAAAGCAATAGGTGTAAGAAATTGGACAATTCAAATTCGCACCCAGTTCGTTCCTTACATGGAGTGGTTGGAGTTTTGCTTAGTCGAGCGATTGGATTTCACTCAAAACTCACGAAATAACTCCTCCCACCTTATTATGATGTTGCCCAAGTTTTGGAATCGATCCAAAATCAATAGGTGTAAGAAATTAGACAATTCAAGTTCGCACCAAGTTCGTTGCTCACATGGAGTGGTTGGTGTTTTCAATGGTTCTATCGATTGGAGTTCACTCTAAACTCACCAAATGACTCCTTCCACCTTATTGTGATGTTGCCCAAGTTTTGGAATCAATCCGAAATAAATTGGTGTAAGATATTGGACAATTTCAGTTCGCACCCAGTTCGTTCCTTACATGGAGTGGATGGTGTTTTCAATAGTTCTACCAATTCGATTTCACTCAAAACTCACCAAATGACTCCTCCCACCTTATTATGATGTTGCCCAAGTTTTGGAATCGAATCCGAAATCAATAGGTGTAAGAAATTGGACAATTCTAGTTCGCACCCAATTCGTTCCTTACATGGAGTGGTTGGTGTTTTGCTTAGTTCTAGCGATTCTATTTCACTCAAAAATCACCAAATGACTCCTGCCACCTTATTATGATGTTGCCCAAGTTTTGGAATTGATCCGAAATCAATAGGTGTAAGAAATTGGACAATTCAAGTTCGTAACCCAGTTCGTTCCTTACATGGAGTGGTTGGTGTTTTCAATAGTTCTTCCAATTCGATTTCACTCAAAACTCAACAAATGACTCCTCCCACCTTATTATGATGTTGCCCAAGTTTTGGAATCGAATCCGAAAGCAATTGGTGTAAGAAATTGGACAATTCAAATTCGCACCCAGTTCGTTCCTTACATGGAGTGGTTGGAGTTTTCATGGTTAGTCGAGCGATTGGATTTCACTCAAAACTCACCAAATGACTCCTCCCACCTTATTATGATGTTGCCCAAGTTTTGGAATCGATCCGAAATCAATAGGTGTAAGAAATTGGACAATTCAAGTTTGTACCAAGTTCGTTCCTTACATGGAGTGGTTGGTGTTTTCAATAGTTCTTCCAATTCGATTTCACTCAAAACTCACCAAATGACTCCTCCCACCTTATTATGATGTTGCCCAAGTTTTGGAATCGAATCCGAAATCAATACGTGTAAGAAATTGGACAATTCAAGTTCGCACCTAGTTCGTTCCTTACATGGAGTGGTTGGTGTTTTCAATAGTTCTAGTGATTGGATTTCACTCCAAACTCACCAAATGACTCCTCCCACCTTATTATGATGTTGCCCAAGTTTTGGAATCGATCCGAAATCAATAGGTGTAAGAAATTGGACAATTCAAGTTCGCACCCTAGTTCGTTCCTTACATGGAGTGGTTGGTGTTTTCAATGGTTATATCGATTGGAGTTCACTCTAAACTCACCAAATGACTCCTTCCACCTTATTGTGATGTTGCCCAAGTTTTGGAATCGAATCCGAAATCAATTGGTGTAAGATATTGGACAATTCAGTTCGCACCCAGTTCGTTCCTTACATGGAGTGGATGTTGTTTTCAATAGTTCTTCCAATTCGATTTCACTCAAAACTCACCAAATGACTCCTCCCACCTTATTATGATGTTGCCCAAGTTTTGGAATCGATCCGAAATCAATAGGTGTAAGAAATTGGACAATTCAAGTTCGCACCTAGTTCGTTCCTTACATGGAGTGGTTGGTGTTTTCAATAGTTCTAGTGATTGGATTTCACTCAAAACTCACCAAATGACTCCTCCCACCTTATTATGATGTTGCCCAAGTTTTGGAATCGATCCTAAATCAATAGGTGTAAGAAATTAGACAATTCAAGTTCGCACCCAGTTCGTTCCTTACATGGAGTGGTTGGTGTTTTCAATGGTTCTAACGATTGGAGTTCACTCTAAACTCACCAAATGACTCCTTCCACCTTATTGTGATGTTGCCCAAGTTTTGGAATCGATCCGAAATCAATTGGTGTAAGATATTGGACAATTCAAGTTCGCACCCAGTTCGTTCCTTACATGGAGTGGTTGGTGTTTTCAATAGTTCTACCAATTGGATTTCACTCAAAACTCACCAAATGACTCCTCCCACCTTATTATGATGTTGCCCAAGTTTTGGAATCGATCCGAAATCAATAGGTGTAAGAAATTGGACAATTCTAGTTCGCACCCAATTCGTTCCTTACATGGAGTGGTTGGTGTTTTCAATAGTTCCGCCGATGGGGTTCCCCCCAGCTCACAATGCTCTTCCACCTTTTTGATGTTTCCAAGTTTTGGGAATCGAAAGCAATAGGTCTAAGCGATTCTATTTCACTCAAAACTCACCAAATGACTCCTCCCACCTTATTATGATGTTGCCCAAGTTTCTGCACAAAATGGGTTAATCTGATCCTCGACTAATCAATCACGTGTAAGAGATTGGATCCAATTTCAAGTTTCTCCTACACAAAACAGAAATGGAAACAAGAGAAACAAAACAAGAAGATAGAAGTCCTAATACATGGAGTGGTTGGTGTTTTCACACCCTAATTGTTCTAATCATGTTATGGAGCAAGTAAACAAATTGATTTCACTCCATGAAGATGCTCACCAAATGACTCCATGGTGTGGTCGCGACCCAAGCCCCGGTTCCACCTTATTATGATGTTGAACCAAATCACATGAGTTGTTAAGGTGGAATGAAGACGATCCCCAAACCTTCCCAACAAGAGCAATAGGTGCTAAAACCTAGGGATCAATTGGACAATGCAAAAACAGCTCCATTAAAACAGTGAAGAAGAATTCATGAATGAAATCAAACTTTATAAACTCAAACCATGATACAAGACTAGCAAGATGTTTATTACATCTAATAACAGAAAAACAAAGTAAAACAAAGGAAATACAAGAAGAAAATAAAAGACAAAGGGAGGAGAAGAAGATAAGGACAGCATGCTAGAGATGGAAAAGAATCATCTCCATGGCTGCCAGGAGGCCAAAGCCTCCCAGCTGCTGCCTTCTCCCTTCTCTCCCTTTGTGACTCTCAACTTTCCCTCTCTTTGTGTACAATGGAAGTGTAAATGATGGATCTCAGGATATGTGTTGAATGTGGAATGGAAGTGGTATTTATAGGGAGAGGGGAGTGGGAAATCTGAATTGAATATGGGAATGACCTAACACACTTGCATTAGATAATCAGAAATGGTTACTCCACTAAATCCCACTAGCAGCCCTAGCTCATCCTCATGTCAGCATGACCAAGCTTCCATTCAGAAACCAATAGCTCATCCTCATGTCAGGCATGACCAAGCAAGCAATGAGCTCATCTGCAAGTCAGCATGATGTGTATTTCCATGGGCTCACGAATTGGGTTGGGCTGAATCAAATGATGACTTTAAGATGTCCATTTTGAAGTTCAGAATGTCATTGATCCAACCACATAAGTATTGGCCCAATCCAAGTTCGGATGAAGAAGATAAGTCCGAAATGAACTTCTAACTCAGGCTCTAGTTTTTGCACGTTTTTGCACGTTTTTGCACCATATTGCTTCATTGGCCTTAACATGCTTTAATTGCATGAATTATGCTCTCTTGCTCTATTGGCCTACAAAACACACAAAGAGAGGCAAATAACTCAGAATTATCGGAAACTAAGCAAAAGAAGTAAGGAAATTGGGCATGTATATGTATGAAATTATGAGCTTAACACACCCCCAAACTTAGATTTTGCTAGTCCTCGAGCAAAACAAAAGAAAAACAAAGATAAAAACAAAACAAGAAGTTAACTAGACCACTTTCGTAGGTAACTCGATTGCATTGAGCGTATGCAACAAGCCTTTAAACCTCTAGGCATCCCTAGTAGGAGGAGTTGTGTCTCCTGAGGGTTTAACAGATACGAATACCCACAAACGTTTTTCTAACTCTACAAAACGAAATGGTTAGAAAACTTAATAGATTGGTTAGTCCTTAAGCAAAACAAAGAAGAAAAGCAAAACAAAAACAAAAATGTTAACCTTCCAACCGAACAGAAATTTTAAACTTCATAGACATGGCTCAACAAGGAACAAAACAAGCACTAAGGAACTTCTAAATATTATTCAAGTGCTACCACAATCTCACAAAAATCATGCTCAAGGTGTGTGTGTGAAATAGCCATGAAGATACAACTCATGCTTCTCAAACAACGATATGAATTCCTGCAAGAATGAACACAAGTTTGCCAAGCTAAACCAAAATCAATAGGACTTTACTCATGGATGTAATGTAATGGTTAGAAAAGTAATGGATATTGAAACACAAAGTCTAAGGAACAAAGTAGAGCATATCTTGTAAACAAGATCATTGACATTTGACATGTAAGGCACAAAAATTGAAGAGCTCACAACACCAGATTTTGCAATTGAATCACTTCACAATTTGATTTTGACATTTACACACTTTGTATAATATTTGGCCCAATTTTGCGGCTCTTTACCCTAGATCACCTTGATTTCTCCTTATATCACCCTAGGGTCGTGACTACATTGGCCACACTTCTTTTCTCTTTTTCTTTTGATTTTCTCTTTTTAGCTCATTCATTGCCTTGAATACATGACAATCTCAAATACAATCATACTCTACAAGTCCCCTAGATGGTAGGATGTTTAATGGATGATAAGGTGATAGAAAGAAATGGCTAAGTGTTTGGGCACAAAGGGGTTTACAATGGAATATGTATTGTATGGGTTGATGGAGGAAAAAGAAAGAGGCTTAACAAAGATGGCCTAAATCATATCTTAGTTATAACTTAACATTCCAGTGAATCACACAAGCAAAAATGCATACAATTGGGTAAGACATGCAAGATTTGTATAATCATGGCTAAAGTGCATAGAAAGCTCAAACATAATTATGTGAGACTTAGCTAGCAAAAGAATAAGATTCAGACCTAACACAATGCTTATCAAATTCCTAAGAGCCATATTAGAAGTTAGACTCATGATTTATCATTGGTGTGGGAAGGAAAACTGAAAATGACTCAAAGAAAAAAGAAACAGAAAAGAAAAACGTGAGGTTTCAAATTGCTGTTCTACTCAATTTCAACATATAATCTGTTTTGACATGTAACTTTCAAACCACTTGGTCAATTTTAACGTTCTTTATGCCGTTGGATTCAGCATGAAAAAATGAAGAACACAACGCGGACCAAACTTTCAAAACAGTAGCAGAAAAAAAAAAAATTAGCAATGAAGAAGCCTACGTTTTTAGACACAAACACAAAAACTAAAAAAAAATTTCCAGCACCCCCAAACTTAAATGATGCATTGTCCTTAATGTTTGAATCCATGTAAAGCATACAATGCACATGAAATCCAGGGTAAGGGAATGAAATGAAAAAAAAAATAATAATAATAAAAGAAAGAGAGTTTAGAACTTCCCCTTGAAGACAATGAGAGGGAAATGCACATAGTATGACAGCACATGTTCTTCTTTGAGTATTTGGGTCAGCTGCTCATCATGTTTCTCTCACATCAAGGAAAAGAAAACCCTAACAAAAACAAAACAGAAAATGAGACAAAACTAAGCATGAGTAGCAATTATTATACAAATGAAAGAGATATGATTGGAATGCTCCCTTTGAAGTGATTAGCTGGAACGTGGTTGGCCATAGCAGCTGGAGGTCGACTTCTCCGCTACTCCATACTCCATGTTTCTATGGATTGGGTTGTCTCCTCTCACTCCCTCTTTCTTATTGAGCTACTTCAGAAATGCTTAAAGAAAGACAAGGAAACTTGAAACAAAATTTCAGATTTTGAAACAGATTTTTAGATTTATTGGATTAGGAAACCATAACTTAAATGAAAAGGATAAACTAAACTAAAACATCAAGATTAGGGATTCAACTTCACCACAAACATCTAATTCCATGCTTCAAAGCCACAAGTATCAAAGTAAATCAAACTAGCTTATGGAGTTCGTTCTTTCTCAAATATGATTATCCATATGGTGTGTGGTTTTAATCAAGTATTCAGAACAAGTATTTAGCTATGGTGTTTAGTCTAAACACAAATTCCAAACCCATTAAGAACAAGAAGAACAATAAAGAACCAAGTAGAATTTAAACATGGTGTTTGTCTTCAATATCTACCCATCCATTCACTAATCAGTCCAAGAGTCATATGGTGTTTATGTAAACTTGGACAAGATATTTAATTAAGAACAAGTGAATGAAACCAAAAACTAGAAATAATCAACATGCTACTTGAACTTTTTTTTTTTGTGTTGTGTAAGCTGGGACTCAAACCCAGTTCTCTTGCTTGTCAGGCAATTGTCCTTGTCTGTTGGACTACAAACACAACTTATCAATTAACCTCATTAACTTTAAAACATGAAACTGTCCAGTTATAAAAATAAAAAATAAAAAAGTGGGAAAACCAAATAGAATCAAGCGATGTTACCAATCCCCGGCAACGGCGCCAAAACTTGTTGTGTAGATTCAGCTGCACCAAAATGGGTTCAACTGCATCCTCAACTTGTGATACTCGCAAGTGCACGAGCCGTTGGTAGTTTAGCATATGTAAGTGCGAGGTCAATTCCACAGGGATTGGTGATTGAATGATCCAACTCAGTTTTCCTACACAAAACAGAAATGGAAACAAGAGAAACAAAACAAGAAGAAAGAAAAGAACTAAGACAAGATGGTGAGGTTTTAGAATCCACCCTAATTGTTCTAATCATGTTATGGCAGCAAGTAAACAAATTGATTCACTCATGAAGATGCTCACAAATAAGTCCATGGTGTTTGGATCAAATTGCATTGAACATCACAAGGACCCCAAGCATGGTGTTTACATTAGGAGACCTAGAAACCAAATCACATGAGTTGCTAATGGATGGAATGAAGACGATCCCCAAACCTTCCCAACAAGAGCAAAATGCATAAAACCTCAGGTGATCAATCAAAGGATGCAAAAACAGCTCCATTAAAACAGTGAAGAAGAATTCATGAATGAAATCAAACTTTATAAACTCAAACCATGATACAAGACTAGCAAGATGTTTATTACATCTAATAACAGAAAAACAAAGTAAAACAAAGGAAATACAAGAAGAAAATAAAAGACAAAGGGAGGAGAAGAAGATAAGGACAGCATGCTAGAGATGGAAAAGAATCATCTCCATGGCTGCCAGGAGGCCAAAGCCTCCCAGCTGCTGCCTTCTCCCTTCTCTCCCTTTGTGACTCTCAACTTTCCCTCTCTTTGTGTACAATGGAAGTGTAAATGATGGATCTCAAGATATGTGTTGAATGTGGAATGGAAGTGGTATTTATAGGGAGAGGGGAGTGGGAAATCTGAATTGAATATGGGAATGACCTAACACACTTGCATTAGATAATCAGAAATGGTTACTCCACTAAATCCCACTAGCAGCCCTAGCTCATCCTCATGTCAGCATGACCAAGCTTCCATTCAGAAACCAATAGCTCATCCTCATGTCAGCATGACCAAGCAAGCAATGAGCTCATCTGGAGTCAGCATGATGTGTATTTCCATGGGCTCACGAATTGGGTTGGGCTGAATCAAATGATGACTTTAAGATGTCCATTTTGAAGTTCAGAATGTCATTGATCCAACCACATAAGTATTGGCCCAATCCAAGTTCGGATGAAGAAGATAAGTCCGAAATGAACTTCTAACTCAGGCTCTAGTTTTTGCACGTTTTTGCACGTTTTTGCACCATATTGCTTCATTGGCCTTAACATGCTTTAATTGCATGAATTATGCTCTCTTGCTCTATTGGCCTACAAAACACACAAAGAGAGGCAAATAACTCAGAATTATCGGAAACTAAGCAAAAGAAGTAAGGAAATTGGGCATGTATATGTATGAAATTATGAGCTTAACAGGTAATCAACAGGTGTAAAAAATTGGACAATTCAAGTTCGCACCCTAGCTTCGTTCCTTACATGGAGTGGTTGGTGTTTTCAATAGTTCTATCGATTGGATTTCACTCTAAACTCACCAAATGACTCCTTCCACCTTATTGTGATGTTGCCCAAGTTTTGGAATCGATCCGAAATCAATAGGTGTAACATATTGGACAATTCAAGTTCGCACCCAGTTCGTTCCTTGCATGGAGTGGTTGGTGTTTTCAATAGTTCTACCAATTCGATTTCACTCAAAACTCACCAAATGACTCCTCCCACCTTATTATGATGTTGCCCAAGTTTTGAATCGATCCGAAATCAATAGGTGTAAGAAATTGGACAATACCAGTTCGCACCCAGTTCGTTCCTTACATGGAGTGGTTGGTGTTTTCAATAGTTCTAGCGATTCGATTTCACTCAAAACTCACCAAATGACTCCTCCCACGTTATTATGATGTTGCCCAAGTTTTGGAATCGATCCGAAATCAATAGGTGTAAGAAATTGGACAATTCAAGTTCGCACCCAGTTCGTTCCTTACATGGACTGGTTGGAGTTTTGCTTAGTTCTAGCGATTGGATTTCACTCAAAACTCACCAAATGACTCCTCCCACCTTATTATGATGTTGCCCAAGTTTTGGAATCGAATCCGAAATCAATACGTGTAAGAAATTGGACAATTCAAGTTCGTACCATAGTTCGTTCCTTACATGGAGTGGTTGGTGTTTTCAATAGTTCTATCGATTGGATTTCACTCCAAACTCACCAAATGACTCCTTCCACCTTATTATGATGTTGCCCAAGTTTTGGAATCTATCTGAAAGCAATAGGTGTAAGAAATTGGACAATTCATGTTTAAACCGTTTGAGCCTTTCTAACCACCCCTCTACATGTATTCATCCCTAGTCAACCCATTTGAGCCTACATTAAGCCTTTCTTTGTGTAAACCATTCCTACCATAATAAATCTATGTTTCTTATCTTTACCTATTCTTTGAGCAATTAAAGCTATCTTCAAAAGAGAGTCATAAAGATGCAAGGTTTTTAGGAGCAAAAGTGATTCATTAGTGCCATAACCCAAGTGTTCAAAAGAAATAAGTTTGGGGGTAGTGGTAACTAATCAAAAGAGGTAATGAAGTGTGACCAATGTAGTCACGGCCCTAGGGTGTTTATAAGGAGAAGATCATGGTGATCTAGGGTAAAGAGCCACAAAATTAGGCCAAATAAACACATTTGAAGTGCTGAAATTATGTTGAAAATCTGCTCATGTATGTGTCCTTGCTTGTTACAAAGTTCAGTAATCTCTCATGCTTTTACCTATGCTTTAGTTGTGCTCAAAATGTTGTTATATCTCCATGTCTCCTCTTTCATTCAACCACTACCCTAAGCCTCATTACAACCCTTGTAAAGTCCTTTTGATCCTTGGTATTGTATGGTATTATTGTGGAGAGCTGATTTGATAACGAGCTTATGGGGCTCGAAATTCTTGATTGTGCTCTAAGTGTGTGCGCATGTACTTATTTGAGTTGCAGGTGTTGTTCTGATTTGGCATTCACACACTACACGTAAGGATGTCATTGTAAGCTTTGCACACTCTTGAATCATGTGTGGAACTTAGATTGTGATTGTTGTGTTTCTTTGGAACCATATACTTTGGTGATTCTTTGAGGATATTGTTTGGAAGGCTAGCTGCTTATTTTCTGTTTTCTAAGTTGTGGTTTTATTTTGTTTGCTCGAGGACTAGCAAAGTCTAAGTTTGGGGGTATTTGATAAGTTCATAATTTCACACATTTGCTTGCCTTCATTACTTAGTAATTTTGTCTAGTTTCTCTTTATTTCGAGTCACTTATCTATGTTTGTGTGTTCTGTAGGTTATGGGAGCAAGAGATCACATTTGATACAATCCATGCATATTAAGGGCTGATTGGGATGAGAGGAATACCACTTGAGGCATTTGAAGCAAAATGGTGCAAAAACGTGCAAAAACTGGAGCCTGAAGTTAGAAGTTCATTTCGGACTTTTCTTCTTCATCCGAGCGCTTGGATTGGGCCAACGTTTGTGTGGTAGGATCAATGACATTCTGAACTTCAAAATGGACATCTTAAAGTCATCATTTGATTCAGCCAAGCCCAATTCGTAAGCCCAAGACGTTGTTCATCATGCTGACAGGAAGATGAGCTCATTGCATTCTTGGTCATGGTGAGCTAGGCATGAGCTATTGGTTTCTGGATGGAAGCTTGGTCATGCTAACATGTTGATGACCTAGGGCTGCTGGTGGGCTGCTAGTGGGATTTAGTGGAGTAACCATTTCTGATTATCTAATGCAAGTGCATCAACCACATTCTGATTTTCAATTGCAAGTGTTGTATGCATTTGCTATATTCAATTCAGATTTCTCACTCCCAACTCCCTATAAATACCACTTCCATTCCACATTCAATTCATCAACAATCCACATTCAGATTCAGACACACATTCACTCATCCATTACTCCCATACACACATTCACCACAAAGAGAGAAGAGAGCTAGTTGCAAAGGAGGAAGAGCTAGGAGCTGTCCTGGAAACTACCTTGCTGCCACCAGCTAGTTCTTCTATTCTCTTTACTCTATCTATGTATTTCTTATTTTCTGTATTCATAATTATGTTTAACTAATCCATCTAGTTAGGGCTTAGGATGAAGCCCTAGTCATGAATATTCAATGTTATGGATGACTTCATAGTTAATTGATTTCCTTGCTTTCATTATCAAGTTGTTAATCTCCAGCTTATTATGTGCTTGATGTATGTTTTCTTGGAGTAGCTAACTAGGATTTTATGCATCTAGCACAGGTTGGGAAGGGGTTTAGATTCACCAATTCTACTCTCCTTTCACAAGCAACACATGAATGGCCTAAGAATCATTCAAGGGGTTAATAACCATAGGTTGACTAGGACAGATACCATGTTCTAGGACTTGTGTGATTATCATATTCTCAAGGAACTTAATGACTCTTGTATGCTTTATTCTAAGTAGATACCATGCTTAGGTTGCATATTAGAGATCACGTGTTGTGTAGATACCATGCACAATTACATGCCTTAGGAGAATCATGCATCCTGCACCTAGATACCATAGGCTTGTATGCGATAATCTATTGTTAATGAAGCTTGAGTCAATTTCTATGCATTCATAACTTGGATAGGAAGACTAGTGGTAGATTCCAAGGCTCTAACACTTCTCAATCATTGTTTCACAACTTGTTCATTGCTGCCATTGTTTACTTTCCAGCACTTCCATTTCACTCCTTGTTTTCATTTCAACAACAAAACCCCCCATTCGAGTGCGTGTGTGGTGCTAGGATTCTGTCCTAGACCTTGCCATTGTTAGTTGGTTTGTTTCTTTGTTTTTTGTTTTTCCATCATTCTAAGTAATTTAACTTGCAACCAAGTTACCATTCTCCGTGGGATCGACCTCGTATTTACATAAGCTATACTATAAATGGTTCGTGCACTTGCGAGAATTGAAGTTGCTATTTTTAATAACTCATTTTAGTTGTTAGGAATAGGCTCAACAAGTTTTTGGCGCCATTGCCGGGAACCGGTAACGATGGTGCTATAGTTAGATTACTTTGAGTGTTTTTGTTTTTGTTAGTTTTATTTGTTATTTTCGTTGGCTTTTCTTTCAGGATTCAGTTTTTCTCTTTTTAGTTGTTATCTCCATTTGGAGGCACTAATTTGGTTCTTGTGTGTGCATGTATGTCTGAATCTGATTCTGAGCCACTTTCACCAAGAAGTTTTGCTATACGTACTGGTTTGAGGAGGAGTTATAGTTCTTCAAGTGCTGAATCTGAGAGCTACGAATCTGAAGGTTCAAGCAAGATGGCAGAGATTCCAAACAACAACAATGATGGTGAAGGAGGTGGTGCGCTTGTTGCCCAACCTCGGAAACCCCTGCGTGAATTTTTCATTCCTAAAGTCACTGATCAACCTTCATGCATCGTCTATCCTCAACTCACAATTGACAGGTTTGAGCTTAAAAGTGGTATGATTCATCTTCTTCCAACTTATTATGGTAATACCACTGAGGATCCTTACATGCATGTTAAGCAATTCTTTGAAATATGTGCTACAATCAAAATTCAAGGACTTGATGATGAGCAGATTAAGATGAGGCTATTCCCATTCAGTTTAAAAGATAAGGCTAAGTCTTGGTTATATTCTTTGCCTAATGCTTCAATTCGTACTTGGGAAGAGCTTTCTAATAAGTTTTTGCAGAAATTCTTTCCAGCTCAAAAGACTAACAAGATTAGAAAGGAAATTCTTGGTTTCACACAAAGAGAAGGAGAAGCTTTTCATGAATGCTGGGAGAGATACAAGGAGATGATGAGTTCTTGCCCACACCACAATATAGAGAGTTGGATGCAAATGCAATCTTTCTATGAAGGTTTGCTTGATTCCGAAAGGATGATGGTAGATGCAACAAGTGGAGAATGATTGATGAACAAAACAGCAGATGAGGCTTTTACTCTCTTTGAATCTTTGAGTGCTAACTCTCAACAATGGTGCTACAATAAAGGAAGAGGAGCTTCTATGAAAGCTGTGGTCTCTGAGGTAAGTACTAATAATGAGATTAATGCAAAACTTGATGTTATGTGTTCTTTGCTTTAACAGGCAGTGACTGGTCCTCTAGGAAACAAAGTGGAAGTTCAAGGCCAATCTTTTGCGGACCACATGCTAGAACAAGCAAATGCCCTTCAAGGAAGAAATCCTCAGAATGATCCTTACTCAAACACATACAATCCGGGGTGGAGAAATCATCCTAATTTTAGGTGGAGCAATAATTCAAATGTGCAACAATCTCAAGGACCTCCCTCAGGATTCCAAATACAACAAAGGCAATTTCCAGCAAGCTCCCCAACAAGTTCAAGAGCAAAGGGGTGATCAAATGGGAGAATTGCAAGAAATGTTCAAGAAGTTCACGGGGCAACAGATGCAAACCAATCAAAATCTTCAAAATGCAGTGAACAAACTAGAAGTGCAAGTTGGGCAGATTGCATCCTCCTTGAGCAATAGAGCATCTGGAACTTTTCCAAGCCAAACGGAGGTGAATCCAAGGCATCATGAGCAAGTTAAAGCAGTGCACATCTTGAGAAGTGGTAAACAAGTTGATAATAAGGTTGGAGATGCCAATGAAGAGCAAGAAGATAGAGAAAACGTGGAGATCATTCAGCCACCACAAGGGCAGTCCATAGACTCCACCAAACAGCCCCTCAATACTCTTGGAAAGAGCACAGGCCCTAAGGTATCATCTAATGCTAATCAAGTTCCAATTTCATCTAATGCTTTTAGGCCTATTGCACCCTTTCCCAGCAGGTTATCAAAGTCAAAGAAAGATCAAGGCTTGGATGAGATAATGGAAATATTCAAGAAGGTGCAAATCAACATCCCATTGCTCAGTGCCATTGCTCAGATTCCAAAGTATGCAAAATTTTTGAAGGATCTATGCACTAACAAGAGGAGATTCAAAGAGCATGAACAGGTTGCATTAAGTGAAGAGGTAAGTGCAGTGTTACAAAGAAAGCTACCTCCTAAAGCTAAAGGATCCAGGTTCGTTTTCTATACCTTGCATTGTTGGTGATTTCAAGATTCCTAAAGCTTTGCTTGATCTTGGTGCATCTATTAACCTTATGCCATATCATGTTTATGAGAAACTTAACCTTGGTGAGTTGCAAGCCACATCTGTGAGCATTCAATTGGCAGATAGAACTGTTAGGTACCCCAATGGCATTCTAGAAGATGTGTTGGTGACAGGAGAAGGCTTAATCTTGCCAGCTAATTTCTTAGTCTTGGAGATGGAAGAAGCACCAATTCCTGATAATGAATTGCCCCTCATCTTTGGCCGACCCTTCATGGCTACTGCTAAGACCAGGATTGATGTAGCGCAAGGCACTCTCACCATGACCGTTAATGGAGAAACTGTTGCTTTCAAAGTGTTTGATGCCATGAATCTGCCAAATGATGTTCAAGATTGTTTTCAAATTGAAGTATTGGAGAATCCAGGGAAAGAGAGATTTGATGGTCTTTCCCATTCACTAGAAGTATGCTTGCTACAAGGAGTAGAGAAGGAGGAGCAGGGGCCTGCCCACATGTTCAATGCTACAATTCCTACACACAAGAAGGGGCTGCCCAAATTTGGAGATACTCCAATCATTCCTCCAGTTCTTTGCGATTCTATTCATAACCTAAAAAGGAAAACAAAAGCAGCATGGAAACGATGGAAAAAGAAAACAAGTTGGGTGAACAATCTTGCAGTGCATGAGGTGTCAATTGAGCCCAAACCCCCCCATTCACTATAGCAAGTTTGGATGTCCGGCTGAAGACATGAAACTTAGCGCTTCTTGGGAGGCAACCCAAGGTGATGAGGAGAAGATAGAACGTGCAGGAAGCTACTTGCGTCCTAATCGCTTCAAAGGGGAGTTGTTTTCTAAACTCCAACATTTGGTTTTGTCTTTTCCTTATCTTCTTTCCTTTCATTTATGAGGCATTGCTTGTTCTTATACTCTAAACATTGAGGACAATGTTTCATTTAAGTTTGGGGGGAAGGATTTAGTTATGTTGATTCAAATTGTCAAAATTTTAAATTTTTAAGTGTGTCTAGTGTCTAAAAACGCAGGATTTTGTGTGTTGTTTCGTTATCCTTTCAAACACCTATGATAAGACTTGGATTTAATACTAATATGGTTTTTCACTCAAAACTCACCAAATGACTCCTCCCACCTTATTATGATGTTGCCCAAGTTTTGGAATCGAATCCGAAATCAATAGGTGTAAGAAATTGGACAATACAAGTTCGCACCCAGTTCGTTCCTTACATGGAGTAGTTGGTGTTTTCAATAGTTCTAGCGATTCGATTTCACTCAAAACTCACCAAATGACTCCTCCCACCTTATTATGATGTTGCCCAAGTTTTGGAATCGAATCCGAAATCAATAGGTGTAAGAAATTGGACAATTCAAGTTCGCACCCAGTTCGTTCCTTACATGGACTGGTTGGAGTTTTGCTTAGTTCTAGCATTGGATTTCACTCAAAACTCACCAAATGACTCCTCCCACCTTATTATGATGTTGCCCAAGTTTTGGAATCGAATCCGAAATCAATACGTGTAAGAAATTGGACAATTCAAGTTCGTACACAGTTCGTTCCTTACATGGAGTGGTTGGTGTTTTCAATAGTTCTATCGATTGGATTTCACTCCAAACTCACCAAATGACTCCTTTCACCTTATTATGATGTTGCCCAAGTTTTGGAATCGAATCCGAAAGCAATAGGTGTAAGAAATTGGACAATTCAAGTTCGCACCAGTTCGTTCCTTACATGGAGTGGTTGGAGTTTTGCTTAGTTCTAGCGATTGGATTTCACTCAAAACTCACCAAATAACTCCTCCCACCTTATTATGATGTTGCCCAAGTTTTGGAATCGAATCCGAAATCAACAGGTGTAAAAAATTGGACAATTCAAGTTCGCACCCAGTTCGTTCCTTACATGGAGTGGTTGGTGTTTCCAATAGTTCTATCGATTGGATTTCACTCTAAACTCACCAAATGACTCCTTCCACCTTATTGTGATGTTGCCCAAGTTTTGGAATCGAATCCGAAATCAATAGGTGTAAGATATTGGACAATTCAAGTTCGCACCCAGTTCGTTCCTTACATGGAGTGGTTGGTGTTTTCAATAGTTCTACCAATTCGATTTCACTCAAAACTCACCAAATGACTCCTCCCACCTTATTATGATGTTGCCCAAGTTTTGAATCGATCCGAAATCAATAGGTGTAAGAAATTGGACAATACAAGTTCGCACCCAGTTCGTTCCTTACATGGAGTGGTTGGTGTTTTCAATAGTTCTACCAATTCGATTTCACTCAAAACTCACCAAATGACTTCTCCCACCTTATTATGATGTTGCCCAAGTTTTGAATCGATCCGAAATCAATAGGTGTAAGAAATTGGACAATACAAGTTCACACCCAGTTCGTTCCTTACATGGAGTGGTTGGTGTTTTCAATAGTTCTAGCGATTCGATTTCACTCAAAACTCACCAAATGACTCCTCCCACCTTATTATGATGTTGCCCAAGTTTTGGAATCGAATCCGAAATCAATAGGTGTAAGAAATTGGACAATTCAAGTTCGCACCCAATTCGTTCCTTACATGCACTGGTTGGAGTTTTGCTTAGTTCTAGCGATTGGATTTCACTCAAAACTCAACAAATGACTACTCCCACCTTATTATGATGTTGCCCAAGTTTTGGAATCGAATCCGAAATCAATACGTGTAAGAAATTGGACAATTCAAGTTCGTACCCAGTTCGTTCCTTACATGGAGTGGTTGGTGTTTTCAATAGTTCTATCGATTGGATTTCACTCCAAACTCACCAAATGACTCCTTCCACCTTATTATGATGTTGCCCAAGTTTTGGAATCTATCCGAAATCAACAGGTGTAAAAAATTGGACAATTCAAGTTCGCACCCAGTTCGTTCCTTACATGGAGTGGTTGGTGTTTTCAATAGTTCTATCGATTGGATTTCACTCTAAACTCACCAAATGACTCCTTCCACCTTATTGTGATGTTGCCCAAGTTTTGGAATCGAATCCGAAATCAATAGGTGTAAGATATTGGACAATTCAAGTTCGCACCCCAGTTCGTTCCTTACATGGAGTGGTTGGTGTTTTCAATAGTTCTACCAATTCGATTTCACTCAAAACTCACCAAATGACTCCTCCCACCTTATTATGATGTTGCCCAAGTTTTGAATCGATCCGAAATCAATAGGTGTAAGAAATTGGACAATACAAGTTCGCACCCAAGTTCGTTCCTTACATGGAGTGGTTGGTGTTTTCAATAGTTCTACCAATTCGATTTCACTCAAAACTCACCAAATGACTTCTCCCACCTTATTATGATGTTGCCCAAGTTTTGAATCGATCCGAAATCAATAGGTGTAAGAAATTGGACAATACAAGTTCGCACCCAGTTCGTTCCTTACATGGAGTGGTTGGTGTTTTCAATAGTTCTAGCGATTCGATTTCACTCAAAACTCACCAAATGACTCCTCCCACCTTATTATGATGTTGCCCAAGTTTTGGAATCGAATCCGAAATCAATAGGTGTAAGAAATTGGACAATTCAAGTTCGCACCCAAGTTCGTTCCTTACATGCACTGGTTGGAGTTTTGCTTAGTTCTAGCGATTGGATTTCACTCAAAACTCAACAAATGACTCCTCCCACCTTATTATGATGTTGCCCAAGTTTTGGAATCGAATCCGAAATCAATACGTGTAAGAAATTGGACAATTCAAGTTCGTACCCAGTTCGTTCCTTACATGGAGTGGTTGGTGTTTTCAATAGTTCTATCGATTGGATTTCACTCCAAACTCACCAAATGACTCCTTCCACCTTATTATGATGTTGCCCAAGTTTTGGAATCTATCAGGAAATCAACAGGTGTAAAAAATTGGACAATTCAAGTTCGCACCCAGTTCGTTCCTTACATGGAGTGGTTGGTGTTTTCAATAGTTCTATCGATTGGATTTCACTCTAAACTCACCAAATGACTCCTTCCACCTTATTGTGATGTTGCCCAAGTTTTGGAATCGAATCCGAAATCAATAGGTGTAAGATATTGGACAATTCAAGTTCGCACCCAGTTCGTTCCTTACATGGAGTGGTTGGTGTTTTCAATAGTTCTACCAATTCGATTTCACTCAAAACTCACCAAATGACTCCTCCCACCTTATTATGATGTTGCCCAAGTTTTGAATCGATCCGAAATCAATAGGTGTAAGAAATTGGACAATACAAGTTCGCACCCAGTTCGTTCCTTACATGGAGTGGTTGGTGTTTTCAATAGTTCTACCAATTCGATTTCACTCAAAACTCACCAAATGACTCCTCCCACCTTATTATGATGTTGCCCAAGTTTTGAATCGATCCGAAATCAATAGGTGTAAGAAATTGGACAATACAAGTTCGCACCCAGTTCGTTCCTTACTTGGAGTGGTTGGTGTTTTCAATAGTTCTAGCGATTCGATTTCACTCAAAACTCACCAAATGACTCCTCCCACCTTATTATGATGTTGCCCAAGTTTTGGAATCGATCCGAAATCAATACGTGTAAGAAATTGGACAATTCAAGTTCGTACCCAGTTCGTTCCTTACATGGAGTGGTTGGTGTTTTCAATAGTTCTATCGATTGGATTTCACTCCAAACTCACCAAATGACTCCTTCCACCTTATTATGATGTTACCCAAGTTTTGGAATCGATCCGAAAGCAATAGGTGTAAGAAATTGGACAATTCAAGTTCGCACCCAAGTTCGTTCCTTACATGGAGTGGTTGGAGTTTTGCTTAGTTCTAGCGATTGGATTTCACTCAAAACTCACCAAATAACTCCTCCCACCTTATTATGATGTTGCCCAAGTTTTGGAATCGATCCGAAATCAACAGGTGTAAAAAATTGGACAATTCAAGTTCGCACCCAGTTCGTTCCTTACATGGAGTGGTTGGTGTTTTCAATAGTTCTATCGATTGGATTTCACTCCAAACTCACCAAATGACTCCTTCCACCTTATTATGATGTTGCCCAGGTTTTGGAATCTATCCGAAAGCAATAGGTGTAAGAAATTGGACAATTCAAGTTCGCACCCAGTTCGTTTCTTACATGGACTGGTTGGAGTTTTGCTTAGTTCTAGCATTGGATTTCACTCAAAACTAACCAAATGACTCCTCCCACCTTATTATGATGTTGCCCAAGTTTTGGAATCGATCCGAAATCAATACGTGTAAGAAATTGGACAATTCAAGTTCGTACCCAAGTTCGTTCCTTACATGGAGTGGTTGGTGTTTTCAATAGTTCTATCGATTGGATTTCACTCCAAACTCACCAAATGACTCCTTCCACCTTATTATGATGTTGCCCAAGTTTTGGAATCCAATCCGAAAGCAATAGGTGTAAGAAATTGGACAATTCAAGTTCGCACCCAGTTCGTTCCTTACATGGAGTGGTTGGAGTTTTGCTTAGTTCTAGCGATTGGATTTCACTCAAAACTCACCAAATAACTCCTCCCACCTTATTATGATGTTGCCCAAGTTTTGGAATCGATCCGAAATCAACAGGTGTAAAAAATTGGACAATTCAAGTTCGCACCCAGTTCGTTCCTTACATGGAGTGGTTGGTGTTTTCAATAGTTCTATCGATTGGATTTCACTCTAAACTCACCAAATGACTCCTTCCACCTTATTGTGATGTTGCCCAAGTTTTGGAATCGATCCGAAATCAATAGGTGTAAGATATTGGACAATTCAAGTTCGCACCCAGTTCGTTCCTTACATGGAGTGGTTGTTGTTTTCAATAGTTCTACCAATTGGATTTCACTCAAAACTCACCAAATGACTTCTTCCACCTTATTATGATGTTGCCCAAGTTTTGGAATCGATCCGAAATCAATAGGTGTAAGAAATTGGACAATACAAGTTCGCACCCAAGTTCGTTCCTTACATGGAGTGGTTGGTGTTTTCAATAGTTCTACCAATTGGATTTCACTCAAAACTCACCAAATGACTCCTCCCACCTTATTATGATGTTGCCCAAGTTTTGGAATCGAATCCGAAATCAATAGGTGTAAGAAATTGGACAATACAAGTTCGCACCCAGTTCGTTCCTTACATGGAGTGGTTGGTGTTTTCAATAGTTCTAGCGATTGGATTTCACTCAAAACTCACCAAATGACTCCTTCCACCTTATTATGATGTTGCCCAAGTTTTGGAATCGATCCGAAATCAATAGGTGTAAGAAATTGGACAATTCAAGTTCGCACCCAGTTCGTTCCTTACATGCACTGGTTGGAGTTTTGCTTAGTTCTAGCGATTGGATTTCACTCAAAACTCAACAAATGACTCCTCCCACCTTATTATGATGTTGCCCAAGTTTTGGAATCGATCCGAAATCAATACGTGTAAGAAATTGGACAATTCAAGTTCGTACCCAAGTTCGTTCCTTACATGGAGTGGTTGGTGTTTTCAATAGTTCTATCGATTGGATTTCACTCCAAACTCACCAAATGACTCCTTCCACCTTATTATGATGTTGCCCAAGTTTTGGAATCTATCCGAAATCAATAGGTGTAAAGAAATTGGACAATTCAAGTTCGCACCCAGTTCGTTCCTTACATGGAGTGGTTGGTGTTTTCAATAGTTCTATCGATTGGATTTCACTCCAAACTCACCAAATGACTCCTTCCACCTTATTATGATGTTGCCCAGGTTTTGGAATCTATCCGAAAGCAATAGGTGTAAGAAATTGGACAATTCAAGTTCGCACCAAGTTCGTTCCTTACATGGAGTGGTTGGAGTTTTGCTTAGTTCTAGCGATTGGATTTCACTCAAAACTCACCAAATAACTCCTCCCACCTTATTATGATGTTGCCCAAGTTTTGGAATCGATCCGAAATCAATTGGTGTAAGAAATTGGACAATTCAAGTTCGCACCCAGTTCGTTCCTTACATGGAGTGGTTGGTGTTTTCAATGGTTCTATCGATTGGATTTCACTCTAAACTCACCAAATGACTCCTTCCACCTTATTGTGATGTTGCCCAAGTTTTGGAATCGATCCGAAATCAATTGGTGTAAGAAATTGGACAATTCAAGTTCGCACCCAGTTCGTTCCTTACATGGAGTGGTTGGTGTTTTCAATAGTTCTACCAATTGGATTTCACTCCAAAACTCACCAAATGACTCCTTCCACCTTATTATGATGTTGCCCAGGTTTTGGAATCTATCCGAAAGCAATAGGTGTAAGAAATTGGATAATTCAAGTTCGCACCCAGTTCGTTCCTTACATGGAGTGGTTGGTGTTTTGCTTAGTTCTAGCGATTGGATTTCACTCAAAACTCACCAAATGACTCCTCCCACCTTATTATGATGTTGCCCAAGTTTTGGAATCTATCCGAAATCAATAGGTGTAAGAAATTGGACAATTCAAGTTCGCACCCAGTTCGTTCCTTACATGGACTGGTTGGAGTTTTGCTTAGTTCTAGCGATTGGATTTCACTCAAAACTCACCAAATGACTCCTCCCACCTTATTATGATGTTGCCCAAGTTTTGGAATCGATCCGAAATCAATTGGTGTAAGAAATTGGACAATTCAAGTTCGCACCCAGTTCGTTCCTTACATGGAGTGGTTGGTGTTTTCAATAGTTCTATCGATTGGATTTCACTCCAAACTCACCAAATGACTCCTTCCACCTTATTATGATGTTGCCCAGGTTTTGGAATCTATCCGAAAGCAATAGGTGTAAGAAATTGGACAATTCAAGTTCGCACCCAGTTCGTTCCTTACATGGAGTGGTTGGTGTTTTCAATGGTTCTATCGATTGGAGTTCACTCTAAACTCACCAAATGACTCCTTCCACCTTATTGTGATGTTGCCCAAGTTTTGGAATCTATCCGAAATCAATTGGTGTAAGAAATTGGACAATTCAAGTTCGCACCCCAGTTCGTTCCTTACATGGAGTGGTTGGTGTTTTCAATGGTTCTATCGATTGGATTTCACTCTAAACTCACCAAATGACTCCTTCCACCTTATTGTGATGTTGCCCAAGTTTTGGAATCAATCCGAAATCAATTGGTGTAAGAAATTGGACAATACAAGTTCGCACCCAGTTCGTTCCTTACATGGAGTGGTTGGTGTTTTCAATAGTTCTAGCGATTCGATTTCACTCAAAACTCACCAAATGACTCCTCCCACCTTATTATGATGTTGCCCAAGTTTTGGAATCGATCCGAAATCAATAGGTGTAAGAAATTGGACAATTCAAGTTCGCACCCAGTTCGTTCCTTACATGGAGTGGTTGGTGTTTTCAATAGTTCTATCGATTGGATTTCACTCCAAACTCACCAAATGACTCCTTCCACCTTATTATGATGTTGCCCAAGTTTTGGAATCGAATCCGAAAGCAATAGGTGTAAGAAATTGGACAATTCAAGTTCGCACCCAGTTCGTTCCTTACATGAAGTGGTTGGAGTTTTGCTTAGTTCTAGCGATTGGATTTCACTCAAAACTCACCAAATGACTCCTCCCACCTTATTATGATGTTGCCCAAGTTTTAGAATCTATCCGAAATCAATAGGTGTAAGAAATTGGACAATTCAAGTTCGCACCCAGTTCGTTCCTTACATGGACTGGTTGGAGTTTTGCTTAGTTCTAGCGATTGGATTTCACTCAAAACTCACCAAATGACTCCTCCCACCTTATTATGATGTTGCCCAAGTTTTGGAATCGAATCCGAAATCAATTGGTGTAAGAAATTGGACAATTCAAGTTCGCACCCAGTTCGTTCCTTACATGGAGTGGTTGGTGTTTTCAATAGTTCTATCGATTGGATTTCACTCCAAACTCACCAAATGACTCCTTCCACCTTATTATGATGTTGCCCAGGTTTTGGAATCTATCCGAAAGCAATAGGTGTAAGAAATTGGACAATTCAAGTTCGCACCCAGTTCGTTCCTTACATGGAGTGGTTGGTGTTTTCAATGGTTCTATCGATTGGAGTTCACTCTAAACTCACCAAATGACTCCTTCCACGTTATTGTGATGTTGCCCAAGTTTTGGAATCGAATCCGAAATCAATTGGTGTAAGAAATTGGACAATTCAAGTTCGCACCCAGTTCGTTCCTTACATGGAGTGGTTGGTGTTTTCAATGGTTCTATCGATTGGAGTTCACTCTAAACTCACCAAATGACTCCTTCCACCTTATTGTGATGTTGCCCAAGTTTTGGAATCTATCCGAAATCAATTGGTGTAAGAAATTGGACAATTCAAGTTCGCACCCAGTTCGTTCCTTACATGGAGTGGTTGGTGTTTTCAATAGTTCTATCGATTGGATTTCACTCCAAACTCACCAAATGACTCCTTCCACCTTATTATGATGTTGCCCAGGTTTTGGAATCTATCCGAAAGCAATAGGTGTAAGAAATTGGATAATTCAAGTTCGCACCCAGTTCGTTCCTTACATGGAGTGGTTGGAGTTTTGCTTAGTTCTAGCGATTGGATTTCACTCAAAACTCACCAAATAACTCCTCCCACCTTATTATGATGTTGCCCAAGTTTTGGAATCTATCCGAAATCAATAGGTGTAAGAAATTGGACAATTCAAGTTCGCACCCAAGTTCGTTCCTTACATGGAGTGGTTGGAGTTTTGCTTAGTTCTAGCGATTGGATTTCACTCAAAACTCACCAAATAACTCCTCCCACCTTATTATGATGTTGCCCAAGTTTTGGAATCGAATCCGAAATCAATTGGTGTAAGAAATTGGACAATTCAAGTTCGCACCCAGTTCGTTCCTTACATGGAGTGGTTGGTGTTTTCAATGGTTCTATCGATTGGATTTCACTCTAAACTCACCAAATGACTCCTTCCACCTTATTGTGATGTTGCCCAAGTTTTGGAATCGATCCGAAATCAATTGGTGTAAGAAATTGGACAATTCAAGTTCGCACCCAGTTCGTTCCTTACATGGAGTGGTTGGTGTTTTCAATGGTTCTACCAATTGGATTTCACTCAAAACTCACCAAATGACTCCTTCCACCTTATTGTGATGTTGCCCAAGTTTTGCAATCGATCCGAAATCAATTGGTGTAAGAAATTGGACAATTCAAGTTCGCACCCAAGTTCGTTCCTTACATGGAGTGGTTGGTGTTTTCAATAGTTCTACCAATTGGATTTCACTCCAAACTCACCAAATGACTCCTTCCACCTTATTATGATGTTGCCCAAGTTTTGGAATCGAATCCGAAAGCAATAGGTGTAAGAAATTGGACAATTCAAGTTCGCACCCAGTTCGTTCCTTACATGAAGTGGTTGGAGTTTTGCTTAGTTCTAACGATTGGATTTCACTCAAAACTCACCAAATGACTCCTCCCACCTTATTATGATGTTGCCCAAGTTTTGGAATCGAATCCGAAATCAATAGGTGTAAGAAATTGGACAATTCAAGTTCGCACCCAGTTCGTTCCTTACATGCACTGGTTGGAGTTTTGCTTAGTTCTAGCGATTGGATTTTACTCAAAACTCAACAAATGACTCCTCCCACCTTATTATGATGTTGCCCAAGTTTTGGAATCGAATCCGAAATCAATACGTGTAAGAAATTGGACAATTCAAGTTCGTACCCAGCTTCGTTCCTTACATGGAGTGGTTGGTGATTTCAATAGTTCTATTGATTGGATTTCACTCCAAACTCACCAAATGACTCCTTCCACCTTATTATGATGTTGCCCAAGTTTTGGAATCTATCCGAAATCAACAGGTGTAAAAAATTGGACAATTCAAGTTCGCACCCCAGTTCGTTCCTTACATGGAGTGGTTGGTGTTTTCAATAGTTCTATCGATTGGATTTCACTCCAAACTCACCAAATGACTCCTTCCACCTTATTATGATGTTGTCCAAGTTTTGGAATCTATCCGAAAGCAATAGGTGTAAGAAATTGGACAATTCAAGTTCGCACCCAGTTCGTTCCTTACATGAAGTGGTTGGAGTTTTGCTTAGTTCTAGCGATTGGATTTCACTCAAAACTCACCAAATAACTCCTCCCACCTTATTATGATGTTGCCCAAGTTTTGGAATCGATCCGAAATCAACATGTGTAAGAAATTGGACAATTCAAGTTTGCACCCAGTTCGTTCCTTACATGGAGTGGTTGGTGTTTTCAATAGTTCTATCGATTGGATTTCACTCTAAACTCACCAAATGACTCCTTCCACCTTATTGTGATGTTGCCCAAGTTTTGGAATCGATCCGAAATCAATAGGTGTAAGAAATTGGACAATTCAAGTTCGCACCCAGTTCGTTCCTTACATGGAGTGGTTGGTGTTTTCAATAGTTCTACCAATTGGATTTCACTCCAAAACTCACCAAATGACTCCTTCCACCTTATTATGATGTTGCCCAAGTTTTGGAATCTATCCGAAATCAATAGGTGTAAGAAATTGGACAATACAAGTTCGCACCCAAGTTCGTTCCTTACATGGAGTGGTTGGTGTTTTCCATAGTTCTAGCGATTGGATTTCACTCAAAACTCACCAAATGACTCCTCCCACCTTATTATGATGTTGCCCAAGTTTTGGAATCTATCCTGAAATCAATAGGTGTAAGAAATTGGACAATTCAAGTTCGTAACCCAGTTCGTTCCTTACATGGAGTGGTTGGTGTTTTCAATAGTTCTATCGATTGGATTTCACTCCAAACTCACCAAATGACTCCTTCCACCTTATTATGATGTTGCCCAAGTTTTGGAATCTATCCGAAATCAATTGGTGTAAGAAATTGGACAATTCAAGTTCGCACCCAGTTCGTTCCTTACATGGAGTGGTTGGTGTTTTCAATAGTTCTATCGATTGGATTTCACTCCAAACTCACCAAATGACTCCTTCCACCTTATTATGATGTTGCCCAGGTTTTGGAATCTATCCGAAAGCAATAGGTGTAAGAAATTGGACAATTCAAGTTCGCACCAAGTTCGTTCCTTACATGGAGTGGTTGGTGTTTTGCTTAGTTCTAGCGATTGGATTTCACTCAAAACTCACCAAATGACTCCTCCCACCTTATTATGATGTTGCCCAAGTTTTGGAATCGATTCGAAATCAATTGGTGTAAGAAATTGGACAATTCAAGTTCGCACCCAGCTTCGTTCCTTACATGGAGTGGTTGGTGTTTTCAATGGTTCTATCGATTGGAGTTCACTCTAAACTCACCAAATGACTCCTTCCACCTTATTGTGATGTTGCCCAAGTTTTGGAATCGAATCCGAAATCAATTGGTGTAAGAAATTGGACAATTCAAGTTCGCACCCAGTTCGTTCCTTACATGGAGTGGTTGGTGTTTTCAATAGTTCTAGCGATTCGATTTCACTCAAAACTCACCAAATGACTCCTCCCACCTTATTATGATGTGCCCATGGAATCAAACCAAAAAAAAAACAGAAAAAAAAAAAAAAAAAAAAAAAACACAAACCCCTTTCTCCCTAATGGATGGTTGGTGTTTTCAATAGTTCTATCGATTGGATTTCACTCCAAACTCACCAAATGACTCCTTCCACCTTATTATGATGTTGCCCAAGTTTTGGAATCGAATCCGAAAGCAATAGGTGTAAGAAATTGGACAATTCAAGTTCGCACCCAGTTCGTTCCTTACATGAAGTGGTTGGAGTTTTGCTTAGTTCTAGCGATTGGATTTCACTCAAAACTCAACAAATGACTCCTCCCACCTTATTATGATGTTGCCCAAGTTTTGGAATCTATCCGAAATCAATAGGTGTAAGAAATTGGACAATTCAAGTTCGTACCCAGTTCGTTCCTTACATGGAGTGGTTGGTGTTTTCCATAGTTCTAGCGATTGGATTTCACTCCAAACTCACCAAATGACTCCTTCCACCTTATTATGATGTTGCCCAAGTTTTGGAATCTATCCGAAATCAATTGGTGTAAAAATTGGACAATTCAAGTTCGCACCAAGTTCGTTCCTTACATGGAGTGGTTGGTGTTTTCAATAGTTCTATCGATTGGATTTCACTCCAAACTCACCAAATGACTCCTTCCACCTTATTATGATGTTGCCCAGGTTTTGGAATCTATCCGAAAGCAATAGGTGTAAGAAATTGGACAATTCAAGTTCGCACCAAGTTCGTTCCTTACATGGAGTGGTTGGTGTTTTTTCAATGGTTCTAGCGATTGGATTTCACTCAAAACTCACCAAATGACTCCTTCCACCTTATTATGATGTTGCCCAAGTTTTGGAATCGATTCGAAATCAATTGGTGTAAGAAATTGGACAATTCAAGTTCGCACCCAGTTCGTTCCTTACATGGAGTGGTTGGTGTTTTCAATGGTTCTATCGATTGGAGTTCACTCTAAACTCACCAAATGACTCCTTCCACCTTATTGTGATGTTGCCCAAGTTTTGGAATCCGAAATCAATTGGTGTAAGAAATTGGACAATACAAGCAATTGGGCGCCGGTTGCCCAAGTTTTGACCCAAATCAATCGTGTAAGAAATTGGACAATTCAAGTTCGTACCTCGTTCCTTACATGGAGTGGTTGGTGTTTTCAATAGTTCTATCGATTGGATTTCACTCCAAACTCACCAAATGACTCCTTCCACCTTATTATGATGTTGCCCAAGTTTTGGAATCGATCCGAAAGCAATAGGTGTAAGAAATTGGACAATTCAAGTTCGCACCCAGTTCGTTCCTTACATGAAGTGGTTGGAGTTTTGCTTAGTTCTAGCGATTGGATTTCACTCAAAACTCACCAAATAACTCCTCCCACCTTATTATGATGTTACCCAAGTTTTGGAATCGAATCCGAAATCAATTGGTGTAAGAAATTGGACAATTCAAGTTCGCACCCAGTTCGTTCCTTACATGGAGTGGTTGGTGTTTTCAATGGTTCTATCGATTGGAGTTCACTCTAAACTCACCAAATGACTCCTTCCACCTTATTGTGATGTTGCCCAAGTTTTGGAATCGAATCCGAAATCAATTGGTGTAAGAAATTGGACAATTCAAGTTCGCACCCGAGTTCGTTCCTTACATGGAGTGGTTGGTGTTTTCAATAGTTCTATCGATTGGATTTCACTGCAAACTCACCAAATGACTCCTTCCACCTTATTATGATGTTGCCCAGGTTTTGGAATCTATCCGAAAGCAATAGGTGTAAGAAATTGGATAATTCAAGTTCGCACCCAGTTCGTTCCTTACATGGAGTGGTTGGAGTTTTGCTTAGTTCTAGCGATTGGATTTCACTCAAAACTCACCAAATAACTCCTCCCACCTTATTATGATGTTGCCCAAGTTTTGGAATCTATCCGAAATCAATAGGTGTAAGAAATTGGACAATTCAAGTTCGCACCCAGTTCGTTCCTTACATGGACTGGTTGGAGTTTTGCTTAGTTCTAGCGATTGGATTTCACTCAAAACTCACCAAATAACTCCTCCCACCTTATTATGATGTTGCCCAAGTTTTGGAATCGATCCGAAATCAATTGGTGTAAGAAATTGGACAATTCAAGTTCGCACCCAGCTTCGTTCCTTACATGGAGTGGTTGGTGTTTTCAATGGTTCTATCGATTGGAGTTCACTCTAAACTCACCAAATGACTCCTTCCACCTTATTGTGATGTTGCCCAAGTTTTGGAATCGATCCGAAATCAATTGGTGTAAGAAATTGAACAATTCAAGTTCGCACCCAAGTTCGTTCCTTACATGGAGTGGTTGGTGTTTTCAATGGTTCTATCGATTGGAGTTCACTCTAAACTCACCAAATGACTCCTTCCACGTTATTGTGATGTTGCCCAAGTTTTGCAATCGATCCGAAATCAATTGGTGTAAGAAATTGGACAATTCAAGTTCGCACCCAGTTCGTTCCTTACATGGAGTGGTTGGTGTTTTCAATAGTTCTATCGATTGGATTTCACTCCAAACTCACCAAATGACTCCTTCCACCTTATTATGATGTTGCCCAAGTTTTGGAATCGAATCCGAAAGCAATAGGTGTAAGAAATTGGACAATTCAAGTTCGCACCCAGTTCGTTCCTTACATGAAGTGGTTGGAGTTTTGCTTAGTTCTAACGATTGGATTTCACTCAAAACTCACCAAATAACTCCTCCCACCTTATTATGATGTTGCCCAAGTTTTGGAATCGAATCCGAAATCAATAGGTGTAAGAAATTGGACAATTCAAGTTCGCACCCAGTTCGTTCCTTACATGCACTGGTTGGAGTTTTGCTTAGTTCTAGCGATTGGATTTTACTCAAAACTCAACAAATGACTCCTCCCACCTTATTATGATGTTGCCCAAGTTTTGGAATCGAATCCGAAATCAATACGTGTAAGAAATTGGACAATTCAAGTTCGTACCCAGTTCGTTCCTTACATGGAGTGGTTGGTGATTTCAATAGTTCTATCGATTGGATTTCACTCCAAACTCACCAAATGACTCCTTCCACCTTATTATGATGTTGCCCAAGTTTTGGAATCTATCCGAAATCAACAGGTGTAAAAAATTGGACAATTCAAGTTCGCACCCATTTCGTTCCTTACATGGAGTGGTTGGTGTTTTCAATAGTTCTATCGATTGGATTTCACTCCAAACTCACCAAATGACTCCTTCCACCTTATTATGATGTTGTCCAAGTTTTGGAATCGAATCCGAAAGCAATAGGTGTAAGAAATTGGACAATTCAAGTTCGCACCCAGTTCGTTCCTTACATGAAGTGGTTGGAGTTTTGCTTAGTTCTAGCGATTGGATTTCACTCAAAACTCACCAAATAACTCCTCCCACCTTATTATGATGTTGCCCAAGTTTTGGAATCGATCCGAAATCAACATGTGTAAAAAAGTGGACAATTCAAGTTTGCACCCAGTTCGTTCCTTACATGGAGTGGTTGGTGTTTTCAATAGTTCTATCGATTGGATTTCACTCTAAACTCACCAAATGACTCCTTCCACCTTATTGTGATGTTGCCCAAGTTTTGGAATCGATCCGAAATCAATAGGTGTAAGATATTGGACAATTCAAGTTCGCACCCAGTTCGTTCCTTACATGGAGTGGTTGGTGTTTTCAATAGTTCTACCAATTCGATTTCACTCAAAACTCACCAAATGACTCCTCCCACCTTATTATGATGTTGCCCAAGTTTTGAATCGATCCGAAATCAATAGGTGTAAGAAATTGGACAATACAAGTTCGCACCCAGTTCGTTCCTTACATGGAGTAGTTGGTGTTTTCAATAGTTCTAGCGATTCGATTTCACTCAAAACTCACCAAATGACTCCTCCCACCTTATTATGATGTTGCCCAAGTTTTGGAATCGATCTGAAATCAATAGGTGTAAGAAATTGGACAATTCAAGTTCGCACCCCGTTCGTTCCTTACATGGACTGGTTGGAGTTTTGCTTAGTTCTAGCGATTGGATTTCACTCAAAACTCACCAAATAACTCCTCCCACCTTATTATGATGTTGCCCAAGTATTGGAATCGAATCCGAAATCAATTGGTGTAAGAAATTGGACAATTCAAGTTCGCACCCAGTTCGTTCCTTACATGGAGTGGTTGATGTTTTCAATGGTTCTATCGATTGGATGTTGGACAGATTTTACTCTATCTATTTCTCGCAAGTGCACGAACCAATTATAGTATAGGAATGCAAGCACGAGGTCGTTCCCAGAGACTTGGATGAAAAATACTTATTACTACTACTTAGACTCACAAGTAATTCTAAGACTAAACAGAATTTAAATGAAGTTTTGTTGAGTTTGTTTGGAGTAACAACTACAAAAAGGGAAAGCAAATAGCAAGTGACTGAAAACCACTAAAAGGGAATGCAAAATAGCAAGTGATTAGCAAGTAGATGTTTAGAAAAATTAGAGAGAAAGGAGACAAGCACTAGGGTTTCAACTTCACCATGACAATCCAATTTCAAGCAACAAGTTAACAATCACCTAAGTTGATTACAATTTCTGGAGTTCGTTCTTTCTTATGTATGATTATCCATATGGTGTTTGGTTTTAATCAAGTACTCAGAAACACAACTTAGCTATGGTGTTTAGTCTAGGCTATGAATCTGAATCCATTAAGCTTAAGAAGAACACAAAAGAACCAAGTAAACATTTAAACATGGTGTTTGTCCTAAATGCATTACCCACTCATTCACTAATCGGTTCAAGAGTCATATGGTGTTTATGTAAACTTGAACTAGATAACCAACATGCATGTGTTCATAATGGCCAGTTATTTAAACATGCATAAAGATTCAACTAAGAACAAGTGAATGAGACCAGAAAATTAGAAGTAATCAACAAGAGTAACATTAACTTAAAAACATGAAATTGTCTTGTCAGGTTACATTGAAACCCTAGCTATGGATTTAGCTGCTCATAATGAGAAAGAAATTAAGATAGAAATGAGAAAACATAATGAATGCAATAAGAGTAGAAAAACCCCTTTTCTGAAGTTCTTGTGGTGTCCAAGGCTTCTCCAAGTGCTTCTCCACGTCTAATGCTTCTCCAAATGCTTTCCCATATCTAGAAGGATGTATGACAGCCAAGGAGATGATTGGGGATGAATTTGGGTGAGTTGTGATGGTAGAGAAAGAGGAAATTCGTAGGGAAATGGAAGGAAGGTTTACTGGAGCTGTTTTGGTGATTTGAGGCAGTTTGGAGTGTTGGGTTCATTTCTGAAGTGTTTGGGATTGTGAGAGTGTTTGAGGATAATTTCTGAATGTGTTTGGGAAAATGATGGAAGTGTTTGAGGGAGGATGGAGTGAAGGATGGCTGAATTGTGGGGTTGTGAATCCCAGGCTTGCACACAGAGTGTATGGGAGTGTTTAAGGATGGATGGAGAGGGTTTTGTGGGGTTGTGAATCCCAGGCTTGCACACACTTTGAATCTGGAATGGATGTTGTATTTATAGGGAGAGGGAAGTAAGAAATCAGAATTAATTATGGCAATCACCTAACACACTTGCAATTGAAAATCAGAATGTGGTTGCTGCACTTCACCAACTAATCCCACCAGCAGCCATAGCTCATCATCATGTCAGCATGACCAAGCTTCCATCCAGAAACCAATAGCTCATCCTCATGTCTGCATGACCAAGCAAGCAATGAGCTCATCTGCAAGTCAGCATGATGTGTATTTTGATGGGCTCACGGATTGGGCTTGGATTAATCAATTGATGAGTTTGAGCTGTCTATATTGAAGTTCAGAATGTCTTGTTTCCAAGCACACGTGAAATGGCCCAATCCAAGCACAGATGAAGAAGATAAGTCCGAAATGAACTTCTAACTCAGTCTCCAGTTTTTACACATTATTTTCACCATTTTACTTCAAATGCCTCAAGTGATACCTAGAGCTCAATAAACTGAATAACAAACACAAAAGAGGTTAAAAGCACAAGGTTAACTCAAAAACATAACTAAATCATAAGCAATAAGGGTACAAAATGATATACAATTGTGAAACGAACATTGGAGTTCACTCTAAACTCACCAAATGACTCCTTCCACCTTATTGTGATGTTGCCCAAGTTTTGGAATCGATCCGAAATCAATTGGTGGAAGATATTGGACAATTCAAGTTCGCACCCAGTTCGTTCCTTACATGGAGTGGTTGGTGTTTTAAATAGTTCTACCAATTCGATTTCACTCAAAACTCACCAAATGACTCCTCCCACCTTATTATGATGTTGCCCAAGTTTTGGAATCGATCCGAAATCAATAGGTGTAAGAAATTGGACAATACAAGTTCGCACCCAGTTCGTTCCTTACATGGAGTGGTTGGTGTTTTCAATAGTTCTAGCGATTCGATTTCACTCAAAACTCACCAAATGACTCCTCCCACCTTATTATGATGTTGCCCAAGTTTTGGAATCGAAATCCGAAATCAATACGTGTAAGAAATTGGACAATTCAAGTTCGCACCCAAGTTCGTTCCTTACATGGAGTGGTTGGTGTTTTCAATAGTTCTATCGATTGGATTTCACTCCAAACTCACCAAATGACTCCTTCCACCTTATTATGATGTTGCCCAAGTTTTGGAATCGAATCCGAAAGCAATAGGTGTAAGAAATTGGACAATTCAAGTTCGCACCCAAGTTCGTTCCTTACATGAAGTGGTTGGAGTTTTGCTTAGTTCTAGCGATTGGATTTCACTCAAAACTCACCAAATAACTCCTCCCACCTTATTATGATGTTGCCCAAGTTTTGGAATCGAATCCGAAATCAACAGGTGTAAAAAATTGGACAATTCAAGTTCGCACCCAGTTCGTTCCTTACATGGAGTGGTTGGTGTTTTCAATAGTTCTATCGATTGGATTTCACTCTAAACTCACCAAATAACTCCTTCCACCTTATTGTGATGTTGCCCAAGTTTTGGAATCGATCCGAAATCAATAGGTGTAACATATTGGACAATTCAAGTTCGCACCAAGTTCGTTCCTTACATGGAGTGGTTGGTGTTTTCAATAGTTCTACCAATTCGATTTCACTCAAAACTCACGAAATGACTCCTCCCACCTTATTATGATGTTGCCCAAGTTTTGAATCGATCCGAAATCAATAGGTGTAAGAAATTGGACAATACAAGTTCGCACCAAGTTCGTTCCTTACATGGAGTGGTTGGTGTTTTCAATAGTTCTAGCGATTCGATTTCACTCAAAACTCACCAAATGACTCCTCCCACCTTATTATGATGTTGCCCAAGTTTTGGAATTCAAAATGAAATCAATAGGTGAATAAGAAATTGGACAATACAAGTCCCGGGCTTCACTCAAAACTCACAAATGACTCCTCCACCTATTATGATGTTGCCAAGTTTGAATGAACCGAAATCAATAGGTGTAAGAAATTGATCGTTCCTTACATGGAGTGGTTGGTGTTTTCAATAGTTCTAGCGATTGGATTTCACTCAAAACTCACCAAATGACTCCTCCCACCTTATTATGATGTTGCCCAAGTTTTGGAATCGAATCCGAAATCAATAGGTGCAAGAAATTGGACAATACAAGTTCGCACCCAGTTCGTTCCTTACATGGAGTGGTTGGTGTTTTCAATGGTTCTATCGATTGGAGTTCACTCTAAACTCACCAAATGACTCCTTCCACCTTATTGTGATGTTGCCCAAGTTTTGGAATCGATCCGAAATCAATTGGTGGAAGATATTGGACAATTCAAGTTCGCACCTAAAGTTCGTTCCTTACATGGAGTGGTTGGTGTTTTCAATGGTTCTATCGATTGGAGTTCACTCTAAACTCACCAAATGACTCCTTCCACCTTATTCTAATGTTGCCCAAGTTTTTGGAATCGATCCGAAATCAATTGGTGTAAGAAATTGGACAATTCAAGTTCGCACCCAGTTCGTTCCTTACATGGAGTGGTTGGTGTTTTCAATGGTTCTATCGATTGGATTTCACTCTAAACTCACCAAATGACTCCTTCCACCTTATTGTGATGTTGCCCAAGTTTTGGAATCGAATCCGAAATCAATAGGTGTAAGATATTGGACAATTCAAGTTCGCACCCAGTTCGTTCCTTACATGGAGTGGTTGGAGTTTTGCTTAGTTCTAGCGATTGGATTTCACTCAAAACTCACCAAATAACTCCTCCCACCTTATTCTAATGTTGCCCAAGTTTTGGAATCGAATCCGAAATCAATTGGTGTAAGAAATTGGACAATTCAAGTTCGCACCCAGTTCGTTCCTTACATGGAGTGGTTGGTGTTTTCAATGGTTCTATCGATTGGATTTCACTCTAAACTCACCAAATGACTCCTTCCACCTTATTGTGATGTTGCCCAAGTTTTGGAATCGAATCCGAAATCAATAGGTGTAAGATATTGGACAATTCAAGTTCGCACCCAGTTCGTTCCTTACATGGAGTGGTTGGTGTTTTCAATAGTTCTACCAATTCGATTTCACTCAAAACTCTCCAAATGACTCCTCCCACCTTATTATGATGTTGCCCATGTTTTGAATCGATCCGAAATCAATAGGTGTAAGAAATTGGACAATACAAGTTCGCACCCAAGTTCGTTCCTTACATGGAGTAGTTGGTGTTTTCAATAGTTCTAGCGATTCGATTTCACTCAAAACTCACCAAATGACTCCTCCCACCTTATTATGATGTTGCCCAAGTTTTGGAATCGAATCCGAAATCAATAGGTGTAAGAAATTGGACAATTCAAGTTCGCACCCCGTTCGTTCCTTACATGGAGTGGTTGGAGTTTTGCTTAGTTCTAGCGATTGGATTTCACTCAAAACTCACCAAATAACTCCTCCCACCTTATTCTGATGTTGCCCAAGTTTTGGAATCGAATCCGAAATCAATTGGTGTAAGAAATTGGACAATTCAAGTTCGCACTCAGTTCGTTCCTCACATGGAGTGGTTGGTGTTTTCAATGGTTCTATCGATTGGAGTTCACTCTAAACTCACCAAATGACTCCTTCCACCTTATTGTGATGTTGCCCAAGTTTTGGAATCCATCCGAAATCAATTGGTGTAAGATATTGGACAATTCAAGTTCACACCCAAGGTTCGTTCCTTACATGGAGTGGATGGTGTTTTCAATAGTTCTACCAATTCGATTTCACTCAAAACTCACCAAATGACTCCTCCCACCTTATTATGATGTTGCCCAAGTTTTGGAATCGATCCGAAATCAAAAGAATGATTAAGTCGAAATCAATTGGTGTAAGAAATTGGACAATTCAATGAATCCGAAATCAATTGGTGGAAGAATTGGACAATTCAAGTTCGTTCCTTACATGGAGTGGTTGGTGTTTTCAATGGTTCTATCGATTGGAGTTCACTCTAAACTCACCAAATGACTCCTTCCACCTTATTGTGATGTTGCCCAAGTTTTGGAATCCATCCGAAATCAATTGGTGTAAGATATTGGACAATTCGAGTTCGCACCCAGTTCGTTCCTTACATGGAGTGGATGGTGTTTTCAATAGTTCTACCAATTCGATTTCACTCAAAACTCACCAAATGACTCCTCCCACCTTATTATGATGTTGCCCAAGTTTTGGAATCGATCCGAAATCAATAGGTGTAAGAAATTGGACAATTCAAGTTCGCACCCAGTTCGTTCCTTACATGGAGTGGTTGGTGTTTTCAATAGTTCTATCGATTGGATTTCACTCCAAACTCACCAAATGACTCCTTCCACCTTATTATGATGTTGCCCAAGTTTTGGAATCGAATCCGAAATCAATTGGTGTAAGAAATGCAATAGGTGTAAGAAATTGTACAATTCAAGATTTTCGCAAATGACTCCTTCCACCTTATTGTGATGTTCCTTACATGAAGTGGTTGGAGTTTTGCTTAGTTCTAGCGATTGGATTTCACTCAAAACTCACCAAATAACTCCTCCCACCTTATTATGATGTTGCCCAAGTTTTGGAATCGAATCCGAAATCAATAGGTGTAAGAAATTGGACAATTCAAGTTCGCACCCAGTTCGTTCCTTACATGGAGTGGTTGGTGTTTTCAATAGTTCTATCGATTGGATTTCACTCTAAACTCACCAAATGACTCCTTCCACCTTATTGTGATGTTGCCCAAGTTTTGGAATCGAAATCAATAGGTGAAAATCAATACTTGTAACATATTGGACAATTCAAGTTCGCACCACAGTTCGTTCCTTACATGGAGTGGTTGGTGTTTTCAATAGTTCTACCAATGTAGATTTCACTCAAAACTCACCAAATGACTCCTCCCACCTTATTATGATGTTGCCCAAGTTTTGAATCGATCCGAAATCAATAGGTGTAAGAAATTGGACAATACAAGTTCGCAATTAGTTCGTTCCTTACATGGAGTAGTTGGTGTTTTCAATAGTTCTAGCGATTCGATTTCACTCAAAACTCACCAAATGACTCCTCCCACCTTATTATGATGTTGCCCAAGTTTTGGAATCGATCCGAAATCAATACGTGTAAGAAATTGGACAATTCAAGTTCGCACCCAGTTCGTTCCTTACATGGAGTAGTTGGTGTTTTCAATAGTTCTAGCGATTCGATTTCACTCAAAACTCACCAAATGACTCCTCCCACCTTATTATGATGTTGCCCAAGTTTTGGAATCGAATCCGAAATCAATAGGTGTAAGAAATTGGACAATTCAAGTTCGCACCCCGTTCGTTCCTTACATGGACTGGTTGGAGTTTTGCTTAGTTCTAGCGATTGGATTTCACTCAAAACTCACCAAATAACTCCTCCCACCTCATTATGATGTTGCCCAAGTTTTGGAATCGAATCCGAAATCAACAGGTGTAAAAAATTGGACAATTCAAGTTCGCACCCAGTTCGTTCCTTACATGGAGTGGTTGGTGTTTTCAATAGTTCTATCGATTGGATTTCACTCTAAACTCACCAAATGACTCCTTCCACCTTATTGTGATGTTGCCCAAGTTTTGGAATCGAATCCGAAATCAATAGGTGTAACATATTGGACAATTCAAGTTCGCACCCAGTTCGTTCCTTACATGGAGTGGTTGGTGTTTTCAATAGTTCTACCAATTCGATTTCACTCAAAACTCACCAAATGACTCCTCCCACCTTATTATGATGTTGCCCAAGTTTTGAATCGATCCGAAATCAATAGGTGTAAGAAATTGGACAATACAAGTTCGCACCCAGTTCGTTCCTTACATGGAGTAGTTGGTGTTTTCAATAGTTCTAGCGATTCGATTTCACTCAAAACTCACCAAATGACTCCTCCCACCTTATTATGATGTTGCCCAAGTTTTGGAATCGAATCCGAAATCAATACGTGTAAGAAATTGGACAATTCAAGTTCGCACCCCGTTCGTCTCCTTACATGGACTGGTTGGAGTTTTGCTTAGTTCTAGCGATTGGATTTCACTCAAAACTCACCAAATAACTCCTCCCACCTTATTATGATGTTGCCCAAGTTTTGGAATCGATCCGAAATCAACAGGTGTAAAAAATTGGACAATTCAAGTTCGCACCCAGTTCGTTCCTTACATGGAGTGGTTGGTGTTTTCAATAGTTCTATCGATTGGATTTCACTCTAAACTCACCAAATGACTCCTTCCACCTTATTGTGATGTTGCCCAAGTTTTGGAATCAATCCGAAATCAATAGGTGTAACATATTGGACAATTCAAGTTCGCACCCAAGTTCGTTCCTTACATGGAGTGGTTGGTGTTTTCAATAGTTCTACCAATTCGATTTCACTCAAAACTCACCAAATGACTCCTCCCACCTTATTATGATGTTGCCCAAGTTTTGAATCTGAAATCAATAGGTGTAAGAAATTGGACAATACAAGTTCGCACCCAGTTCGTTCCTTACATGGAGTAGTTGGTGTTTTCAATAGTTCTAGCGATTCGATTTCACTCAAAACTCACCAAATGACTCCTCCCACCTTATTATGATGTTGCCCAAGTTTTGGAATCGAATCCGAAATCAATAGGTGTAAGAAATTGGACAATACAAGTTCGCACCCAGTTCTTTCCTCACATGGAGTGGTTGGTGTTTTCAATGGTTCTATCGATTGGAGTTCACTCTAAACTCACCAAATGACTCCTTCCACCTTATTGTGATGTTACCCAAGTTTTGGAATCGATCCGAAATCAATTGGTGGAAGATATTGGACAATTCAAGTTCGCACCCAAGTTCGTTCCTTACATGGAGTAGTTGGTGTTTTCAATAGTTCTAGCGATTCGATTTCACTCAAAACTCACCAAATGACTCCTCCCACCTTATTATGATGTTGCCCAAGTTTTGGAATCGAATCCGAAATCAATAGGTGTAAGAAATTGGACAATTCAAGTTCGCACCCCGTTCGTTCCTTACATGGACTGGTTGGAGTTTTGCTTAGTTCTAGCGATTGGATTTCACTCAAAACTCACCAAATAACTCCTCCCACCTTATTCTGATGTTGCCCAAGTTTTGGAATCGAATCCGAAATCAATAGGTGTAAGAAATTGGACAATACAAGTTCGCACCCAGTTCTTTCCTCACATGGAGTGGTTGGTGTTTTCAATGGTTCTATCGATTGGATTTCACTCTAAACTCACCAAATGACTCCTTCCACCTTATTGTGATGTTACCCAAGTTTTGGAATCGATCCGAAATCAATTGGTGTAAGAATATTGGACAATTCAAGTTCGCACCCAGTTCGTTCCTTACATGGAGTAGTTGGTGTTTTCAATAGTTCTAGCGATTCGATTTCACTCAAAACTCACCAAATGACTCCTCCCACCTTATTATGATGTTGCCCAAGTTTTGGAATCGAATCCGAAATCAATAGGTGTAAGAAATTGGACAATTCAAGTTCGCACCCGTTCGTTCCTTACATGGAGTGGTTGGTGTTTTGCTTAGTTCTAGCGATTGGATTTCACTCAAAACTCACCAAATGACTCCTCCCACCTTATTCTGATGTTGCCCAAGTTTTGGAATCGAATCCGAAATCAATTGGTGTAAGAAATTGGACAATTCAAGTTCGCACAGTTCGTTCCTTACATGGAGTGGTTGGTGTTTTCAATGGTTCTATCGATTGGATTTCACTCTAAACTCACCAAATGACTCCTTCCACCTTATTGTGATGTTGCCCAAGTTTTGGAATCGATCCGAAATCAATAGGTGTAAGATATTGGACAATTCAAGTTCGCACCCAGTTCGTTCCTTACATGGAGTAGTTGGTGTTTTCAATAGTTCTAGCGATTCGATTTCACTCAAAACTCACCAAATGACTCCTCCCACCTTATTATGATGTTGCCCAAGTTTTGGAATCGATCCGAAATCAATAGGTGTAAGAAATTGGACAATTCAAGTTCGCACCCCGTTCTTTCCTTACATGGAGTGGTTGGTGTTTTGCTTAGTTCTAGCGATTGGATTTCACTTAAAACTCACCAAATAACTCCTCCCACCTTATTATGATGTTGCCCAAGTTTTGGAATCGAATCCGAAATCAATTGGTGTAAGAAATTGGACAATTCAAGTTCGCACCCAGTTCGTTCCTTACATGGAGTGGTTGGTGTTTTCAATGGTTCTATCGATTGGATTTCACTCTAAACTCACCAAATGACTCCTTCCACCTTATTGTGATGTTGCCCAAGTTTTGGAATCGAATCCGAAATCAATAGGTGTAAGATATTGGACAATTCAAGTTCGCACCCAAGTTCGTTCCTTACATGGAGTAGTTGGTGTTTTCAATAGTTCTAGCGATTCGATTTCACTCAAAACTCACCAAATGACTCCTCCCACCTTATTATGATGTTGCCCAAGTTTTGAATCGAATCCGAAATCAATAGGTGTAAGAAATTGGACAATACAAGTTCGCACCCAGTTCGTTCCTTACATCGAGTAGTTGGTGTTTTCAATAGTTCTAGCGATTCGATTTCACTCAAAACTCACCAAATGACTCCTCCCACCTTATTATGATGTTGCCCAAGTTTTGGAATCGAATCCGAAATCAATAGGTGTAAGAAATTGGACAATACAAGTTCGCACCCAGTTCGTTCCTTACATGGAGTGGTTGGTGTTTTCAATGGTTCTATCGATTGGAGTTCACTCTAAACTCACCAAATGACTCCTTCCACCTTATTGTGATGTTGCCCAAGTTTTGGAATCGAATCCGAAATCAATTGGTGGAAGATATTGGACAATTCAAGTTCGCAGCCAGTTCGTTCCTTACATGGAGTGGTTGGTGTTTTCAATAGTTCTAGCGATTGATTTCACTAAACTACAAATGACTCTCACTTATTATGAGTTGCCAAGTTTTGTGAAATCAATAGGTGTAAGAAATTGGACAATACAAGTTCGCACCCAGTTCGTTCCTTACATGGAGTGGTTGGTGTTTACAATGGTTCTATCGATTAGATTTCACTCAAAACTCACCAAATGACTCCTCCCACCTTATTATGATGTTGCCCATGTTTTGGAATCGATCCGAAATCAATAGGTGTAAGAAATTGGACAATACAAGTTCGCACCCAGTTCGTTCCTTACATGGAGTAGTTGGTGTTTTCAATAGTTCTAGCGATTCGATTTCACTCAAAACTCACCAAATGACTCCTCCCACCTTATTATGATGTTGCCCAAGTTTTGGAATCGAATCCGAAATCAATAGGTGTAAGAAATTGGACAATACAAGTTCGCACCCAGTTCGTTCCTTACATGGAGTAGTTGGTGTTTTCAATAGTTCTAGCGATTCGATTTCACTCAAAACTCACCAAATGACTCCTCCCACCTTATTATGATGTTGCCCAAGTTTTGGAATCGAATCCGAAATCAATAGGTGTAAGAAATTGGACAATACAAGTTCGCACCCAGTTCGTTCCTTACATGGAGTGGTTGGTGTTTTCAATGGTTCTATCGATTGGAGTTCACTCTAAACTCACCAAATGACTCCTTCCACCTTATTGTGATGTTGCCCAAGTTTTGGAATCGAATCCGAAATCAATTGGTGGAAGATATTGGACAATTCAAGTTCGCAGTCGTTCCTTACATGGAGTGGTTCGTTCCTTACATGGAGTGGTTGGTGTTTCATCAAAACTCTCAAATAGTTCCTAGCCCAAGTTTTTCGAAATCAATAGGTGTAAGAAATTGGACAATACAAGTTCGCACCCAGTTCGTTCCTTACATGGAGTGGTTGGTGTTTACAATGGTTCTATCGATTCGATTTCACTCAAAACTCACCAAATGACTCCTCCCACCTTATTATGATGTTGCCCAAGTTTTGGAATCGATCCGAAATCAATAGGTGTAAGAAATTGGACAATACAAGTTCGCACCCAAGTTCGTTCCTTACATGGAGTAGTTGGTGTTTTCAATAGTTCTAGCGATTCGATTTCACTCAAAACTCACCAAATGACTCCTCCCACCTTATTATGATGTTGCCCAAGTTTTGGAATCGATCCGAAATCAATAGGTGTAAGAAATTGGACAATACAAGTTCGCACCCAGTTCGTTCCTTACATCGAGTAGTTGGTGTTTTCAATAGTTCTAGCGATTCGATTTCACTCAAAACTCACCAAATGACTCCTCCCACCTTATTATGATGTTGCCCAAGTTTTGGAATCGAATCCGAAATCAATAGGTGTAAGAAATTGGACAATACAAGTTCGCACCCAGTTCGTTCCTTACATGGAGTGGTTGGTGTTTTCAATGGTTCTATCGATTGGAGTTCACTCTAAACTCACCAAATGACTCCTTCCACCTTATTGTGATGTTGCCCAAGTTTTGGAATCGAATCCGAAATCAATTGGTGGAAGATATTGTACAATTCAAGTTCGCAGCCAAGTTCGTTCCTTACATGGAGTGGTTGGTGTTTTCAATAGTTCTAGCTTGAAATCAATAGGTGTAAGAAATTGGACAATACAAGTTCGCACCCAGTTCGTTCCTTACATGGAGTGGTTGGTGTTTACAATGGTTCTATCGATTCGATTTCACTCAAAACTCACCAAATGACTCCTCCCACCTTATTATGATGTTGCCCAAGTTTTGGAATCGAATCCGAAATCAATAGGTGTAAGAAATTGGACAATACAAGTTCGCACCCAGTTCGTTCCTTACATGGAGTAGTTGGTGTTTTCAATAGTTCTAGCGATTCGATTTCACTCAAAACTCACCAAATGACTCCTCCCACCTTATTATGATGTTGCCCAAGTTTTGGAATCGATCCGAAATCAATAGGTGTAAGAAATTGGACAATACAAGTTCGCACCCTAGTTCGTTCCTTACATCGAGTAGTTGGTGTTTTCAATAGTTCTAGCGATTCGATTTCACTCAAAACTCACCAAATGACTCCTCCCACCTTATTATGATGTTGCCCAAGTTTTGGAATCGAATCCGAAATCAATAGGTGTAAGAAATTGGACAATACAAGTTCGCACCCAGTTCGTTCCTTACATGGAGTGGTTGGTGTTTTCAATGGTTCTATCGATTGGAGTTCACTCTAAACTCACCAAATGACTCCTTCCACCTTATTGTGATGTTGCCCAAGTTTTGGAATCGATCCGAAATCAATTGGTGGAAGATATTGGACAATTCAAGTTCGCAGCCAGTTCGTTCCTTACATGGAGTGGTTGGTGTTTTCAATAGTTCTAGCTATTATGATGTTTCGAAATCAATAGGTGTAAGAAATTGGACAATACAAGTTCGCACCCTAGTTCGTTCCTTACATGGAGTGGTTGGTGTTTACAATGGTTCTATTGATTCGATTTCACTCAAAACTCACCAAATGACTCCTCCCACCTTATTATGATGTTGCCCATGTTTTGAATCGATCCGAAATCAATAGGTGTAAGAAATTGGACAATACAAGTTCGCACCCAGTTCGTTCCTTACATGGAGTGGTTGGTGTTTTCAATAGTTCTAGCGATTCGATTTCACTCAAAACTCACCAAATGACTCCTCCCACCTTATTATGATGTTGCCCAAGTTTTGGAATCGAATCCGAAATCAATAGGTGTAAGAAATTGGACAATACAAGTTCGCACCCAGTTCGTTCCTTACATGGAGTAGTTGGTGTTTTCAATAGTTCTAGCGATTCGATTTCACTCAAAACTCACCAAATGACTCCTCCCACCTTATTATGATGTTGCCCAAGTTTTGGAATCGAATCCGAAATCAATAGGTGTAAGAAATTGGACAATACAAGTTCGCACCCAGTTCGTTCCTTACATGGAGTGGTTGGTGTTTTCAATGGTTCTATCGATTGGAGTTCACTCTAAACTCACCAAATGACTCCTTCCACCTTATTGTGATGTTGCCCAATGTTTGGAATCGATCCGAAATCAATTGGTGGAAGATATTGGACAATTCAAGTTCGCAGCCAGTTCGTTCCTTACATGGAGTGGTTGGTGTTTTCAATAGTTCTAGCGATTCGATTTCACTCAAAACTCACCAAATGACTCCTCCCACCTTATTATGATGTTGCCCAAGTTTTGGAATCGATCCGTAATCAATAGGTGTAAGAAATTGGACAATACAATTTCACACCCAGTTCGTTCCTTACATGGAGTAGTTGGTGTTTTCAATAGTTCTAGCGATTCGATTTCACTCAAAACTCACCAAATGACTCCTCCCACCTTATTATGATGTTGCCCAAGTTTTGGAATCCAATCCGAAATCAATAGGTGTAAGAAATTGGACAATTCAAGTTCGCACCCCGTTCGTTCCTTACATGGACTGGTTGGAGTTTTGCTTAATTCTAGCGATTGGATTTCACTCAAAACTCACCAAAGAACTCCTCCCACCTTATTATGATGTTGCCCAAGTTTTGGAATCGAATCCGAAATCAATTGGTGTAAGAAATTGGACAATTCAAGTTCGCACCCAGTTCGTTCCTTACATGGAGTGGTTGGTGTTTTCAATGGTTCTATCGATTGGAGTTCACTCTAAACTCACCAAATGACTCCTTCCACCTTATTGTGATGTTGCCCAAGTTTTGGAATCGAATCCGAAATTAATTGGTGGAAGATATTGGACAATTCAAGTTCGCAGCCAGTTCGTTCCTTACATGGAGTGGTTGGTGTTTTCAATAGTTCTAGCGATTCGATTTCACTCAAAACTCACCAAATGACTCCTCCCACCTTATTATGATGTTGCCCAAGTTTTGGAATCGATCCGTAATCAATAGGTGTAAGAAATTGGACAATACAATTTCACACCCAGGTCGTTCCTTACATGGAGTAGTTGGTGTTTTCAATAGTTCTAGCGATTCGATTTCACTCAAAACTCACCAAATGACTCCTCCCACCTTATTATGATATTGCCCAAGTTTTGGAATCGATCCGAAATCAATAGGTGTAAGAAATTGGACAATTCAAGTTCGCACCCCGTTCGTTCCTTACATGGACTGGTTTCGAGTTTTGCTTAGTTCTAGCGATTGGATTTCACTCAAAACTCACCAAATAACTCCTCCCACCTTATTATGATGTTGCCCAAGTTTTGGAATCGAATCCGAAATCAATTGGTGTAAGAAATTGGACAATTCAAGTTCGCACCCAGTTCGTTCCTTACATGGAGTGGTTGGTGTTTTCAATGGTTCTATCGATTTGAGTTCACTCTAAACTCACCAAATGACTCCTTCCACCTTATTGTGATGTTGCCCAAGTTTTGGAATCGAATCCGAAATCAATTGGTGGAAGATATTGGACAATTCAAGTTCGCAGCCAGTTCGTTCCTTACATGGAGTGGTTGGTGTTTTCAATGGTTCTATCGATTGGAGTTCACTCTAAACTCACCAAATGACTCCTTCCACCTTATTGTGATGTTGCCTAAGTTTTGGAATCGAATCCGAAATCAATTGGTGGAAGATATTGGACAATACAAGTTCGCACCTAGTTCGTTCCTTACATGGAGTGGTTGGTGTTTTGCTTAGTTCTAGCGATTGGATTTCACTCAAAACTCACCAAATGACTCCTCCCACCTTATTATGATGTTGCCCAAGTTTTGGAATCGATCCGAAATGAATAGGTATAAGAAATTGGACAATTCAAGTTCGCACCTAGTTCATTCCTTACATGGAGTGGTTGGTGTTTTCAATAGTTCTAGCGATTCGATTTCACTCAAAACTCACCAAATGACTCATCCCACCTTATTATGATGTTGACCAAGTTTTGGAATCGAATCCGAAATCAATAGGTGTAAGAAATTGGACAATACAATTTCGCACCCAGTTCATTCCTTACATGGAGTAGTTGGTGTTTTCAATAGTTCTAGCGATTCGATTTCACTCAAAACTCACCAAATGACTCCTCCCACCTTATTATGATGTTGCCCAAGTTTTGGAATCGATCTGAAATCAATAGGTGGAAGATATTGGACAATTCAAGTTCGCACCCAGTTCGTTCCTTACATGGAGTGGTTGGTGTTTTCAATGGTTCTATCGATTGGAGTTCACTCTAAACTCACCAAATGACTCCTTCCACCTTATTGTGATGTTGCCCAAGTTTTGGAATCGAATCCGAAATCAATAGGTGTAAGAAATTGGACAATTCAAGTTCGCACCTAGTTCGTTCCTTACATGGAGTGGTTGGTGTTTTCAATAGTTCTAGCGATTCGATTTCACTCAAAACTCACCAAATGACTCCTCCCACCTTATTATGATGTTGCCCAAGTTTTGGAATCGAATCCGAAATCAATAGGTGTAAGAAATTGGACAATACAATTTCGCACCCAAGTTCGTTCCTTACATGGAGTAGTTGGTGTTTTCAATACTTCTAGCGATTGGATTTCACTCAAAACTCACCAAATGACTCCTCCCACCTTATTATGATGTTGCCCAAGTTTTGGAATCGAATCCGAAATCAATAGGTGGAAGAAATTGGACAATTCAAGTTCGCACCCCGTTCGTTCCTTACATGGAGTGGTTGGAGTTTTGCTTAGTTCTAGCGATTGGATTTCACTCAAAACTCACCAAATAATGACTCCTCCCACCTTATTATGATGTTGCCCAAGTTTTGGAATCGAATCCGAAATCAATTGGTGCAAGAAATTGGACAATTCAAGTTCGCACCCCGTTCGTTCCTTACATGGAGTGGTTGGTGTTTTCAATGGTTCTATCGATTGGAGTTCACTCTAAACTCACCAAATGACTCCTTCCACCTTATTGTGATGTTGCCCATGTTTTGGAATCGAATCCGAAATCAATTGGTGGAAGATATTGGACAATTCAAGTTCGCACCCAGTTCGTTCCTTACATGGAGTGGTTGGTGTTTTCAATAGTTCTAGCGATTCGATTTCACTCAAAACTCACCAAATGACTCCTCCCACCTTATTATGATGTTGCCCAAGTTTTGGAATCGATCCGAAATCAATAGGTGTAAGAAATTGGACAATTCAATTTCGCACCCCGTTCGTTCCTTACATGGAGTAGTTGGTGTTTTGATTAGTTCTAGCGATTGGACTTCACTCAAAACTCACCAAATGACTCCTTCCACCTTATTGTGATGTTGCCCAAGTTTTGGAATCGAATCCGAAATCAATTGGTGGAAGAAATTGGACAATTCAAGTTCGCACCTAGTTCGTTCCTTACATGGAGTGGTTGGTGTTTTCAATAGTTCTAGCGATTCGATTTCACTCAAAACTCACCAAATGACTCCTCCCACCTTATTATGATGTTGCCCAAGTTTTGGAATCGAATCCGAAATCAATAGGTGTAAGAAATTGGACAATTCAAGTTCGCACCCCGTTCGTTCCTTACATGGACTGGTTGGAGTTTTGCTTAGTTCTAGCGATTGGATTTCACTCTAAACTCACCAAATGACTCCTTCCACCTTATTGTGATGTTGCCCAAGTTTTGGAATCGAATCCGAAATCAATTGGTGGTAAGAAATTGGACAATTCAAGTTCGCACCCAGTTCGTTCCTTACATGGAGTGGTTGGTGTTTTCAATAGTTCTACCAATTCGATTTCACTCAAAACTCACCAAATGACTCCTCCCACCTTATTATGATGTTGCCCAAGTTTTGGAATCCATCCGAAATGAATAGGTATAAGAAATTGGACAATTCAAGTTCGCACCTAGTTCGTTCCTTACATGGAGTGGTTGGTGTTTTCAATAGTTCTAGCGATTCGATTTCACTCAAAACTCACCAAATGACTCATCCCACCTTATTATGATGTTGCCCAAGTTTTGGAATCGAATCCGAAATCAATAGGTGTAAGAAATTGGACAATTCAAGTTCGCACCCAGTTCGTTCCTTACATGGAGTGGTTGGTGTTTTCAATGGTTCTATCGATTGGAGTTCACTATAAACTCACCAAATGACTCCTTCCACCTTATTGTGATGTTGCCCAAGTTTTCGAATCGAATCCGAAATCAATTGGTGGAAGATATTGGACAATTCAAGTTCGCACCCAGTTCGTTCCTTACATGGAGTGGTTGGTGTTTTCAATAGTTCTACCAATTCGATTTCACTCAAAACTCACCAAATGACTCCTCCCACCTTATTATGATGTTGTCCAAGTTTTGGAATCGAATCCGAAATCAATAGGTATAAGAAATTGGACAATTCAAGTTCGCACCTAGTTCGTTCCTTACATGGAGTGGTTGGTGTTTTCAATAGTTCTATCGATTGGATTTCACTCCAAACTCACCAAATGACTCCTTCCACCTTATTATGATGTTGCCCAAGTTTTGGAATCGAATCCGAAAGCAATAGGTGTAAGAAATTGGACAATTCAAGTTCGCACCCAGTTCGTTCCTTACATGGAGTGGTTGGTGTTTTCAATAGTTCTAGCGATTCGATTTCACTCAAAACTCACCAAATGACTCCTCCCACCTTATTATGATGTTGCCCAAGTTTTGGAATCGAATCCGAAATCAATTGGTGTAAGAAATTGGACAATTCAAGTTCGCACCCAGTTCGTTCCTTACATGGAGTGGTTGGTGTTTTCAATGGTTCTATCGATTGGAGTTCACTCTAAACTCACCAAATGACTCCTTCCCACCGGAGGGGGGACAATCGCACGCCCTACAGGGGGGGTTTTCACTAATATACACCAAATGACTCCTTCCACCTTATTATGATGTTGCCCAAGTTTTGCAAGTGTTCCTTACATGGAGTGGTTGGTGTTTTCAATGGTTCTATCGATTGGAGTTCACTCTAAACTCACCAAATGACTCCTTCCACCTTATTGTGATGTTGCCCAAGCCTTTTGGAATCGATCCGAAATCAATTGGTGTAAGATATTGGACAATTCAAGTTCGCACCCAGTTCGTTCCTTACATGGAGTGGTTGGTGGTTTCAATAGTTCTACCAATTCGATTTCACTCAAAACTCACCAAATGACTCCTCCCACCTTATTATTATGTTGCCCAAGTTTTGGAATCGATCCGAAATCAATAGGTATAAGAAATTGGACAATTCAAGTTCGCACCTAGTTCGTTCCTTACATGGAGTGGTTGGTGTTTTCAATAGTTCTAGCGATTCGATTTCACTCAAAACTCACCAAATGACTCCTCCCACCTTATTATGATGTTGCCCAAGTTTTGGAATCGAATCCGAAATCAATAGGTGTAAGAAATTGGACAATACAAGTTCGCACCCAGTTCGTTCCTTACATGGAGTGGTTGGTGTTTTCAATAGTTCTAGCGATTCGATTTCACTCAAAACTCACCAAATGACTCCTCCCACCTTATTATGATGTTGCCCAAGTTTTGGAATCAACCAAAAAAAAATGTAAGAAATTGGACAATTCAAGTTACGCCCCAAGGGCAGTTCTATTTCCCCACCCTTCCCCATTAAGGCCCAAGTTGGAATCCGAAAGCAATAGGTGTAAGAAATTGGACAATTCAAGTTCGTACCCAGTTCGTTCCTTACATGGAGTGGTTGGTGTTTTCAATAGTTCTATCGATTGGATTTGACTCCAAACTCACCAAATGACTCCTTCCACCTTATTATGATGTTGCCCAAGTTTTGGAATCGAATCCGAAAGCAATAGGTGTAAGAAATTGGACAATTCAAGTTCGCACCCAGTTCGTTCCTTACATGGAGTGGTTGGTGTTTTCAATAGTTCTAGCGATTCGATTTCACTCAAAACTCACCAAATGACTCCTCCCACCTTATTATGATGTTGCCCAAGTTTTGGAATCGAATCCGAAATCAATAGGTGTAAGAAATTGGTGTTGTTAATATTATGTTAACTCGCAATTGTACGGGGCAATTAGTAGTATAGCAAGACAAGTACGAGGTCGTACCCACGAAGACTGAGAAGTTCAAATTAGTTATGTACGTAGATTACCGAATTCAAGAAGTTAGGAAGTTAAGTCTAAAACAGAATTTAAAGTGAGGGTGATTGTGATTGTGAAAGGAAGTGAGCAAACTGAAATTGCAAATGAAAGCAAATAAACAAGTGTAATAAAGAGTGATTTTGAAGGGCTGGAAAACGGATTTGGAGACTAGGGCATTCGAATCATCATAACAATTCAACTCTGGGTTATAAGGAGTCAAGTAACAAGTCTAATTCAGATTCAAAGATTGATTCTAGCTAAAGTATGATTAGGCCATGGTGTTTGGTCCTAACCTTGTGTTCCTAATTCCCTAATTTGATCATTTGTTGTGTAACCTAAAATTAAGCATTAGGAACCCATTAAGCATAGAAGAACAATTTAAACAACCAAGCACGTATCTAATCCCTGTTGTCGAATGTCCATACATACTTTTCTTATTCATAGTTCAATTCAAATTAAAACATGGTGTCTACTCTTAATTCAAACCAAGATAGTTAATAAACAAGTTCTAATGGTGATCAATCATTCAAACACGCATGTTAACTTATAAGCATAATGAATAAGAACATGAATCATGAATCAAACTTGAAACTCCAAACTTATAAACCCAGAATATTCATGTTAGGTTACCATGGAAAAGAAACTAAAACAGAAATGGGAAAACATAATGAAAGCCATAAGAGTAAAAGAAACCCTTTTCTGAAGTTCTTGTGGTGTCCAATGTTTCTTCAAGAATTTCTCCACGTCTAGAAGGATGTATGAAGGATATGGAGGTGATTTGGGATGAGTTTGAGTGAGTGGTGATGGTTGAGAGAGAGGAAATTCGTAGGAAATAGAAGGGAGGTTTTCTGGAGCCGTTTTGGTGTTTTGGGGCAGTTTAGAGTATCTGGCTGTGTACCTAGAGTGTATGGGGTGGATGTGTGTATTTCTGAAGCTTGAAGACCTCTCTATTTATAGGGCTAGGAGGGAGGAACATCATGATGATATTCCCACACCATCCTTCATCTTTTGCTGCTGCAAGCTTTCTTCACATGGGTTCAAAGTTGATCAGGTTGTGGCTGCCAACCCATGTGGTCTTCTTTTGGCTGCCAACCCATGTGGTCTTCTTTTGCTGCCAAAGTCATGTGGTCCTCTTTTGGCTGCCAACCCATGTGGTCCTCTTTTGGCTGCCAAAGTCAGTTACAGCTGGGGTGAGGCACATGGCTTAAAGGAGGTGACAGCTCTGATCAGCCTGGCAGCTGCAATCCTGAGCATGGTGCAACTTGATGGGCTCACGAATTGGGCCTGGCTTCATCAATTGATATGTTAGAGTAGTCCATACTGCAGTTCAGAATCTCCTCTTTCTAACCACAAGTTATTTGGCCCAATCCAAGCTCAGATGCAAAAGATAAGTCCAAAATGAATTGCTAACTCAGTCTGCCCGTTTTTGCACCCCTTTGCAACTCTTCTTATCCAAAGCCACCATTGCTACCTAAGGCCCAATAAACTGAATGACAAACAGAAAAGGGATTAAAAGCACAAGTTTAACTCAATAACATAACCAAATCATAAGCTAGAGAGGTACAAAATGATACACAATTATGAACTGATCAAATACCCCTAGACCTAGATTTTGCTAGTCCTCGAGCAAAACAACACAAAACAAAGTTAAAAACAAAACAAGAAGTTAACTAAACCACTTCCGCAGGTAACTCGATTGCATTGAGCATATGCAACAAGCCTTTAAACCTCTAGGCATCCCTAGTAGGAGGAGTTGTGTCTCCTGAGGGTTTAACAGAAACGATACCCACAAACGTTTTTCCTGACTCTACAAAACAAAGTGATTAGTAAAACTTTGAAATCAACTAATGAAAATGAAAGAAAACTTTTGTCATACCTCCAATACCATAGAGTTGCCAAGATAGGTGATCAATGAGTGTGTAAGGTGGAAGCTATAGCTCAAAGGCACACGGCTTCAAAGCAAGCACACTCAAACCTTGAATAGAGAACATGCTTCGACTCTAATTCTCACAGATAACACTCAATCACTCAGAACCTATGGTTTAATTCTCTCAAGAAAGCATAAATGAGTGTAAGAAATAGAAGCACAAGTTTGGTTAGATCTCATGAAAGGAATCAAATACTAAGAATAGAGATACACACATACTTACAGCAACCATGAATACATCCTCAAAGATGATAGGTTCATAATTTCACACATTTGTTTGCCTTCATTGCTTAGTAATTTTGTTCAGTTTCTCTTTATTTCGAGTTACTTATCTATGTTTGTGTGCTCTGTAGGTTATGGGAGCAAGAGATCACATTTGATACAATCCATGCATATTAAGGGCTGATTGGCATGAGAGGAATACACTTGAGGCATTTGAAGCAAAATGGTGCAAAAACGTGCAAAAACTGGAGCCTGAGTTAGAAGTTCATTTCGGACTTATCTTCTTCATCCGAAATTGGATTGGGCCAATACTTGTGTGGTTGGATCAATGACATTCTGAACTTCAAAATGAAAATCTTAAAGTCATCATTTGATTCAGTCCAGCCCAATCCGTGAGCCCATCAATTTACACATCATGCTGACTTGGAGATGAGCTCATTGCTTGCTTGGTCATGCTGACATGAGGATGAGCTATTGGTTTCTGGATGGAAGCTTGGTCATGCTGACATGTTGATGACCTAGGGCTGCTGGTGGGCTGCTAGTGGGATTTAGTGGAGTAACCATTTCTGATTATCTAATGCAAGTGTGTTAGGTCATTGCCATATTCAATTCAGATTTCTCACTCCCATCTCCCTATAAATACCACTTCCATTCCACATTCAATTCATTCACATTCAGATTCAGACACACATTCACTCATCCATTACTCCCATACACACATTCACCACAAAGAGAGAAGAGAGCTAGTTGCAAAGGAGGAAGAGCTAGGAGCTGTCCTGGAAACTACCTTGCTGCCACCAGCTAGTTCTTCTATTCTCTTTACTCTATCTATGTATTTCTTATTTTCTGTATTCATAATTATGTTTAACTAATCCATCTTGTTAGGGCTTAGGATGAAGCCCTAGTCATGAATATTCAATGTTATGGATGATTTCATAGTTAATTGATTTCCTTGCTTTCATTATCAAGTTGTTAACCTCCAGCTTATTATGTGCTTGATGTATGTTTTCTTGGAGTAGCTAACTAGGATTTTATGCATCTAGCACAGGTTGGGAAGGGGTTTAGATTCACCAATTCTACTCTCCTTTCACAAGCAACACATGAATGGCCTAAGAATCATTCAAGGGGTTAATAACCATAAGTTGACTAGGACAGATACCATGTTCTAGGACTTGTGTGATTATCATATTCTCAAGGAACTTAATGACTCTTGTATGCTTTATTCTAAGTAGATACCATGCTTAGGTTGCATATAAGGGATCACGTGTTGTGTAGATACCATGCACAATTACATGCCTTAGGAGAATCATGCATCCTGCACCTAGATACCATAGGCTTGTATGCGATAATCTATTGTTAATGAAGCTTGAGTCAATTTCTATGCATTCATAACTTGGATAGGAAAACTAGTGGTGGATTCCAAGGCTCTAACACTTCTCAATCATTGTTTCACAACTTATTCATTGCTGCCATTGTTTACTTTCCAGCAACTTCATTTCACTTCCTTGTTATCATTTCAACAACAAAACCCCCCATTTCGAGTGCGTGTGTGGTGCTAGGATTCTGTCCTAGACCTTGCCATTTGTTTGTTTCTTGTTTTCTGTTTTTCCATCATTCTAAGTAATTTAACTTGCAACCAAGTTACCATTCTCCGTGGGATCGAACCTCGTATTTACATAAGCTATACTATAAATGGTTCGTGCACTTGCGAGAATTAAAGTTGCTATTTTTAATAACTCATTCTAGTTGTTAGGAATAGGCTCAACAAGTTTTTGGCGCCGCTGCGGGGAACCGGTAACGATGGTGCTATAGTTAGATTACTTTGATTGTTTTTTTTTTTTTTTGTTTGTTTTATTCGTTTCTTTTCATGTGTTTTCTTTTAGTATTCAGTTTTATCTTTTTAGTTGTTATCTCCATTTGAAGCCACTAATTTGGTTCTTGTGTGTGCATATATGTCCGAATCTGATTCTGAGCCACTTTCACCAAGAAGTTTTGCTATACGTACTGGTTTGAGGAGGAATTATAGTTCTTCAAGCACCGAATCTAAGAGCTACGAATCTGAAGGTTCAAGCAAGATGGCAGAGATTCCAAACAACAACAATAATGATGAAGGAGGTGGTGCACTTGTTGTCCAACCACGGAAACCCCTGCGTGAATTTTCCATTCCCAAAGTCACTGATCAACCTTCGTGCATCGTCTATCCTCAACTCACAATTGACAGGTTTGAGCTTAAAAGTGGTATGATTCATCTTCTTCCAACTTATTATGGTAATACCACTGAGGATCCGTACATGCATGTTAAGCAATTCTTTGAAATATGTGCTACAATCAAAATTCAAGGACTTGATGATGAGCAGATTAAGATGAGGCTATTCCCATTCAGTTTAAAAGATAAGGCTAAGTCTTGGTTATATTCTTTGCCTAATGCTTCAATTCGTACTTGGGATGAGCTTTCTAATAAGTTTTTGCAGAAATTCTTTCCAGCTCAAAAGACTAACAAGATTAGAAAGGAAATTCTTGGTTTCACACAAAGAGAAGGAGAAGCTTTTCATGAATGCTGGGAGAGGTACAAGGAGATGATGAGTTCCTGCCCACACCACAACATAGAGAGTTGGATGCAAATGCAATCTTTCTATGAAGGTTTGCTTGATTCCGAAAGGATGATGGTAGATGCAACAAGTGGAGAAGGACTGATGAACAAAATAGCAGATGAGGCCTTTACTCTCTTTGAATCTTTGAGTGCTAACTCCCAACAATGGAGCTACAATAAAGGAAGAGGAGCTCCTATGAAAGCTGTGGTCTCTGAGGTAAGTACTAATAATGAGATTGCTGCAAAACTTGATGTTATGTGTTCTTTGCTTCAACAAGCAGTGACTGGTCCTCTAGGAAACAAAGTGGAAGTTCAAGGCCAATCTTTTGCAGACCACATGCTAGAACAAGGAAATGCCCTTCAAGGAAGGAATCCTCAGAATGATCCTTACTCAAACACATACAATCCGGGGTGGAGAAATCATCCTAATTTCAGGTGGAGCAATAATTCAAATGTGCAACAATCTCAAGGACCTCCCCCAGGATTCCAAATACAACAAAGGCAATTCCAGCAAGCTCCCCAACAAGTTCAAGAGCAAAGGGGTGATCAAATGGGAGAATTGCAAGACATGTTCAAGAAGTTCATGGGGCAACAGATGCAAACCAATCAAAATCTTCAAAATGCTGTGAACAAACTAGAAGTGCAAGTTGGGCAGATTGCATCCTCCATGAGCAATAGAGCATCTGGAACTTTTCCGAGCCAAACGGAGGTTAATCCAAGGCATCATGAGCAAGCTAAAGCAGTGCACATATTGAGAAGTGGTAAACAAGTTGATAATAAGGTTGGAGATGCCAATGAAGAGCAAGAAGATGGAGAAAACGTAGATATCATTCAGCCACCACAAGGGCAGCCCACAGACTCCACCAAACAGCCCCTCAACGCTTTTGGAAAGAGCACAAGCCCTAAGGTATCATCTAATGCTAATCAAGTTCCAATTTCAACTAATGCTTTTAGGCCTATTGCACCCTTTCCCAGCAGGTTATCAAAGTCAAAGAAAGATCAAGGCTTGGATGAGATAATGGAAATATTCAAGAAGGTGCAAATCAACATCCCATTGCTCAGATTCCAAAGTATGCAAAATTTTTGAAGGATCTATGCACTAACAAGAGGAGATTCAAAGAGCATGAACAAGTTGCATTAAGTGAAGAGGTGAGTGCAGTCTTACAAAGAAAGCTACCTCCAAAGCTAAAGGATCCAGGTTCGTTTTCTATACCTTGTATAGTTGGTGATTTTAAGATTCCAAAAGCTTTGCTTGATCTTGGTGCATCCATTAACCTTATGCCATATCATGTTTATGAGAAACTTAACCTTGGTGAGTTGCAAGCCACATCTGTGAGCATTCAATTGGCAGATAGAACTATTAGGTACCCCAAGGCCATTCTAGAAGATGTTTTGGTGAGAGTAGAAGGCTTAATCTTGCCAGCTGATTTCTTAGTCTTGGAGATAGAAGAAGCACCAATTCCTGACAATGAATTGCCCCTCATCTTTGGCCGACCCTTCATGGCTACTGCTAAGACCACGATCGATGTAGCGCAAGGAACTCTTACCATGACCGTTAATGGAGAAACTGTGGCTTTCAAAGTGTTTGAAGCTACGAATCTGCCAAATGATGTTCAAGATTGTTTTCAAATTGAAGTATTGAGAAATCCAGGGAAGGAGAGATTTGATGGGCTTTCATTTTCACTAGAAGCATGCTTGCTGCAAGGGGTAGACAAGGAGGAACAAGGGGCTGCCCACATGTTCAATGCTACAATTCGTACACACAAGAAGGGGCTGCCCAAATTTGGAGATACTCCAATCATTCCTCCAGTTCTTTGTGATTCTATTCATAACCTAAAAAGGAAAACAAAAGCAGCATGGAAACGATGGAAAAAGAAAACAAGTTGGGTGAACAATCTTGCAATGCATGAGGTGTCAATTGAGCCCAAACCCCCCCATTCACTATAGCAAGTTTGGATGTCCGGCTGAAGACATAAAACTTAGCGCTTCTTGGGAGGCAACCCAAGGTGATGAGGAGAAGATAGAACGTGCAAGAAGCTGCTTACGTCCTAATCGCTTCAAAGGGGAGTTGTTTTCTAAACTCTAAACATTTGGTTATATCTTTTCCTTATCTTCTTTCCTTTCATTTATGAGGCATTGCTTGTTCTTATACTCTAAACATTGAGGACAATGTTTCATTTAAGTTTGGGGGGAAGGATTTAGTTATGTTGTTTCAAATTGTCAAAATTTTAAATTTTTAAGTGTGTCTAGTGTCTAAAACGCAGGATTTTGTGTGTTGTTTCGTTATCCTTTCAAACACCTATGATAAGACTTGGATTTAACTTTAATATGGTTTTTCAGAAATTGATAGTCATTGTTTAAGGCCTTTATGTGGTTCTGATTTAACTTTGTCTTGCATGCCATCCTTGCACTTATTGAGCACTTTGCCAAGTTAGTCCAATTTCTTGCTACTTGGAGATGTTATGCAATTCTACTTATCTCATGATCTGGTTTCGTACTCTAGAACTTATTTGAATATCTCTTGAGACATTCTGTTGCCATACAATGCTTAGGAAGTGATTTAGGCCATGTTTGAATCGTTTGAGCTTTTCTAACCATCCCTCTACATGTATTCATCCCTAGTCAACCCATTTGAGCCTACGTTAAGCCTTTCTTTGTGTAAACCATTCCTACCATAATAAATCTCTGTTTCTTATCTTTGAGCAATTAAAGCTATCTTCAAAAGAGAGTCATAAAGATGCAAGGTTTTAGGAGCAAAAGTGATTCATTTAGTGCCATAACCCAAGTGTTGAAAAGAAATAAGTTTGGGGGTATTGGTAAGTAATCAAAAGAGGTAATGAAGTGTGACCAATGTAGTCACGGCCCTAGGGTGTTATAAGGAGAAGATCATGGTGATCTAGGGTAAAGAGCCACAAAATTAGGCCAAATAAACACATTTGAAGTGCTGAAATTATGTTGAAAATCTGCTCATGTATGTGTTCCTTGCTTGTTACAAAGTTCAGTAATCTCTCATTCTTTTACCTATGCTTTAGTTGTGCTCAAAATGTTGTTATATCTCCATGTCTCCTCTTTCATTCAACCACTACCCTAAGCCTCATTACAACCCTTGTAAAGTCCTTTTGATCCTTGGTATTGTGTGGTATTCCTGGAGAGCTGATTTCATAACGAGCTTATGGGGCTCGAAATTCTTGATTGTGCTCTAAGTGTGTGCGCATGTACTTATTTGAGTTGCAGGTGTTGTTCTGATTTGGCATTCACACACTACACTTGAGGATGTCATTGTAAGCTTTGCACACTCTTGAATCATGTGTGGAACTTAGATTGTGATTGTTGTGTTTCTTTGGAACCATATACTTTGGTGATTCTTTGAGGATATTGTTTGGAAGGCTAGCTGCTTATTTTCTGTTTTCTAAGTTGTGGTTTTATTTTGTTTGCTCGAGGACTAGAAAAGTTTAAGTTTGGGGGTATTTGATAAGTTCATAATTTCACACATTTGTTTGCCTTCATTGCTTAGTAATTTTGTTCAGTTTCTCTTTATTTCGAGTCACTTATCTATGTTTGTGTGCTCTGGAGGTTATGGGAGCAAGAGATCACATTTGATACAATCCATGCATATTAAGGGCTGATTGGCATGAGAGGAATACACTTGAGGCATTTGAAGCAAAATGGTGCAAAAACGTGCAAAACCTGGAGCCTGAGTTAGAAGTTCATTTCGGACTTATCTTCTTCATCCGAACTTGGATTGGGCCAATACTTGTGTGGTTGGATCAATGACATTCTGAACTTCAAAATGAAAATCTTAAAGTCATCATTTGATTCAGTCCAGCCCAATCCGTGAGCCCATCAATTTACACATCATGCTGACTTGCAGATGAGCTCATTGCTTGCTTGGTCATGCTGACATGAGGATGAGCTATTGGTTTCTGGATGGAAGCTTGGTCATGCTGACATGTTGATGACCTAGGGCTGCTGGTGGGCTGCTAGTGGGATTTAGTGGAGTAACCATTTCTGATTATCTAATGCAAGTGTGTTAGGTCATTGCCATATTCAATTCAGATTTCTCACTCCCATCTCCCTATAAATACCACTTCCATTCCACATTCAATTCATTCACATTCAGATTCAGACACACATTCACTCATCCATTACTCCCATACACACATTCACCACAAAGAGAGAAGAGAGCTAGTTGCAAAGGAGGAAGAGCTAGGAGCTGTCCTGGAAACTACCTTGCCTCCACCAGCTAGTTCTTCTATTCTCTTTACTCTATCTATGTATTTCTTATTTTCTGTATTCATAATTATGTTTAACTAATCCATCTTGTTAGGGCTTAGGATGAAGCCCTAGTCATGAATATTCAATGTTATGGATGATTTCATAGTTAATTGATTTCCTTGCTTTCATTATCAAGTTGTTAACCTCCAGCTTATTATGTGCTTGATGTATGTTTTCTTGGAGTAGCTAACTAGGATTTTATGCATCTAGCACAGGTTTGGAAGGGGTTTAGATTCACCAATTCTACTCTCCTTTCACAAGCAACACATGAATGGCCTAAGAATCATTCAAGGGGTTAATAACCATAAGTTGACTAGGACAGATACCATGTTCTAGGACTTGTGTGATTATCATATTCTCAAGGAACTTAATGACTCTTGTATGCTTTATTCTAAGTAGATACCATGCTTAGGTTGCATATAAGGGATCACGTGTTGTGTAGATACCATGCACAATTACATGCCTTAGGAGAATCATGCATCCTGCACCTAAATACCATAGGCTTGTATGCGATAATCTATTGTTAATGAAGCTTGAGTCAATTTCTATGCATTCATAACTTGGATAGGAAAACTAGTGGTGGATTCCAAGGCTCTAACACTTCTCAATCATTGTTTCACAACTTATTCATTGCTGCCATTGTTTACTTTCCAGCAACTTCATTTCACTTCCTTGTTATCATTTCAACAACAAAACCCCCCATTTCGAGTGCGTGTGTGGTGCTAGGATTCTGTCCTAGACCTTGCCATATGTTTGTTTCTTGTTTTCTGTTTTTCCATCATTCTAAGTAATTTAACTTGCAACCAAGTTACCATTCTCCGTGGGATCGACCTCGTATTTACATAAGCTATACTATAAATGGTTCGTGCACTTGCGAGAATTAAAGTTGCTATTTTTAATAACTCATTCTAGTTGTTAGTAATAGGCTCAACAAAAGATCAGCTAGGTCTTTTACAAGGTTGTAATGAAAGGCTTAAGGTTAGGGGAAATGGAAGAATTGGAAGGAAAAACAAGTAACTTAAGAACATACCAAGGTTGCATTCTTCTTTGATCTGCAAGGTATCATTGGTTTAGAATGGCATGGCTGCAAACTTCATGGTATCACCTGGCACAGACTTTATTTTTCACACTTAGATCAGATCGAAACACTTTCTCTTTATCTTTCTTATTTGCTGATTTGGTCGCTTCTTCTTTAACTTCATTGCACAGATGCATACCAATTTTTATTTAGGTACATGGCAGCAACTTCCTTGCCTCAAACGTGATCTTGGCACACCTTGGTATATTTCTAAGCTAGGGTATGGCTGCAATGGTTAAATATCTCAGATTGAGATACAAAGGTGATCGGTTCATAATTGTATATTATTTCTTACCCTTCTAGTTTATGATTTGGT